>JASAOG010000145.1:7500-1207500 GCA_030265305.1 Biomphalaria pfeifferi | reverse complement strand
CCCCAGATACCAGGATGTCAGGGAGAAATATTTTAGAGCCACTAATTTAAAAACACTATTCAATAATGCCGACCCTGGGAAAGTACTGGGCTTTATCCGGAAAGTGGGGTTGTCTACGAAGATCTGATTTATGAATTTGTAAACATGTACTATTTACATTAGATTTTTACCAAATTATTAAATTTTTACTACCTCTACTATTTTAACTGTGAATAGACCTTAATTTTAATGATTTCACTATGGAATTTGGCCCTTGTTGTGTGGAGGGAGAGTGGCTCTTGAGGGACTGCAGGCACGACATGGCCTAAATTGTGCCGATGTGCCCAAAATCAAAATCAATCAAAATCAAATCACCAATGAAGTGAAAACTTCTTGTGACTGAATCAGATTAAGATGTGTATAGTTGATGATAATAATAATAATAATTTTACACAGCAAAGGACAACATTTCATAAAACATTTCAAAACTGTCAATAATGTCGATATGATCAAGAAATGTATAAAAAGTGTGGCATTTTACGTCTCGAGAGACGATCTTTTCCCTTTGCAACTTCTTGTGTGACTAAAGAGGCCAATCCTTGATACACAGCTGCGATAAAAAAGTATACTTCAAAATAAAAGATGAGCTTCCTCGGACATACGTTCATCATATCTCCAGTGAATCTCCGCATACTAAATACTGTCCAAGTTCTTGATAAAAATAATAGTAGCCTAATTCAAGATGGTCTACCTAGGTAAAGATTATTAAAGAATTGTAGACAACCCTAACCTAAAAGCTGAAGCAATATACACAAAAGTATTGTTACCACTCCTCCAGCCTCAAAACCTCTTTGTCTACGCTCATGGAATGGCTGTAGCTATATTTTTGTTTTTTATTGGAAAGGGGATTTTAACATTTAGACCTGCTTGGCTACGATAGTGGAATTTTGTGGCTAGTTATCTATCAGTATTTATTTGAAAAAGTTATTTAAGTGTGGAATGAGGGGTAAACTCGAAACACCTATTTAGCTACTCTAATGATATTTAGTGACTAGCTTTGCTTTTCTTTTTATTGGAAATGGGTTTTAACCTCACAACCCTTTCGGCTACTTTGTACAGTTTAGTTAATGAAGTCTTCCTCTAAGTTTGTATTGGCGTGAAGGGTGTGAGGGTTGTATTCAACCCCCTTCCCCCCATGGCTATACACTCATGGAATTAGGTGACTGTAATTTGCTTTATTTTTAACTAAACCCCTGGAGGTGGGCTTTACACTCAAAACACTATGTAGGGAGTTTAAATTCAAAGCCCCCTTGGCGTCTCTCATAGAATTTTGTGACTATCGTTTGCTTTAGTTTTGTATGAAAGATGGCGTTTAAAACTCTTAAAACCCTCTAGAGGGGATTTTAAACTACAAAACTTCTGGAGGGGGACTTAAACTCATCACTCCCCTAGGCCACGCACATAGAATTAGGTGACTGTCATTGGCCTTACTTTTTTTTTATTGAAGAGAGGGTTTTAACATGAAAACCCATTGGAGGGGGATTTTAAACTCAAAACCTTCTGAAGGGGTTTTTAAACTCAAAACACCTATCCAGTAATGATTAGGCCTACATTAAAATTTGTGTTTAGTCTAAAAGCAAATCATAGATCTCGTTGAGCAAACTGTACCAGACTTTGTGTCAATATGTTTTCACCTCAAGTGTCAGTTGTGTAAAATAATCTAGCGACACTAGCATGCACACTTAAAACGCTAGATTGTATTACACACTGACTAGCGTCAATGGAAATGATTTGCACCATGTATTACGACTTGTAAATCTTTCACTTTCTACCTGCATGAAAGAAAACAGCTTAATACTGAGAACAGGCCACAACACAATGTACTGTAACTTTGGATACGTACGTTATTTAACGCTATGTTGATTTATATGTGCATACTTTACCTAATGGAGAATCACGCTATCTGGATGTACTGCACAGTTTTATATAATGAAATCATATGATTAACATAACATAACTGAAACTGAATCTAATTAATACAGGGCCTTTAAAGATGTGATCTGGGTCTGGCAATTAACAAGTGACTATTTGAACCAAAACTTTAGTGTCAACATTTCAGCTTCTCACATCTATGGGCTAAAAAATCAATTTTCATGTAATTTCAGTTTCTCTTCCCGATAAGAGCTAAATTTGAAAAAAATATTATTCATTCAAACCATAACTATAGTACAATACTTTGTTCTCAAAATCTATATTTCGAATGATTTTGATCGGAATCATGTATTTGCAGACCACCAAAGGCAGTGGTGAACTATAATCTAATGTTATAACGATATGATGAACGTGGACCATTGCTACAACTAACAACTTGTTCTTTGTTTCAGACTGAAGATAGAGAGAAGGCCACGTTGTTTGAGTTCCATATTACACTCAGGAATTACACGTACAACCCGTTTAGTAACGTGACAGGATTGCACTTTAAAGTTGGTAGCTTTCATTGTGTTGGATAAGTAGAACGAATGACTTTGACTGTTCAGTCCAAAATAAGTTTAAAAAGGAAAAGTAAAGAATGATGAATAGATGTTTAGTTGAGAGAAAGAGAGAGAGAGAGAATAGATCGTGAGCCGTGAAGTTTTGAAGCAACTTTACTCTGACACCTTCGTTCTTTATATAGGGTCTTCTCTTAACCGATAGACGTGAATGGCCTGAGTAGTGTTCACAACACACATATGTCCTGAAGCGTCGCCGCATCGCTACACGTTATTCATCTCGGTGGAACGCTCACCTAGCGCTGGCCTTTGTAATCTACGTCAGCTAATCCCAGACTATTTCGTTATAGTAGGCCTTAACACTGACCTGCGACGTCACATCCTGTGGGCGATGGAGACTAATAGGTATGTACGACGTAGCAACGAGCTATTGGTATTTACTGCCCACAGGTTGCGACGTTGCAGGTCAGTGCTCAGACCTTCTATGACGATTGGTTTAGGTTTATCACACGATTACCCCTATCAGCCGTCTACACCAGTTATAACAATATTAGTGCAAACTAATATTAATGATAATATAAATAATCTTTATTGTCCGTATGGAAATTTGTCTTACAATTTGTGCATTACACCAAATAAAACATTATAACTATAAAAAAAAAATGTACATTCACACCAGACTCACTCATAATTTACATGTGAAAAGTTAATATCAGATTGTTTTTATTTAATGATTTTATTTCAAAAACACATTTAACTTTTTTATGGATGTTTGGGACACATAAAATTTAAGTTCCTACTATACCCCAGTTTTTCTGTAACATTCCATTTGAAATTTACATCAGAATATTATAACTTAGTCAATGATTGAATTTTTAAGTGAGCAAAGGAGTTAACTTTGTGTGTGTGTTTTTGTGATCCGTGTTTTGTATCTCCTTTGTGGAGGTAAACACTTATCCTGACCAAGAGAATGTCTTTTGTATCTTTGTAACTAGATCATCTATGTGAGGTTTATTTGCTAGAAATAATCTTGTTAGGTGTATTTCTCATAGAGACTTCCACTTGGTTTCAATATAAATCAATAAAAGTAATCATTACTTACCATACAACATGTGTCATAATATAATTGTTCTAAAGGAAAAAGACAAATGGCTTCTCGAATTCACATTTCAAAAGTTTTTGGGAAAGGAACCATAATGTGGGTCGTTCGATTGTAAGATTTTTAAAGTGTTACTGAAATATTTATCAAAAGCGAGAAGCTCGTGTACAGTTCAACAATACTATATCGCTTTATAACATAATAATATGTAGATATATTGAGCTCATTCTTATCTCGCCTTGTCTCCCCTGACAGCCGTGGTTATGGTACCTGACAAAAAGCCAGCACGGCAGGACATTGCTGATGTTGTCCTTCCATTACGATGTCCTCTCTATGAACATACTGACCATTGGTGTGAAAGAAAGTGACCTTGTCCTCACAGACTCACCGTTTGGTTGTTTTGGTAAATCTCTTGATTGATCGATTTGTCTCTAGCTTTACCTCACAATGCATTAGTACATTTGTGTTAACTCATTACATTTGACTGGGTAGGTTAACTCACACATTTGTGTATGTAAGTTTAACTCATTTCATTATACTGTGTAGTTTAGCTCGATACATTTGTCTGGGCAGCTTTCACTTGTTACATGTGTCATGATGGTTTAACTCAGGCGCCAATGAAATTGTATTGTCATTAGATTCATTACTTAATGTTCAATATTCCTTAGAAATATCTCGCGCATCGAGTTGGCCTCAGAAACTACACTCTGCTAGGGCCAACACTAAATGCAGCGATATGTAGTATTTATTCCTAGACACTTGACTTATCAAGTACATTACAAAACTTGCTATGTTTGATACATTGGTCTTGTTAATTATAGTAATAATATAAAACAAAATATTCTGTGTTTCTCCAAGGTCAACTTGTGACCAGTTCTCAGGTCAGTGCTGTACGAGGTCTGCTACTCAACAGAAAAGGAAAAGACAAAGGCTCATCAAGGTGGGTGCTGAACCCCGACAGGCAAGAGATTGGGGTAAAGGGATGGGGTGGGTTATGTTCATGCAGGTGACTAACTGAGGTGACTAACTAAGGTGACTAACTTTGAGAAATAAAAACATAGAAACTAAAGTAATAGTATAGACTTATAGTCATAAATACAATAAACACATTTTTTATTCTTGAAAAAAAAATATAAATACTTTTTTCATGATGAGACTAGATTGTTATTGATGTTTCTTTAATTGTTGCAAATATATAAAAAATCAACTTACTAGTTTCAATATATTACATTGGACTATATATAACCTGCAAAATAAAACAATATCAAATTGCCCAAAGAAACTGTATTAAAAATTGGCCACTATTTACCAATAGTTACACCACATGGTCGTCACCTAAGAAGCACCTGTACCCGCAACTTTTGGGTTGGCAGTCTCTCATTACACAAATATTTTGTTTATCAACATTTATCTTACAAACTGTTCATAACAATACTATAAGCAATCAAATATATAGGAATATAGGCATATATATATATATATATATAAATATATATATATATATATGCCAAATATAGGTAACAATTATAGTTCAGATAACAAAAACTTAAATAGTTTATTACAAATGTAACATGAATTCATCCAATGGATTAGGCTATTGTAGAGCTCCCATTTGCCCATCTCCTCTGTGTGTTATTGTCTTTTTATTGACACTCTTATTGTATATACTCAAAGAAGTTTACAAGTTCAATGCAGTCAAGGTTTTCCTTTACATTCTTGTTTTCTTTTTGTGTACACATATTGGCGCTAGTTCATTGTAGATGTTGAAATCTTTGTATCATTGCACACATATTTTCTTCTTTAAAGTACACGCTTGGTGTGGACTGGTGTCACTTGACTTCCAATGTAGCTTTAATGTCATGGCTAGAGATATTGAACTCTTTGTCAAACCTCATAGCATTATTAACTGATCTATTAGTATATTTTATATCTGTGATTTATTAAGCCATATGCTATTTAAAACATACTATTATGTCTCTCAGTTAAAAAATTATATTTATATTTTAGAATCTAATGCCCATCTACAACTATCTTCTATTTATATTTCATTAGAACAAACTAATATTTAAAAGACAGTATGTTGTAAGTCAATTCAGATACACTATATAACCTTAAATTACAATTTTCATCAAACTAAGCCCAGACCTATCGATAGGATTTACATAGAAGTAGTCTTGTCTTTTAAGGTTCTGCGGTAAGAGACTAGCATTGTTACCATCAGCAAAAGTCAATACATTGAGACAGACGGCTAAAGCTAGAGAATAGACCTAGAGAGTAGAGTTAGAGAGTAGACCTACATTGAGCTCAAGATATATGACAAGTATTTAGTGCAATTAGTTAGATGGCAAGTAGTAGTATTGATATAAATGACAAGAACTCAATACACTTTGCATTCTCTGAACTGTAGAGCTAAGTATTTTGTGACATAGAAGTGAGATTCTTAACAAGAAAAGAAACTCGCCACTTTTTATTTCTGATCTCCTATAGACTAGACCTAGAGCAATCCTAAAAAATAAGTTAACAAAACGAATTCCCTGGTGAGAAATCTTGTGAAGACTTGGGTACCAGAACATTTGAACAGTAAACGCTGGCTTGAAGCTGTTCACCAAATGCCACAGGACCGACTCCCACAGGACAGACTGAATACAGAGGGCAGGAGAATCGCTGGACTTTCTCTGTTTTGATGTAGATCTTCTACCTACAAAGTACGAATGCAGGCGTGCCATGAAATTTTCAACTTTGAGATCAACAGCTGCAAGTTAAAAGCACATGATAGGTAAACTTGGTGTGGGAGAATAATGAATAGATCCATTATGACAAGAGATGAGCACACAATGAGAATGGGGGAAATGTGAAAATGTTGTTGCCTCTGTTGCCTTCAAAGTGACCCCCTGCAATGAGAAACGATCGTCTTAACATGCCCACAAGATTTAATCAATTTAAGGTTGTCAGTACAGTGAAGTGTATGTCAAGTACTTAATACACTGAGTTAGATGTCAAGTACTTAGTACATTAAAATAAATGTCAAGTGCTTAATGCACTGTGTCAAGTATCAAGTAGGCCTATATTAAACATTAGATTAAAAGATTAGATTATTGAGTTATTATTATATTTTATTTTCCTCGTCTTTTTGTCACCACATCGCAATTAAAAAAACAACAAAAATGTTTAGAAATTTCACAAATTTATACAATATACCATTGCATTAGAGAGACCATGTTTATTTCAATGTTATTTTGGCGATCGTGACGTTTAAATAATATAACAAATACAACAAGTATAGAGCATTTAATCATACAATCAAAACCATAATATCAATGACATAGTTGTCTGTAAAGACGATAATTGTTTTAAGAACAAAGTGCAATATCTCAAGATAAAACAGAACAAAATATATATCCAATTGTCTTGATAACAGCTTACTTACTGCTTCCACTGTTTAGCTCTTAAGTAATAGACACAGCTTACCCATTTTAAAAAATGAAACAAAGAAAAGTAACCAATTGTTTGTATAACAGCGTAAATTACCAGAGTTGCTCTTCTTTGTAAAGTCTAATGCTTGTGTGTTTTTTAAATTAATACTAAATCTACGAAAATAATTTGCTTTTATTTTCGATGTGTATATATGTAACAAATGTTATATAATTAACTTTCAAATGTTTTCATTGTGATGAGTTTAATAATAAAATACTAATTAAAGAAATAATACGCTAATTATAAATAATATTTATTATGAATTATAAATCAATTTAGTATAAACATTGTTTATATTCTTATTTCTAAAAAATGTAGGTTAAACATAAATATACATCCAGTTCCACATTAGTTTCACATTGACAGTATCTTCTTGTAATCAGTGTTTTCTTAGTTTCTCAAACTAAAACCAAATGACTTGTGACTTTCAGTCAGGACTTCACTTGTAACCAAGTCATTGAAGATCGTTCCGGAAGTGCAGACTTTGTTTATAACTGTTGCTATAGAGATTTAAATGATCCAGATGGCAAGAACATTATATGCACCACTAAAGGGGATGATTTCTGGATCAATATTTTATATTTAGCAATAACGTCTATAAAGGTAAGAGAAACCATTGTTCAAGAGATAGTTTCCCCTTTCTTCTCAGTCTTTTCGGATCATGATGTTTCAGTTTTGTCATCACTTTGTTTTCAGATCATGATGTTTCTGTTTTGTCCCAAGTTTCTACCAAACAATGTTTATAGTGCCGCATATGTCGCATCAGAATATGTTATAGATTTGAAAAAGACAATCAAGATGAAACTGTTTATATCTGAGAAAGTAAGAACAAATTTAACGTCTGAGATGTTCAGTTTGACTGTATTGTTCCATGTCAACTTGAGTTTTAGTTCACGTCAGTAGTGAAAGATGAAATGTGAGTGTAAACACGTTGTGTGTCTATAGACTCTCTATTGATCTTGTTTGTGTTTAGAATGTAAACACGTTGTGTGTCTATAGACTCTCTATTGATCTTGTTTGTGTTTAGAATGATACGAATATCACGTATAAACATCGACTGACATTGGAACAAATCAGTAACTGGAAAAAGCTAAGGGAAACAATCGATCAAATGCCCTTTGACGAGATCACCCCCATCAAGATTTCTAAACTCAAAATTAAAGTAAGAGTTTATATATTATATTGCCATCACTAAGTTATCTCCCCTCTCTCTCTCTCTCTCTCTCTCTCTTCCCAACTATATCTCTCCCTGTGTCTGGTCTGAATGTGTATCATGGATTAGATAAAGGTGGAGTTTTAACATACTCTTGTATGATTATATTGATTGATTTTGGACACTCTTAATTTTCGTTGAATACTGGAGACATTGAAGCTTCAACTGAAGCTACTTTCTATATTTACAAAT
Organism: Biomphalaria pfeifferi; assembly: GCA_030265305.1. Lineage (NCBI taxonomy): Eukaryota > Metazoa > Mollusca > Gastropoda > Planorbidae > Biomphalaria > Biomphalaria pfeifferi. Next base: position 1,199,054 of record JASAOG010000145.1, on the reverse strand, counting down.
AGAAAGTATAAATGTTTTAATGTATCATGTCAGTAATCTCTTTACTATTGTGTCTACAGGTGAAGGGGAAACGAATCCTCCCAGAGAATGACCCTCCTACAGGACTGATGAGAACTATTTACGACAATTTGATTCGCTGTAAAATGAAAAACTTGGATCCTTTTAAAGACTGCTGTGAGACAAGTATCTATGCCAGCATGGAGCCAAAGTTTAGGCATAAAATCACATGGCATAAATTTGTACAGGTAGAAGAAATGTTTGTTTCATAAGGAACTAAATGTGAGACTCAATGCTTTCAGATCGATCACTTTAAGGTCTGTATTTTGTTTTTCTTTCCCAGCTGACGGTGAAGACATTCATGCTGATACTTATCCCTGTCCCTTATTATATTCGACTCCTCATCTACTTCATGTTTGAAGAGGAGGAACTGTCATTGAGACAGGCTGCCGTGGACGCCAATGGGTTGACCACGTCCTTCAACTTTTATAGAAGTAACGTCATCCAGTACTTCTCCCCCACTCACGGAGTTTTCATTGCCACGTATGTCTTCTACTTCCTTATCGGCCTCATCATCGGCTTCTCTGACCAGAACTTCAGAGAGAAGCTGAAAGACATCTGCAGGGCCGCCTTGCAGGATATGAACTCAGTCTCACAGACCGGTGTCCTTGGCATCATCATTCGCCTCATCCTCTTCCCTTTCAAACGATGTGGACTGTTGGGCTTTTTAATAGCTCCTATTTACCTCGTGTTCATCATGCCAGCTTGCATGGTGATATTTGTCTTATATTGTGTGCCCACAGTCTATTTATCTATTCGGCTCCCATATCACGCCAGAAAGCTGGCCAACGAGTCTGCGGCACTGGAAGAGGCAGAAAAAAACAAAAGGATTATCAAAATGCAGAAACTCGGGAAGCAACTGTCCAAGATTGATAAGTCCGCACACGAGCCGGACATGACACATACAGCCGACAATTATTGTTGCCCGGATGAATATGACTTTCAAGGATTTACATCAATCAAAAGTGTTTTCCTGCAAGTTATCACTGCAGTTTTCTGTTTGTGTATTCTTTATTCTATAGCCTTAGTCTTTTCAGAGTCCATCGGATTATTTGTTGAGGTAAGCTCTAGACTACACATTATATATTACACTTCTATTAGAGCTAGGCAGTCTGGACAGGAGACTGAACACGACTGAACCTTTCTAGAATAAGTAGCTCTCTCTCGCTCTCTCTGTTCTGTAGTGTGCAATAGCATTAATAAATATTAATTTGTTTTTCAAATTTAATTTTATGATACAAAGTTGGTTTTATCTCAACTAAATCTATATTTATTCGAGTATATGTGTTCTTTCATTTTAAAATGCGATTGGAAATTATTAGCATTTAATTAATATTCCTAATACTGAATCAGCTCTGTCAATGACATTGGTCGATATCTTGTTCGTATACTAAAATCTCCCTTTCTGATTTAATTTGTATCAAACTATCCTGCCTAATGTTAAGTATTATATGGTCTCCAGGTGATGGCCTTCACTATGATGGGTATTATAGTGAACGCTGGTAGCGTGCTGAAGTATGTGACCATGGTTCTCCTAGTGTTTGTTTACATGAACGATTGCTATAGCAACGTGTACGAGAATTACCTGACCTTTAATAAGGCCATCATGGATGAGATCATCGAGAGGACCACCACTGACCTCAGGAAAATAGCCAGCATGCCGTCCAGTCAACAGGCCAACACAGCTTTTCAGGTAAATCGAGTCTATGGATAAGAACAACTTTAGTGACAGGAAAGACTGATGGAGGGGGAGAGTCATCTAATTACTGATATGTAGGTCGATTGTGAACAACGAGAAATGGTTCCGTGAATTAAGAAAGAACGCTCACATTACGGAAAGAGCCTTAAAAAAAAAACGAAAAAGAAAAAAAAAACATTTTCTAAAAACCCAAAACCTCTATTACTTGGCTCTATAAGAAATTGAAATAAAAACTTTTAAAAATTAAAAAAAATTTTTTTTTTAGCTTAAAACAAGTATTGAGCTCGTGATTTTTATACCGTCATCTCCTTGTATCTACCCATTAGCACAGCCGCCATTGTTTAATTAAGTAATCATTTAGTTGTACTTTAATAGTATAAACATCTAGAAATCTAGCACTACTACTAGATGTATACTTATATCTAAATCTAGATCTACCTCTATATCTAGTATGTAGATATAATTTATATTAAAATTTACGTAAAAATATCAGCGGATCTTAAATAATATATCAATAAATTTTAAGCCACTTAGATTGAATGAAAAGTAATTTAACATAACATTCCATTGATAGGCCTTAGAGCGAGAATTAGAAGACGATGCACAAAATTTTCATGAGCATTAATTTATTAAACACTTGAATCAATAATGCCTTACATTCGGAAATTTCCAAACGCGATAGTTCTTTCAAAACCCATGTTGAATCTAGACCTAAGTGTAATTCTTTAGCCAAATTGAATTTTTTTTCATTTTTACTTGAAAAATTATAACGGCTAAACTGAGACTTTCCCCGTGTGGCCAACGAGCTAGAAATTCTTTTATCCGCGACACACTCCAACGGTGAAGTTGAAGTTCTGACTTGAATGAAGGTATAAAAAAAACTTAAACACAAAAAAAGAGAAAAAGACAATGAGAACTAAAACTATCGTACAATTTAATGAACGCGTTTTAACTAATAATTTGATCTACATGTATAAAAAAAACGTATATTTGTTGTTTTGTTTCATCAGGTACGCTGTGTCGATGAAACAAAAGAGTTAATTCCTTCACTTAATTTTGACAAGAAAGAAATTCGTTGGAAGATCGGCCAGTTATTACTATTTTTAGATTGTTACGACACTCCCAGAATCCCATTAAGAATGTTTCAGAAACTATGCCAGGTAAGAGAGAGGCAAAACCTGTTCAATAATGTCTAGTGAGTTTTTCATGCTTGTCAGTTTTCATTTAATCGCACGTAAAATAAATCAACCCACAAGTCACTTTAGTCATAATAAATCGAACACACCCATGTCAAATTTCTAACATCTTTTGAATTTGCCTTTCATAAATCGGAAACAGGCACACAACAGACAATAGAGAAAGATACAAGTATTATTAAAATTCATCCGCCCCGCCGAATCTTCGTCACAACGTGTAGAAAATCGTACACAAATTTTTTTTTAAAATGAAGCTGAAAAATATATTTTTCCCTATGTTAGAATCTCACTTTTTCTCTGATGGACCATGACCTTTAACATTTGTGATTTATAAAAAAGAACTCTGTAGAATCTTAAGTGATCTTTACTTTAGTTGTGGAACATAATGATAAGCAATTAACATATTTTATAAAGAAAGTGTGGCTGTTTAAAAAAAAACATTAAACGTCTTCATCAAACAAAAAATGGTGACATTCTTGGTTTGAACTGCGAATAAAAGATTGTTCAACTACGTCTAGAGTCTAGAGATTGGTGGATTTATGGGAATAGTAACCAACCAAGAGACGAAAGTGAGTAGGTGTTAAAGCTAAGCTACAGTGTTGCTCACTTTTTAAGTAGAGAAATGAGACCATTTTCCTAAGCGTGAAAAAATATACTTCAAATTTAATTTCTCATTAATTATTGTAAGTACTAGATTCACGGGTTTCTTATAGTTTCAAGTCAATGTCATTTCGCTTTTGTATCTTTTCGGTCATGTGGCCCGCGACATCGGAAATTGAAATGGCCCTCAGGTCAAATTTGGTTGGGCATCATTGCTGTAGATCATTAGTAAAGAAGCTAACTCCAGTGTACTGAACGTGCTGGAGCAAGTCAAGGGGCTCAAGAAACTTTAGTGGTAGGCGCCTACACTACGAAACACGACCACAGCATCTCAACTAATCAGTGTTACTTAACATCAATACAAGCACAACAGTGCAAGACATTTATGTTAACCTTACTATTATCTCCTTTGTTTCCATGTAGGTCAGGGTCCATGGAGCTCCAGGTCCTGTGTACATCAACTTGTTAGCAGCCACTGGAAAGTTCATGATCATTGTTGTTTTCTTGATGTTTGTCATGATCGTAGTCATGGCTTTTGGAAATGTCCACGCAGTGAGTTTGTAAATCATCTTCTGTTTTGTACTTTATAGTTCTTAAGTGGGAAGTACAATGTTAACATTACATTGAAAGGCAACAGAAACAGTTTCGAAAGTGTTTAAAAGTCAATAGACTTATAGCTATTACAGATTAGTAAAAGCTAATAAAGTTTTTACATTATAAAAGCGGGCATAAGGTTTATGTCTGTTTCCTTTCCGGAGATAATGGTGACTTTTGTAAAATTTGCCTTCATTGAACTTTATATAGATAAGGTTATCATTAACATTTTATTGGGCCAAATCAGAAATCATGTTCCTAAACTCGCAGCTCAAGTCAAAGAAATGTTAGCCGAAACAAAACATTCTTACATCACAGAACAATATAGATTTAATGTAGTGTTCTTAATGCTGTATGTTTCTACTTTGCAGATGTCTTCAGCTAACACCACTCTGGCTACACTGGCTGGAGGTTTTGTTCCAATGTTGCTCAAGAATGTCCTTTCCTCCAAGGGAACAAGGCTGAGCCTTAAGACTGTGAGCTTCAAGGGTCAAATAGACGAAATCATTGAAGAGTACAAGCAGTACTGGCCAGTAGTTGACCTCCTCATCCAGCGACAGGTTCCTGGTGAGGATGACGCAGAAGAGGAAAAAAAAGAAGGTGATAAACAGGACAGTCCTCGACCAGGTTCACGAGAGGAAGACTCTAAGAAAAATAACAACACTGAAAAAGACAAACATGACAGCGGAAACAATGACGATAGCAAACCAGACAAGGTCAAGGACGAAAAAAGTGACACCATTGCAAAGCATGACGAGTTTACTAAAGACAATGGCGACTTGCTAGAAAATGTTGTTCCCAAAACAGAATACGATGTAGATCTGTTTATAGACTTTAGCGTTGCTGACACAGGAGGCTGGTCCCTGTCTGGTTCCAATGAAAGCCTCTCTACTGAGAGAGATAGAATGATGCCTGGCTACTTTGACCCCAACAAGGTGGTAATAGATATAGAGCCACTAGAGAAAGTCAGGCCACTCTACGAACCTCCACCACCTTCGTATCAGCAGAAGGGATCACCCCCACAGTATCGGCGCACTACCCCGGCAGTCTTACAGCCCCAGGTACCGCTTGTTGTCATGTTCGCTCATACAGACGCAAATTGATTGAAGTGTTGGACATTTAAAGCTCACAAAACAATTGTAGATTGGTCAACACAAAGTGGTAAAAACATGGATCGCAAGTAGATATATATATCTCGAAACTAAACATGCTTTACATGAATGGAATGCCCGTCATTAACCGTACACCCAACTAGAAACAAATCAATGGACTGAGTGCCCTTTCGTTCCTAAACTGTTAGATAATATAGAAGTCAGAATATACTTAGTACAAACCATAAATGTTCAACATGTTGATACTCTGGGATAGAGATGAGTTTTGAGTAAGTGTCAATGAAAATGTTTTGGATTATCTTCCTGCTACAAGTATTTATAAATACGTAAAGTAGACAGGTTTTTCTTGGCTTGTGTGATTTTGTGTTGAATGTTCTATACATGATCCCATATTAAGTTAGTGGATTTTTTCCTGAATGTAAGATTCTGTATTATCCTTTATTTTATGATTCTATTAAATTTATTTGAGGCATTTCACTGTGAGACATGATTATACCTTGTAAGACTTGTAGCATTTTATTGTTATATTGTTTTGGGTTCTTGTTGTTTCTCAATGTTTTAAAAATATTTATTCTGCTCCTAGTGCAGCTAATTGTACGCTATGTTACTAATGTAACTCTTTCAGTTGTTTTTTTTTTAAACTATACATTTTATTGTTTTAAATGTCAAATGGATTTGATACTAGAGAATTACATTGTTGATCAAGATTTTAATTCTTGGTCACTATTTTATTTTCTAATATTTTCTTATACATTATAACACTATGCATTTTGCGTGAACATGTAGAATTGTATTCTTACAACGAACTAATCTATTGAAGTAACAGAGAGTGTAAAGCTGTCTCAGTCTATTTGTTAATACATCCTACTACTTAGAAGAAAGGCTTGTTGTTCTATTGACTTCTTCAGTTCCACGTTATTATGTGTGCTGTCGACTCAATGTCTAAGAAATAAAAGTATTCATTCAATTGCACATTAATAAGAGCATCACTTCAACATTAACTTGAGTTGTACCAGTTGTACACAATTTCGGTTACTCAAGCCAATTAGTTCACCCTCCACCAGAGGTTCGTACGCATCTATAGTGCGGAATAGATAATCCATGTTTTGAACATATAAGTATTGATTACAACTGTTATAATTAACTGGTGTACAAGTTCTTGAATATCTTGCTTCGCGCTTTGTTGATGAAATGACTTTGAATATTTCATTGACATTTAGTCATTGTTCAGCTTAGTTAGTAGCTAACTTAATGAGAACTGAAACGCGCTACTTCACACAGACGTTTTAATTGTATTGGTAACATTGTGGCAGAAATGTTTATGAAAATAAAAATATGGAAATCAAAGAAGATCTAAAGCTTGTTCTTACAGTTATTTAAGTGCATATAGAATTTCATTTTTATAGTTCCACATGTTTATTCTAAATAATCCGTATACACTGCAAGCACATAGAGCAGACTTCTCAAATTCATTAAGGTGTATGGGCCACAATAAAACTTACTATGACCAGAAGGGCCGCAGCCAAAATCTCTTGAAATAATAGACTACTAGTTTTATTTCAATTAGAAACAATACAAAAGAATACAATGATGAATGGAATACCTGTCCCTTTGCTAGCTGAATTTGTAGTTCTATTTTGTATATTAAAAATTACTATGATTACGCATTATTTTCGTTGTCCTGATGCTTGACATCGTTTCTGGGATACAAGTTTATTAATGTCAGGTTGAAGTTTGTTTGTCACTGACACTTTTATCACTGATGACAGATTTTGATCAGATAATCGAACGTTGTTTTTTTAGCTTTTATTATGGAAAAGAACTGCTCACAGAGATAAGCAAGAATATGGCTGCAAATTTCTGTAATTCAACGTACCGTTTAGCTAAATTAACTAAAATTTTGGCACAGCCACTTCTATATACTTCGATCTCAACAAAGAATCTGACTGCAATTCTATCAACTCTAGTTGCACATCATCAGAAGCATTTTAAGGAGCAAATGAGAATGGAGATACAAACAACGAAACTTCTTGCTTGTATGAAACGAAGTCACGAAAACCTTCATTGAAAGCATCTAGTAACGATTCCAGGTGTAGAAAATATCTAACAAATGTTCCAGCCGTATTTAATCTTTTTAGTTCCTGACACGTTGAGAAGTGAACAAGGTTTTCTCTTGATATTTTGTTTATCCACAGTCGTAACTTTGCTTGCTAAATCGACCACCGGCGGAAAATGGTTATGCCTGAGCTGGATGTGGCCACAGCTGGGGCCGCGTATCCACGGGAGATACTGCATTTCTCATTAATCTTCGGACTCGAAGACTAGCCTCATATATTATATATATAAATGTAACATTGCTTGAAAGCTCCTAACATCATCGCACGCAGTTGTGACAATTTTGTCTTTACCTTAAAGTTTAAAATTGAGGTCTTGCAGGTGACCAATGAGATCAACTGCAAATACCAAATCCTGAACCCATTCGTCAGGAAATGCTCAACAGGTTTACCTTTCTTGTTCTGAAACAATACAATTTCCTCACGCATTGCAAAAATCTCTTCAAAACTTTCGGACAGGAGAGCCAGCGGACTTCTGTGTAGTAGGGGACACAATCAAATGAGTGTCCAATGTCATCCAAAAACATTTAAAATTGGCGATGATTTAAGCAGGGGAACGAATAAAAATGATAAGAGACTGAAACATGTTGGAATTTCTGCACAGAATGCTTCTTGGTGAATGATGCACTGAAAATTAGCAAGTGTAAAATTAGCATAAGTCTCCCTTTTTTTTGTAAGCAGCTGTCACCAAAACCATTTCTAACCCAAACATGGTTGGTGCGCCATCCGTTGCTAGACTAGCTAGCTTTACCAGAGGTAAATTGTACTGCAATATCTCCTCCTGTAATTTCTCAAAAATATCCTCGCTTATTGTGGTGTTATGCATAGAACAGAGCTCAAGTAATTCTTCATGTATCTCAAAATGCCTGTCACTGGCCCATATGAATATAGCCAACTGTTTTACACCCGTTTACACCCATTTGACTCATCGAGAGCCAATCAAAAGAATTCAAAATCAGCTATTCTGTTATTTAATGTTTCACGCAAGCTGACTGACATTCAATTTATTCTTTCTGCTACAGTGTTCCTAGTTATTTCTTTGAATGCTTTTACTTTTTTATGGACAAATTACTTTCGCAGCTTTAACGACACACCCCTTAATTAAATGATTTGCTATTGCTTCCAATTAAGTTTGACAAAATGTAGCTGGCTTTCACTGCAGACTCGTTGTTCAGTTTAACAAATATATAATACTGTTTGTTGCCTTTTAAAACTATTTTTCAATTCAAGTAGCTTGTCATCCCTCATTTTCCAGGTGTAAGCATCATACGCTTTTTGCGATTAACGTAATGTCGTTTGACATTGTACTCTTTGGGCACACTAATGCAGGAATAGCATTTTAAGCAGTGAATCTTATTAGATTCCAATGTGCAGAAATAATTTAACTCCCATCTTTCTTGAAACGATCTAACATTATGTTGCCTTGATGCAAACAGCACTGTACACTGTACAGCACTGTACCCAATAAATCAAATAACACTATACCCAACACATCTACTGGGTTCATTTCAGGTTTCCGTATTTTGTTGTATCCAGAATTCTACATATTATTTTTTTTTGTTTATTTGTATTGTAAAGTAGAGATCCTTTCAATCATACAACATTTGTAATGTAAAGTAGAGATCCTTTCAATCATACAACATTTGTAATGTAAAGTAGAGATCCTTTCAATCATACAACATTTGTAACTTATAATTTTAATCATGCACCACTTGAAAAATATAATTTCAATAATGTATCACTTTTAGTCAATCTTCTCTTCATGGGTTCAACCCCCCTCCCCAGGGAAGGGAAAACTTTTAACTGCTGTTTTACTTAATTTTTTTTATTGCAGGGGAGATTTTAATGTTAAGCCACCATTTTCCCCAGCGTTGCCAACTGGGGTTTGACATTAATTGAAGCCTCTTTAAAAAAAAATGAAAGAAAATCACAGTCACCAAAGTGACCTTACTGAAGTGGGGTTTGGAGTTTAAAACCCCCCTTTCACTAAAAAATATTTGAAAACTACAGAAACAAAATTTTATAAGCGTAGCCTACGGGAGTTTTCAATTTTAATCCCCCCCCCTCCAGATGTTTTATTTTCGTTTAAAGCCCTCCTCCAATGTTTTCGGTATTAAAACCTCCCTCTTCCCAAGACTATCACATAGAGTGTAGCTATTTTCTTTTTTTTTTTTTTGTTTCTTGTTTATGTTTTTTTTGTTGTAACCAAATCTATTCTTACTTGTTTGTATTCTTTATTTGTGCCCAAGGTTGGAGAAATAAAAATATATTTGTCTTATCTGTCATTTAGGCCAACTTGATAACACTTAGGTCAAGTATATTACCAAACCAGGAGGTAAAAAGCTAGCAAGTAGTGTAAAGCGAGTCTGCGAAAGACAAAACCCGTAGCAGAATTTAATATGGTACAAACACGTAGCGTTTTAATATTGCAACCCTTCGGCTGTTGAAGATTATTCTGGGATTGAAGAAAAGATTAATAGTTGATTATGTTAAATTAACTCTTCCGATGCACCATAAATCTAAACTAAGTATAGAAAATATCATAATTTAAAAACAAAAGTGAACAGTTAATCTAATTCTAGATGATAATCAGATATGTCATATTTGAAAATGCCACTTTGCATAACGCCAGTTCAGTGGCGTAGCTAGGGTGTATGATGCCCAGTGCGGAAACTCATCATGATGCCCCCCCCCCCCCCGACCCCAAAAAAAAAAAAATAAATGCCGAAAATTTATGTTTTCAAACTAAATGTGATGTCATTGTTAAAGTATTGCTAATTTGCAAAAAAAAATAAATCAAGTCAACAAAAAGATACTACAAATAAACCTTACGTGATTTCTTGCTCGCAAAACTATCAATAATTTTATCGAGATATATTTGTTTCAATCAATAGGCAAAATAAGGAGTCGCAATTATTTCATCGCTGAACGCAATGAATTCTCGATCAACTTAAGTCTGAGAACATTACGCTCGCATATAGCCACACTCAACGCCATTGTTTAAAATATGCAAATAAAGAAAATATTTAGAACTGAATCATCTAGCCTATATTTTTATATATATTTATATATATATATATAACTCAAGATCCCTTGTATCATACGTTCCAAGGCTTTTGAAAAAACGGTGACATCCCGATGAAGCCTCTTTTGCTCATGACGTGATACGTTTTTGTCGCTATGACGTACTTTGACTTCCATCTGATTATTCCATAGTTGGGGCTGGCGACAAAAATTCATATTTTCCACCACATCATGATATTGCTCATAACGTGTGATTTTTTCTTGAACTATCCCGTTCAAGGAAGATTAAATTTACATCCGTATTGATACAAAAGCTTCACCTTTTTCGCCTGGCATCCTTTTCTTGTTGTTCTCCAGTAATTCCCAGAGCTCAGCACATCCTTCCTTGATGTCATAGTTAAAAACGTTTTTGAATGTTTTCCGTTTGAATCTCAAATTGACAATTTTTGTTCTTGGAGGAAGACTTACGCGTCCTTTATTTCAGTCAATACTACTTAATACATGGGCCAAAACCCAAAGTATGTGAGAAAATGAAGACTGCATAGCAACTAACAACAATCCGCCTGCTTCAAATCTAGCAGAAGAATGTTCATCAACTAAGCGCTTAAGGTTAGTTCCAGTTCTTTTGGTAAGGACTTCCTAGCGGTGTGCTCAGGTTGAGAAAAAGATGTGCCAACGGTCCAGTGTATCGAAACATTGTAGTGAATTGATTTCAGCTTCAGCAGTCCGACTTCCTGCCAAACTCAGAGAATGGTTAAAGCAATAAATAGAGATGATGTCAATGAAAGACTAAATAGTGTGTAGCCAGTCATTATATTTGACAACGTAACCTTAATATTAGGTCCAATGGGTCTAGTTTTGAGATGTCAGGTGTACTATCAAAAAATCGATAAAGATTAGACTTGAAATCAATATTACCATTCGTTCATTGTGTATTCTTTGGGAACATGTACGTATTCGGGCTCTAACTAGCTTGTTTCGGAGCACAGGTTTTCTCAGAAGTACATGGTACACGGATAATAATTTCACAACCTTGATTTTGACATTGCAACTTATTTATAAGCTCAAGATATAGATAAAAGCAGCATACTGAGCAATGAAGTAACACCATGTACCATGTGCCTTGAAAGGTTTAAACAAACCTATTAAATTTGATACAAGCTGGTCCACAACTTACATTTTATTGAAGAAAGAAACTATAAGATTAACAAAGAAGCAAAAGTATTCAATGTGATTACTCAAATATTATTCAAATATAGTAGTTTGGTTCGTTTATGTTTGTATAATATGATGTTTTTTTTATTGAGAAAGTTTAACTTTAGTTTGATGCCCCTCACCGCTTGATCCCTAGTGCGGCCCGCACCACCCGCACATGGCTAGCTGCGCTTTTGCTTCAGTTACTCTATATATGACTTACTTTCGGGGTTTTTGAACATTAACTTTTGTATGATTTCGTTGAATGCACTAATTGTAAGACCAATTTCCTTCTATATAATAAAGATTATTGTTATTATTATACAAATTTATCGTAAAAACAAAATCAATCGAAATATTTGCAAATCTAGAGTGTTCTCTTGTTTTATTCCTAATTCAAAATAAATTGATAAATGTAGACTTACAAACCTATGAAACACTGGTCTATACTAAGTGTAGAGATACAGTATATTAGTCCTATTCATGGGCACCCATACAACTTATCATAGTGGCTGCTTAAGAGTACATCAGTAGACTCATTGAAATAATAAAAAGCTGATTTGACCATACCGAGGAAAACTTCAGGTTTGATACCCTGTGGTATTTTGTGCCCTCGCTCTCGGGCTTCACGGCCTTTACCTGTTCCTGTGTAAAATGTCAAAAGTTAGTCACTTTTGTCAGGAATCCTTTGCTTGCTCGTGTGAAGGAAGCCGCCTCACGGGGATGTGGTGATACTGACACACTCTTGGTTGAAATATTTAAGGATGGACAGAGATTTGAATGCCTAAATGTCTATAATCCACCGCGAAGTGTCCTTACACTCGATAACAAAAACCTCTCCAGCACCAGAACAATAGTGGCGGGTGATTTCAATGCCAAAATCCAGGTCATAGGTTGTAAAACAACCGATCTCTCGGGACAGAAGGTAATTGACATGTGCGACGAAACAAATTTGGTTCTTCTCAATGGCGTTGATTCCTCAAGTACATTTATCCACTCCGGGCATGGAGGGGAATCGAAACCAGATTTGTGCCTGGTGTCTGCGGACATAGTTGCGAAGTGTCAACTGGATGTTCTGGGAGACTTGGGATCGGATCATCTACCACTAATGGTCTCTATTGATCTCGGTACGACAAAACGACCAGCCTGCCCTAGACGTAAGTGGGTGTACGCTAAGGCGGACTGGCAACTTTTAAGGAGTTCATCGGATGCGCTCCTGGAAAAACTTGATATTAATTTTGAAAACATTGACGCAACTTTCAGTCTCTTTGTGAAGGCTCTTTTATCGGCGGCTCGTAGGGCCATTCCGCGAACCAGTGGTAAGCGCAGGTACCGATCTCGAAAGTTGGCACATCTTGACAGGCAACGAAAAGCAGCACGAAGAAGGCATGGCCGACAGAGAACCGAAGAGACGAGACGAGCCTACAATAAACTTACGGCATTGGTAAGGGATACAGTGTCGGAGGAATCGCTTAAAAGTGGTCGGACATTTATGCGAACCTGGACCTTGCGGATGGACGGCAGGCATGGAAGTTACTAAACAATTTGGCTGGAGTGGGGGAACCGAGGGTAGCGGAACCCCTGCAAACGCCAGATGGCCCTGTCATTACTGACAAAAAGAGAGCGGAGGCTTTGAACAAACACTTTGCTGGAGTCTCTAAAGCTCACAAAAAATCTTCCGTGTCGATGGCCTTTGACCGTGTTAGAAGAGCCAATGAAAAACGCAAATGGGTCGACGGCAAGGCTGGGACGGAAACATTCTCGGAGTCCTTTACTATGATGGAGGTGGCTTTCGCTATCAAAAAGGCTAGGCTACATAAGGCAGTGGGGCCAGACGGCATCAGCGCTGAGATGCTCAAAAATCTCGGAACGATTGGCCTCCAAAAACTACACGGCTTACTAAATCGGACATGGATTCAAGGGGATTTCCCAAAGGCATGGAGATTGGCTACCATTGTTCCTATTCTAAAAAAGGGCAAGAATGCGAACAGCCCTGAGAGCTACAGACCAATTTCCCTCACATCGTGTGCGGGGAAGATTGCGGAGAGAATCATTAACCGACGGCTTACGTGGTACCTTGAGTCCCACAACCTAATTAGCCAAGAGCAGGGTGGTTTCAGTTAACGGCGTAGTGCAATGGACCAGGTAACAGTCTTTATGCAAGAGGTGGCAGACGGTTTCCAGAGAGGCGAAAGGGAGAAGAAGGGTGAGTCGACACTCGCGGTCTTTCTTGATTTGAAGCAGGCGTACGATAGAGTCTGGAGGCAAGGATTGTTGCTAAAGTTGATGGACCTTGGGGTAAACTCCAATATGTACCGGTGGATCAAAAGCTTCCTAACGAACAGGTTAGTCCAGACACGTTATGGCGAGCAACTATCAAATATGAAGGTACTTGAACAGGGGTTGCCTCAGGGCTCGTTACTCTCGTGCACACTTTTTCTGGTATTTATCAACGATTTGACCAAACGCCTAGGGTGTCGCTCACTACTTTTTGCGGATGATCTGTTAATCTGGAAAACTGGGAGATCTGCAGTCGCTCTAGCTGCGGAGATCCAACGTGACCTAGTCACGATTTCTTGCTACACACGGTTGTGGAATATGGAGGTAAATTGTGCGAAAACAGTCTGGACACTCTTCACTCTTGGCAAAAATGTCCACAAAGAAAAGATCTCTCTCTCAATCAATGGTACCGAATTAAAGATGGAAACCAAGCCGAAATACCTGGGAGTAACCCTGGACCCTAAAGTGGGTTTGTCCGATCATGTGAGACTGGTACGAGAACAAGCTTTGGAGAGCCTCAAGGTAGTCAAGCGATTAGCCACGACCAAATGGGGAGCCAAAGCGAACGTGTTACGGGCCCTCTATATTGGAGCAGTAATGGCAAGAATGGAGTACTCGTCTCTTGCACAAGTCTATGCCTCACAAACGTCTCTAGCGGGGCTGGACTCAGTGCAGAACCAAGCAATTAGACTCATTTGTGGTGCATTTCGTACAACACCAACTGCTGCATGCAAGGTCATGACAAATCTCTCACCACTGAGATTAAGAAGGGAGCGAGCCGTTATGATTGCGGCTAGAAGAAGGCTAGAAGAAGGCTGCCCGGTCAGAAGTCTGGCAGGGTGGAAATCGGCTGAAATGGAACTCTTTCATGCACTCGGTGCGGGAATTGTCCAAAGAAGTCGATTTACCTCAGAACAGAGCTGCTCTTGCTCTGCATGGGGCTTCTTCTCCGGCGTATGCTCCTGGAATCCCGGAGGTGAAGAAATCGCTGATTGACCCAGAAATTAACAAGAAATGCACAAAAACTGTCCTACGAAAAACAGCCAGGAAAACTGTCGCCCAATACCCAGCTGAATCCATTAAGGTGTACACAGATGGTTCCACGAGAGAGAACCTTGGAGAAAAGACTTCTGGGTATGGTGTGGTGGTTCGATTCCCTGGCTCGGCCGAGAACGATGAGATTCTAGGTGCGTGTTCTGGTAGGAGCAATTACATAGCTGAAATGGTAGCAATTCAAAATGCAGTAGAGTACATTGAAGAACGACTTAACGAGAAAACAGCACAACCCAGTCCTAATGTGCTATTCACAGACTCTCTGTCGAGCCTACAAGCCATTGAAAGCTCAGCCGATACGCTCGGAACCACTGGCAAAAACACTGGCGTGCCTGGGACGCCTCTAGGAAAAACACGAAATTCGGACGACATTCCAATTCATACCAGGGCATGTAGGAATCGAAGGTAATGAGAAGGCTGACTTATTAGCCAAGCTCGGCACAAAGCTGGACCCTGTGGACGAGCCACAGACTTTTGAACAGGCGCGTGCGATAGTGGACGAATGGGCAAGAGACAAATGGAGCAAAAGCTGGGAAAACGGTAATACGGGCAGGGAAGTCTGGCAAAACCTAAAAGGGCCCTCAAAATCGGACGAATGGTGGCAGCTGAATAGGGAAGAACAGGTGACAATCGCTAGGTACAGAACAGGACACTGTCCAATCGGTGCCTATTTTGCTAAATTTAAACCAAACTTCGACTCTCGCTGCAGGCATTGTCAGGACGACGTCGAGACAGTAAACCACATACTTTATGAGTGCGCATCACTACACCCTAAACTTGGCCATATGAGTGAAGCAAAAACTGGTTTGCATGAAGAACTGGCTCTGTACGGAGACAGAGAGGTTCTGAGAAGAACAGCCGCTTTCCTTGTCCGTGTTATCAGAGAATAGAGTTCTCAACACGGTGCCCTAGTGCGATGAGACTCACACGGTTTGATACCCTGAGTAAGCCGGACCATTTGCTGATAAACTTGGTATTGTTTTGGTGACGCTGAGAATTAGCAGTCGAGAAACACAGCGAGCAAACACTACAGGCTAAAATTTTAAGAGTTCTTACAGAACACAGCTTTACATTTCGTATCTTTATTCGTTAATTTCTTCATTAAGCTTTTGCTTTTCTAGCAATTATAATGCTCAATTCAACCTGTTTTATCTGCATCTTAAAACGATGCAGAAGCCTGAACGCAAAGAATCCAGAAGTCTACTTCCTGTCGGAAATGCGCTGTATCGTCTCAACAATGTTCAATACGAGATGAGGAACTGGTTCAACTACTGGCATTCACAATCACAGGTTGCTGACGTTGTCACGTTGAACACTGCTGACTTGTTGATACATAATACTTTCTTGTTAAAAAAGCAATTCTGGTATCACTGACTGTACCAACAATCACGTGTAGCATTGAACGATCGTTTATCACGCTACGACGAATCAAAACCTGGTTGCGGTCAACAAAGACTGCTGTTAGACTCTCAGTACTGTACATGATATTCGTTCATCCTAGCTTGTCCATCAAGACGTAAAGTTATTGACAGTTTCGGCAGTCACAGTCCATGCTTACAGTTTTTGTTTGATCGACCGCAAAGAAGTTCTGGCCTCATGGATAATAATGTATGCAGTTTGTTCACTTGCTTAGTTTTTTATTTCATGAAGCAAGAATTGACACTGCACTTCATATCGCCATGACATTCTGAAAGCATAGCATTTGTATTTGTTGGTCACAGGTGTCAGGTTGTTTTTGAGTGTGTGTGTGTGTTTCTATTGTGACGGTGGGGACAGTTTGGCAAAGGCTAAGCAGTGTAAAATGATGCAAGATAAGTGACATTATCATCCGCTGTTTTGGTAGGTTACAGACGACTCCAGATTGCCAGAGTGAAAAGATGTGTTTTGTAGTGAGTTAGATTCTGTTCAAAATACTAATTACTAAAGTCTACTACATGTATTTATTTCATCTCAAGCTAAAGTTTGTCTATATTGTTATAAACGTTAAATATAATATTGTTCACAAAGAAGTTATTTAAGTTATTTCAGATTTTACAAGTTAAACAATAAGAGGCCTACAGCGGTTAAGCTGTCTACCAGCAGTTTGGTGCTACAGGTTAACGACCGTCCACAACAGGGAACCAGTTCTTTTCTTTGATATTCTCCGTAATAAGAATGTTGAAGCTACGACAATGAGCCATAGGTTGCAGCTTGCACCCCCTTGAAAAAAATACTGCGGTAGCTCTGGTCCTATTACTAGGTCTGTATATACTGGTTTCTCATATACATTGGACATATTTCCGTACAAAATAGACACATTACGTGCTTTAGGTCTATGGTTTAGTTAGACTAGAATCAAAGCATGTATATTTGTTAAACGGAGAACGGAATCTTTACATTATCACACACCGATTAACTGAACAAATTAAGCAAATTAAATAGGCTAGAATAAGACATTGATTTTAACACATAGCATACATTTGATCAACGGCGTAGTTGGGGGGGGGGGGGGGAGTAGGGTCCAAATTTGAAAATCCCCAAATAAGCGTCCAAAATTTGTTTTGTCGAATATCAAAATGCAGGAGCCCCTAAAGATGTTAAGTCCACCGGTGACCCAAATCCTTGGCATTTGATTATAGTTGTGCATAAATTTCAGAAAAAAATAAAACTGTTAAGTGATTATTGTATTAAAAATTGTTTTTCTTTTTATTTAATGAAATATTAATTTTGCAGAAAGTGTTCAGTTTGTATTTAGTTTACATGTTACAAATGTTCAGAGTATAGTTATCTTACAAAGTAGAATGTACAAAGTATAGTTATCTTACAAAGTAGAATGTTTAGAGTATAATTATCTTACAAAGTAGAATGTACAAAGTATAGTTATCTTACAAAGTAGAATGTTCAGAGTATAATTATCTTACAAAGTAGAATGTACAAAGTATAGTTATCTTACAAAGTAGAATGTTCAGAGTATAGTTATCTTACAAAGTAGAATGTACAAAGTATAGTTATCTTACAAAGTAGAATGTACAAAGTATAGTTATCTTACAAAGTAGAATTTACAAAGTATAGTTATCTTACAAAGTAGAATTTACAAAGTATAGTTATCTTACAAAGTAAAATGTTCAGAGTATATTTATCTTACAAAGTAGAATGTACAAAGTATAGTTATCTTACAAAGTAGAATGTACAAAGTACAGTTATTTTACAAAGTAGAATGTACAAAGTATAGTTATCTTACAAAGTAGAGTGTACAAAGTACAGTTATTTTACAAAGTAGAATGTACAAAGTATAGTTATTTTACAAAGTAGAATGTACAAAGTATAGTTATCTTACAAAGTAGAATGTTCAGAGTATAATTATCTTACAAAGTAGAATGTACAAAGTATAGTTATCTTACAAAGTAGAATGTTCAGAGTATAGTTATCTTACAAAGTAGAATGTACAAAGTATAGTTATCTTACAAAGTAGAATGTACAAAGTATAGTTATCTTACAAAGTAGAATTTACAAAGTATAGTTATCTTACAAAGTAGAATTTACAAAGTATAGTTATCTTACAAAGTAAAATGTTCAGAGTATATTTATCTTACAAAGTAGAATGTACAAAGTATAGTTATCTTACAAAGTAGAATGTACAAAGTACAGTTATTTTACAAAGTAGAATGTACAAAGTATAGTTATCTTACAAAGTAGAGTGTACAAAGTACAGTTATTTTACAAAGTAGAATGTACAAAGTATAGTTATTTTACAAAGTAGAATGTACAAAGTATAGTTATCTTACAAAGTAGAATGTTCAGAGTATAGTTATCTTACAAAGTAGAATGTACAAAGTATAGTTATCTTACAAAGTAGAATGTACAAAGTACAGTTATCTTACAAAGTAGAATGTACAAAGTATAGTTATCTTACAAAGTAGAATGTACAAAGTATAGTTATCTTACAAAGTAGAATGTTCAGAGTATAGTTATCTTACAAAGTAGAATGTTCAGAGTATAGTTATCTTACAAAGTAGAATGTACAAAGTATAGTTATCTTACAAAGTAGAATGTACAAAGTATAGTTATCTTACAAAGTAGAATGTACTAAGTATAGTTATCTTACAAAGTAGAATGTACAAAGTATAGTTATCTTACAAAGTAGAATTTACAAAGTATAGTTATCTTACAAAGTAAAATGTTCAGAGTATATTTATCTTACAAAGTAGAATGTACAAAGTATAGTTATCTTACAAAGTAGAATGTACAAAGTACAGTTATTTTACAAAGTAGAATGTACAAAGTATAGTTATTTTACAAAGTAGAATGTACAAAGTATAGTTATCTTACAAAGTAGAATGTACAAAGTATAGTTACCTTACAAAGCAAAATGTACAAAGAATAGTTACCTTACAAAGAAGAATGCACAAAGAATAGTTACCTTACAAAGTAGAAAGTACAAAGAATAGTCTTCCAACGCAGCACAGTTCCAATGTACTAGATAAACCAAAGTCTCTAATTAGATTTTTTTTATTTCTTATGTTTACAATATTGGGTTACGCCATATCCTGCATGGAACACTTTTGTATAGTTCTACGATAATAATGTCTGCCAGTGTGAAATCTTCTTCTGTCTGCTGAAAATAACTTAAATAATTGTCTTGTGAGACCCATTCTAACTCATCCCTGATAGGTTTAGGCAGTCTATGTAGTTCACTATTATGTAAGCGAATATTAGCTAAAATGGATTGTTTTGTGACATGCCTGAGAGAATTAGGAGAGAATTGAATATCTTTCAAACTGCTCACGTCTACTGGAACATGATATCGACGAAGTAGTTCTGCCAACGTGTTAGAGCTACAATCAGAAATGTCCGTTGGAGTTAAAAAGTTGCTTGTTACAAAATGCTGGGCAAGTTTGTCGTGGTTCATCAATAGAGCGGTCTTTAAAGGGGATAACGCTCCAAAAAAGCGAACTTGCATGTCCAGTGGTTGAATACCTAAAATGTGAAGTTTCACAACTAAACTCCAACATCTCATTAGAATTGCCTTGTGCAAAGCAGATGGATGTGTATGCTCTATAGATGCCCCGTGATCCAGGAGCCATTCCGCGAGTTTCTGTGAGTCAGGGTACGTAGGGAAATAGTTATTTAATACAACAGACAGTAGAGTATGCAGCCGACCATTAATTTCAATAGCTATATTAATGTTGGCGCCTGGCTCTGATACAATTTCTTGGATCTGCTTTTCTAAAACAGACGATATTGTTAGCTCTGCATTGAAAGAAAGATCATAGTCAGCTGTTGCGTCAGATAACAGTTTGATCATGTCACGTATCGTATCGTCGGAAGTCTTGTAGCTCAATCGATTTGTAAAATCGATAATATTTGGCATTTTTTTTTTGAGTTGATGATTGGAACACAGGGTTGTTTTATGACAAAGGAAATGGTCATCCAAATTTTTGTGTTTTTTTCAACCTTGGTTCCGCAACATGTCTGTTCAGAAAAAAACAACAACAAAAAGATGAATCTAAAATTAACATAACGTAATATTTGTACTCTCTTTTTACAAGAGGTTGTTTTGATATGATTTTGTTTTGTTACCCAATTATAAAGCGTCTAAAGAATGTATTAATTAACGAGGTCCAATATGAAAATGAAATCTATTATGAAACAGTCGAATTACTTTAATGATCTTTAAATTGAGTAAAAATAAACTTGTTTTATTTTTATAGATGACATAAGATTTTCCCTTCTATTGTTACTTTTCTCTCTTTCTTGGAAATACTAGAATACTTTCCATTTAAAGCTATTTATAGAACATTATTTTTTTTATTGATTCTCTGTAGCCCTAGATCGTCAAGTATTTAAAGTTTAAAGAATTTTCAATGTAGTGAAGCATGAACCTGGCAATGGCACACTGTAGACCATTCAACAAATCTATGAACTTTGACTTTTATACTAAACTAGTCGACCGACGGTATAGCATACGCCGCTATTTTGCAGGGCCGGTCTAAGGCCACTGCAACCTATGTGACCGAAGGATCCGCACTTTCATGGAACCCGCGCTAATTCAAGGTGTATAAATGATTAAATTAAACCATTTTATAACTTAAAACAGATTTCCCGCGATTTACCAGGAGCTCCTGGAAATCTACCGAAATTGCAAAATATACGAAAAAGTCCTTAAAATATACGGAAATATATAGAAAAAAATTGTCATTTTGGGGTGTCATTCAATATGGAAAACGTCAATCCACGCGCTATTAATAAAAACGGCATTATGCATTAGCCGCAATTGTGTAATCAGCTGAAACAAGCGTTTTGGCTCCTCAAACTAATGAAAAATTACTTGATGTCAACAATTCTCAAAGATAGATTGAAACATTTGGTAATTCTTGCTATTGAGAGGGATCTATGTGGGAAACAGAATTATTATGATATATTTTATGACATTGCTACACGCAAGGCTCGTAAAGTAATTCTGTACGTAGTAAAGAATGAATAAAATGCATAGAAGAACTCTTAAATTTGACCCGCGAAATCCGTTTCGAATAGGGCCCCACAATGCTGAAGTTTAAGTCCGGCCCTGCTATTTAGTGTTTGTAAAATGTTTGACATGCTTCGAATGTTCCTTCGGAGTTGACGATAGTTTACTTCCTAAACAAACCTTCCGCATGGGATGGGAGGGGCAGGGTTTGACAGTCCAGTGCGCAGCCATCCGTAGCGAGTTGTGAAAACGTGTTCTCCCCCCCTCTTGTTTTTTTTCGTGGGGTGACTATCAGCAGAAATAAGAGAGTGATCTTCCCTTTACTTCTTGTCTGACCTGATTAGGGAAGAAGAGAATTATATATATATATATATATAGATGTGTACAACTGTGTTTCTCAAACTTTTGAGATGATTTCCCCCCCCCCCCCCTTGGAAGAAACAAACATTATTCTCTCTCCAGTTGCCAGCTAGGGATCTGTGGACGCGATGTAAGTTCTGTGGGAGCAATATGTCTATATAAATGTTTTTTACGTAACTAGGGTTGTTTCATAAATAATTTTTAAGTCTTTTGCGCACTAAAAATGTACTTTAAGGAATAAGTATTAGAATAGCAGCGATGCAGCACATTCATCCCACCCAGCCAAGCGTTATCTCAAAATATGAAATTTCGATTTGTTTCCCCCTGAAATCCATACCACTTATTCCCACTTGTTCACGTAGGGAAATAAAGTCAAAGTAACTGGTGTGTGACAGGCTTTTAAATATTTCCTGGAATAATACATTGACTCTCCTCCCCGACCTCCACCAACATGCTTTCTAATGGAGGCGCTCCTTACAGTTTGAGAAAATCTGGTGTAGTTGCCCTCGGCGTTCCAGTACCACCCCATCGTGGTCGCCGGGTGAACACTCCGCTCTTTGGGAGTGGCCAAGGGTGCTGGTTGCTTGCCGCTGATGAATGAGCAGCCGGCAAGTGTAAAAGGAACTCAAAGGGGTTATGTCCACCCCCCCCCCCCCTGTGGGGCCCGGGGCAACGGTGAGTAAGAGACCTAACGGGATCTCCGAAATGCGGATAGCGCTGGACACCAACTCGAGGGTTGGTCGGGTTCTCCTGGGACTCGGCTGATTCGCGGGTCTCTCTTTGGGCAAAAACTGGACTGACTGGCGCGGCTTTAGCGGGCTGCGTCGGGCGGACTGGTCGGCGTCCACGAGCTAGGCTCTAACTAGCCCGTCCCCTGTGAGGTAGTAGAGGAACGCGCTTCCCAATAAGCAGTTTCGATACTGGGGATATCGAGCAATCCTTACACAACAACTCCTCCTGTAAGGAGGCTCCTCCTCGAGCTCTTGCCATACGGAGGTGGTGACCAGTGGTGCGGACTTTCCGCACCTTAGAGCCCCGGACCCTCTTGCAGGCCCTGTGTACACTACTTTCTAATCGGCAATAACTAAGGCCGGCAACGGCCTTCGACTTCTATGCAAACATGAATAATACACATCAAACCAGAAAACCCGGTTACGAGCAGACCCGAACAGGGTAGTGGGCGGCAGGCCCGACAACGAAAAATCCTCTACTACTCGCCCCGTGGTTCCGATCCGGCGGAACCTGTCGAACCACGAAAAATTAGCGAAGGTTCCCCCTCCCAGGACAAAGCCCTCTTCCCAGGCTACACTGCATTCGTTCTTTCCTCGGAAGAACGGTAGCCAAGGTGTGGCTAGCCAACCAAACCAACCTGGTGATCATGTCCCGCACCAGGCCCAACCAACTATTACCACCCAAAAGGCCCAACCGACTACGACCAACGAAACGAGGACCATCGGTCCTCCAAAACACCAACCATTTCAACGGTTTGTCGCTTCCAGTCCAAAACCCTTAGGGAGCGATAAACTTAACCAGATAAAAGTACTTCAGCTCAATATCTGCGGATTAATACCCAAGATATTAGAGCTTACAAAACTCATCCATGAGAGGGCAATAGACATCGCGCTCTTGCAGGAGACTCTGGTGGGCAAGAAACGAAGTAGCCACATCAGTGGCTATACGGCTTATAAATGTAAATGCGATGAGTGCCCTGGAATTATCACATATATAAGAAACGGCATGACAGTTTCACAAAATCCTGACCCTCAAAGCTGGTAGAAAACTTACGGTCATTAACTGTTACAACCCGCAAAACACGAACTTGCCATTAACCTCGGCAATAAGAATATTCTCACTAAAACTCTATTAGCTGGGGACATAAATGCCAAGTCTTCTGCATGGGGCTATGACGCAACCGACTCCTCGGGCCAAAAAGTCCAAGAAATTCTCAACACTACGAACTTATTCTGCCTACAGAATAAACACAGCCCGCCAACCCTCCTACATACTGGCAACGGATCTCCGCAGACCTAGAGGGGAAAACCACAATTAAAGTGCTTGAGGATGTTGGAAGCGATCATAGACCCATTGAAATTACTATTGCTCTCTCAGAGGCCAGGGGTGTAGCAACTTAACGGCCCAAAAAATGGAGCTACACTAAGCCTGACTGGCCAGCGTACGGGGCGGCTGTCGACTCCGCCCTGTCGTGTATCGCGGTGGAGGAAGGGACAGTCGACACCAAATACGACGAAATCACTGCAGCGATTTTGGGTGCGGCTAGGAAGTTTATCCCGCGGACCTATCCCGGCATACGGCATAGACCCGCCTGGTCCCGAGAATTAGATCGAATAGTCAGGGCCAGGCAACGGGCGAGGCGCAGAGCACAAAAAAAGGGGACCCCCCGAATGCCGCAGGGAGTTCAACGCATTATGCCGGAAGGCCAGCGAGGTGGCCCAACGTGTACGGGTGGACCACTGGAGAGATGCCTGTTCCGGGCTGGATCTTCGGGATACTTCCAAAGCCTGGCGTCTTCTTCGCAATCTTGAGGCCAAAGATTCGGCGCGTACAGCCACCCCATTATTGTCACCTAGTGGGGATCGAGTGGCAAAAGATCAAAAAATGGCCGACTTGCTTAATAAATATTTCGATTCGATAAGCAAGTCCGAAAAGAAGACAGCCACGTCTATAGCCCTCAAGAAGGAGCCTCAAAGACTCGAGAGGGAGCCGGATGGGTCGGAAGACCTGGACACGTGCAAAGTGCCCTTCTGCCGTGCTGAGCTGGACAGAGCGATAGCTAAGTGCAAAAAAAGAAAGGCTCCGGGGCCAGACAAGGTTACTCCTGAGATGGTAAAACACCTCGGGGGTATTGCGAAAGACAAGCTCCTTGAGTTTGCGAATCGGACCTGGGTAGAGTCCAGACTACCCTGGCGCTGTGCTACGATTGTTCCAATACTAAAAAAAGGGCAAAGACGCGACTAACGTGGAGTCCTTCAGACCCATATCCCTGACCTCAACTATCGGCAAGATAGTAGAACGGATGGTCAGCGAGCGACTCGTGTGGAGCTTTGAGAGTGCCGGTATCCTAGCGCCAGAGCAGGCTGGCTTTAGGGCAGGCTTGAGCCCGATCGACCAGGTCACAGTTTTCATGCAGGAGGTGGCCGATGGGTTCCAGAGGTCCGAGAGCACATATGCAGTTTTTATAGACCTAAAACAGGCTTATGACTGGGTGTGGAAGCAAGGCCTCTATCTTAAGCTTAGAGCCATGGGCGTACGCGGGTGGACCTACAACTGGATAAAACAGTTCCTAACGGAGAGGAAAACACGAACACAGTTCCAGTACTCTCTAAGTGGGGAAAACACCCCAATAAGAGGGTTACCCCAGGGATTCGCCCTCTCATGGGCACTTTCGAGTCACCAAGTACGTTTCAACAGGCTACCACAGTTATACGAGAGTGGGTACATGAAAAATGGTTAAAAACCTGGGATGACTCCAACACTGCCAGGGGAGTCTGGCAGCACATGCGTCGCCCAAATCGAGAGGACCCATGGTGGAGGCTAAAAAGGTCGGAACAAACAACAATAGCGCAGTGGAGTACGGGACTGCCCCATAGGTGCGTACTTCACCCGGTTCCGGCCAAATTTTGATGCCCGTTGCCGACACTGCGGGGAATCAGAAGAGACGGTGGCGCACGTCTTGCAAGAGTGTCCGCGGCTCAGCGAGCTGCGGGAAGACGTATCCAATGGTTCACTATGTTTGTATGGAAGCTATGAGGCACAACGCCAAACAGCAGAGTTCCTTACCAGGACACTACGGGAGACCTAGGTCTCCCTGCCTTGTCACCAATTGGAGTTCATCTCAGGGGTAGTTGCCTGTGGAGAGTTGCGGTTGCTACTCACAATCTTTAAGCTGGAATAAATATATTCATTCAATCTCATCAACCTCGTCCAAGTCATTACATTTTTTTAAATTTTATTTTAGACTGAAATGATAATGTCAATGAAACACTCCCAACTAAATGTTGTGTTCTCTTTTTACTTTTGTAACGAATATACTGTGGAGTTTCTTCAGTTGGGAGACGGGGAAAGGTTTGGCTATAGGGTCCCCGCGTCAAAAAAGTTGGGAGAGAGAGAGACAGAGTGAAAGAAAAGGTCAGTGTGCCCGAGTAAAGGTCGTGAGAGAGAGAGTGAAAGAAAAGATCAGTGTGCCCGAGTAAAGGTCGTGAGAGAGAGAGTGAAAGAAAAGGTCAGTGTGCCCGAGTAAAGATCGTGAGAGAGAGAGTGAAAGAAAAGGTCAGTGAGCCCGAGTAAAGGTCGTGAGAGAGAGAGTGAAAGAAAAGATCAGTGTGCCCGAGTAAAGGTCGTGAGAGAGAGAGTGAAAGAAAAGGTCAGTGTGCCCGAGTAAAGATCGTGAGAGAGAGAGTGAAAGAAAAGGTCAGTGTGCCCGAGTAAAGGTCGTGAGAGAGAGAGTGAAAGAAAAGATCAGTGTGCCCGAGTAAAGGTCGTGAGAGAGAGAGTGAAAGAAAAGGTCAGTGTGCCCGAGTAAAGATCGTGAGAGAGAGAGTGAAAGAAAAGGTCAGTGTGCCCGAGTAAAGGTCGTGAGAGAGAGAGTGAAAGAAAAGATCAGTGTGCCCGAGTAAAGGTCGTGAGAGAGAGAGTGAAAGAAAAGGTCAGTGTGCCCGAGTAAAGATCGTGAGAGAGAGAGTGAAAGAAAAGGTCAGTGTGCCCGAGTAAAGGTCGTGAGAGAGAGAGTGAAAGAAAAGATCAGTGTGCCCGAGTAAAGGTCGTGAGAGAGAGAGTGAAAGAAAAGGTCAGTGTGCCTGAGTAAAGATCGTGAGAGAGAGAGAGTGAAAGAAAAGGTCAGTGTGCCCGAGTAAAGGTCGTGAGAGAGAGAGTGAAAGAAAAGGTCAGTGTGCCCGAGTAAAGATCGTGAGAGAGAGAGTGAAAGAAAAGGTCAGTGTGCCCGAGTAAAGGTCGTGAGAGAGAGAGTGAAAGAAAAGATCAGTGTGCCCGAGTAAAGGTCGTGAGAGAGAGAGTGAAAGAAAAGGTCAGTGTGCCCGAGTAAAGATCGTGAGAGAGAGAGTGAAAGAAAAGGTCAGTGTGCCCGAGTAAAGGTCGTGAGAGAGAGAGTGAAAGAAAAGATCAGTGTGCCCGAGTAAAGGTCGTGAGAGAGAGAGTGAAAGAAAAGGTCAGTGTGCCCGAGTAAAGATCGTGAGAGAGAGAGTGAAAGAAAAGGTCAGTGTGCCCGAGTAAAGGTCGTGAGAGAGAGAGTGAAAGAAAAGATCAGTGTGCCCGAGTAAAGGTCGTGAGAGAGAGAGTGAAAGAAAAGGTCAGTGTGCCTGAGTAAAGATCGTGAGAGAGAGAGAGTGAAAGAAAAGGTCAGTGTGCCCGAGTAAAGGTCGTGAGAGAGAGAGAGAGAGTGAAAGAAAAGGTCAGTGTGAACGAGTAAAGGTCGTGAGAGAGAGAACGTATATGTAAATATTAAAGATAAGGCGAGATAAAGAAAGTGCTAGTTCTATTCTCTCTAATACAATCATTGTAATTGATGCCGATGTTCTTACCTGAACGACATGAAGAGATACAGTGAACTGATTGATCGAGTCAAGCGTGCTATTTACTTCAAGAACTATTGAAACAGGTATAAAAACCAGTAATAGTTTGGATTCCATTTACTTTTATATATCTCGTTATTTTCTGTGTCAGCTCTATTTTAAGATGTGACTCTTTGTGCTTTTGTGGACTCTCTGGTACAATCTCAGTGTGTAGACATGTTCAGGAAATAAATAGTACCCGGTAATCTCGTAAAAAGTTTCCGTGGCTGCAAACAAAACCTAGCTAGCGTCTACATTGAGATTCAAACTCAAACTGCTTAGTTAGGTAGTCGATCCGTTTAGGTTACTCATACACACATCCTACAAATAAAGTATACAGATTGAAAGTAGATCAAGCCGCATGTCACAACAAAGTTTTGTTCCTGCCTTATTTACATAATTCCTTTTCATTTATTCCCCATCAGTTAAACACCTGGTCATTTAATTAAAAGCCCTAGGATTACTGTTTGTGCTCTACCTATTATAGTGTACAGCAGAAAATGCTCAAGAAGTTAATTTTTTTTATGTTTACCACATTTATTTTGAAACTGATGTATAAACAAAAACTAATTGAACCATTTTATTGAGTTTTACATTAAAATTGTAGAGTTCACAGTATTGTTAAATGAGGAAGTCCTAACTTATTATGTGTTTTACTATTTTACATATGATAGCTGTAATTTTAAATGGGTCTATAGTTTCCTGAATGAGATGTATCAGTTTTTAGCTGCCCTTGTAAGAGGAAAAGCCCCTATTGGTTTTGTTAAGTCTGTTTATGGCGTTTAGATCTCTATAAACTAAATTATTTGACATCTTATTTCATTCAACCTAATCAGTAGAGGTCAAAAGGTGAGATACCAATAAGATAAAAGTTGTAGTACAGAGAGGGAGATATAGAGTCTGGGAATATGGACAGGAGACTAAGACTTCAAAGGAGGTCTAGCGGACAGATGTGGGGACAATAGAGAAAGACACGTGAGAGGTGGATGAGCCGGAAACAGTTTGCCGCCATTCTGGACCCAAGAGAGGGAGGTAAGGAAACTATGGTCTTATAGCAGTAGTATTTGTATTGCTGTTTCACTTTCTGTTGCCAGCAACTGTATGAGAGGGAAGCGCTGAAAGGTGAGCAACGGAAGAACAGGAAGAGGCAGGCAAAGGGTGTAAGGGTCATGATGTGTATAGTGTATAGTGTCATTATTTGGAAGTTTAATTGAGCACTTGAGCTTTACGGCAAAACAAATGAAATTGTTTAATAATTAAAATTGTTATACTACAGGGGCAATTAATGGGATACTAAAGGGGCAATTAATGGGATACTAAAGGGGCAATTAATGGGATACTACAGGGGGAAGTATTGGATACAACATGAGGAAGTAGAGAAAACCTTTTTGGGTGAGACAATGGAATGAAAGATGTTTCTAAAATTGGAAGGGGTAATTTGGACATAGTTGTTTGGCTTGTGTCAAGTCAAAGAGCAGATGACAGCTAGTGGAGTCAGGTGTCCAAAGTCAAATGGAACTATAGACATTCGAACGGGAAATCAAGTGATTTAGTGTTTGGGGGGGGGGGGGGGGGTAGATGAGAAGCAAAACTTTTAAACAGCCGCGGAAAGTATGATTGAATCCTTCTGCATGTACCCTGAAGTGAAACGGTTAGAAAGCGCTGTTTACTAATATAAATAACAATATATTTATTTCATGGTATCTGATCTGTTCCTGAGAAAAATAATACAGCGTATCGATATGACTGTGTTCATAGAATACTTTGTGCTGACAAAATCTTTAAATATAACTTCAGCCTTGATTGATTTATGCCTCCCTAAAAAAAATAGTAAGTAATACTTACGTAATTTCTGAAAAAAAAACAAATGTAATTTTTATAGATAGTCCTTTTTTTTTGCTAGGTTTGATTTAGGTATATGGAGCCCCTAGTCAGAATCATTAGATCTTACACGCTGCCTATTCTTTTTATTGCTGCTAGTTATCCTTGTTAATCCACTGACCCAGATAATTCTAGATGTAGGAAACTAAGAAGGAATCATTTAGGATGGTGACTCCTCATAAATCTGCTTATGTTAAATCCGTAAATCAAGTTATTAAATTTAATACAAAGTTTATAAGCAATAGTAAATCTTGTGTTTGGCATTATTCAAATGATGAAATTTTGTTGCTCTAAGAGTTTGCAATTGCAAAAAAAATAAACTAGTTATGTTGGACCTGTTTGTGTGGGTAGACACATAGGAAGCTGATGGAAGATGTGAACAAACTACAGACTAGAATGGAGATGAGTGCGTGGAAGCAGAAGCGACAATTTGATAGCAGTATATTCATACTGGCATTCTAAGTGTATCTGTTCATAAAGTGAACACATTTCTGATTGCCATATAGGGCTATCCTAAGATTAGCATTTATGTTACTCAACCACACATCAGACTAATAAAGTCTTTGACTGTCCATTTTTTTAAAAGTCATTTTAGGTGCGAAACAAAAGGAAAGGGAAGGTAGAATGTAAACAGTGAATCAGATAGTCATTAATCAGTAAGTTTTCAATCAGATAGTCTTGAATCAGATAGTCTTCAATCAGATAGTCTTCAATCAGATAGTCTTCAATCAGATAGTCTTCAATCAGATAGTCTTCAATCAGATAGTCTTCTCTTAGTCTATATTTATTGATTGCTGATTATTGTATTTGACATTAGCGTTTAAGGAGGAGGCCTCAATATAATAATGTAATATAGAGCACATAGAACTTATATTAGTAACCATTATTTTTTAACAGAAATGATGTGATTTCTGTATTAAAGTATGATCACCCCACACTCCCTAAGGAAAAGACCTGCCTGAGAGGGGATGAGTAGGTCTACTGCCTCTCTCATGGTCCAACCTGCTAACTATAAATCGGCTAATAAAAGGGTTAAAACATTAATATATAGATGGAGATATTTGATTAATTTTGTTCTGAAACTCTGATTTCTGCAAAAATCAAACAGCCCCACCCCACCCGAAGGCTTAAAGTCTGTGAGGGTGGGGGTGGTAGATGAGATGGTGTCCCTCCAGACTCACCGAATCGATCAACATACCATAAGGGGGGGGGGGGAGACATAAAAAACGGGTTAAAACATAAATACGTCGGAGGATCTATTCTATCGGTATTTGACTTTGTTCATAAACTGTGATGTCTGCACAAACTGCCCCTACGTACGTAGGATCTATCCTATCGATATTTGACTTTGTTCACAAACTGTGATGTCTGCACAAACTGCCCATCACCACCAAAATAGGGGGGTGGGGCATAATATAAAAATTGGTTACATTAGTTAAAAATATAAATAATTAGAATATATTCTTAAGAAAAAAAAATTAAACACAAATTGTGTGATTTTTTTTATGAAAAGGACGATGGGGGGGGGGGAGCGATCACGCCTACCGCCTCACCATCCCCCATGATTAGCCAGTGCCTTGTTGTCAAATGTTTGTGTCTACCTGTGACCCAATTACCTTAGAGATTGTTTTCATTAGACAGGTAGATATTGCTTGCGTTCTCTAAACAATAGAGCAAGCTTTATTTTCACTAAAGTAGGTCAGTTCAAGTCTAACTGTTCTTAGGGCTATTAAAGTGATTCGATTTTACCTTCTCTTTAGTTTATTATTGTCTAGGATCACAAAAGCGTGATAGTGATTGCTTCTTTATCATTATTGTTATTATTCATTCTATGTCATATGATTATTATCACACCCTTACCAATAACTTACCTTTGTGTAACATTACGCCAATCTAAAACGCTTCCAGCATCCAATTCACTCAAACAATTTATACATTCAAGCTGACAAATGTAAAGCTTATCAGATAAAGTTTTGTTTAGAGCATTTGTTTGTTAGTCGTAAACATTTAACAAGATAGAGCAGACCTTGTTATGATCACAGCACGATCAACACTTCACAACATGATCAACACACCACAGCACGATCAGCACATCACATCATGATCAACACATCACAACAAGACCAACAAGTCACAACATGATCAACATATGTTCACACCACAACATGATCAACATATATTCACATCACAATATAATCAAAATATGTTCACACCACAACATGATCAACATATGTTCTCATCACAACATGATCAACATATGTTCACATCACAACATGATCAAAAGATGTTCACATCACAACATGATCAACATCAATATTTGTTCTTCGAGTTGGTTAGTAGATTAATATTCTTTTTTCCTTCAACATTCCATCTTGAAACTGTCAATGTTTGGTGGAGGTTTGTAGAGCATGCTGTATGAAAACTGTAAGACGAAATCTTCTTTTATTATGTCCCTTGACTTTCGTCGTAGGAGTGCTGTAACATTTCGCGTAACTCTTTCTGGTCAGCAGTGTTCTTAGCAAAAAAAAAAAGAGATAGGCCGGTTTACTCTTTACGTTGTCCAGCCTGCTTTTTTTCAGACGACCCTTTCTTCGTGCTCCCTCCATTGTTGGTTTCAAACAATGGAAAGAAATTTTACTTGACTGAGTTGGTGGTATAAGGTAAAAGCTGAATTATTCCCCTTTATAGGTCGTCGCTTTAAAGTAAGTTGGAAACAAACAATGCAATGTTCAATTTTCATACACACCCCAATAGCAGAGTGCTTAGAATATCGGCTTTTAAAAAACGATTATGGTAAAATTCACCCAGATATCTCTTTCTTTCTACCCCCCCCCCCCTCCAATTTTCCCCACTGGTCCAGACAAGTGATAGGATCATAGTGTATTGAGAATTAATTCTCTTTCTTCCATTTCTTCAACTCTTTCCCTCCTTAAACCTTGGTTCAAATGTCCTTGCAACCACTTCCTTGTCCTTGCAACATCTAAACATTTTCCTTTTCATGAACATAGTTCTTAAGGATTTTATAATTGTAATGTCAATAAACATATTTCTGTCGGATTTGAGAACTGCATTGTAAATAAACATTTTATTCTCTTTCAATTATGTTTTAGCCACTTAAAAAATCTAGAAATATTCTTTTCAAAAGCTGGATGAATTAATTTATAAATATAGTGAAAGTGTACATCTAGAGTCTAATTACCAGCAGAGATAAGGACAAGGCAAACCTGTCCTAAAGATAGGTAATAGTTTTCAGTCGGAAGAAACAAGGTGCAGCAAAACCAATACAAAATCTTTAAGCTGTGGACTTTCAAACACCAGAAATCAGAGATTGGTTCTCAGCCAAATTTTACATCTACAGTTACTAACCTTTGCTGAGTATTGACTTTGTAAGCCCTTTCCATCTGGTATAACATGTGTATTAGGTAAGACTGAATAAGAAGAACACGTGAGAAACATCCATCTTAGAAATAAGAACAGACAATTCTGTTTAGAACCGTTAGTGAGGTCCGTTGTGCCACTGGTCTATGTGTCAACGTGTCTCTCTCTTCCTACTTCGAGCAATGTACTCCATGCTCTGGTTACACCCACAGTCATTCTGTTTCTGTAGCCAGAAGTTGACTAGAATGTTGTATGGCCCTCAAAACTAACGACCACACCTACAATTGAACTGGAGACAACAACATGAGCTTGAATTCTGATCAAGGTTGTCTTTAATAGATAAAACAAAAAGTCTTTACGAAAACGTGACTATTATAAACTTAAAAGAAAGTAAGTACATTGCATGAATGAGCAACCTAAAGAACAAAATCTATTTCTTTATTATGTTATGACGTCATTAAGTGTTCCCCCTCCCCTTTCAGCAAATCAGCAAATGCTTCAGTCAAGTGGAAAGTCTAAAAGGGAAAGTGGATAAGTCGAAAATAAAATTTTCTAATAAAACTGTTTTTAAATTGTATAGTTTTGTATTGGATTCTATATCGATTACTGAAATACAACATATTAAAAAACTATTTGAATGAATTCTTAAAAGTATGTGTCTATTATGAAAGACCTTGGGACACTTAATTTTAGCTTTAGACAGCTGACGGTAGAGTTCTAAAATCAATGAATGAAATACAGAAGCACTTTTCTCTGGTGCTATCCAGAAGCCTTCTTATCTGATTCTTATTTTATGATAAACACAAACATACTTACCTTATAAATTTATAAATGGTTAGGAAAACTTTCAGTTACTTAAAAGAAAGAAAAATTATCGAAATCAAATAAATTTAATTGTCAATAATTTCTCATATCTGGCCTTTTCTTATTAATTTGATTGGGCAGAGAAGTGTTCGGGTAAATGGGTTCAATAACCTAACAGAAAAACAGACTGAGCTTGCACTATAGGGTCTAATAAATGCATGTAAGTCTCATACAGAACTCATAGAAGCACCAAAGAAGTTGAGCGAATGACCAAAGTAATTTGAGAAAGTTAGGAGATCTAAACAGGGCCAGATTTAAGGGAGGCAGGCGGGCTACACAGCCCCTGTGTGCATTCACAAAAAGAAGCATCCACAAAAGAGAAGAATCTATTGGTCTACATGAGATAACCTCCATCGTTTGGAGATGCAAATTTAACCTATCTCGTTGAAGGTTTTTGTGTGTATTTGTTTGTGCTTAAAATATGTGTTTCCAATTGAAAGGCTGTTGGATGCGCAGAGAGAAATCATGCGCTCACCATTATCACTGATGTTTTCTGTAGAGCCATATGGTCCCTATGCAGCTTGGTTGGGATTGATTTTGGCGTAAATGTCTCCCATCAGTAAAATTAGGTCATGGCTGGGTGTTTCATCAAGTGTGGTTTGAAGTTCATGATTTCTTCTACATCTTCTGTAGGGGCCTATACTTGGATGGTAGTGATTTTGATATGGTTTGATTGGAGTCGAGCTTAAATAATGCGGTCGCTGACTAGTTTATGCATTAATATATACATTAAATAATAATAATTATTATTATTGTTAGCATACATCTGCATACTGAATGGAATTGATTGATCATCTTTAGGCTTTGCATCTGTTTCAAACACGATCAAGTTTGCTATGAACACTAAATGTTAATTGCACATTGTTGTGTTTTTCACTGTGATTTTTCTAAAGATGGCCGTGATCTGTGAGACAATATATTAATTAGCAATTGGTGTCAGTATCTACGTAAAAGGATGCGCTCATTTGCTAATTTTGGGCTAGAAAATATTTGCAATATTCTTAACTTATCTTATAAAATACAGACGTTACTTTAAAAGAAGATGATTACGTCCTACGCGTCCATGAATCTAGTCATGCATGTTAATCAGTGACTTAACTTCTGCCAAGTTATTGGTTTTCCTGGCTGGCTCAGGCAACCCATTCCATGCTCTCAAAGCACTAGGGAAGAAGGAGCATTAGTACATTTTTGTTATAGCATATAGAACGAGGAATGTGTCTTTATCTTTGTATCTTTCTGAATATTTTATTAGATTTTGTTTTGTATTTGAAGATTATGGTTCAGTGTTTTATGTATAATTGCTACTTTACTTTTGAGTCTTTTTTCATGAAGGCTTTCTAAATTAAGTGATTTTACTAAAGGTGTTACTCTAGTCTAATGTGAATATTCGTTAGTTATGAGTCTCACTACTTTATTTTGTGTGCTTAATGTTGATAGGCCAAACAGAGGATGCATATTCTATTACTGGCCTACCAAGGTTAAATAACATTTTAGTTTTACATGAATTATATAAATTCATTATTTCTTTTATTAATTCATTGATCCTTTTCCTGAAATTTTTAATTTTATCTGGAGCTGTTCAAAGACTCAAAGATTGAATCAGCAATCTAGGACTGTATCAATATCATCTCTAAAGTATTAGTACACACTGCACACAATAAAGAATGCAACATGCAAAATGTTTTCATTGCGTTTTTATTTGGAGTAGTTTCGTTCTTGAATATTTTTTTTCTTTTAGTTCTTTTGAAATTGTTTTGGGTCGTAAGTCGTGTTCTATTTTGTTCTTTTTTTGTTAGTGGTTGTGTATCTTCAGTAGTTTATCTTACTGTAATAATTAATAGCCGCTTTGTTTGCTTGGTACTGCATACGGCTTAGCGGTTGTTGCTGCTACATATGGTTTAGTAATTGGGGCAACATATTGGTTGTTGCTTGGTGTTACGTACTGGTTGCTTTGTGCTACATATTTATTGCTGCTTTGTGCTACGTACTGATTGCTGCTTGGTGCTACATATTGATTGCTGCTTGGTGCTACATATTGATTGCTGCTTGGTGCTACGTACTGATTGCTGCTTGGTGCTACGTACTGATTGCTGCTTGGTGCTACATATTGATTGCTGCTTGGTGCTACATATTGATTGCTGCTTGGTACTACGTACTGATTGCTGCTTGGTGCTACGTACTGTTTGCTGCTTGGTGCTACGTACTGATTGCTGCTTGGTGCTACGTACTGATTGCTGCTTGGTGCTACGTACTGACTGTTGCTTGCCATAAAGTACTGGGTGTTGCTGGGAGTAGCAGATTGAACAAAACTAGGCACATAGTAAGTGTTCTTGCTTGGTGCAACATATTGATTATTGCTTGGAGCGACATATTGGTCTTTGCTTGGAGCAACATATTGATTGTTATTAGGTTCGTAGTAAGGATTAGTGCTTGGAGCAACATACTGATCTTTGCTTGGAGCAGCATACTGATCTTTGCTTGGAGCAGCGTATTGGATTTTGCTTGGGATAACATATTGGTCCTTGCTTGGTGCATTGTACTGGTTAGAGCTTGGAGCAACATACTGATCTTTACTTGAAGCAATATACTGGTCCTTGCTTGGAGCAACATACTGGTCCTTGCTTGGAGCAAAATACTGGTCCTTGCTTGGAGCAACATACTGATCTTTGCTTGGAGCAACGTATTGGATTTTGCTTGGGATAACATATTGGTCCTTGCTTGGTGCATTGTACTGGTTAGAGCTTGGAGCAACATACTGATCTTTACTTGGAGCAACATATTGATTATTGCTTGGAGCGACATATTGGTCTTTGCTTGGAGCAACATATTGATTGTTATTAGGTTCGTAGTAAGAATTAGTGCTTGGTGCAACATACTGATCTTTGCTTGGAGCAACATACTGATCTTTGCTAGGAGCAACGTATTGGATTTTGCTTGGGATAACATATTGGTCCTTGCTTGGTGCATTGTACTGGTTAGAGCTTGAAGCAACATACTGATCTTTACTTGGAGCAACATACTGATCTTTACTTGGAGCAATATACTGGTCCTTGCTTGGAGCAACATACTGGTCCTTGCTTGGAGCAGCATACTGGTCCTTGCTTGGAGCAACATACTGATCTTTGCTTGGAACAATATATTGGACCTTGTTTGGGACGACATATTGGTCCTTGCTTGGTGCATAGTACTGGTTAGAGGTTGGAGCTACGTACTGGTCTTTGCTTGGAGCAACATACTGGTCTTTGCTTGGAGCAACATATTGGTCCTTGCTTGGAGCAACATACTGTTCTTTGCTTGGTTCGTAATAAGGATTAGTGCTTGGTGCAACATATTGATCCTTGCTTGGAACTGCATATTGGTCCTTACTTGGAACAATATATTGAACTTTGCTTGAGACGACATATTGGTTCTTGCTTGGTGCATTGTACTGGTTAGAGCTTGGAGCAACATACTGGTCTTTGCTTGGAACTACATATTGATCTTTGCTTGGAGCAACATACTGGTCCTTACTTGGAACAAGATACTGGTCTTTGCTTGGAACAACATACTGATCTTTGATTGGAGCTACATACTGATTGTTGCTTGGTTCATAGTACGGATTAGAGCTTGGAGCAGCATACTGGTCCTTGCTTGGTGCTACGTATTGACTGTTTGAGATTGGTACATATTGGCTTACTGTGCTTGGAGAGTACTGGTTAACTTTGCTAGGCACATATTGGCTGCTTGAGGACGGAACATAAACTGTGTTGCTGGAAGGTACATTAGACTTATATGTATATTGCCCTGATGTATAATCTGTGTTAGTTAAGGTCAGCACAACCAGCCCTAGAATTAAATGTTGAGAAATCATGGTTTACTGTTGGATCCTAATGTTTCTGAAAAGGAAAGAAAAAAAATGTGACTTCATGTTTCTGAGTCATTTCTGTGTACAAGGTAATGATTAAGAAAGTCTTATAATCTGTTTAAATCGTATGCATTTAAAAATTCAATGAAATATCAGTCAGTTAGATAGTGCTGTCTTCTGTTTCTGCCATTTTCTCTATTGATCTCTTTCTCTCGTTCATTTTATTTCACAGGTTCTATGAAGTAAGAAAGCAGATCGATTTTTTTTCTTGATTGGAATCTGTTTCAACGCTACGTACAAGTCACAATTTTATAATTCTACAGAACAAAGAAACATTTCACTAATTACTTATTAGAGTAACATGTATTTGTGAGACATTTCTCACAAATCTGTCTTTTCTCTATTTTTATAGTTCTAGTGATCCTAAACATAAATGCAGACCAAACAATATTGGCTGCAGCTTGGTGATACTTATTTGCTAGTTGTCTTACACCATTTAGTGAACCAAGTGAACAGGCGACTTCGTTTTAGGAATTCGTGTAGACGTCTACCAGTAAGAATACTGAAGAATTAAGTGGGATATGTTTACGGTGGACTGAATTGTTCATTGGGCTACGTTTACGGTGGACTGAAATATTAAGTGGGCTATGTTTACTGTGGACTGAAATGTTAAGTGGGCTATGTTTACAGAAACTACGTGTACAGTGGAGTTTGTGTAAACACGTTTAAGGGTTATGTAAACTACGTGTGTTATTTGTAAGCTAGATAACCCGTATTTATTTCATTTAGGTGTAAAATAGAATACATGGCGTTTAAGTTGGGCTGAATATACACAGGTTTACGTAGCTGTTTCGTACTAACTAAAATCAAATAATTTTGTTACTGTGTTATTTTATAGGTTGACATCAAATTAAAACTGAAACGAAATTCTAGCCGAAGTAGCTCCTAATTAGCTCAAAATTAGCTGACATTGACCTCATAGACAAAACGTGGAAGGCAAGAGGAAAGTGAGCAAAAGCACAAATCAAAAATTCAAGTAAAAAAATTTAATCATTTTATCTCAAACTAACATTTCGTCTACAGTAGAATGGCTTGGCTGGTTAGCTACTTTGGTTTCATTCCCCAATTTTTCTTTTCTTTTTATTTTCAATGAATGTTTAGTTTCCTCTTTTATTTCACAATTAAATAGGAGTTAAGTGCATTATTGAACTTGTTACTTTGCCTCTTTAGTTATGGGCCAATGTATTGTCTGTAGGTGAAGAGCACATCAAACAAGTTCAATAGAAAACAGTTTTCAGTTTACCAGCGAATAAAAAGCAAGAACTTTTAAAGGCTAGCAACTTAAACACTTACACAATACACGAGTTAGTTTTTTATAATAATTTTATACACTGTCATATATTTTTAGCGGTCCCCAAAAAGGGAAAAGACGCTATTAGTTTTGTGTGGAATATCTGTCCGTCCGTCCGTATCGTTTAGATCTCAGAAACTAGAAAAGAAAATGAAATCGGGCATCATGATATTTTAGATCATTCAAAGTTCTGATGCAACGGCTACTTTTTTCTTTTCTGAAAGTGAACCATTTAATTTGTAAAATTATATGTGCAAGCAGATTTAAAAAACAACAACACTACTTTTAAATGAAAAACTTCAGGGGAGGTAAGTTATTTAAAAAGGTCACAGACTTCTTCATTACTAACTCTAGCTTCATTCATGAAGTTGCGCATTGAAACGAAAAATTTACATCTAAGGTCACAATGGAAAAAGTGTGAACGGATCATTCTAAAATATATTTTGCATTTATTAACTAACTCATTTTAAAAACAGAATTTTGATACAAACTTCGTTTTAACTAAAAGTTTTTAAAAAACGAACTACTTTTATAGCGCGCAGTTTTTACATATCCTCATTAGTCCTTAGATTAAAGATCTAGAACTAAATCTAGATCTAGCTAGAGCGAGATCCAGTTTGTATGACAAATGGCAATGGAGATATTACTTTTTATTTAAGAGGGGAAAGTCTTGTGCAAGTCATTTCTAAGCTAGCTCACTACCTAGGCCTAAAGTAGGTCAAGAGTCTTGTTTTTTTTTTGTGTTGCCAGCTTATATAATTTTGTTAGAAGATTAAATCTTTTTTAGTTTCTCTTTATTACATGTAACATGTTATTAATTTTGAATGTATGGATAAGGCTAATAATTATTATTTTTAAAAATAGAAGTGTACGCTTAATTTATCTATGGAGATGCTGTTGCTGAGGGGTAAAGCACGTATGCTCTGTTAAACGAGTATTCTTTCAAAAAGCGTTTTGCCTCTCTTCCAAAAAAGAAAGCGACTTATTGACTTCCTACAGTAGAAATTGTCTCTACATTGAACAGATTTAAAAACTTACCTGAATATCGTCCTCTTGATGGTGTTCCTAGAAGACTTAGAACGACTATGGTTTTTGTTGGTCAGTCTTGACCTTATATACTTTCAACCTGTCACGGATCACCTGCGTCAATATTTAATCCTCACTGTGGCATTTTGTCATTTGTCATTTACCTATTATTCATCAGATGCTATCTCGACTTAACTTAGTGTAAAAAAAAATCACATGCTCTTCCTTGAAGAAAAGTATCGACGTCACATGAGAAATTGTATGGGCGGAGTGCTGCGCTAGTGTCTTGATATGTTTAGACTTCATGAGAAATTGTATGGGCGGAGTACTGCGCTAGTGTCTTGATAAGTTTAGGCTTCAGTTCTTCATCATTCAACTCAAGAGCTAGAGTCTGAGTAAAAGTACATTTAAACCAATCAATTAACAAAGTTTAAGAGTTTGAGGTTAATATCGTTTTTCTTAATGAGAAGTTACAAAACAAAAAACAACAACACATGAATCTGTAAATGCAGAACCTGCCTTTTAACTTGGTTGGGTCCTACGGGGACCAATTCTGAATTAGTGTATTTACACAATCTCTTTGTAATTTTGTTTTATGAATCAATGACTTGCAAATTGATTTTAAAAACAATGCGTTTCGCTTTCAGAAGACAAAATCTGCCATTGCGCCTGAACGTTGCAAGATTCAAAATACGATCAATTGGATTTTCATTATCTTTTCAAGTAGTATAATCTAATATGAAAAGTCTACTAATGCCAATGTGGCATTTTACGTCTGGAGAGACGATCTTTTCCCTTTGCACCTGACACACTTCACAAAACTAATTGCGACTTTTCCCCATTTGGAGAACCGCTCAAAATAATATGACGAGTGACAGTTAAAAAAGCGTTTTTTTTAAAATGGACATGCTTTATGCTCGAGTGACTGACTACTTGTACTTGTTTCCAATTCCTCCAAGATAAAGTGCCCAAGTACTGCACCCCAACCTCATAAACCTGATTCATCAGTTCAAGTACTAATAGTCTTATTTGGTTTTGTCTTCTCTAAATGAATAGTCCGAAACAGACATTCACCAACTTAGTCCTTTCCCCTCCATTGAAAATCTAGTCACTTTTTAGCCCATCCTTTGTATCCCTTTTTGCTGTTCTTTTTTATCCTCTTAGGGAACCAATGGGGCTTCTCAATATGGACAGGATTTGTTCTCTCTTACCATCCTTCATTGGAACAGTTCAAGCTGGGTGCCATGTTTAAATGCATCCCCTCAATACTTGTGTGGTGCTTTAAGTTGAAAGGACAATATAATAAATAATATACATATAGATCTAGATCTGTGGTTTAAACTTTGATCATAAAATACTTTCTCTTTTGCTCCAGCAGTAGAACATCTGGATATTCTCGAGTAAATTTAAAATCTTGATAATCGATGTTGCCAGGTAGTCCCTATTTTCGACCAAATTATAATGATCAATCAAGGAAAAGAGCATAACCTTGCAACACAAATGTTGAATAACAGGTTGTTGACATTAAAAAAACTGATTGCGATCTGTAAGAAATGTTTAGAACAGTTTAGGAAGTACACACAACTTCCTGATCTGAACAAAAAACTTCTTTGAAAAAAGGGCACGTAATAAGACATTCGACAGAACAAAATGTGGACAATGGCAATAAGTTTCTGAACCATAGACATGGGATGTTCTTAATACAGTAATGCTGATGACTTCTGCTGGTAGAAGTGTAGAGTCTTAGTTTCGTAGTTTCCTGTGTCTTGGCAAGGCGTTTACACAAAGAACGAGACAATTAATGTATCGACTCTTACTTAGGTTTTCTGTGAGATGAACAAAGAAGACTAGTTTATAGGCCTACTTAGGTTTTCTCTGTGAGAATTCTATGGACATCAAGGCAAGGTTTGCAAGCTATTAGTTCGGTGGTAAATTTTATTTTCCAAATAAAAATGATTCGCAAATGAACTAAGGCAGCAACGTTCATGACATTAGTATTCTTACGTTTGTTAATTGTAGACATTGATATTTAGAAATGTCTGTTAAAGGGAAACTGAAAATAGAACTAATTGTTGAGAAGTTAATGGGGACCTATGTTTTATTTTGTGGCAGTTTACTTTTGTTTTTCTCTGCTCCTACAAGCTGCTGTGTTGATGAGAAACAAACATTTACAGTTGTACAAACAAGTTAGACGTGTTCAATGAATCTAGTGACAAGAGCTACTATTATTGATAAACTAAAAGTGTATTGGGTCATATTAGCTTAGTAGACACGATACTTGATCATTCCAAGCAAATAACATAAAAAAAGGACTTTGAATAAGACGATTTCTCCTTGATGAAGCAGATGACATTTAAATAACTAAGGGAGAGTAGATTTTTTTTAAAAATCCCCCCAGCGCCCCCCCCCCCCCCCCCCAACAAAAATGTATTAATCTACCCAGAGAACAGAAACTTCTAGTTTGGTGGTAAAGATCCAGACGAGGTCATTAAGAGATAGTAGTCCAGACTAGAATACTGGATTTAGTAAAGAGATATAATATCGATAGTTTGTATTAATAAATTGTAAATATATTAAATGCATATGTCCCCAAATGTCACACATTCATTCTATCAGTCCAGCCAATGATCTCTACATAAGACGGTGAGCAGAATGTTCCTATTACTTTATTCAGCTCCTTAGTTAGGACATGCGGAATTTCCACTGGCATGTGTTCAGAATAAAAAGGAGTCAGCCAAAGTTAATTTTAAGATGATTACCTTTTTAAAAATTATAACGGCTAAATCAGAGTTATCCATGTGTGGCCTATTAGCTAGTTAACTATCAAATATCTAGGAAAATCGATAGAGTCGTTTTCAAAATTCATGTCCATATGCCTTTGTAACGCATAAAGAGTGTGCAACCTAATGAGAAGTATATTGTAATCAGAAGTATTGTAATCAGAAGTATTGTAATCAGAAGTATTGTAATATAACTGAGGTAAAGGGATTAGGTTAGGGGTATTGTATTGTCATCTTAAACTGTTGAATGGAAATATCTTTCAGTTTTTAAAAAAAAAAAAGATTTTCAAACAACACATTACCATTAAATTAATAATGACCTAGAAAAAAAGAGGTTATGTGAAATAAGATCGTCATCAAACCAGGCTCATGCAGTAGGCTTCAACGTGTGGACAATCCCATAGGGAAGTACAACACAAACGTACACAATAAGATGCACTTAGTTCAAGATACAATCAATTGAAGACATATACTCTACCTGAATCAATTAGAATTTTTGACATGGCTGAAACTTATTTTGAATTTTTCAACAGGTAAGAGATCGACAATTTAATGCAGTATTTTTAGCGGCCCCCTAAGGAGAAAAGCCGCTATTAGGTTAGTCCGTCTGTCACACTCATATCTCAAAAACTAGAAGAGAAATGAAAAATATTATTTTACCATGCGATGCGGCTTCCAAAGTTTAGGTGCTCCTTTTTTTTTCTAAAAGCAAACCGTTACGTTTATAAAATTAATTATGCAAGCGATTATATTTTTCATAAAAATATACCAATTCTAAAACAATACATAAATGTAAGGGAGATAATGTAGTTTATGTTAACAAAGAAGGATAATTTTTTGTGTATCTTCAGTATTACTAAGTCAAGCATATTTAAAAAATGTATATGAAATGTTAACAAATATAAATATTAGTTAACTGTGTTTTTTCTGGTTAAATAGCTTCTAAAATTAAAAAAAAACATTTATTATTGTTTATAAAAGGCTAAGAATGCACTTTTTTTTAAATGGATATTTTTTATGCAGCGAATTTCGTGCAGTAGCGTGCAGTAGCGCAACGGCCGCGGCATCATCAAACAGAAAAACAACATCTCACAATTTTTAAATAATCAGATTTTTATTTAATTTTTGTTAAGTGCCCTCATCAGAATAAAAGCGTCTTATTTCTGTGAGTTTTGTCTGTTGGTCGGCCTGTCCCTCACATTTCAATAAAAAAACAACACTAAAAGCTATTGAAAATCTGATTCAAACTTTAATGTTCCTTCCAAAACGTCGCAATAGGATTTATAATAGAATGTTCCGGAATTATTTTTTTTTTTGTAAAACCAAATCAATGCCACTGAATGTTTATTTGCTCTTCTAACGTATATTACATTTAATTTCCTTGCTTAAACGTTGCAATAAACACATAATCACTAATATCTTGTTCTGGTGGGTTTTTTTTAATTAAATGGCATATAAATGCTAAATGAAAATCTCTATACTGACTTAAATTTCATTAACTATAAAGTTGTTCCTGGTATTGTTATATAAAAAATAAATTACGTCAAATGATTGTTTGAAATCACATCATTGACTTACATTACACTTATATTCTTGGACAATTCGTCACTATAGTTTAATTATCGATATCAAATTATTCCGTATTTTCATATTAAAACAAATTTATGTCAAATTATTTTTTTTCCAAAAATATCGATAATAGGTTTTTCAGGATTTAAAAAAAGGAATTATTTTAATAGAAACGATTATTGACAATAATTTTTTTGACTTATTTTACATTAAATTTTCTTGCTGAAACTTAACAAAACAAAAATTGTTGGTTAAGAATGTTTCGGATTTTGTTTTGAAAAAGAAATCGGCCTACATTACTTTAATTAATTTTCTTACAAATCGTCGTTAAAGCTGTTCCGAATTTTATATGAAAAGTCTACTAATGTCAATGTGGCATTTTACGTCTCGAGGGACGATCTTTTCCCTTTGCAACTTCATGTGTGACTAAGGAGGCCAATCCTTGATACACAGCTGCGGTCGCAGGTTGGACATATATAATCAGACGCCGTTGCATTTTCACCCTTCTTTCTGCTCCTGTTGTGAATTGCATCTGCAATCGAGACCCTTTCTTTATGCTGTCTCTCCATGTGGATCTATCCAGTACTACTTTTTCCCAGCTGCTAGTGTCGATTTTGAAGAGCTTCATGTCGCGTTTGCATACATCTGTATACCGTAAAAGTAGGCG
Organism: Biomphalaria pfeifferi; assembly: GCA_030265305.1. Taxonomy (NCBI): domain Eukaryota; kingdom Metazoa; phylum Mollusca; class Gastropoda; family Planorbidae; genus Biomphalaria; species Biomphalaria pfeifferi. Next base: position 1,154,381 of record JASAOG010000145.1, on the reverse strand, counting down.
ACCAGCGGCTCCCCTGCCTTCTATTAGATCGCCATACAGAATATCTTATTGAAGTCGACCTACTGGCATTCTACCAACGTGGTCAAGCCAGCCAAGGCGTTTGCTGCTGATAACAGAGCTGATGTCATGGCACCCTGCTCTTCGTAGTACTTCCTCATTGGTTATTTTATCTTGCCACCTTATTTTAAAGATCCGCTTTAGGTATCGAAGGTGGAAGACATTCAGCTTTTTTTTTTTGCCATGAGTAGGTTGACCATGTTTCACTACCTTATAGCAAAGTGCTCAACACACAGGTCGGTAGACTAAGAATTTAGTATTGTTAGTCAGCAATATGTTGTCCCACACTTTTTTTCTGCAACCGTGACATGGTGCCCATTGCTTTGGCTATCCTGTTGTTAATGTTTTTATCCAATAGAGTATTGTTGGATATGATGGAGCCAAGATAGCAAAAGTGATCAAGAATTTGTACTAGTTGGCCATTAATGTTTACTTCAGGTGCAGTATTTGTGTTCTGAATTAGTATCTTAGTCTTGCTTTGACTGTAGTAAGACTACTGCTCTCTGGCAAACTCTTGCAGCCACCTGACCTCAATTTGTGATGGCTTGCGATCCCTTTGGACCCGGTGAGTATGGTGTGCTGACGTGTGGGCAGCCCAGGACTTGCAAATTTACCGCCCAGGCTTTCCCCCCGCAATGCAGAGGTCACTCCATCTCTGACAGTATTGTCTCTGAAAAAAAAAAAAACACGGAGAGTGGTGGTTACCGGTGATAAGTTCCTAACTAATGCCAATGACTGTTTAAAATCCCTCTTCTAAAAAATAAAACAAATAATTTTGTTATCATTTAAGAAAATCGGTTGTTCTGAATTTTTATGACAAACATTTTAACTCTATTTATGTAAAATCGCACTTCTGTCTTACATTGCATTTAAATTTCTAGCTAAAAGGTTATACAATTTAATTATCGTTAATATTATTATTGTTATATATATATATATATATATATATATATATATATATATATATATATATATGGGCGTAGCCAGGATTTTTTTTTCGGGGGGGGGGGGGGGTTAAGGGCGTTCAGCCCCACATTTGGCTTGGCTACGCTGAAAGATTTTTAGTGTGTAATTTGCTTCTTGTTCTTATTTTGAAGAGTTTTTTTTTTAACATCAATCCCCTCTGAAGAGGGGTTTAAACGCTCATGGCATTTTAAAGTGTGTAATTTGCTTTTTTTATATTGAAGAGGTATTTTTTCGCTTCAAACCCCGCTGGCGGGGTGTTTGAACTCAATGCTCCTTTGGCTACACTCATAGATTTTAAAGTGTGTAATTTGTTTTTTCTTATAATGAAGAGGTATTTTTTAGCTTCAAACTCCGCTGAAGGTGGGTTTAAACTCAAAACCCCTATGGCTACGCTCATAGAATTTTGAGTTTGTAATTTGCTTTTTTGTTTGTAAAATGTTTTACATGTTTCGGATGTTACTTTAGAGTTGAAGATAGTTTACTTCCTAGTCCAAACCTCCCGCAGGACGACGGGGGATGGGAGCGAGCAGGGTTTGAATCCGGGACCATCGATAAATCCAAACGACAGTCCAGTGCGCAAACCGCACGATCAGGCAGCCATCTTTTATATTGAGGAGGGGTTGATTGTAAATTTTGGAGGGGGTTTTAAAATCAAAATCTTCCTTAGCTGTGTTTTTGGAATTTTGCGATTGTCGTTTGCATTTTGTTTATTGTTTTATAGAAGAGGGGGGATTTAACTGCAAAACAACTTGTAGGGGGATTTAAAATCAAAACCCCCTTGGGTGTGCTGGGACAAGTAATGGCTTAGTATTAAAATCTTACCTAAAATAAACAAAATCAAGCAAAAAATCAGTCATGATATTCCTGCGGGGGGGGGGGGGGGGATTTTATTTCGACTACGCCTTTGTAATATATATCGTTAATATTATGTTCCTATTTTTAAAGAAAATAACTTCCTAACTCCAAAGTATGGTATGAAAATCTCTTCACAAGGCTATGATACATATAATTTTCATACGAGACCACCCAAAAATTTAATTAACAGTAATAAATTTATCTGAAATTCTCTTTTTCTCTCACTATATATATAAACATTCGGAACAATCTATTATATATACTTAAAACTATTGCGATGTTTCGGAATGGAAATTAAAAATTTAATCAGATTTTCAATAGCTTTTAGTCTTTTTTTTTTATATTAATATGACGGTCAGACAGAATGACAGACAAAATGCGGCTTTAATCCTTATATTAAAAAATCTTTGTTAAGCCACATTTAGTGTTTTTCAATTTTGGCAACGCTCATAGCATTTTGAGTGCGTAATTTGCGTTTTTTTTTTTTTACATTGAAGATGTATTTCTTAGCTTTAAACTCCACTGGAGGGAAGTTTAAATTCAAAACCCCTTTGACTACACTCACAGAATTTTGAGGGTATAATTTGCTTTGTTTTTAATATTAAAGAGGTATTTTTTACCTTCAAACCCAGCTGAAGGCCGTTTAAACTCAAAACTGAGTCAAAGACCATTTAGCTACGCTCATAGAATTTTGAGAGTGTAATTTGCTTTTTTTATATTGAAGATGGGGTTTATCGTAAATTTTAGAGGGGCTTTTAAAATCAAATATTTAATTAACTGTGCTCTTCGAATTTGGGGATGGTCGTTTGCATTTTTTTTGGTTTTGTTTTATAGAAGAGGGGGATTTAACTACAAAAGCCTCTGGTAGGGGGTTTAAACTTAAAACACCCTGGTAGGGGGTTTTAAAGTCAAACTCCCCTGCTAGGGGGTTTAAAAATCAAAAAACAAGATTAAATAGTCAGTGTTCTTTATTAGTAACATGCCGGCTTGTGTCAAACACATAATTAAGATGTAAGGAACTCTAGGTCAGAATTGAGAGGTTCGCTGATCAGCTAAATGTCCTCATAAAATATTTAACCCAATCGTTTTTGCGGGGTCACTAGTGATTCCTTCATATTTCCACAATGAATTGCGACAAAACCCGAGAAAGCAATCGTAACATCGTCGACGCTCGCAATTAACGGCGTGGCAAAGGGTTAGCAAGCCGTTCTTTACAACGAGCCATGTACTCAGTACTTTGGAAGTTTATAGTTCATTACTTATTATTAACTCACTCTGTCTGTTTGTCTATCTACTAAATGTTTGTACACGCTATTTCTCCCTCACCCAATATCGGATCAAGCTGAAATTTTGCAATATAATTTCTTTTACCTGACAAAACAAGAATCAATGTTAGCGTGAGACGAAGACAGGCTTCGGCTAACGGGAAGTTACACATTAGCTAGATGGTAACGCTACTGGGTGGGTCGTATCTGTGCGTGGCAGAAGAGATAACTATGCTTCAGCTTTATTCCCTCCAAGTACATGGAATAAATACCTGGACGTAATCGGTGGTGTTGCGCGAACGAATAACGCTGTGGAGGGTTGGCATCACGACCTCCAATCTCTATTTTCTTGCCACCATCCAACTATGTGGACATTTCTAGATGGTCTACGAAAAGATAGTCAGTTGCACAAGGCATCAGTTTTACAGGCTAGCGCCGGCACTGAAGAACGCCCAAGGAAGAAATATGCAACACTGGCTAAGAGAATAACAAACATTGTTCAGCAATAGGAATCGATGGATCGTCTTCTGTACTTACAATCGATACCCCATCCATCTTACTGATGTAGATGAACACAAAAACACTTTTATTACATTACCTCTTTATTTTTACATGCTAAATTTGTATAGTTTTTAATGGCATTTAATTTTATTCTAATCTAAAGTGTTACAATTTTGTCATTTAAATAAAAAAGGAATACATTAAATATTGCTCATTTAATGCTTTTTAAAATTACAATTTGTTAGATAAAATGATCAGATGATGAAAATATCAGGGGATGAAATGACCGGGGGATGAAGTGACCGGGGGATGAAGTGACAGGGTATGAAGTGACCGGGTATGAAGTGACCGGGGATGAAGTGACCGGGTATGAAGTGACCGGTCACCATCTGTGCACCTCAGTCTGTGACCATGGGGCTAGAGTCGCCTAAGCAACCAGACAGCACAACTAAACTAAACGAATCTAAACTACTAAAAATCAAGAAACAAATTAAATTGAGAATAAATGCAAAAAAAGATACTTTATTTACATGAAGGAAAATAAATAAAAAATAAAAAATATGTACATTAAACCCAAACAATTAATCAAAACCCTCATGACCTATGCTACTACAATCATTAACAAACTAACCAAACCAACTATCTAAATTACACATATCATAATCACGCTACATCTTGTTGGGATACTAGCATCCCAACAATAAACTTAAAATCAGTCTTGATCTATAATATTCCACAATGAAACCGTAACACTAAAACACGTAACACTAATAGTAACACGCTTTACTACAGAACTACGAACAGACTAAGGCAGCAGTATCAAACACTGCAGCAGCAGAAACAGCAAGCAGCCTCAGGCAGAGAATATTTTAAAACAATTACATGCAAGATCATGAGGCGCGGTTGCTGAGCGGTAAAGCGCTTGACTTCCGAACCGGGGACGGGGTTCGAATCCTGGTGAAGACTGGGATTTTTAATTTCGGGATCTTCGGGCGCCTCTGAGTCCACCCAGCTCTAATGGGTACCTGACATTAGTTAGGGAAAAGTAAAGGCGGTTGGTCGTTGTGCTGGCCACATGACACCCTCGTTAACCGTAGGCCACAGAAACAGATGACCTTTACATCATTTGCTCTATAGACCACAAGGTCTAAAAGGGGAACTTTTACATGCAAAATCACAAAGATCATAATTGGTCACGTTATTGATATTGTACTGACCACTGGTCAACTGTCCTAGGAAATTCTGCCAAGTCATTGGTTTCCCGTTCCATGTTCTATTAGCACTAGGGAAAAAGGAGCATTTGTATATATTTGCCCTAGCATATGGAATGACGAATATGCCTTAATCTCTGTCTTTCTGAGTATTTGATTAGGTTTTGTTTACATATTTGAAGATTATGGTTTAGTGTTTTATGTATGATTCCTTCTTTACTTTTAGGTCTTCTCTCCTGAAGGCTTTCTAAATTTAGTGATTTTACTAAAGGTGTTACTCTAGTTAAGTCATTGGCAACAAAAAACAACAACATTTGGGCAGCTGTTTGAGACCATTATATCCATAAAAAGGGTAAAACGATTCTACAAATAAAAAATCACCCTTTGTTTCAGAATTTTACCCTCACAATAAAGATCGTTTGTTATGAATCACAAAGCTTTGTTTTGTGCCTGTTCTAGTTTCTTAATGTTTTCTTGACTTCAGGGTCCCTAATTGTGGATGCATATTCTATTTGACCTAACCATGGTTAAATAACATTTGAGTTGTATGTTCTTATTTGATTTGTAGAAATTTCTTTTAATAAACCCTAATATTTGTTAATATTTTCATTAATACGAGGATTCCATGACATTAGTTATTGTTTAATATTATCTTATATATTTCAAATATATCTTGGTTCCGCAAGGTTGTTAACGCCGGAAAAGGAAATGATCTTAAGCCCATCATTACCTATAAAGTGCTTCCAATGGCGTCTCAAATAGCCTCTGACAACCAGTCCAACTCCTGGCCTTCACTTGTGGTTCAGTTACTGAGCCTGGCGGAACCGTTACCACAGACAGGAGAAGGGGCAAAGGCGAGCAACTGGCGCCTAAACCAGTAAGCTTCGGGCAAGAGGGGCTTGTTAACCTTGGTTGGCTACCCATCTAGGAGAAGGAAAACTCTGAATCCAAACCTCCGCTGCCCTGCGGCTATACCCAAACACGGAAAGGCTTCGGGAGACAACCCTGAGGAAAAATCAGGAGCTGGTGACCCTTAGGCAGACTGTGGCACACCGTGCTACAGCCTGGCAGATCCTGCGGCGCTACTGATCCTAAACTGTTTCGGATATTCCGTTCCTTTGGTCACAGCAGCTGCGCGGAGATGGGGGAACTGCTGTGTGGGCGACATCGTTCCGACCATAAACAATGCCCAGGCTTTCATACAATACATAGTTCAAATATTACGAATTATCTGGTTAGACCTAATGTTATCTTTCAAAAAATGCTATAATTTTATTATCAATTTTAGAATATTTGTTTGTGTAAAATTGTGTATATGAAAAGGCAGAGTAGCCTACTTAAAATAGATTAGCCTATTACTAAAAAAAAAAAAAATTTAAATTAACAAAATAACAGATCATGGGTTAAGAGTAAGTTAATTAAGACTCGTCAAAAAAAGTATTGTCAAGTATTGTCATTGCAAATAAATAGTTTCGCATGCCTTGTTTGTTCTTTACATATTTTTAGTTGCTCTTAATAGTTTCTGTTTGGAAAGATATACTTTAATAATAGTTTAATAGATCAGCTTCTAGAAGTCTAGGTACAAATACTAAAAGTAAATCCTTCCGTGCAAAATCAAAATCTATGGGATGCAACTCGGAAATATTTTATGCTTTTTAATAATAGCAGTAGTAGCCCTTGAGTTTGATCTAATTAAAAAAAAAAAATTATTCCCCCTCCCAACCAGTGCCACACATCTTCTGCTAGTGTAACAGAGGGAGGTAAAATAACTGCGGTACATTGCAAAACATGGCCGATTCCTTGGGCTGAACATCATAATGATAAGGGGGAGTTTCCCAACACTAGTGTAGTTCAAGATGCAGCCACCACCGCGAAAGGTAAAATAATTTGTACTCTAAGGACTTTTGTTTTCTTTATTTCGTTTAAACGTGGCGATTTTGTTTTTCTAAAATTTTTTGTTTTATTTTTTTGTAGGCTATCTTCAAATCTTGTCTCAGACACTGAGACTAGCACACACTCACAGACACTGAATGAGTCAGTGAGTGTGACTGAGAGAGTGATAATCATAATGAAATGATATAAAATCTCATTTCCATGATTTTGTCTGATGAATCAAATGAATGTGATCATGATGTGTAACAATAACAAATATATCTCTGACTTTGACAGTCAAGACTCTCACAGTCTCAATCTTATTAATCTTAACTGCCTTAATTGGGCTTAATTAGCCTTAATAACTCTTTTTTTTTCCTCTAATCTAGGCTATCTATATTGTATTCTACTAGGTCTATATATAAAGTCTGTCTATATACTAGATTGTATATGATCTATCAATAAATGTAGACTATGATTCATAAGATCTTGTTTGAGTAGTGACTTAATTATAACTTTAGTCTTCTTTAATAAACTCTTAAGACTTAAAGTTAAAGAGAGTTTAACTTAATATGTGTAATTAACTTATTATACTAGATTTGCATTTTGTATTAAAAGTGACTTTATTTTACCCCATTTATAAATTAACTAGAGATATATATTAGATCTAGATTCTAGAACTAGACTATTTATTAAAAATATTATAGAATAATAGAATCTAGTTCTAGATCTATTAAAATCTATTACTATTAGTCTAAGATTTTAGATCTAGATTCTAGATCTATAATTTTTTTTTTAATATTATGGTATAACTAGATTTGATTCTAAATGCAGTGATAAGACAATAGACATCCAAATTCTAGAGATCTTACACTTGTTATATGACAAGTTATGACTTATTGTTCTATATATAGAATTCTAGTTTCTAAATTAGATTTACTTAGTAACTTTATAGATTAGAAATAGATCTGTATAGAATATAGTAGTATAGATACATCCAGATCTACATTTTTAAAACCATAGCTTCTGTTAGATATCTAAATAAAAAGGAGTCATTTGGTAGCTTAATCTTAGATCTAATTTATATTATATATATTAGAATCTATATATATATACAGAGCTTTGTTCTTGTGACGATATGCACCAGTACAGAGTACCAGCACCTTTTTCAATTTGGGGAAAAAATGATTACTTTTCTTGTATTTTAATTTTTATTATTATTTTATTAGTAGTTAAAAGTTTGGCAATCATCTGTTACACTGGCACCTAATCACTGAGAACTGGCACCTAGTTTTTTTTTTTACAAAAAAGCACTGTATATATATATAATTTACATCATTGTTTCTAGGTTTAGTCTAGGCTAGAGCTAGATCTAGATCTGAATATTGTTTTAATTTTTAATGCTATGACTGGAATCCATTGAGAAGACATTTCACACAACTTCTTGTTCCAAGATTTTTTTTCTATTAAAACATATTCCACCAATTCCAGTATTTATTATGATTCTCGAGACTATCGCAAACAAGTCAGGTAGAAAAAAATGTTAATATTATCTAGATTTGATTTTAAAAAAACAACAGCTTATGTAATGTAACATAATTTGTGTTGCAGGTGAAACCTAATATTGGCTTAAAGAACACACATGCAGACCAGTTGTCTAAATTACAAGCTAAACATCAACAGGAATGTGATTTACTTGAAGATATCAGGTAAAGAAGTTTTTTGGAATAAAGTGGGACATATTCGTTTTGGTTTACCATCTTTTACCCAGTATTCATACATTTTATGACCATATCCAGCTGTATTATTTGTTTATTATTGCCACTGCATCTTTGTCATATATATGTTTCTGATGTTCCTTCAGAATTATTAGATTATTACATCCTAGCCCAAACCACAGGACAGGGCTTGAACCCAGGACCATCAACATGACAGTCCAGAGTGCATACTACACGACCAGATTCAAGATATATACATTAATCATCTCATGTAAAATATTTGATAGGTGATTAAAAGGTGCATCCTTAAAATTCTTAATAATAAACCCAGTCAATGGCAAGGACTTTTTCCCAGAGTGATCTGAATGTTCCCTAATGAGTACTCAATGTTTGTTATTTGATGTGCTAACCTTGGCTTACTGAACTGGATAAACATTACTTCATCTGTTACATAAACCATGTTATAAAGTGATTAGATTTAGTTTTAGTCTGAAATGTTTGGTAAACATATGAAGATCAATATGAAAACTATATTGTGAGACCTAAAAGTTAAGAATTTATATTCGACCTGTACAGAAGGCATGTATCTAGCACTCAGGCAGTCAAAGAGGCAAAATGTAGACAATATAAATTGTTATAACCCTGCCATGCACACCACCATCCAAGATAGTGCAGGAGGTGCACACAATTAGAGACTAGACAGAGAAGAATGTTGACATTAGGAAGAATATAATGGAGTTCTGCCCATGTCTAGCTATGAAGAGGCTGTGCTTAATTAATGGCTATTACTAATAATCTGCTCATTATATTTTGACTGTAAAATAAAAGGTGTAAAAATAGTCATGCCCTATGAGTTCAATCCCAACTCTTTGTCTAGGCTGCCCAATGCTGTGTATAAATATCTTAATTCTACTTGTCCTAATTATGCAGAAAAAACAGACTAATGTTACAAGCTAAACCAATTGAGTTATCATGGCCTGGTTAATTTAAGTGCTGCTTATCTTTGTTGTCTTACCCCTGCTATCATATTATCATATTACATAGTGTCAGGAAAGGACGTTTCTGTTATGTTTCTGTTAGTATCAAGAAAATATGTTTCTGTTAGTATCAAGAAAATATGTTTCTATTAGTATCAAGAAAGGATGTTTCCATTTAAAGCTTCATAAACAAAGCTGCTTTGTTCCAGGTGATCATGGAGCCTTAAGCCTATTTTTTAGATGCCCATATGACTGTATGCTGGTCATGTCTTTCAGTGTGCTTGTATTTAATAAATGTATCTGTTTCTAGCCTCCACCCAGACTTCAAACTACAGAAAAGTGTTTAAAGCTATAAATAACATCCATAAATCTAAGAGTTTCCCCCAAAAGCTTGTTTTTATCATTTCTTAATGGGATTTTTTTTTCACCTGTGCAACCTGCTTATTAGCACTGATTGCTGTTTATTCCAAATACTTACCTTTATTAGATCATTATAAAAAGAGCCTGGTCTGCCAGATGTCTGTATACTTGGTAATGAAAAAGATTTTTAGTGCTAATTATGCTTGACTTGGGTAATATTTAGCAGTACAAGAATATCACAACAATCTCTTGTTTTCTCCACACAACAATCTCCTATTAGCACCGATTGCTGCTTATTCCAAATATTTACCTTTATTAGATCATTATAAAAATAAGAACTATAAGGATTTGAATAGCTAATCTCATGTGTTCTCAAAATTCTGTTTTCTGTTGACAAGAAGTGATTTCACTGATTGATTAGCTTTCATTTGTCTTAGCTTAGTATTTCATTTTAGCCTGACCTAAACAATACAGATCTAGTTCCTGACCTAAACAATACAGATCTACAGACCTATAGGCTACTAAACAAGCTAGATACTTAGAAAACAAAATGTCTACTTTATTACTTATTGTATTCTTTATGTTTCGTCTATTAAGTAGCTTAAGAAAAGTTTTCATTTCCTAGAACTTTTCAAGACATTGATTTAAACAAAAAACAACATTTTTATACCTGTTTATGCTTGGTGAAGAAACAGTCATGCTGAAGTACAAGATCATTTTCTTGTAGGAAATTCTTCTTTCCAAAATTCCAACTGTGAGATCCATTTGTTCATGTCATGTCTATATACATATTAAACTTAAAATGTCTATCTAGAGTAGCCTGACAAACCTAGAGTATGATTTCTGGCATGTAAGCACCTCCTCTCACCCTCTTGAGCACTGATACCACGTGTTTTTAATTGCAGTCAGCTTGATGGTCACGTAGAGTCAGAAAATACTAGATCTAGATCGTAGCTTCTAGCACAATCTTTTTACTTTTTTAAATTCTTGTTCACTTGTACATTTTTTCAACAATTTATGACACAGTTTTGAGACAAACATTAGTAGGATCGTATCTTTTGTTCCTATTTGTTTTACTTTTTAAAAAATTTTATTCACCAAGTTGAAAGTATTGCCCAGACGCTAACATTCAGTTTGATTTGTTAGACCAGTTTGATTACAGTTTGTGTAACGTACGTTTACATATTCATACATTTTATCATGTTTGTGGCTTTAAAGAAGGTCAATTTAAAAAATATGATACGATGTTACTTGTTTTTAATGTAATTATTTAGACTGAATAAACATAAAACACGAATAATGTAATCTTGTTACTAAATATAGCAGAAAACGCGATTTCCTGTGAGTGTTTGGACAACTGTTACACTTTGATTTCTCTCTTCCTCCCCTCTCTTCTGATCAATGCGCTCTCATCGATTGTTTTAGCTTAACGCTATCTATGGATTGAGGCAACCAAGTGTAACACCTACACATCGTCCCTGGACCAGATCATTTGTAATCCGATAAGGTTGATAGAAGTCACTTTTAGACACCATAGCTTTTTTTATGTGTGTTGTAATTTCGAGCAACCCTCACTAAAGACTTATTAACAATAGAAATGTCTAGAACAATCTTTTCCAACGCTTCGAATGAGCATTGTATTCTTCCTTACACTCCCTCCTCAGATCGTGTCCTACCAATAGTGTAGCCTCCCCTCAAAGAATTGATTTCTTTTGGAGGCCGACAGAAATAGTCCGAGAGTGCTTGCTGTATTAGGCTTGGAAACCGTTACACGAGAACGACGTCTGCCCAACTTTTGATTGATGTGATGACCGGGGTGTTATTGGTACTGTTTACATTTGGAATGGTTGTAGACTCACATACACAAAGGCCGTGATTTCGTCCCCCAGTCAAGCCACATTACTATTTGACTTATTGAACGGGTCTTCTTTTGTGCAGGGGAAATAAAGATCCCTTTTTAAATGGTTATGCAACAACATCAAAATAATAAATCTTACACCTCCTTGCAAGTCAGAGGGGGAGGCGGGATCTGGGAGTTTTCGTGCTGCCTCTAGACGTTCAACTGACACTTGAGTCAAATCTCGAACGGAAATCATGATTTATAGTTTATTAAGTATTCAACCGGTTTATCCCACTCAGCTACACACATTACATCTATAAACTGCTCACCAGCAGTTGACTCCTCAATCACAGCAGCTACAGCTGACTACTCGTCCACAGCAACAACAGTTGACTGCTCACCCACAGCACCAACAGTTCACTGGTCACATACAGCAGAAAAAATACACTGGTCACACACAGCACCTACAGTTTACTGCTCACCCACAGCACCAACAGTTCACTGGTCACACACAGCACCAACAGTTCACTGGTCACACACAGCACCAACAGTTCTCTGCTCACACACAGCACCAACAGTTCACTGCTCACACACAGCACCAACAGTTCACTGGTCACCCACATTTATATTTATTTACTCACCCACGTTTGTCTATTGACTGCTTAGCCAAGTTATCTATTGAGTGAACATCCACTGTCGTCTGTTGAGTGCTCACCCTCATTTATATATTATGTTTGTTACTACTTTCTACATTATTCATTTTTATAAGTACTTTCTGACCATTTGATGTAAATCATGTCCTTTTTTTTTCTCTCGGCTGCTCCCTCTCATCTCCCTCTCATTTTCTCTTTTGATCAACATTGCTTCATGTTTACCTGCTTTCATTTCGGTTTACTGATCTTAGTATTTTATTAAAGTTGCACGCCTTGAATCCTGTATGTATATATATATATATATATATATATATATACTGAGGTACTATCTTGCTATTTAAAAATGAGAAACCTTTGTTCCAAAACATTTTGAAGAGAAAACTATGTTGACTACTTCTCCTAATACATATTTGCTAAACAACTGCTGCACACTGCATGACTTTGTTCCAATCCTTTCATTGTATGCAGAGACCAAATTAGTCGCTGCTACTTTAATTTCAATGATTTCATTTTGGTTAAGAAGTCAAGAACAATGTTTTCCTATTCTTGGACTGGATGCTCCATTGAACTGGTAAATCTTTCATAGCAGGAACTCAAAACGAAACTTTGAGTCAGGGAGTGAATGCTTGGGTTCTAAGTACCAATTATTAGTCGAATTGTCGTAGATTAATACGTACCACAATCTAGTCGAAACCTTTCATCTCACTTCATTTCTTTTTCAGAGTAACTTTGATTTTCTTCCACTATCTAATAGATGAACATATGTTATACTCTTAACCCAGCAATATATATTTATATATAAATAAAATAATCTTATATATTTTTTAAAATGGTTTTAAAATGTGCTTTTTGGTGACTCCCTTCATCTTTATGTACGAACCGTCCAATGCAGTCGATAAACGTTTCAATTGAGTTTGGCCTCTTATCAAAATTGAATGTGATTGTATGTACATATGTGTCAATTATAAATCTATGTCAAGTATTTTTCTCTGCAAATATTTAGATATCTTTGATAATTTACATAGTCATTTTATATAGCTTTATATTATATTTTGCTATTAAATTATTACACTATATATCCAAACTTTAAAATATATTTTATATTTATATTTCAACTTTTCTGCTCCAACTGTTATGTCCGAAAAAGGATTTCATAGAACCTTCTTTCAAGTCAAACAGGGAAAAGTGATGCTTTTAACATTGGAACAAGTCCATCTCTCGCATAAAAGCCATTATGAATACAGAGCATAACAAAAGTTTTGCTTAAATATTCCTTGATTTCATGCACTAACTACAATATTAAACGTCTGAACGTAACCATTGGAGACTAGTGACACTGCCAAGACATTCTTCCAAGCCAATAATAGGCCAATTGGTGTTGTTTGTTTACGTTCAAGCTGAATACAAAACCACTCAACGTGAGTAACGGGTTTGTCTAGACTGTAGGGACACTAAATCGCCTTGCACAATTACATAACTTAGAGGTAATCCTTAGGATTGAAAGTCGCTTCCCGATCGCCCAATGTCTTCATTACAAAAATGTTCTCAAAATGAGTTTGGATAAATATCACCTTTCCTTGCCAAATCATTCAGCCGAGCGAGGCTCTGTCACGTGGTACCCTCATTTACCCTCCTTACTCTACCCTTACCTGAACAGTTATATCTATATTCTTGAACTCTTATATAAAGTCACATATCTTCTCTTCTCTAGACATCTTCTTTCCTAGATGGTTACAGCTCCTCTTTTAGTTCTTAAATACATGTGTTAGTCTTTGTCCTTGAACTGGTTCGCGTGGGCGGGGCTGAGCTGGACATACACACAATGTGTTTTTCTGTTCAGGCCATATGAAGAGCGCAATGTTTCCCTCGGTCACGTCTTGGTTCACCCCGTCTGACTGACCATTGAATTCTTTGTCTGGGAGGTCAATGAATCACGCTCGCCAACACACCGTACTCCGTATTGTGACAAGTATTTCTTTTGTCTTTCGCATTATCTGTTAACTATGGGCCTGGTTTCTATCAGAATAATAGCAGCAACAAATGTCTATTTACGCAACGGTATTATCTTTTATAAAATTAACACATTCTCGCTTCTACTTTTAAGTATGCCGATTAGTTAAAACAAACAAACAAACAAAAAACTAATTGATCCATTAAAATGTCCACACAAAAAAAATGTCAATTAAAAAAAAAACTAGTTGATAATCTCGACTTTGTCAAGAGGAAAGAAACCAAATTATATATTTTGTTATTTGTTAAGCTTTCACCTCTTCGGCCCGTTTTGCCTGCAATGGATGGACGCAATGGTCACGATAGTGTGACAGAATGATCTAGTGAACACAATTTCTCTAACACAATCCCAACACTATTTACCTAAGTCTCCGATACTGAGTGTGATGAGTGCTTAGGAAGAACTGTCAGTCCCGCCAATGTCTGGTCATTAGCTACGACCATCTCTTTGTTTATGTTTTCTTGGAACTGTGTGTGGCGTCAGTTGTGGAAAGGGCTATTGAATTGGGTAGTGAGCATTTCGATATTAAAACGTGCCTGCCAGATTGTTATTTGGAAATGTTTAGGCCAAGATGCATTTCCTGTTTAGACATTTACTTGTCACATGTCATAGCAAGCATGCCCTAGCTAAAAGTTGCATTTCTCTTTTTCTCTATATCTTTATTCTGTTCTCTTTCTCTGTGTCTCTGTCCTTGCGCTTGTCTTCTTACTCTTGACATTCCCTTTCGTTACTCTTTATCGACTTTTATGTTTTGTTGGTTCTATTAGATAGCCAGAAAGAACCTTACCGAACACTGAATGTTTTGTTGGTTCTATTAGATAGCCAGAAAGAACCTTACCGAACACTGAATGTTTTGTTGGTTCTATTAGATAGCCAGAAAGAACCTTACCGAACACTGAATGTTTTGTTGGTTCTATTAGATAGCCAGAAAGAACCTTACCGAACACTGAATGTTTTGTTGGTTCTATTAGATAGCCAGAAAGAACCTTACCGAACACTGAATGTTTTGTTGGTTCTATTAGATAGCCAGAAAGAACCTTACCGAACACTGAATGTTTTGTTGGTTCTATTAGATAGCCAGAAAGAACCTTACCGAACACTGAATGTTTTGTTGGTTCTATTAGATAGCCAGAAAGAACCTTACCGAACACTGAATGTTTTGTTGGTTCTATTAGATAGCCAGAAAGAACCTTACCGAACACTGAATGTTTTGTTGGTTCTATTAGATAGCCAGAAAGAACCTTACCGAACACTGAATGTTTTGTTGGTTCTATTAGATAGCCAGAAAGAACCTTACCGAACACTGAATGTTTTGTTGGTTCTATTAGATAGCCAGAAAGAACCTTACCGAACACTGAATGTTTTGTTGGTTCTATTAGATAGCCAGAAAGAAGCTTACCGAACAGTGAATGTTTTGTTGGTTCTATTAGATAGCCAGAAAGAAGCTTACCGAACAGTGAATGTTTTGTTGGTTCTATTAGATAGCCAGAAAGAAGCTTACCGAACAGTGAATGTTTTGTTGGTTCTATTAGATAGCCAGAAAGAAGCTTACCGAACAGTGAATGTTTTGTTGGTTCTATTAGATAGCGTGAAAGAACCTTACCGAACACGAAATGTTTTGTTGGTTCTATTAGATAGCGTGAAAGAAGCTTACCGAACACTGAATGTTTTGTTGGTCTTAGATAGCGTGAAAGAAGCTTACCGAACAGTGAATGTTTTGTTGGTTCTATTACATAGCGTGAAAGAAGCTTACCGAACACTAAATGTTTTGCAATGTACACAATATGTGCGTCACACCCTAACATACACTTTACATTATGTTAGTTCCATTCTTAAGATATTTTGTATAGATTTCAATCTAGTTTTATACATCTTGTTTACTGCAGGTTGCTCTGTACAACCTAAAAACACACGTTTTTACCAGGTATATTCTCTCCCCTTCCCTTTTCCCACTTGTAGTAGCACCTGAGCATAGGGTCACCTGTTGAAATGTTGAGTCATCACCGCTCACACCTACCTGACAGTGTGGGCATGTAGCTTACTTCAAATGTACACTCAAGTGTCTCCAGTCCAGTGTTGTTACTTTAATGGCAATAAAACTTAATTATTTATTAAGGACAGACTAATGTGCTAGACACACACACACTTCTGTGTTCCTTCTCTCCCAGACACTTGTGTTGACCAAGTCAAGGGGACTAACTTAACAAGAATGCAATTCTGAATGATGTCATTGAAATATGTGTCACTTCACTTGTTCCAATTGTCGTGACGTCACATTTATTTGTCTGAACTTGGAGAGTATCAACTTTCGTTTTTACTCCAAGCTTGTTTAAGATACTTTTTTTTTGTAATAATAAATGAAAAGTTATCATTGAATCCCCATATTTATGAAATTATTTTAAAAAATCAAGCAAAACATTAAGGTTAATTGAAAAAAATATATTACAAATGAAACAAGAACATAAAACTAAAATGCTATTTATCCTTAGTTTGGCCAATAGTAGAATATGCTCAATAAAACATATTAAGAAACCAGAACAAATACAAAATAGAGCAGTGAGATTTATAACAAACGAATAATCAAATTTGATTAGAGTAACACCATTAGTCAAATCACTAAACTTAGAGACACTTCAGGACAGAAGAATAAAAAATCAAGTAGCTATGCTACATAAAACACTGAAACACAATTTACAAATAGAAAAACAAAACCTAATAACTCTAAGGTGTCACATTTATTTTTCTAGATGAGCACATCGTTAACCTAAAGTCTTGATTAGACAAAATTGCCCCATCAAGTAGTTAGTGATTGGTTGACTAGTACAAGAAGTAGAGAATGAAAAGCTCATCTGACTTTTTGTTTTTCTCTCACAGAACTTACTTGGCCAGAAAGTCAGTGCTGGAGAAGGAGTACGCTCAGGTGAGTTCAATGAAGAGATGCAGGATGTCTGGGTTCTGATGTGGGCTACAGGAAATCCCGAGTCCGGTAGAAAAACAAGAATGCATTACTATGATCGTATTTGACAACTGTAGAACAGAGATGATGTGAAGTTTGTCTAAGCCCTATCTTTATAAATATCACAGTGTCTCCCCAAGACTTGAATTCATGATTTTTAAAAACATTTTTCTTTGCCAACTTTGTCTCAACATTTCGTTGCTCATTGTCTAACATTCTATTGTCACTCTTTACTTTCAAACTTGTACGAAGTTTTACTATTTATCAATGTCAATTTCGTTGTTTATTTAAAATAAAAAAGGGAAATACTTTTTAAAAAAGCAACAACAAAGCTTATATTAACGTGACATTGTATCCATTAGTTTGCATTAGTCATGTCATTACATTTTAAATCTAGTCTAACAATAATCTCTCTATGGCTTCCTTCAGTCGCGAAGCGGCTATGGATCATCTTGGTGAGATGAATGCCTGGGCATTAGCTGTGGTCGGAACGATGTCGCCCACACATCAGTTCCCCCCTCTCCACGCAGCTGATGTATCCAAAGGATACATCTGTGCTATTAGAAATAGTTATACCAACTACTTTTGTCTAGCATAATTTCATTTTTAATTTTTTTTCAATGCGCTATGAGGGGGGGGGGAGGTATCATGTTACCAAGATCGTTTTTTAAATGCTTAAAAAATAAAGTTGCACACTTGAATTCGAACTCAAGCCTCCTCAAGGTAACTAATACAACTTATACCACCATATTTTTCAAAGTATATTTTCTTTCCCTTGTTGGATACCAGACAAAATAATTAATTACCAATAGTTATTTAACTGTTGTTTTTTTTTAATTGATTCTTGTTTTGTCAGGTAAAAAAAAATTGTGTGAAATTTGAACTTGATCCGAGATTTGGTGTGGAAGAAATAACATTTATACTTTTTTACAGGCAGACAGACAGAGTGGATATAAGCTTTGTAAAAAAAGTCAGTCATGTTGGTATTCTTCCCGTTTTCTGTCGATGCATTTTAAAGTTATGCCCCTTGTTTAATTGATCAAAGCGCATAAAAAGTGCCAACTTAGTCTAAGTAGTTTCTTCACTATCCGTATAGTTGACCCGAATTAGGCCCAATATGAGAGAGGCGAAGATATTTTCTAAAAAAAGGTTCAACAAGGGAAGAGTTTTTTTGTTTTGTTTTTTAAATCTGATAACACGTTGTTGTTGTTTTTTTCCCAATTATTTTTTACCTGTGGAATCCTGAGAAATGCTAGAAAGAACCTTACTAAGTTTCTTGTGAACACAATAAATACACTTAAGAACATTTGTCTGAACATTGGACTGCACACTGTGTGTTAGCATATTATCATAGACATGTTGCACTTACATTGCTGCTATAATTGGAGGCCTGATAAATATTGTTTGGTTTGAAATACATGGAAAGAGGAGATAATGTTAATCATCTTTTTGTACATACGGTATGACGTAATTTCGTTTAGAACTTTGACCTATAAAAAAACTGTTTTCAATTGACTGCACTGCATGACGCAGGTATCCAAGAACAAACCTTTTGCTAGGCACACTGAGTTACAATGTACCCGTATCCGTTACCTACCTGTTCATCTGATTCTTCCTCTGTTGTCTTGTTTGTCAAAAGATGCATTGCTTGGTTGAATTGTATTGGACTTGGCGAGGTCATTTCCTTAAAAATCTAGATTGCAGCCTGTTTCTTGTATCAGTTCACTTCCTTTATCCCGTACATCTTGTTTAGATTGCTAACCTTTCTGTTTGTTTTATGACCATTTGTTTCTAAACCTTTTGTCTCCATTAAATGTATGCAATGTAATAGAATCAAAGTTCATATTTTATTCATTGATTTAATTGAATAGATTAGAAATATGTACAAATAAATTAAAAAAAAGGCATTGCCGCCTTTTAGGCCATATTTACTTTAAAAGAGTTGATGGTTTTTGCCCTAATAGATATATGAAGACATCTTAACTACGAACATCACGAAACTTTGGTCTTTATAGCAATATCTTGGAAACACTAAACCAATAGAAATCGATTGTCACAATCGTAGCATGGGTACTTTAGTGTTTATTCTACCCTCAAAGTCTCAGCGTTTGAACAAATGTATGTTAATTTTATTTGTAGCTCACCATTTATTGCTGGAGTTGTTTCTTCTAATTGCTGATAGATTTTTGTAGCTCACCATTTATTGCTGGAGTTGTTTCTTCTAATTGCTATCTTGTTGTATGCCAGATATAATACACGCATTGTTTGGGTCTGGCTTACGTCATGTGAGTATGGTATTTTGTGTATCTATCCCACATGGCGTTCCTTGCTTACCTAGTTTCTTCAATTGACTAAGTGTCGTGTAACGCTTAGCTTCTTCCCAAAGTCTATTTAATGAATGTAGACAAGACACAACTAATGTCAGGGTAAACATCTAGTTCACTGGGAAGTCAGGTGGTTGTTCTCTATGTCTTGGTGGTAGAGTTGTTGAGGAACAATTTACGGAAACAAATGAACAGGTATAACATCATTGGATTATATTTTCATTCACACCTAGTATCTTCGTCATTATAGAGGTGGGCCACCTTGGGGTTTGTTTAGAAGGAAGTTACTGAGTCACAATAGATTAAAATACTTTCTTTGTTCAAATTAAGGATTGTTTTGTTGAAAACTAGTTCTGTTGATATACTTCCCATGTGTTTGCTTCAGGCCTTGCTAGGATTCATTAGCTTGTTGTTTTCTTTTGACCTAGTTTTCTTCACATTACACACTACATCATTATTTCAGTGAGATTGCACTTTAGTTACTTTTTAGTTTACAGCCACGGTACAGAATACATGTAAATGAATTCAGTATATATATATATTTTAAATTACATAGGAATTATTTTCTATTTGTATGTTGTTATGCAGCGAAATGTTTTGTTTTTAAAATACACTTATAATGACATTTATGAAGCCGCTGTTAATCAACATGACGAAGGTTGAAGACGCTTTGAGAAAATAACATACAATGGCTTCAAAGATAAACTTACCTCAACTAGTTTTGAAAAGATGAAACTTTTACCCCCAAACCTCAGTCTCAAATAGATCTAGATCTATTATGTTGGAATTTTTCTGGACTACCTTTGCGATTTAAGGGACAGATGCTACTTCTTTTTTTATTGGTTAACGAGGGTGCCATGTGGCCAGCACAATGACCAACCGCATTTGCTTTTCCCCCCTTTGCTTTTCCCCCCTTTAATTTCAGGTACCCATTAGAGCTGGGTGGACTCAGAGGCGCCCTACATCACCCAATACTGAACTGGGTGCTAAGAGCAAAAAAAAATAAAAAGTCCAAATTCACACCAGGATTGGGAAACCAAGTGCTCTACCACTCAGCCACCGCGCCTCCTGGTAGAAAGTTAATGAAAAAGAAAAACTTGAGACCTAGTTACGTCACTGGACATCTTCCCCCAAACATTCTCAGTTTACCAAGACGTCAAAGTAACCGTTACAGTAGTCTTTTTGATTACATTGTGTTGGAGCGTATACTGCTAATGGTAATGTGTTGGAGGGGTATAGACAGCACATTTGGTTGATTTGGTAGATTGTTTTTTAGTAAGACCTGTGGACATCTCATTGGTCGAAGGAATCAAAAGCCGTCTGGTCTGCTTGTTAGTCCCATTGAGACGTGTGGACAGCATATTTGGTCCAACTGTTGGTAAGACATGCCCACAACAAGCAGCGAGGGTTATTCTATTGTCTCGCCCCACTCTACAAGCTACTTTCAAAGTTAGAATTGAAATTACTTGCCACTGCACAGCACAACCTATTATCACTGGTTCAAAACCTTTTCCCTCTAAAAAATATATTGTGACTAGCAACACGCACTGATTGAAGGTATCTCCCATACACAGTTGTGGTACCGCCGTGCAGGAACAATGATGAAAGTGAACTGGGACAATGCTTGGACACTCAATGTTTTCTTCAAGTGAAAGGAAGCCAATACATCCGGTCACTGGGACACTCTGTTGGGCAGGTGTTTTCAAGGACAAAGCTTTGACTTTTTCACCTGTGCACGTGATTCGCTTAGCTGAACAGTCTCTCCGCATTTACAACTATATATCTCAATAAAAGAGAATATATTTCCCTTCTTCGATATCAACAAGTAATTAATTACCAATAATTAATTGACCATTTGTTTGATTTTTAAAAAAATCAAATTCCTGCTTGGATACAATTAATAATTCTTTAAAGTTTCAATTTGATCCAAGAATGGACGTGGGAAAAATAACGTGTTCAATTATCTAAGTGGGCAAAACTCAAATATTTAGCTATATCTCTGAATACTGAGGAATTAATTTCTCTTGTTGTTATATACATAAAAACACATCACCGGTAATTGATATATATATATATATATATTGATTCATGTATTGTCTTTGCCAATGAATATTTGTTTAAAGTTTAAACATGATGCAAAAATGGGTGTATGAGAAATAGCGTGTTCAAACTTTTGACCAGACAGAGTGAGTTAATATAAGCTTTGTAAATTGGCATTAATGTGTACAACTTAGCACGCTATTGTATAAATGGAACATTTCCAGACAATCAAAGAGCAAATAGATGTTTAATCTACACGCTGCTCATTAAAGTGCAAGACTTAGACTTAGTCTACACTGTGTAGCTGAAGTTTCAATTTTGTAATACTATTATTTCTAATATTGCGTGTGCTTACACACTAACCACTAGGCGTGTTTCTACTCCAGTGTGTCCACGTTTTCGCAAGAAGAGAAAGAAGAGACGTACTCTGTCAATGAAATGATTGCTGCCTCCTAGATGAACAAAGATTGTGGGGGAGCTCAGTCAGCCGATGGGCCAGATAACGCTGAAGGTCGGAAGCGAATCGATCGCGTCCCATTATTGCTTGATGGCCCCTGGTTCCAGTGACGATTATAGTCGTCGGTCTACATCGCCCAGGACTAAAGTGGGTCTTAAGTAAACGGTCAACAATTGTGGCTGGTGCTCATGAAGGCAATAATAAAAGGCTGAATAACTTTAATTGTATGACGAAAGTAAAAAGTTGCCTTGTGATGCAGACACTTCTCATGGTTCAAACTATTACCCCGTGAAGTTTATATCAACCACGGATCTCTTAAGACAAGTGTTGTATCTTGAATACAATGTATTTACTTAACGAATTGTTTAAATAGTCAAAACCAGGCTTATACTATCTATCTGTCTATTTGACTGTCTGTCTATCAACCGACAAACCGACCTGTGTCTTGTTTGTTTCCTACTTCATTAGAGGGATTTCATTATAACGACTTACCTTTTCATTTAGTTCATTGAAGGCTGAGACATTTTCCCACAATTTGCCTTCTTTTTTTTCTAACAGACTCTTTCGTTGCTGTTCAGTTGAAGCCGAGTCCCGTTCTTTGCAACATTACAAAACTTGGCATATATGATTGATTTGGACCTCTCTCCTCCTACAAATTAGTCCAAAAGGGATGCTTCTTTCTACAAGTTTTGTCCATTTTACAAAGCTTATATCAGCTCTGTCTGTATTTCGTCTGTCTGGTAAAAAGTTTGAACATGTTTTTTCTCCCATTTTCGGTTTAAGTAAAACCTTTGCACAATCATTCATTAAACCTGACAGGACATCAATAAGAAAAAATAAATTAGTTAATTAATCGAAATAAGGGAAATAATAGCTACTTAATGATAAATATATATATATATATATATATGGATTTAGTCCCCTTATTACATTTTGACAAGTTTTTTCTCCCACTTCCCATTCTCGGATAAAGTTGAAATTTTGCATGATTATTCTATAATCGTTAACATTACATGAATTAATCCAAAAATTAACCAATTAGTTAATCAATTAGTACTAATTAATTAATGTTGTTTTATAATAGCAAAAAGGGAGACAACCCCACAATTTTCATGTATTTCAGTACATAAATTTTCAGTACTTAGTGGTTCCTTCCCTTAGATGAGATTTTATTTTTAAATGTTTTGTTTTTTCTATTGTTTATTACATTCTCCTTCGACCCGTTTTCTCCCATGGAATAGTCCGAGCGAAATGTCTCCATACCACAAAGTACAACCCTCATTATCACTTCTATTTTATTTGATTTCTCATTTCTAGACCACTCAAAAGTAGTTATTATTATGTATGAAATACTGTAGATTTCTGAACTAAGAAACTACCACAGTAGAAAAATACATCGCGAAAACTACTATTACCAGTGTAAAGATTGAACTTTGTCACCATGCTGCTCACTCACGAAAACAAGCTTTTCCACATTGACTATTGGCATGAGAAATAAATGTTTGATTAGTGCGCATTCTACGATCTATTTCACAATCTAAACTAAAACTATTTCTAATAACTCCTGTGATGTTGAGATAATTTAATGAACTGCTTCTAGACGTGAAGTTCAATCATCTGCACTTTTGTGTCGATTAGACTTTCTGTTTCCTCAGATTCAATTAGACTTTCTGTTTCCTCAGATTCAATTAGACTTTCTGTCAGATTCAATTAGACTTTCTGTTTCCTCAGATTCAATTAGACTTTCTGTTTCCTCAGATTCAATTAGACTTTTTGTTTCCTCAGATTCAATTAGACTTTCTGTTTCCTCAGATTCAATTAGACTTTCTGTTTCCTGAGATTCAATTAGACTTTCTGTTTCCTCAGATTCAATTAGACTTTCTGTTTCCTCAGATTCAATTAGACTTGATTTTGTCACTATACATCTAGTCGTAGTGAACTTTGAAACACATTGAAATACATTGACAAATATAAATTCCAATCTTCTCTAATCTCTTAGCCTCGAGCTCAACTCGTGCATAATCTAAATCAACCAATGAATGTTGTAAGGTAGACACATCCTATTGTGTACGCGTCAACATTTCCTAATGTTCAGGGTAGAAAACGTTCTACGTTAATCTGGAGTGATTGTAACTCATTACATTAAGCTGGCTTTAATGCCAAGAAAGACTGTTAGGAAATTGAGTGATCTTTATCAAATCGCTGTACAAACACTAGTCACACTTATCCCACCTCCCCTTCTCAACCATCTTTTGTTCATGTTAATATTCCATATTTTCTTTCAAATGTTTTCCATGTATTCTTGAATTACTGTCCTGCTGAAATAATGTTAATTGCTTACGACATTCAATGAAAAAGTCCACCCTAGCTCAGTCCTGAGATGGACTTGAAGCCCACATTGCAGCAGCGTATCGATCTCCCGGGACTTCATTACATTATGTTGTTTTTCAATTCTATCTTGTATGACTTCATCATCTCGCCTAGTATGTACACACACATAATCAGCACTCTGTAGTGGGTTTAGGATGAAGCCCCTAAAGTGTGTTAATTAATGGACGCTGTTATCCTGTCTGCCATTTTCTTAATAGATAGTGGACTTTCTGAGTTTTTGAACATTTATAGGTCACGAGTACTATTTTACACTGTTTTGCTATTGAATAACTGAATCAGATAAGACCTAGCGTTTCTCTTTTAATTATTGTAACTTTAATTGTTTTGTCTACTATTGAACATTCATTTGGTTAAAGGCAGGACTAGATGAACTATTCATCTCATGTTAGAGCATGACATTAAATCATAGCTTACAGAAACATTCTTTCTCCCCTAATTAGTAGTATTAATAGTATTATTTTTGTACTTAAAATGATACAATTGTAAAATAATCAGTGTTGACATCTTTTATTTGTTTATATCATAAACAATCCTCCCACTCCCCCCTGTCAGGTTTTGGATTTATTTACATGTTGTTCAATAGCTGAACGAAATTAAGGTCCCGCGGTTCAACAATAAATAATTGTTTTAGTATGATCTGAGAATGCGCGAGGGAGAAATAGCGTAAACAATTATTTAAGAGGACTAAATTCAACATTATCTGTGAATACTGAATAATTAGTTTCCCGTCATTCTATCATTCTCATTGTACATATACATATATCAGTATCATACCATTAAATTCATAATTGTGTTATTTAAATCCATCCACATAGTTGGTTACTCTATGTACGACTGTGTGTAGAGGATGACCGAGGCTGTATTAGGCCTATAGAAGCAATAGTGGTTGCGCTTAATCTCTCTCTTGTAGCATGATGAAGGGAATCAAACTGATGTGCACTGACTTGCAGAACGTATCTTCAGTGTTAGATCAAGGGCTACTGTTATAGTCACTAGCGACTAGCTAAGTTTCATTATTTATGAAGGCCTAAATTCAAAGAATGAAATCAGGGGCATTCAAGGCTGAGTGTGTTTGCAAAAGAAAAGCTTTAATTATGCTGACAAAAATTATGATAGAAAGATGAATAGATATATAGATATCTATTCAGATAGATATCTATTCAATAATTACACATAATCACCTTGCTACTGCTACCAAATTGTCACTATGGTTTCATAGTAAACTAAACACTGACCGACTGACGTCACAATACTGTCAACATCGGCAATGATTGAGTTAGACCTCAACTGATCCCCAACTGTTGTGTAACGGCCACTGACACTCAACGCCGTCAATAATCGCCAATCTGACAGTGACACTCCAGACTGTATTAGATACTTCCGAGAAGATTAGCGACGCCGACAGTGGCAAAGAATCGAGTTCAGTAAATACAACTCCAACCCTATAAACGAAATAAACACAAAACTCAACTTCTACTCTAAAACTAGAAACAGTGACAACCTCATACAACATATAATAAGAGATATCACAGCGAAGTAACTCACCCTAAACAGGGGTCCAAACATTCTACAGAACAATAAGTCCAAGGAACTAGCATTTGTTTACACAGACTAATAATCTTTTTACGGACCAACACACCGTCCATTTCAATCAAATTCAGAGGGTGAACTGCCTCAAGTCGAAGAATGACCAATAAATGTCACCGGACTTTGTGACGTAGCAAACAGTTCAAAACAACAATACCAGGCACTCTGGCCCCATACAAGGATTACGAGTAGAGGAAAACAACGTTCAGAGTTAGGAGAAAGTCAAAGACATTTGTCTAAACTACTTGACACCCCCCCCCCCCCCCCAGAGTTGGGAGAAAGTCAAAGACACTTGTCTAAACTACTTGACCCCCCCCCCCCCCCCCCCCCCCCCCCAGAGTTGGGAAAAAGTCAAAGACACTTGTCTAACCTACGTGACCCCCCCCCCCCCCTCTTTTTGTGTGTGTTTGTTTTTCAAGTTGTTGTTGATCAGATTTGTGTTCCCTTGCTTTGTTTGAGGGAGGAATGGGACCCCCCGATGCAGCACGTGTTGTGGACTATGTGAAGACTCAATTCACTGACGTGCTAGACTAGAGCTGAAAGCGGCAGTTTTTTCTAGTCCAGTCTTTCTTTTCAATGACCTAATGTTTGTGTGTGGGTGTGTGCGTTTGTCTAACATACTTTGTCACTGTTTGCAAACAGTGAACCTAACAGAACATTCCCTAGCAGATAGCGGAGGGGAACCAAAGTTTTCATCTTCCAGTTTTAAGAACTGAATGCCAAATGTATTATGACAATGAGCATTTCCTTGAGATAAAATCGTTTATTTCTGTGGGATAACCTTACATTTCTACCTAGTTTAAACTGTTAACTATAACAAAATGATTTGTATACCACTCTAGTATAAGTGTCTTCTCTGCTCCATCCTTCAGCATTATGTGAGAGTATTAGGATTCAAGAGATTACACAAAGCAGTCTACATTAACTTCGATTTAACATTGGGTAATAAATAGCATTTTGTCCTGACTGATGGCCGTGTGCGTATTGGGCGCCAGAAGAAACATTTGGAAGATCAACTCTGTGGATCCACATAGGACATGAGAAATATTGGAAATCGAAAGTTTCTTAGTCTGTACACACCTACACACTGTGGGGAGGTGGAGTGCGTTCATTCATGCATATAACACTTGTCTCCATCTTATTAGGTTAGCGTCTCACAATTGTACATGCATAGCTAATCGATGGATCTAAGGTTATAGTTTAGAACTTCCGTCAAATAAATAAACTAAACCTCACTTCATTCCTTTGTTCAGTATACATAATCCTATTAGTTCATTCAGGTTATAAATCTACTACATGTATTTCTTGTTCCTGTTGCTAACATGTAATTGTATGAAGGCGTATTCCTCTAAGAAGTTTCAAAAGGAGGTTATAATGTCTCAGTCCGCTCCTGATAGTGTGTGCATGTTTAGATGTGTGACTTTCAGGGATTTCTTTTTAGGTTAGCTAGTTTTTTTTCTTGTTTGACCCATTGGTTATTTTGTCTCATACTTTGTGTGAAAATAACACCAAATCAATGCCGGTATATTGTCACTTTATGACACTCAGACCTTGTTTTTAGTTTTCAGAACCACTGTATGTGTTTGCCTGCACTGTGTGTGCATGTTGTTTGTGTGAGGTGTGGTCATCAAAGATGTTCATATTGTATCAACAATAATTTGTTGACTTTAATTCTTTCAAGTCAAACCAATAGAACCTAAATACAATGATTTGTTGACTTAAATTCGTTCAAGTCAAACCAATAGAACCTAAATAGAGTTTCACACAAACCTGTTTTGAGATTATGAAATCTACTAGCATGAAGGCAAAAATTATTTTTTTTGGCAGACGAGTGTAAATTGTGACTGTGATATACTAGTAGAAATAGTAAGAAGTAAAGGTAACTTAGGGTTAACAAAAAGTCAAAGTTTTCAAGTGGAAGCTGCATTAAATCCTGACAGGATTGTTTCTACTTCAGATTCAATGATGCTGTGTTTCAATCCCCTTTCTCTCTCTCTCTTATATATATATATATATATTACTTACTTACTTACTTACTTACTTACTTACTTACTTACTTACTTACTTACTTACTTACTTACTTACTTACTTACTTACTTACTTACTTACTTACTTACTTACTTACTTACTTACTTACTTACTTACTTACTTACTGACTTACTGACTTACTTACTTACTTACTTACTTACTTACTTACTTACTGACTTACTTACTGACTTACTTACTGACTTACTGACTTACTTACTTACTTACTTACTTACTGACTTACTTACTTACTTACTTACTTACTTACTGACTTACTTACTGACTTACTTACTGACTTACTTACTTACTGACTTACTTACTGACTTACTGACTTACTGACTTACTTACTTACTTACTTACTTACTTACTTACTTACTGACTTACTTACTTACTTACTTACTTACTTACTTACTTACTTACTTACTTACTTACTTACTTACTTACTTACTTACTGACTTACTTACTGACTTACTGACTTACTTACTTACTTACTTACTTACTTACTTACTTACTGACTTACTTACTTACTTACTTACTTACTGACTTACTTACTTACTTACTTACTGACTTACTTACTTACTTACTTACTTACTTACTTACTTACTTACTTACTTACTTACTGACTTACTGACTTACTTACTGACTTACTTACTGACTTACTTACTGACTTACTTACTTACTGACTTACTTACTTACTTACTGACTTACTTACTGACTTACTTACTGACTTACTTACTGACTTACTTACTGACTTACTTACTGACTTACTTACTGACTTACTTACTTACTGACTTACTTACTGACTTACTTACTTACTTACTGACTTACTTACTTACTTACTTACTTACTTACTTACTTACTTACTGACTTACTTACTTACTTACTTACTTACTTACTTACTGACTTACTTACTTACTTACTTACTTACTTACTTACTTACTTACTTACTTACTGACTTACTGACTTACTTACTTACTTACTTACTTACTTACTTACTTACTTACTTACTTACTTACTTACTTACTTACTTACTTACTTACTGACTTACTTACTGACTTACTTACTTACTTACTTACTTACTTACTTACTTACTGACTTACTTACTGACTTACTTACTTACTTACTTACTTACTTACTTACTTACTTACTGACTGACTTACTTACTTACTTACTGACTTACTTACTTACTTACTTACTTACTTACTTACTTACTTACTTACTTACTTACTGACTTACTTACTGACTTACTTACTTACTTACTTACTTACTTACTTACTTACTTACTTACTTACTGACTTACTTACTTACTTACTTACTGACTTACTTACTGACTTACTTACTGACTTACTTACTGACTTACTTACTGACTTACTTACTTACTGACTTACTTACTGACTTACTGACTTACTTACTGACTTACTTACTTACTTACTTACTTACTGACTTACTTACTTACTGACTTACTTACTTACTTACTTACTGACTTACTTACTGACTTACTTACTGACTTACTTACTGACTTACTTACTTACTTACTTACTTACTTACTTACTTACTTACTGACTTACTTACTTACTGACTTACTTACTGACTTACTTACTGACTTACTTACTGACTTACTTACTGACTTACTTACTTACTTACTTACTTACTTACTTACTTACTGACTTACTTACTGACTTACTTACTGACTTACTTACTGACTTACTTACTTACTGACTTACTTACTTACTTACTTACTTACTGACTTACTTACTGACTTACTTACTTACTGACTTACTTACTGACTTACTTACTTACTGACTTACTTACTGACTTACTTACTTACTTACTTACTTACTTACTTACTTACTTACTTACTTACTTACTTACTGACTTACTTACTTACTGACTTACTTACTGACTTACTTACTTACTTACTTACTTACTTACTTACTTACTTACTGACTTACTTACTGACTTACTTACTTACTTACTTACTGACTTACTTACTGACTTACTTACTTACTTACTGACTTACTGACTGACTTACTTACTTACTGACTTACTTACTTACTTACTGACTTACTTACTGACTTACTTACTTACTTACTTACTTACTTACTTACTTACTTACTGACTTACTTACTTACTGACTTACTTACTTACTTACTTACTTACTGACTTACTTACTGACTTACTTACTGACTTACTTACTGACTTACTTACTTACTGACTTACTTACTTACTTACTTACTTACTGACTTACTTACTTACTTACTTACTTACTTACTTACTTACTTACTTACTTACTTACTTACTTACTTACTTACTTACTTACTTACTTACTTACTTACTTACTTACTTACTTACTTACTTACTTACTTACTTACTTACTTACTTACTTACTGACTTACTTACTTACTGACTTACTTACTTACTTACTTACTTACTGACTTACTGACTTACTTACTTACTTACTTACTTACTGACTTACTTACTTACTTACTTACTTACTTACTTACTTACTGACTTACTTACTTACTTACTGACTTACTGACTTACTTACTGACTTACTTACTGACTTACTGACTGACTTACTGACTTACTTACTGACTTACTTACTTACTTACTTACTTACTTACTTACTTACTTACTTACTGACTTACTTACTTACTTACTTACTTACTGACTTACTTACTTACTTACTTACTGACTTACTTACTTACTTACTTACTTACTTACTGACTTACTTACTGACTTACTTACTTACTTACTTACTTACTTACTTACTTACTTACTTACTTACTTACTGACTTACTTACTTACTTACTTACTTACTGACTTACTTACTGACTTACTTACTTACTTACTGACTTACTTACTGACTTACTTACTGACTTACTTACTGACTTACTTACTGACTTACTTACTGACTTACTTACTTACTTACTTACTTACTTACTTACTTACTTACTTACTTACTTACTGACTTACTTACTTACTTACTTACTTACTGACTTACTTACTGACTTACTTACTTACTTACTTACTTACTGACTTACTTACTTACTTACTTACTTACTGACTTACTTACTTACTTACTTACTTACTTACTTACTTACTTACTTACTTACTTACTGACTTACTTACTTACTTACTTACTTACTTACTTACTTACTTACTTACTTACTTACTTACTTACTTACTTACTTACTGACTTACTTACTTACTTACTTACTTACTTACTGACTTACTTACTGACTTACTTACTGACTTACTTACTGACTTACTTACTGACTTACTTACTGACTTACTTACTTACTTACTTACTTACTTACTGACTTACTTACTTACTTACTTACTTACTTACTTACTGACTTACTTACTTACTTACTTACTTACTTACTTACTTACTTACTTACTTACTAACTTACTTACTGACTTACTTACTGACTTACTTACTTACTTACTTACTTACTTACTGACTTACTTACTGACTTACTTACTGACTTACTTACTGACTTACTTACTGACTTACTTACTGACTTACTTACTGACTTACTTACTTACTTACTTACTTACTTACTTACTTACTTACTTACTTACTTACTTACTTACTGACTTACTTACTGACTTACTTACTGACTTACTTACTGACTTACTTACTGACTTACTTACTGACTTACTTACTGACTTACTTACTGACTTACTTACTTACTTACTTACTTACTTACTTACTTACTTACTTACTTACTGACTTACTTACTGACTTACTTACTGACTTACTTACTGACTTACTTACTGACTTACTTACTGACTTACTTACTTACTTACTTACTTACTTACTTACTTACTTACTTACTGACTTACTTACTGACTTACTTACTGACTTACTTACTGACTTACTTACTTACTTACTTACTTACTTACTGACTTACTTACTTACTTACTTACTGACTTACTTACTTACTTACTTACTTACTTACTGACTTACTTACTGACTTACTTACTGACTTACTTACTGACTTACTTACTGACTTACTTACTGACTTACTTACTGACTTACTTACTTACTTACTTACTTACTGACTTACTTACTGACTTACTTACTGACTTACTTACTTACTTACTTACTTACTTACTTACTTACTTACTGACTTACTTACTTACTTACTTACTTACTTACTTACTGACTTACTTACTTACTTACTTACTTACTTACTGACTTACTTACTTACTTACTTACTTACTTACTGACTTACTTACTTACTTACTTACTTACTTACTGACTTACTTACTTACTTACTTACTTACTTACTTACTGACTTACTTACTTACTTACTTACTTACTTACTGACTTACTTACTTACTTACTTACTGACTTACTTACTGACTTACTTACTGACTTACTTACTGACTTACTTACTGACTTACTTACTGACTTACTTACTGACTTACTTACTTACTTACTTACTTACTTACTTACTGACTTACTTACTTACTTACTGACTTACTTACTGACTTACTTACTTACTTACTTACTGACTTACTTACTTACTTACTTACTTACTTACTTACTTACTTACTTACTTACTTACTTAGGTCCTCGTTCGGCGCATTGAGCGGCAAGCTGTCTCCATAAAGACTGTCACTGGCAATGTCTGAAGCCTCCTCCCACCTGGTGTCCATTGTTCTGAGGTGCTCCATGAAGGTGTGTCGCCAAGTAATGCGAGGACGTCCCTGTTTGTGCTTTCCTCGTTTTGGCTTCCATGTTATCGCATATATTATATGCTATGTTTGTTCACTAAGGATAAATCTAATGAAAACGGACTTGATTTTATGGATCTGTTAAGACTCTCCTCTAAAGGCTGTTTCTACATGGTGCCATGCTGTGGCTGAGAAAAGATATCCTTGACTGATGAATCTGGCTTCAGCTCCATAGGTTTCATTCATTGTCTTGTTTTAGTTATTGCTTCAGCTTCAGCTAAATGGCATTACTTCAATATGAATACTTATTTTATGACTGTATTACATCTTCATTGTACAAGTATTTTGTTAGCAAGTCACATATTCTGGGATTTAATCCGTCGGCCCTTCTCATTTGCACTTCTAGAAGTTTTTGGCAGGACATTTACACTGTAGCTTTTGAATATGAAATTATTTATATATGTCCATAGTCCTTAGAGTTGAAGTGTCTTCACTATGTTCTTACATAGTTTGAATGAGTCATCTATAATGTACTAGATGTTGATTTGAATCTAAATACACTCAACTCTCAAAACTCTTATCTTTTGTTTCTCAGGGCTTGCAAAAAATTACCAGTCAGTTACTAAAAAGAGATTTCCCAGCACAGCCAGACCTTAACAGTGAAGATGGTCAAGAACACAAGTAAGTCAGAGCTATTTGTTCAGTTCCTAGAACTGCATTAGGAAAGAAACACTCTAACAAGTGAATAGAAACATTATCATACTGGCACCAAGTTTTAGAACTAGATATTGACTTAGGAAATGACAGACTTGAGTTTTGTTTTGTTAATGTTAAGATACAAGCATCAAAGAATTGTAAAAATAACTTACATAGCTATTGTAAGGATTAAAATGAAGAACAGGAATATTTAAATAATTTACTAGATACATTCTTTTTAACAATTGAAGAAAGTATTGGGTGACAACAATGAATCTCTTTTTTTTTTTTTTTTTTTTTAACTTTGCTTCTATCTAGTATTGGGCTCTATCCTAGTGGCAATTTCTGGGACATTTTTACAAAGAAAACTATTTCAAAAGTTTAATTAGTAGATGCTTGGTCTAAAATATCCAAGTCAACTAGAGAATTAAAAAAAAATTCTTTAAATTTAAGACACTTGTGTGTATCACATAACTTATACAAAAAATTCATTCACATATCAGTCTTAGAAAACAAAAAAGGCTTATTGCTTTGAGTGTTATGTAAATATATGTAGACACAATTGTGCTGCAAGGCTCTGTATGTCTTTGGAATTGAGTCTTACTATGTCATCCTATAAATAGCACATCTCTTTCTTCTTCATGATCTATTGAGCACTTGACATATCATGGCCACACATCCTTGCTCTTTTTAGGCTGCTTTGTTTGTGTGTTATCTTGATAAGTCAATGTTAATGGATTGTATTCAACTCTTTCTCTGGATAAGGAAACAACTTCTTCATTGTCTGTCTTCTTAGTCAACTTCCCTATCCCATTTGTTACAGTCAATTCTATCATTATCTACCAAATCTTCTATCTAATTTAGCAGTTGGTAATTACATTTAATGTTTAATGAGAGAAGTGTTTTGTATGCTCTTAGTCAACAGAAGTACCCCCCCCCCCCCTTTTTTTTCCTTTACTGTACTTTTGTAACACTGCATTAAGAGTCATAGATAAGATGGTCCAGAGCTAGTATGTTTTAAAAATGTTCAGTGTCTTGGTTTAAATTTCCTAAGAACTATGGAGACTTTGGCCTACTTAATCTCTATAACATCCTTTCTCTTTCATTCTTTCTGCACCTTTCATCATCAGTTTGGGCGAAGGGACGTAAGTATTGTAAATGATAGATATGTACTGATGTTGCTAAGTGTATGATTTCCCTTTTTTATCTAGTCATGTTGTATAATGCTAACAACCTAAGTAAGTTTTTTTAGCCTTTTTTTTTTGTTTGTTTAACTAGTTATTTTTGTTTAAATCTTCAAATTCTGTTTCATTCCCAAACAATAAAATCTGGATAGCAATGAAAGAAAATTCCCATTATCACACAACAGCTGTTTAAAAAATCTTTAGTCATTTGACTAACTTTGTCACCTGTTTAGACTTGTGTGAAGTATATTCATTGTATTCATTGTTTGGCTTGTGTCTTATAATGTTTTCATTTTTTTGTATGTTTTTTTTTCTTTCAATTTTGAATGTAATGTGAGTTAATTTTAAACACATGTTATTAGAATATATTCATTACATATGTCCATTAAACGTTTGTTGGATTGTCAATTAGTGTTTACTGTTGGCTTTACTTACTACATATTATTGGCTTTGCTTTTTTTTTTTTAAATTGTCAGTTTGAAAATCCTCAAGACTAATTTCTAGTTTATTTGTTTGTTTGTTCTGAATGTCTTTCCCGTCCCCTCCCCCAAACACTAATAAACTTTAGATATGTAGTGTTTGCATCCACATTGTTTTATTTTACTTGCTTAATGGAAACATTCACAATGAAAAAAATCACAATGACTATTGCGATGTGTTTATTAAATGGACATACATTTTGCTCAGGACTTGTTTATATGTTTGCACTAAAAAAAAATAAAACAGTATAATTTTTAATATATGATTATATATTTCTTATATTTATAATAATTTTTTAAAACTGACATTGAATGTCTTTTTAGTTTTAATATTGTCATTTATTTCATTACAATGATAAACAATGATTTTTTATGTCTTAACTTTTAAAATATTTTGTTCAAGGACTGTCACTGCTGTATGGAGGTCCATCTTGGAAGAATCAGACAAACTGGCTAAAGCCAGACTTCAGGCAGCAGAGGTGTATTCCGAGAAGGCAGCGGAACCTCTTAAACCTGTTAGGGCAGCAAAAATGCAATTATTTAAAAAAGTAAGTATTTAGGTATACTTATGTTAATAATATAGTGGTATTTTTGTTCATCAGTAGATATACTGAATGACACTTTCAAAAAGACACTTTTCCACATCTACAATCTTACTGATAATTGTTTGTTCTTCAAGAAAGCAATCTAGTCAGTCTTCAGAAAAACAAGTCATAAGAGTTTCAGACAGTATGTAGAAAATATCTGTAAACATTTAGTTTCATACTAACATTGAGTAAATGTATTTATTTCTGAAAGCAACAATTCATTAGGGCAGCTTACACTTGTTAACAAGGTAGTGCTCTGAAAAATTGTAACCCTGAACTCTTTGTACCCTCTTTCCCAATAATAACTCAAAACGTTTGGCTTAATGACACTGGTTTTATAGACATTATTAGTATTTTAACAAACCCTACCCAAAAGTCTTTTATAAATGTACTCCCAAATTTTCTTAACATTTTTTTATCAATAATAATATTTGAATCAATTTTTTTGACCATCCTACATAATGATCTTACAGCATATTTAAGATGTGACATTGTAGAAATTCAAACAATATCCATGATAGATGATAGATCCCATGATAATTTGGGTGTATCTTTGTGTCAGGTAATGCCACAACTGAGTGTCGTCCAATCAGAAGTGGCTCAGTGTGTGATGGAGCTGGTCAAGACACAGAAGTTGTATTTGACAGAAGGAGGAATGGCCCATGAAGCAAGAACTAAAGTATCAGAAGCTGAAGATAAGTTAGTATCCACTGTAGCAAAAAGTTGAATCAACATTGACATTAGATTATCAGTCTTAGTATCCACTGTAGCAAAAAGTTGAATCAACATTGACATTAGATTATCAGT
This sequence comes from Biomphalaria pfeifferi, assembly GCA_030265305.1. Lineage (NCBI taxonomy): Eukaryota > Metazoa > Mollusca > Gastropoda > Planorbidae > Biomphalaria > Biomphalaria pfeifferi. Next base: position 1,117,873 of record JASAOG010000145.1, on the reverse strand, counting down.
CTTAGTATCCACTGTAGCAAAAAGTTAAATCAACATTGACATTAGATTATTTGTCTTAGTATCAACTGTAGCAAAAAGTTGAATCAACATTGACATTAGATTTAGATAAGCTAGATCTAAATCTAGCCGTATCGCAGGACTTTCCCATAGATTTAATAATGGCACAGGTTTTAAGTGGTACAAAAACTGCTAATAGGGGTTTGAGATGAATTGTCCCTGCATGAAGCTCCCCAAATACAAGTGAATTATAGTGAAGGAAAAAAGAACAGATACTTTTGATTCCCCCAAAAAAGGGAGGGACAGTATAATGTCACACGCTTACACTTTTTTTTCAGTGAAACACACTGTTATAATTACTCACCCTCTTCCCATATCTCAATATATGTTCAACAATATGGTACCTTGGTATATATTCTAATGGACAATGAATAAGGCAACACTAGATAGTACTTAATGTACACAGACGCTCTTGACAAGATGGCTGCTCCCTGTTTACAGTTATCATAGATGAGTTAAATTTTTGTTTTGTCGTATAAACCAAACAAAATTCCTTAAAAAAGCTATTCAACTAATAAACTAATATCTTTAAATTATAGATTTAACTTAATTCAGCATTATTTCCACTAATTAATTCAAATTAACAACTCTTAGTTTAGGACTATTTTGTCTCACTAATCCTTATAATTATATCTAATATTATTTAGTCTATATTTATTATTATACACTTAGATTTTAGATCTAGTCAGTCTTAGACTTAGACTTTAATTAAAGCTTTAGATCTACTAATCATCTACTAAAATAACTTATAGTAATATTCTATATAGTTAGTTAAACACATAAATATATTGATCTAGAATTAGATCTGGATCTAGTCTAGGTCTATATTTTGAATAAACCATTTGATTGTCATTGTAAATTAGCTTTCACTTTAGACTTAGACTTAACTTAGGCCGTCTTAGGCATTTTTAACCTTAAACTAGATTTAGACTAGACCTTTAAAAACTAAAATCAACAACTGTCATCATGAAATTGCTCTGGCTATTTATCCTAATAATTACTAAATACACACTAGCTGAACACAAAACTAGATCTACCTCAGTCAACACTAAACTTAAAAAGGAAAAAACAGTCATAATCAATCATCACACTTTAGATCAATGCAACTTCAAAAATAACCTAACATACACATCCATAACATTAAAGAAGATTACCCATCACAAATGGAAGTTCTCAATCAGACACAGTAGAAATAAATACCTATCACTGTTAATATTAATAACAGGAGATGTAGAGTCAAATCCAGGGCCTAGATCTAAAGATAGATGCAACATCTGCAAAAAAGTATGCACCATGAAACAGAAAGCCATTCAATGTGACACCTGCGATGAATGGTACCATGCATCATGTCTCCATATGAATACACCTGTGTATTATGTCTTAGGCAACAAAGATGCATCATGGCACTGTGTACCGTGTGGGTTACCTCAGTTTACATCAGGACTGTTTGATTCCTTTGATGCGGACACTTCTAACCCATACAACATCCTAAACACCATCCCAAAACAAACTCACCAACCACTAGCCAGATCCACTCCTGTTAAACCTAAATCTACTAAAATTAATACAACAGCCTCACTAAACAAACCTACTAAAGAAGTAATACCAAAATACCTTAAAACCTTAGTAATAAATTTTCAAAGCATTAGGAACAAAACAGCAGACTTAGAAATTTTATTAGAATGTGAGAAACCAGACATAATTGCAGGAACAGAAACTTGGCTACATTCTGAAATTTATAATGCAGAAATTTTCAATAGTAATTATGAAATTTTTAGAAAAGATAGGGCTGATAATCATGGAGGAGTTTTTTTAGCAATAAAAAACACTCTTATAGCAGAAGAAATTACCTTACCTAACTCAAAAAATATAGAATCTACATTTTGTAAAATTAATACCACCTCAACATCCCTAATAATAGGCAGCATTTACAGACCACCAAATTCTAGTTTAGAATACATGCAGGAACTATGTAATCAGATTACTACACTTAAAGAGACAAATAAAAATGCAGTTGTTTGGATTATGGGTGATTTCAACCTACCTGATATAAATTGGAAAACACTAACCATAGATAAACACCAAAACCTTAAGGACATAAATGAGCTTTTCATAGAAACTTTACACAACCTAAGTTTAGATCAAATCATTAAAAAGCCAACTAGATTAAACAACACATTAGATCTCTTCTTAACCAACAGACCTGGATTAGTAGTTGATTATGATATTATCCCTGGTCTATCAGACCATGAGATCATTAAAATACACAGTCAGATAAAAGCAGTAGCCAATACAAAACCCAAAAGAAAAATCTTACTCTGGAATAAATGTAACCTAACACAACTACACCAAGCTGCATTAAACTTTCAACAAACATTCTTATTAGAAAAAGACATTGACCAACCAGTCGATGACCTCTGGAATTTCATCAAAAACCATCTTAAAAGCATTATAGAAAATCATATACCAACTAAATACACATCAAACAAAATAAATAAATGCTGGTTTAATAATAGACTAAAGAAGCTTTGTAAACAGAAGGAAAACCTATATAGAAAATTTAAAGAAACCAAGGCAGAAAGAGTTCACAAAAAGTATATAAAAATTAAACACCTAACCCAAAAAGTAAGCAGACAGCTGCAGAGTGAATACATAAACAATGTAATATCTAAAGATAACAACAAAAACCTATGGTCATACATTAAGTCTAACAAAATGGAAACAACAGGCATAGCACCATTAAAAGATGAACATAACATATTATATAATGACAATGAAACTAAAGCAAACATCCTAAACAAATACTTTGCATCAGCATTCTCAGCCCCAGGAGACAAAGACATATTTCTTAATTTGAACCAAGTAGACAACATAGAAGATTTAGTAGTACAAGAAAATGGAATTCAAAAACTATTAGCCAACACCAAACCAAATAAAGCATCTGGACCTGATGGTATTCCAGCTAGATTACTCAAAGAACTAAGCAATGAGCTAGCCCCAGTGTTCAAAATACTCTTTCAGGCATCGCTTAACCAGGGCAGAGCACCAAAGGACTGGAAAGAAGCTAATGTCACCCTCCTATTTAAAAAAGGAGAAAAATCTGATCCAGGAAACTACAGACCAGTATCACTTACCAGCATCACATGTAAAATACTAGAACACATAATATGTAGCAACATCATAAACCACTTAGACAAACATAATGTTATCACCCCATACCAACATGGCTTTAGGAAATATAGATCATGTGAAACACAACTAATAGGACTAATTGACGATTTTTCAAAAGGTTTAGATAATAGTGAACAAATAGATGCTATTTTACTCGATTTTTCCAAGGCTTTTGACAAAGTTCACCACCATAGTTTGCTTAAAAAATTAAAATATTTTGGCATTAATGATCCACTGCATCAGTGGATTAAAGATTTTCTGATAGGGAGAGAACAAACTGTAATAATAAATGGCTCTAAATCAACACCAATAACAGTAAACTCAGGTGTACCTCAAGGAACAGTCTTGGGTCCACTACTATTTTTAATTTACATAAATGATTTACCAAATTGCATTAGTTCAGGAACAAAAGTCAGATTATTTGCAGATGATTGCATAATATATAGAACAATAAAAACAACACAAGACACAGATATTTTACAAAGAGAATTAGATGAATTACAGAAATGGGAATCAAATTGGAGCATGTCTTTCCACCCAGAAAAATGTCAGTTGTTAAGAGTAACAAAAAAACTAAAACAAATTAATTCCACTTATCTTATTCATGGCAAACCAGTAACACAGACTAAAAATGCAAAATACCTAGGTGTTATAATAAATGAAAAACTGTCATGGAATCCACATATTGATGAAACTACAAAAAAATCCAACAAAGCATTAGGGTTTATTAAAAGAAATTTCTATAAATCAAATAAGAACATAAAACTAAAATGTTATTTAACCTTGGTTAGGCCAATAATAGAATATGCATCCACCATTTGGGACCCCTCAACTCAAGAAAACATTAAGAAACTGGAACAAACACAAAATAGAGCAGTGAGATTCATAACAAATGAATATTCACATTTGACTAGAGTAACACCATTAGTAAAATCACTAAATTTAGAAAGCCTTCAGGACAGAAGACTCAAAAGTAAAGTAGCAATTATACATAAAACACTGAACCGTAATCTTCAAATACAAAAACAAAACTTAATAAAATACTCTGAAAGACACAAAAATAAAAGCACATTCCTTGTCCCCTATGCTAGGACAAATTTGTACAAATACTCCTTCTTCCCTAGTGCTATTAGAGCATGGAATGGGTTGCCTGAGCTAGCCAGAAAAACCAGTGACTTGGCAGAATTTAAGTCATTGGTTAATGTGCATGACTAAATGCATGACTCGTAGGATGTAATCATCTTCTTTTTTCAAGTAACGTCTGTATTATATAAGATTATCAGTCTTGACACTAAGTATATCAATGCTTGTCATGATTTAAAGTATTAGAAAAGATTGTACTACTATTTTCAAGGAGATCCAGGAAATGTCCATTTGTTTTAAAAATTAAAAAAAAAAAAAGAAAACCATATAGATCCTTTTTCAACATCAGAGTTAAACATACAAATTCTTAAAAAAAACAACAACTGTATCCTAAGAGAAAAATTTATTAGATCTGAGTTACTGGCTTCAAAACAAGCCAATCAATTGTGTCTAAGAGTTTTTAAGCTTTGCTTAAAACATACAATCATTTTTGTTTTATGTTGATAGGTTGAAACGGAAATCCACAGGTATCTTTCAGTCTCTGTCAGGTCTTCAAAAGAGCTGTGCTAAGGTATTTTCTTGAATATTTTTGTCTCAGACTAGATTGTAGTCATTCTGTTTTTTATTACTTTTGGCTCATAGAACAAAAAGTTGTGATGCAATAAATGTCTCAAGAACTTTTTGGTTTAATAGATACTAAAAAAAGCTGTAGTCATTTATTTAGTAACTTTTATTTTTGTTTTTCTTTCCATCTAACTTTTACCTAGAAGGCTTTAAGTCATTGATGGACAAAAATTTTAAGGGTGGGTCAAAAAGTTGAAATTTATTAATAGATTTTATGATATCCTAATTAAACTTATGCGATTGTATCAGGCTGTGTTTGGATAATAGTTCGTCATAATTTTGTTCCAATTGGGAAGGAATTCTTCTTAACAATGAACTCAAAAATGTATGAAGAATCAAACATTGTGCACATTCTTTGAGCATAAGAAATTAAGTTTGGAAAACTAGGTTTCCACTAGCCTCACTGTAGAACTCTGATTTTTTTTTTTTAACATTTACATTGAATCAGTTGATCTTCTTAGATTGTATTTCAATGAATTCAAGCAGCAGGTTTCACTACTTTACAATCCATATTAAAAAGCCGAGTGAAAAGATTCTAATCTTTTTTTTTAAATAATACTAATTGCCCATTATTTTTCACAATTATTACCTTCGTCCATAGCAGAAATTAATGTTGCTAATCTCTAACCAAACTGATGTAAAATGTTTTAATATCGATTTAATTCCAGGTGTTTGATAAACTAACTGTTTTAAAATCCTTTTTTTTTTTCTGGACTGAAGATTTTGTAAACTTGAATTATAAATTGTTTAAAAAATTATCCACCAGAAAGTGTTATTACTTTAAGCAATATTGTATGATACATACTTTCTTAGAACTATCAACTTTTAGAACAAAATTTTGTTGGCCTAATAAATCTTTTTGGAAAACTTCTGCTTTAAAGGATTTCTTTTGTCCTTGGTTGTGAAGTGAAGCTCTTCTTTATAAATGTGCATGGCTTCATTACAAATAAGACACAGTGGTTTGTCTTTGTTAAAAAAGTCTCTTACACTCCTCTTTAAAAACATGACATTTTGAATCTACTCTACATTCTTCTTTTAACATGTTAAAGTTTAAATGGTTTACAAATATGCACATTGAACAATGAACACCAACTTGGTTTGAATAACATTTAACATACATTGGAACTTTGTTGACTGTACTTGTGAAAATTTAAATCAGCGGATGTCACTAGACTAATAGTAAATCAAAAAAATTAAAATTTGCATAATTACTCCAATGATTCTATGAAGTTTATTCCAATTTTTTTTTACATTGTGAAGCAGTTATTTTCAATTATTGTTTCAAAACTTTAGAAATCCAGATTAAACTTTTCCGTGGTCTGGCCATAGTTTGCCCATCACTGCTGCTGGTTCATCTCATAGAGCAAAGTCTGGGCAATAGCTATGGTCTCAGCAGTTCCCACCTCTAAGCTACCTTGTGTTCAAATGATCAAATACCCAATACAGCTTGGGATCAATTTCTGCCAAGATGTAGTACTTTGTGCTGCAAGTTCTACCTAAGGGTCACTAGCTCTTGATATTTTGTTGACTTTCGAAGCATTTCCTTTTTTTGGATATAGACTCAAGGTTGCAGAGTTTTGAATTTAAGGTTTTCTTTCTCCTAGGTAGCCAGATAAGGTTAACGAGCCCCTCCTGCCCAAAGCTTATTGGTTTAGGTACCAGTAGATTGCCTCCTGTTAGATAACAATTCCACTAGTTGTACTAGTTGTTAGAGGCTTTGTGAGACTCTTGCCATTGGAAGCATTTTATAGGTAAACCATTACCGCCACTGGCAATAACAATCTTGTGAAACCATGCTCAAATGAATACACAAATATTGGCATAAATAGTCAGTAAATTCTTGGACTTTTTAAAAAACATATCTTCATCAATGCATTGCACTATGAACTTTTTAAATCTTAGCATTAGCTTTATGCGAATTGAAAAGAAATTTGTTTCAATTAATCATGTTTGTTTTCTTACCATTGGTTTAGCTGCGCAGCAGGACAGAAGTAAGTGAGACCAAAGAGACTGCTGCTCGCAATGAGTATCTTTTAGCCCTAGCAGCAGCCAATGCCCATCACATGCGGTACTACAGTACTGACTTACCTGAAGTCATGAAGGTACAGTTCAAAATAATCAATTGATTTATATTGAAACGAAAATATACATATAAAATAGTTTTTAAAAATAATACTTTTTAATACAAAATTTAAATCTGTTAGCTAAAAAAAAAACTATAGTGATAAATCAATAGTTAACAGTAATCATTTTTTTTTTAAATTTGTTCTCCAGACCTTGGACTGTGATATTTATGAAAAAATCCAAGAATCACTGACAATAGCTGGTCAAACAGCTGCAGATTTGGCTCAGGCAGAAACAACAAGCTTTAATAAAATAGCTATAGAAGCAGCAAAGGTTGGAACTTTTGAAAAAAAATCTATGAGCTCTAATATTTCTAGCTTAGAAAATAAATGTTAAGTGTTAGAATCAATATTGTTGACATAACTTTTTAAGACCTCAACTTTTTACTGAAATATTCTGTAGCGTTTCTTTGTTTTGGTCTTTCAGATTTGTCGAGCTTTCAGTCTACAGTGTTATTTGTTTCAGAATCCAGTATTCACTAATTTAGTTCAATATCATTTTGAACCATCCAATGGGGATTTGGTAATAAAAAGATTTTTAAAAATATATATTTATTTTCTTTTTATATCATAGTTTATGCTGATTAGTTTGGTTGTTAAAACATTGTAGATGAATATGTTTACCCTTCAATCTATGTTCTCTCTTAATCTGTTTCCAGTGCAATAAAATATCTAGTGAACATGGAGCAGGACCAGATCTTGAAAAAGAAGCCAGGAAATGGTCAACAAAGGTAGCCAAAGAAACAAGAGCTATCCGAGATTATTACAGACAGATAACAGTGCTTCAGAATGCAAAGACAGGTGACAAGGTAAGGGAACACAACAGTTTTTCATTAAATAACTCACATGATGGTCCATTTTTCTTCTTGGTGTCTGCTTTCAGATGACTACGGGTGTTGAACATACAAATGTTTAAAAAAAAAAAGAGAGATTCTCATTTTCTTGCACATAAAAAAATTTTTTTTCATCTTTGCAAACAATCAATAGTGAAAATCTGTATATACTTTTTATTTTATATATGCACGTGTCCCAGTGTCCTGAAAGACTAAAGATAAATGCAATCAAAATATTTCAATTTTTAATTTTCCTTTCTTGATTCCAACATTTCTTTATTAAGTTTCCAAAGAATCTTGCCAGTTTCCTTGATATTCCAACAATATTCATTGAATTAAGAAATTTAGTGATAAATGTTTTATGACCTTATTGTGGGATTGGGAAGGTTTTGAATGTGTTAATTGTACAAAATGGAGTTTTGATTTAACAAAGTTGTCAGCTACTGATAAGATTTCAACAATGTGTAATTTCTAAAGTACACATTTGTATTGATCAAACTATTTATCATTGAAAATCTTTTCTAACTTGTAGACATCTGATACTGGCAGCCAGGAATCTTCAACAGTTGACCCAGAAGTTAAATTAGAAGAGATCAAGGTGAATTTACGAAAAGCAGAGGTAATGTATGGTTTATTGATTGATAATTATATCAAAATTATTGCATAGATATAAAAAATAGTATGTTAAGACAACTTTGAAGATAAATTTAAATATTAATTGTTTGTAGACAGCCAAATTGAAAGCTGAAGCAAGACTTGAAGCTCTAAGGCTAGGAGGAGGTATGTTTCTCAGCATGCAACTAGTCTAGTCTAAAACATCATCATTGTGTTTACTTTGTGAATCATGTGTGTGTGGAGTTGTTTTAGTTGCAAACTCACTTCTATACAGTATCTTACAACTCAAGGGAGTTCTTTTGAAATGTGTGTGATATTTTACTACATACCCATAAACCATTATTACTGAAATGTTCTACTTTATAAGTACACTGTTTGTTTCAATATCCAGTCAATGTTGATGAATGGATCAACCAAGCCCAGATGGAGTCTTTGGCTGCTGAGGAAAGTGGACTGGCAAGGACACCCAGTCAAGCTTCACTTAGAACAGAGAGTTCTGGAGGGGTGAATATCTTCATTCCTAGTTTTATTTTTTTTTCTTTCTTTTAGATATTTGTTTTGACTTAAGCCATAAGTATTTTTGTCTTCTTCTCATTTGTATGCTCATGCCTTAATTTCTGATGTACCCAGACAGGTCCTCAGTTGGAGTATTAAGATTGCAACTTACTGAGGGCATTAACTTCTTTATCTTATTCTGCTTTCCACTGAACTTTTCACTAAAAACTTTTGCTGGATAGCTAGGTGAAACAGCCCACCAAGTTGGAGAATGGGAATGTTAAGTGATTGTTTTTGCCTGGCTATCTTTTTTGAGCTTGCAAACCAACCAAATCTAGAGGTTCTTGATAGCTTTTCATATTAATATAACAGAACTCACTGTCTTGTATTTCTTCCTCAGCAAAGTGGTACAGATGAACAAGAGCAAACTTACACTCATTATGATGAAGATGATGACTTTATAGATGACACATTCACATCAGCAGGTGGAAACAGATCTGGGAGGGCCTATCCCATTTATTGCAAGGCTCTCTATGACTTTGTGGCAAGTGTTGTTTTATTTTTACCATGAATAATATTAGTGTTAAAAAAAAAAGTTAATTTATTTTAGCCTAAAACTTGATTGTTGTTTTTGTTCAGGCCAGCAATTATGATGAAATGACAATCAAAGCTGAGGAAGACCTGGAACTGATTGCTGATGGTGATGGAGAAGGTTGGGTCAAGGTAGTGTTTCATTCATTTCTTGTTTGTATTCAACATGTCAGTGGATTGGACTATTTGGACTTGAAGAGAAATGAGCATTCCAAAATAAGTGAAACATTTGAAAAGATTTCTAATGCAGTCATATTTTAAATTATCTTGCACTTATTGCTTTAGAAATAGTTGAGTGCTATAAACTTGAAATGTAGTTTTGTAGGAGGACAAGTTAAGATTGTGTTCCAGTGTCTCTCTTCTATTGATCTCAAAAACTAAAAGCATCATTGAAAATCTGAATCTGACTGTATGATAGGTAATGATCTAAACTGTTCCTACAAGCAACATACACACATGTTTGTTACAGCTGAGCTTTAGGTTCATTGACAGTCAATGACAACCTCTTCAACTGCTTGGCACTGCCTTTTAAATGTTGGCTAAAATAGTTGTTGAGGTAATGGGGTCTAAGGGAGAATAGGGGCCATTTCATTCTCTTCATGCATTAGTCTAATTACTTACACATTAATCTGTATATGTAATTCGCTACGTTGCCCAACCATACGGGACACCACACATGCTCTCACGCCAACTCTCTAACCCTCGAAAAAGTCATGGAAAGATAACTCTTTTATTTATGCAAGTCGTATTAGAGTTACCCCACCTAACTTTCGTGGTGACAGAGAGCGCTGCTCAGAAAAAAAAAAAGACGGGGGGGGGGAGAGAACAAGTAATTTTCTCTGTATATATAATTCTCTACGTCGCTGCTGAAATATGCGGGACATCACACACGCACGCCGACAAAACAAATCAATGTCCTCTTGAAAGTCTGTTGTTAATGTGAAACGATTTGATTTGTTATTGGTCAGTTTGGCTACTGTTGTGAATGGCATTGAGGCATGAGTTTTTCTGTGATGTAAAATAATTGATCTACATGGGCAATATGAGCATCATGAAACTCATATATCTTTATTATTTTCTTGTTATGTTTTTTATCTTCCATTAATATTGTGTATTTAATCTTGCCATCACTTGCTTATATTGTTGTTTAAAATGAGAACATAATGAATACATCAAATAGCAATGTTTTCACACACACTAATTTAAATATAAAAATTACTATGACAGACTTATCTAGATGCTTTTATGGTAACTAGTAATGTCCCTATTTTTTTTAGCTATGTAATAGTTTTCTTGTATCATATGTGCATCTGAATTTTATAGTTTTCCATTACCTGTAAAAATATTTACTTGAAAACTAAAATTGTATTATGTTTTAGGCCAAAAACTCTTTAGGTCAGGAGGGTTACATCCCAGAAACCTATGTTGATCTTGGTGGACTGTCCACTGCTCCTACTCCTCTGGCCGTGGAGGCCTTGAATGCTATCAACACAAGTATGAACAGCCCAGCACAGAATAGCTACACTGTCCCTACCACCACACCTGACCTACAGTCTCCTGACCTTCAACAGGACACCACTTCATCATATTCTTCAGGTGACCTGGAAGTTCAGCAGACTACAGAGGTCATGGATTCTGATGAACATCCTGTTCCAATGACAGTTGTAACAAACAGTGGTTAGTTTCTTTCTATTTGTTCTGGACTGGTGCTGATGTTTAACTATTTACTACATAAATTCAAATGTTAATACTCAACTTAAAATTATGCTAATTATGTATGACAGATGAACAGAAAATGAAGATTTATGTTGTCTTAAAGTGTTTTTATTTACCTTAATATTATTGAATACAAATTTATAGATTTTGTTTCATCAAATTCGAAAAGCTAAGCACTTGATATAGTGAGTGGTAGGGGAGTATTTTAAAAGCTATTCATTAGCTTGATTTGCAGTAGCTAATTTTAAAAGCTTGCTCTGGATTTACTGGCAGGAGATTATTATAAAATTAAGGATTTGTTATTAAATTAAATTTCAGTTTGTAAAATATCTATTGATTAGTAATGATTTGGAGTTTTTTTGTTTTTTTTTGGGACAAGGGGTTTTGTACCTTCTTTTTTTTTCCTACTTTTATTTGTTATTCGACTGGTAGAAATATCCTGGGCCAGAGCTCTCTATGACTATGAGGGTCAGACTGAAGAAGAGTTATCTTTCTTGGAGGGTGCATTGATTCGAGTACTACGCAAAGATGACAGAGGTGTGGACGATGGCTTCTGGGAGGGAGAGTGCAATGGAAATATTGGAGTCTTCCCATCTTTAGTTGTGGAAGAGATACCTGATCCATATCTTAATAATGTAAGTTTACTAGTTACAAAACCTTTTTGAGCCTGTTTTGTCACAGGACTGTCTAATTTAAGTTGTCATTTAAACAAAACAATAGAATAAGTCAATGAAGTGAAAGTAAACATGTTAATAATGTCAAGTTTGTTTCTCAGGATCCGTTGTCCCCACCAGTCATAGCATCAGTGCCAGACTTTTCTATTCCTCCACCAGTTCAAATCACTCTTCCTACTCCTGATGCTGAGCCTCCACCGCCCCCTGTTATGGTGAATGGAGAAGGTAGATACTTAGTTTAAACATACACACCACACATACAGGATATGATATGCATTTGTTCACATACAGGATATGATATGTGTTAGATCTATTTGTTCACATACAAGTTTCAAAGATTTGTAAACTAAATGTAAAAACAAATCACCTGGAGTAACATTTTTAGTGATTGCTAAAGCTAATCTAACCTAACTTGGATGTTTCTATAGTGACTTAGTTCAGTGAACTCTCTGTTGATATTTATTTACATTGGCATTGTGTGTTTCACAAAAACATTGCATGAGGATCAATGTGATCCATTGGTTGCTTATTAAAGTAGGATGGTTTCAACTTGTGAGTTTCTAGTTACTTAGAATGTTTGCTGCTTTCTATTGGCTTTTTTTTTTTTTTTTTTTTTTTTTTTTATCTTCTTACAGTTGTCTCTCTTGCCTTGTTTCTAACTTCACATTTGGTTTACCACACTTTTGTTTTTCAAGAAATTATAAATAGAACATATTTGGAATGTCAGTTTCTAACAAAAAAAAGTAAAATATAAAAACTATTTTTATAGAGCTGACCAATCTTTGTAAGAGCGATTATTTTGATCTTAATAACTAGTGAATGATAGATTTAAACAATGGAACAATGATTATCATTTAAACAAGCTAGATTGCAAATAGATGTAGCATACTACATTTCTAGATAAATGTAATTTCAGTCTGATTTCAATTTAGTCTTCTCCTGAATTAGTTTTGTTCTATATAATAACAGAGTATTAAATGTAGTCACACACATTAAATTTATATTGAATTTTATGGAATATACAATCTTTTTTCTTTCAATGTATCTTTAAGTTCCCAGGTATTGAGATTGTAAAATTGTAGGCTGCCAGTAAATATTTTGTTATTAGGGAACAGCAACTAACAATTAACAGTAGCTGACTATGACATTTCACTTTATTGAACAAGCAGTTATCTAAGTTTTGGAGACATACAATCTCTATTATCAGACTAGTGAATGATTTAAACTTTGGTGACTGCTGGTAGACTACTGACCCATTTTGTTTCATTTATGAGATCCAGACAGTGATGATCCATTGCCTCCACCGCCTCCGCCATTTAAAGTGCTTTATGATGAAGATGAAGGTAGCTGACCTTGTTTTGTGACGATGTTGTGAAGTAGATGTTTCTTGTCCACATGACATGAAATGATGTCCATTCAAATTGTCCCATTTCCCATCACTGTGTTTTGTTGTCTGGAGAGCCTCATTGAGTGGCGAATCACTGAAGAGATATTTGTTTTCTATCAATTATTGTTGGCACAAGATTTTGTTCCTACATTTACTAACAATCCAATGTTGTTTTCAATCATTACATTGTTGGTCAGTGCTTGATAACTGTACTTTTTACATTGTTGGTCAGTGCTTGATAACTGTACTTTTTACATTGTTGGTCAGTGCTTGATAACTGTACTTTTTACATTGTTGGTCAGTGCTTGATAACTGTACTTTTTACATTGTTGGTCAGTGCTTGATAACTGTACTTTTCACATTGTTGGTCAGTGCTTGATAACTGTACTTTTCACATTGGTGGTCAGTGCTTGATAACTGTACTTTTCACATTGGTGGTCAGTGCTTGATAACTGTACTTTCACATTGGTGGTCAGTGCTTGATAACTGTACTTTTCACATTGGTGGTCAGTGCTTGATAACTGTACTTTTTACATTGTTGGTCAGTGCTTGATAACTCTACTTTTCACATAATGTTGTGAAGATGATTGTTTACATTTTTATTATTAATATTGCCATACACTGTAGCTTTCAGAGATATGCATAATGTATTGTTGTATTTTTAGCTTTTTTTCCCCCCTCAAGGCTTTAACCATTTTATCTTTTTCGGTCATAATTATTAGGCTGTTCTCTTGATACAAATTCTAGACACAAACATTGGGAGAATTGAAACATTCTTAGTATAGCCTATTTCATTTATAGCTAGTATTCACTGCATCATTAAGTTGAACATTCAAATTTTCTTTTTTATTTATAAACTGTGGCTTTGTTTGAATCTCAGTTTTCTATCTTACCTTCTTGCTCTTATGTGTAAGCATTGCTAAATGATCAGTTCTTTTGAAAGGGTCAAAGTTAATGTTAAGAAATGATTCAATGTTGCTTTCACTTTTAGACTGCATGATCTTCCAGGAGTTGTGTAAGTGTTAGATATGTGTATCTGTGCTAATGTGTTGCCAGTTGCTACCACAGTTTGTTTCACAGTTTTATACTGCTTATAATGTGTGTGTGTGTCACATCAATTGTATACATCATTTTATCCTTACTCCAGACACATCCTAAAACCTATGTATGTCTCTGTAACTACTTACAAATATAAACAGCTCCTCTAATAGAAAATTACTTACATTTAAACTAACTTGGCTTTAAAATGTTTCAATAAAAACAAAATGGATTACACTTATTAAAAGTTAATTGCCTGCTACATTTTACTTAAAAAAAAAAAGCTTTAGTGTTTTATATTCGAATTAATATGACATTTTCAACTTTTATTAAGTTAGCAGCTCCTACAATTTTCTTAAAATAACATTATAAACTTAGCATCCCACATTTACTGCTTGCTACAGCACATTGTATTTACACATAGAAACACATTTTTTTATTCAGTACATTGTATGTACACATAGAAACATAAGTTTTTTTTTACAGCATATTGTAGTCTTCATTAAAAAAGCCATGAGGTTTGATGATTTACTGTTGATATTTGCTTCCACAGCTCTAGTGTACCTCTTTCCTTCCAAGATCATTCACTGTCCACGACCCATGCCTACCAGTTCCTCACACAATTATTCCCCAGTATCTGGCATAAGCCAGACTCCCTCAAGGGTCCCTTCCCATCAAACATCAGTCCACAATAATAAGAAAATAGCAATTCTCCTTCGGCTAGGATCTATCAAACCACAGTCATATGAGTCTGATGTTTAGCTACTTAGGTATTATGGCAGTCCATTATATGTCATTCCTTGTAGTAGGGCTTAGTGAAACTGCTAACATTCAGACTATTGACTTATATGGTAATTTTACTAATGCTGCATTGCTAATATTGTGCTATTGACCTGCCTGAAGCTGACTGATTTAGGTACCAGTTGCTCAGCTTTGCCCCTCTATCCATGATAACAGTACTGCTTGACCCAATATCTGAGCACATGTGAAGGCCAGGAGATGAACTGGTTGTCAGAGTTTAATTGAGATATATGCCAATGGAAACATTTTAAAGGCAGTGGATTGCTTATATCCTGGCCAAAACAACCTTACGGAACTGTTGGTAATAATGAAGGAATAATAAGTTGGCACAGAGTAAATAAAATACTAGGGCTAAAAGAGATGAACAGTGAGAATTTAAGTAGACTGCTTTTGTCAAATATAACCTTGCACTAACTCAAACTATTAATAATACCTGTATTGTATATTTATAACTCTTGACTGAAAGCCATCTAATTTCTTTGTACCTAACAAAAATCAAACTCTTAAATAATAAAGTGACATCTTTTCAAGTTTCTCTTTACTTACAAATGTTTCCTGTGTGATACAAGCATTTTTTAATGTTCAGCCAAACATTATAGTCTGGATGTCTTCTTGTGCCCATAAAGTTGTAGCATAAAATTTGATGGTATAAGTAGACTGGTAGCACTCAGCTAGACTGAAACATACACTATACATAGAGCTGTGCACTTTACACAGATACATGCATTCTACACAGATGTTGAAATGTCTTGCCATTCACCTAGGCTGTGCTTTTAGATTATAATAGATTATCTCATTGGTTGTCTGTGTACCTATTATTTTGTTAGCTAGCTGTTGTTTCTTCTGTAGTCACTATGTATCTTGAGCGCACACATATTAACTGCATCTTAGACAAAATATTACTGTTCATTAAAAATATTGCTTTTTTTTTTTATCTATTGTTTGCATCAGTTCAAACAAGAATAACACATTTCTTTGTTTCTTTGTTTATTTATGTGCATTTCAATGCTAACAGCAATAAAACTCACATACTATAGAGATTTGTATATTATTATATAGATATTATGTAGATAAAAGAAGTTCTGTTAAATATATATATATATCTATATATTAATGCATGACTAAATTGTTTATGAAACATTAGGATGTGGAGAAATATTCTCTCTCAGTTACATAAAAATAAGACATAAATTTATGAAGAAATGTTGGACTAGATTAATCACAACTTTTTCTCACAATTATTGTGTGAACAAAGAAATTCCATTTTGGAATCATTATAAACTAAAGCACTTGAAAAGTGATTTCAATACATTAAGTGAGGGAGAAGTTATCTAGGGTTATTTTTGGACAAGTTGACTGTTGACATTAGTTTGTTCTATTTTTTTAGATTCAAATCCAGTTCCATGCTCTACTGCTGACCAGGTGAGTTGATGTTGACATTTCTAATGTTAATGTTTGGTTTTCTTTTGTTTTGTCTTTTTTATAGGGCCTGTAAAATATTTTTAAAAAAGTTTGTACTAGTCATTTTTAATTGTAATTGTTTGTACTACTAAGATAGAATAAAATGGAAATTAGGGCATTAGTGTTTAGAGCTTTTAGGGGACTAAGTAGATCAGAAAATGGCCACTCAAGCATTGCATTACTGAATATGTTATGGAGTGCATCTGAAACTTTGTCAGCCTGAGAAGAAAGAATACTTCAAATCAATGCTGCTTGTGTTTATAATGCTTTATGAGTCAACCATGAAGAAAATAAGCATTGAAGCCACTTTTGAATGTCCTGACTACTTGCAGGTTTTTCTTTTGTGACCTCTTGCAACTTGCATAGCATTACTTGAGAGCTTGACAACAAGACAGAGAAGAACATTTACACATTTGGAACCAGTAATTAACCCTGAAATTCTGGTTTGGCTGTAAAACAGATAACTGTCAATGCTATCTAGGCACATCTATTGTCCCTTGAGGAAGTGTTCATATAAAATCAGCTATATTTATAATTGGATAATGGCCTAGATAGCTAAATACTTTTCATGAAGGGCTTAAATTTAATTATGTAACAAACTAGACCTCTGTATAAACCATACCTTGATAACAGAAATATGTAACCTATAAATTGATGTATACATCTATAGTACATCCACAAAACACTCTAAAATGTTCATGACTCCTCTTTGTGCTAATGGGGACATGTTTCAGGGCATATACAAATGTTGTTCTGACATCATGTCACTGAAATAGATCAACACGGCTCAATCAATAGGCTTAAAACTCTCAATAAAGAACTACGGTTTGAAAGAAATATACATTAATTCCCCTAGAATATAGTTTTCATATATGTAATGATGCATCAATAAGGAATCCATTTTGGCTGATGGTGATTTGTGTTAAATCTTATTGGATACTATAAATAACTTCTCCTGATCAGCTGACTGTCAAAAGGATTTTCTAACTATCAATGTAAATTTTTCTGTTGTTAAACTCTTGTAAAACAAGAGTTGAACTGTTAGGCTAAAAGATCTACATTATATGACTGGGAATACACATAGAGTCACTTGATTTTAAAAAAAAAATGTTTGTAAGGTCTTTTGATCATTAAAAAATTGTACTTAAAGTAATACAACTGACATCATTGATAAAACAGGTTGTTCAATTTTAGACTATTACTACTAATGTTCATGTTTGTCTAATGTGTTTTCAAGCATCTGATGTTTGTGAACACTAACAAGCATGGTTGTATCTTTTCCTTTACTGGACCAATGTTGCTCCATTACTTAGTTGTTTGTTAGTGTGTGTCTACTTTATGTTCTATTTATGACCTACTTTCTTTTATTACTCACACCCATGCTATCAGAGTGAATGTTAGTCAGGTGAGTGCTCTTTGATTTTTGGGTTATTTTCTCATCCTAACATTATCAATCCATTGCTTGAAGTTATTTTTAGACGATACAAATAACTCTTAACATTGGATTTATACTATAACTGATTTTGTTGAATTCTTAACTAACTGTATTTGTATGCCGAATGCTAATAATACCAAATGTTTTACAAGTCAAAAAATATCTTTATCATTGAAATGGAACAAAACCCCAAAAAGTCTGTTTTATTACAGACATAGAAATATTTGTAGCATTGTTGTAGTCCAGCACATTATTAGTTCTCATGCACCAATGTAACACTCTGTTGGAAGTGTTGATATATGCCTTCACATTAAAGCATGTCAATTTTTTTTTGTCTTATAATCTTTCTTTTTAAGTAACTTGTCCTAATTTATATATATATATATATATATAACCTTAATAATGTGAGTTTTGTTTAATAACAGTTTAAATTTTTTTTATCATCTAAAAAAAATTTCATTTTATACACTTTTTTTTTTAAATTAGTACTTAATGCAATAACTCTTTTTTCCCAAACATGGGTCAGTTGTTTTCTTGGCATTCAATTTAGACCTCTGTTGAGACTGAAACTTGAAGTGTTTGATTAGGTGTCTTTAGAACAACTATTTGTTTTGTTTGGGCTGTTTTAATTCTTGTGCAGAGCATGTCTTTCATGCTCTAGATTTCTCAGTGCACACTTTGATTGTCATGTGGGAGGACCTGGAGGAATGTATTCATTGCTGCCTTCGGGTGAACAGCAAACACATCTTTGCTTTAAGTCAGATCTCAAATTTAAAAAATTCCTGGTCTACATCTAGATTTCAACCTGAATTCTCTGGCATGGTAAATGTATTTAAAAGCTTCATTTATTTTCTGAATTCAATTTTATCATAGGAGTCAATATAAACTTTATGTCTTTGCTATATCTTGAAGTGAGTTTGATACAGAGAAGTTTAGGTTAAGATGGATTGAGATTATGGATCAACATAATAAGCACTCACAATGTCCTGCATTATTATTTGTGCACCAAACATAGACCTATAGTTTAAAAGCACACATTTAACTGTTTTTTATGACCAGCTTGTTATTTTCTATTAAAAAATATTTTCTGTTAGAACAATAATAATAATATATAGATATATATATTTAATGTATCTAATTTTGTTTCTATATTCTAAACAAAACAAAGAAAATTATTACCAAATAAAATTTTTCAGGTCTGATTCCTATTATTTCTAGCTTTTTTTTTTTTCTTTTTTGTAAGGCTCTTGATTTAAAAAAAAGTTTCATTAGTATTTTTATCTGTTTTGAGTAATTGTTCTCTTTTTGTTTCTCTTCAAATCACATCCAACATATTCAGTATTATCTTTGGGTATATTGCTTATTTTATCTTGCTTGGTCATCTTGGTGTAGTCTTTTATTTGATTTGTTTAATTGGTCTCAACAGCATGAGTTTAGTGTTGCAAAGATGTATAGATATAATGTTCACCATTTTACATTTCTATTTCCAGCTGCAGAAAAAAGTGAGGTTTACTAGCCGGCCCAGTCATCACTCACAGAAAGACATCTCACTCTTGCAGGAAGGCGCACAACAAACTTTAGCTGCTAAGCAACACATTAGAGATAATGGCACACACCTAACAGCTGTAGAGACAAATCAAGCTAGTCACATTACTGCTCATGTTAGTCCCAAGTACCAACACAATTCACCAGCCAAACACCAGAAGATTATAGAAAACTTTCCACAACAAAAACAGGTATTTAAAATGGAACAGACTCAGGGTGGAGTCAATAAAGGTGATGATCATCACCATCATGTTTGTCCAATACATCCAGTACAGCCACTCCAAGAGCTAAAAACTGAACCAAGTCCAATTATGAGGCATAAATCCCTTCCAAGCAATTTGGATAAAGAAAACGAGGTCAGTCATACTGTCAGATCTGAAGATGACCTTTGTCCAGAGAAGGTGCACCCTTGTGCACCTCAATCACCACAATCGGTACGACGCATGCATCAACATCATGACATCAGCCAAAGCCAGCCACATCTTATGACCTCACTTATTAGAACCCCGCCCCCATCCCGCAGACTGATTCTTCAGCAAAGACACCTTCAGCAGCAGCAACTTCAACATTATCCTTCAGAACCATCAGCTGTCAATGGAGGCACTTCCAGAAACAGTGTGCCTCAAAATCTACTACTGAACATAACAAACAACTCTGTTGTATCAGAACAGCAACGGAGCTATTCTTACCCCAACAGCCCTTTAAGCAGCCCACTAAAAGAGGATACTGGTCATTTGCAGAACTACATTCACCAAAACTCAAGTCCAGATAGTCCCCAGAAACAGTTGTCCCATCATAGGCAACAGCTTTTAGAGAAGTATGCCTTACCACCTCCCAACAATCACCCTATTCAGCAACACATTTCCAGCCCAGATAACTATTCAACACATATGCTAGGCAGGTTACAGGAATCTAAAAGTCCCTATGGCAGAGGATGTTCCAGCCTGAGAAACAATCTGAGCACACAGCAAGTAAACAATGTATCTCATAGGCAGCTCTTTTCCTCTCCACAGAAAACTGTTCAATTTACAACAGACACACATCACCCAGGAAACTTGACAGCTCCTAAATCTCAGAACTATTCCAACACAAGACCTCTGCAGTCAGAGTACTATGTCTTACAACAGCAGTATTGCCAAGTTTCACGAGCTGCCCACACTAATGAGAAACTAGTGTGCTACGTTGAGGCAACAGATGATGACTGGGAGGAAGGAGAGGAATCTCTAGTCTAGCACAGCTCTTACCAGCTACCATTGTTGTATCAAGTCTATGTTATTACCACAGGGTATCAGTGGTTAGTTGATTAGTTAATCTGTTGTGTCTGCTAAAGTAGTTTTGTTTCAAACATCATGGTAGATCTGCTTTGATACACACCTCCACCTGATTGATTACACAATCTTTTTATTTGTTCATGAATATTGGATTAGAGTATTTGAGTTTCTTGTTTTCTTGCTGACAAAGATGTGCATATTTGAATACCAAAAGGTATTTGTCTAACTAGAAACCTGGCAATAATATTATATTATATTTTTTAAAATGGAATCCATACATAGATCATATGTATTAGTATAGGGCTAAAGATTGTTTATTTATTTTGTGAAAAAATGTCAACAAAAAATATGTTTGTAAATAAATGTGTTAATTTAAGATTTTGTGTGAACATTTTGTTCATTTCAATGTATCATTGTTGCATTTTAGTGCAGTATTACATAGACCTCATGTACACATGATTCATACATTTAGTTGTGTTTTGACTGCATTATTTTTTTGGTTATTTTGTACTTATGTTATTGACTATGTTTCACTGGGCAGCTAGTGAGTCCCACTATTAGAAAACTCTTGGTTCCAAGACCTAATGTATGGCTGCTATAATGTAATGTCCTCCAGCTGAAATGTTGGACTTTATTTTGACCTTCGTGACAATGTTACTTGAATTCATCTAGACAATATTTTTGTTATGTTCTTTGCAATATTTCAAGATCTTGTTTCTTTTTTTTTTTTTTTTTTTTTCATGGGGTTTCTGGTTACAGAAGTATAATTAAAAAGTTTTGAAATTTTACATTTTCATGACAATTAGTTAATGAGGATGAAGTAATTTTCTTGTTAAAGGGACTATTAGTAAAAAAAAAAAATTTCCAGAACTAAGCTTAATTGTTGTTTATATAAATATTGTAACTGTCTTGCAACAAGTTTAATAAAACTAATTAAATGCAGTATGGATCACATAATAATGATAAGTACTGCAATTACATAAAGAGATTTTCAAAGAATGTGTTCTTTTTTGATAACATTGTCCCATCTGTTGTATTTCTCTAGTTAGTATAGACTGTAGGACAGTGTTTCTCAAACTTTTTCACTTCATTGACATTTTGAAGCTTTGGTCATTATTACATAAGTACTCAACTATGGAAATACAAGAGTTTCTGTCCTTGACAAAAATAAAACAATCTTTGCACCCCATTTTACAGCATATCAAGCCCTCTAGGGGTACACACTCCACAGTTTCAGAAATGCTGATGTAGGACTACATTTTATGTATATATCTATTCTTATAGTTTGTCAAAGTATTTTGAGTTTTTTCTCTGTCTGTGACTTCCATTCATTTGCATTTGAGTTGTTTCTATTTCTTTATTGTTTTGAGATTGAATGTATGTGCTCATTCTTGTAGTTTAGGCAAGTGTTCTCTGGGCTAGTATTAAGCTGTATAATACTTGTATGAAACATGTCCTCACCAAAGGCTGTTTCTTGTATGTAGCAATATGACACCATTTTATGTTCAAATTATCTATTATTTTGTGACTTTCTATTTGTATGACCCTCCATGTTCTGGCTACATATCTCTTATCTTTCTAAGGATCTTATTGATGAACTTCTTTAGTCTTACATTGTAGTTTTGCTTAAATGACCTGCAAAGCTGATGTCATTTTGCCCTCACTCATATTTGATAGTACAGAGATTCAGACAAAAAGAATTTGCACTTGTTTTATTGATGCAGTCATTTCTATTGAATCTGAAATCATCCAATTAATCATCTTACATTTCTCAGCATTCATTTCTCCGGCCTATTGTAATGTAATACTGTCTAACTTTTGAACTAATATTTAAATGTAAACTCAATACATGACTTTTCAAACTTTTTGTAGATGATTAGCTATTGTACATTTATTGCAGTATGGTTTGTGAAAAAAAAACCTATGCCACACTTTTTTCAAGGAAAACTAATTTGAATAAAGCCTCATTTGGTCTTAAGTATCTAACTTCTCCTATGATCTGTACTAGATGATAGCCTACTATTGCTATGTTTGGGCAATTATTTATATTTTGGCTTGAATGTTTACAAATGTTTTGAAAAAGCAATGATACACGTATTCATAGTTGAGACATTTATTTGTTTGTTAGTATTGAGAATTAAAAAGAAAAAAAAAGTTCCCCTTTCAGACCTTGTGTGAGCTATTGTGCTAATGCTGTTAAGGTCATCTTAATCTGTGGCCAATGGTTAATGAGCAGGGTGTCATGTGGCAAGCACAATGATCAACCGCCTTTACTTACCCCAACTAAAGTCAGGTACCTATTAGGGTTGTGTGGACTCAAAGGTGCCCTGAAAATCCTGAAATTCAAAATCCAAGTCATCACAGAGATTCGAATCAAAACCCCAAAATCAGAAGCCATTCACATAAATAGATTAGACACTAACTTAAAGAGTTCATTGAGTGACTACACACAGACATCACACAAAAGCTATACTAGATTTTACATTAAGTTTTACCAATAAATAGACTTCTTTTTTTTTAATATTTACAATACCGGTATTTATATTAAGTTATTCTGTATGTTTCTTGTAAATTTGGAACTGAACTGGTCCTTGTAATGATTGGTTAATAGAGGTAGTGCCTTTATGACATCTATTAGTATATAGCTCCTCCTTTGTCGTCAAAGATGACCACATTTCTCATTTCCAATGAATTTGAAGATGACTGTATAGCCCAATCCTCACTTTAAAAAGTTGGCCAAACACATGGCATGGGTAAGTTGTGTCTGCTGCAGATAGGCCTGCTTTTTGTTGGCTCTGCCTTCTTTCATGCTTTCATCTATTAGTACTGCATTATTCTTAGCATAGTTAATCTAACACTGCTCTAATAGAAATGTAACACTATATACTAATTAATATGTTTGCTGTCATCTGATGGCTAAGCTTAACTAAAGAAAAAATTATTTTTCTTTTTTTTTTAATGAAAGAAAATCTTTATTTCCAAACTTACTTTTTCAAAAATTTATTAGTTGCTATTTAAGTTAATAATGAATATCTAGTCACATTGAAATTATATTTTGATCACTATATCTTGGTCTTTGTAAAACTTTTGTTTTATCATTTGACCAAATGTTACGTGATTTCTTGCAGAACCTCAAGACTTTTTCATAAATGTATTCTGGACAGCTTTAAAGAGATTTAAAGTTGGGCTGGACCTTTTACTGAGGGGGTTCGGTGGCTGAGTGGTTAAGCGCTTGGCTTCC
Organism: Biomphalaria pfeifferi; assembly: GCA_030265305.1. Taxonomy (NCBI): domain Eukaryota; kingdom Metazoa; phylum Mollusca; class Gastropoda; family Planorbidae; genus Biomphalaria; species Biomphalaria pfeifferi. The sequence continues at coordinate 1,093,712 of JASAOG010000145.1, read as the reverse complement.
AAACCTTGGGTCATGGATTTAAATTTCAGTGAAGACTGGAATTTTTAATTTCAAGATTTCGAGGTGAACGGAAGTACACCCAACTGTAGTGAGTGTCTGATTTTATTTGGGGAAAGTAAGGGCAGTTGGACATTGTGCTGGTCACATAAAAACAATTAGTTCAGATTTCTTTCCAATCAACATCTGAAAGACTTGCATAATACAATTATTTAGATACTACCAAATAGTAATGTGGTCTTTATTTTACCAAAAGTGTTTGTTGTTCTTTCCCTTTGTTCATTGATCTTCATTGCTTCTTAACAACTTCAAAGCTTTTTATTTCAGCTTTTTTTTTTTCCATTTGGGGATTGCTTTGTATTATTAACTGATTTGAGACATGTTATTGTAAGCTTATATGTTGTTTTTTTAGACAAAACTAAAGGTACTTTGATTTAATAGTTCTGTTAAAAGAGAGATCTTTTTTTTCTCCATTTGTAAACTTTGCTATTAAATGTCTACACAAATGGCACCTAACTTCTTATGAACAAACATAGACTGAAATCAGTTTGTCTTTTTTTTTTCTTTAAAAGTACACTTAGGATAAAATATCAGTTTAAAAAAACCACATTTTTATGTACCACTTGGCCTGTAAAACAAATATGGCTTTATTGTCTAGACATTTAACTACTTGGGTTTTTTTTTTAGAAAGAAAGAAAACAATTTGGAATGTTTAAAGTACCAGGAAATGATTCTATTTGTTTGCTAGAGCTGACTCCTTTAAGTGTTCTGATGCTAGTATTTAATCTCTATTGCAAAGGAGATTGGGAGATATTGAACAAGAGTCCACCATAACAATGAATTGATCTATGCATATCTTTTGTACAAAAGACTTTTGATTTTTCTACCTAAGTGTTGTCTTTTTATTCTGACACTCTGTTACTGCAATACATTACAAGGTTTTCAGAGCTCTTAACGTTATAATAATTGTCCTGTCACCTGGGTCTGGAGTATCCAGTTTAAAAGAAATCATAAATCTGATGTGATGTACTCTTCATTCAGTCTGTGGGTTGATGTACTCACCGGTAGATAAAACTAGCTGCACAAAGTGAGTGGATCACATTCAGAAAACTCTATCAGTAGAATGTGTGCTAGTTGTATGTCATGGCTATTTCTAGGATTATTTGTACAGAAACCTGTGTTGTCACTTAGAGCAGACAATGCTAGAGGACATAATAAAAGTCTAGTTTTTATTGTACATGTTACTCAAGTCTTGACTTCCTCATTGTTTTTAGACCAATGGGTAGACAGATTGTGATATCGCAATTTTTGTTCCTGTTACTTCAAAGCTATGTCTGAGCATCCAAACTGTTTTTATTGGCGGGGATAATTAGTTATATAAGAAGCAGAACAGAAATACTTTTGAATCAATAAAATGTATTTTTTCTACAGCTTGGAATCACAAAAATATTAAACAGACCTCACAAATACAAATACAATCAAAGTTCACTTGTAAATTCACAGTAGCATAGGTACAAAAGAAAAAAAATATATATGTATATATCATGGGCGTAGCCAGGATTTTTTTCGGGGAGGGGGGATTTTGTTTTTTCCCCCGCCCCGAAAAAAAATATTTTTATGTATGTGTGTGTGTATAAAATCTTTATTACATTCTGACCCATCATTCTTTCGGAAGACGCTTTTTGTGCCCTAGAATAGGTTCTTCCTGGAGTTAGTGGAAAAATTGTAGACTCCCCGCCATTGCCAGCAATAGGGTCTGGGGGAGCGCTAGGAGCTCCGCCCCGCCGCCATGCACTATTTCTGATATTGAAAGCCAACAAAATGCATATTCTGAGGTATCTACAGTGCATTTTCAAGCTATTAAAAAGTTTTATTTAAAAAACCTAATGTGCTATTCTTACTGACTTAGACCCTCCCTCGCCGTTCGGCGCATTTGCCGTCAAGCTGTTTCCACAAAAATCTGTCACTGGTAATGTCTGAAGCCTCTTCCCACCTGCTCTGAGGACCTCCATGAATGTGTGGCGCCAAGTTGTACTAGGATGTCATCGCAACTCTTCTTATGTGTAATTCATTTTGTCGGAGAACATGTCCCGCAAACCTCACGCTCTATCACAATCTTACTAACGGGTCGACTCCCAGATCGGCATAGAATTTCCTTGATTTAGACCCGATCTCTATAACTGACTCCTAACATCTGTCTTAGCCATCTTTGTTGAGCCACATTTAGTGTTTTTCAATTTAGGCAGATGACTATTCACTTTATTCACTATGCACTTTATTAATTGAGCCCCGCCACTGGTAGAAATATGTAACCTCTCTTGAATACGCTCTTGGAATTAAGTGATTATAGTTTGCTTTAGATTTTATATCGAAAGGGAAGTTTTATCGTCAAAATCATCTGTTCTGGATTTAAAACTAAAAAATCTCTGGGGTTATGTTGTTTTTTTAAAATTCAAAACCCCAGTTAGCTACGGTCATAGAATTTATAACTGTAGTTTGCTTTAGAATAATATTGAGGATAGAGGTTTTCCAGCTCAAAACCATCTGTAGGAGAGGGATTTAAACTCAAAACCCCCCATTGTCTTGGCTACGCTCAAAAAAATTTTTAGTGTGTAATTTGCTTTTTTTTTATATTGAAGATGTAATTTTTAGCTTCACTCCACTTTAACTCCACTGGAGGGGAATTTAAACTCTAAACACCTTTGAATATACTCATAACATGTTGAGTGTATAATTTTTTTATTTTTTTTTAATATTAAAGGGGGGATTTAAATTCAAAACTGTCAAAACCCATTTAGCTACGCTCATAACATTTTGAGTGCGTAATTTGCGTTTTTTTTATACCGGGTATTGAAGAGGTATTTTTTAGCTTCAAACCCAACTGGAGCGGGGGTGGGGGTTAATTCAAAACCTCTTTGGCTACGCTCATAGAATTTTGAGTGAGTAATTTTCTTTTTTCATATTGAAGAGGGGGTTTATCATAAATTTTGTAGGATGTTTAAAAATCAATATCTTCCTTTACTGTGCTCGTGAAATTTGGGGGATTGTTTTATAGAAGAGGGGAATTTAAATGTGAAAACCCCTGGTAGGGGATTTAAAATCAACCCCCCCTGGTAGGGGGGGGGGTTTAAACTCGAACCCCACTGGTAAGGGGTTTTAAACTCAAAACCCCCTTGGCAGGGGTTTTAAACTCAAAACCTCCTTTGCTGTAATGGGGCAAGTGATAGTTTAGTATTAAAATCTCACCTAAAATAAACAAAAGCAAATCAAAAAAGCAATCACTAAATACCGATCTCCCTCCCCTGGGGGGGGGGGGGGTTTGAACCCCAAGTACCCCCCTCCCCCCCTGGCAAATATATATTAGGAGTGCACTAGATAGTACCTCTAGCTCCGACCAAATATTCGGCCTTTTTTCACTATTCGGCTCCGGCCGAATATAGTAAAATGTACACCTTGTACCTATTTAATATGCATAAAGTAGACCTCGTTCTATTAATGTCTGTTAAAGAATGTATTAACGTTGAGGCTATATTAAAACATAATAATCTGCTAAAAAATATAGGATCTATATGAAAATGCACCTTTTATTATAAAGACAAGGCGTGTTGATATCAATAGAAATGAAACTTTACATTATAAATGTGCTGTACATACAATTGCTGACACTTTTTTTTCATTTTGTCATGACCGTTGAGTGGGTTAGTTAACACGTTATATTCCTTGACTACGTCACGCTGACTAGACGTCTGTCTAGCTATGCGGATATATCTCCAGAGGTGGAGATCAACAAATTACGCCCCCTTTTATTTGTTTAGTCCATCATATTGAGTTCATTGATAGACAGGTGACCACAATGTCAGCATATTGACACTCTCTAGAGGTCACACCTAACGAGGGAATTGAGTTAGTTAAATCTTAATTGGGGGTTGGGGGCTGGACTTCAAGCCACAGCTCTACACAGGTAACAGGGGTAGGGATGAACAACTCCCACCCTTTTATTTGTTTAGTCCATCACATTGATAGACAGGTATGTACAAGACGTATGTACTCTCTAGAAGTCTCACGAGGGAACTGAGTTTGTTTACTTGTTGTTAATCTTAATTTAGGGACTGGACTTCAAACCACACCCTCTATAGGGGGTAACCGGACAATGAGTTTGCTTATTTGGAGAAAAATCTCAATCACCTGACTGGTTTACAGGCCACACATCTACACGAGTACCGTACCGAGTTTACCTACTTGGATATAAATCATCATTAGTAAGCGGGACTAAAGATCACACACCTAAACGAGTGAACGTTTGTTACATGGAACACAAACCGATTTCATAGCCCCTAGTAACTAATTATTTTGTAGACAAAGAAATTACAAGGCTTAGATGTGTGTCTATTAGCGTAAAAGACACAACCAGGTCGTTGGGGAGAGCTTAACACCCCCCACTCCTTATTTTATTTATTTAGTCCTTGACACTCAATTTATTGATAGACATTGACCATTTGTAAGCCAGAATGGATAAACCCAACACGCTGAGACAGTATACTGACACTGTCAGAAAATATTACGGTTGAATTACTTTACCTAACGTGTTAACTTGACTATTGCTCCTGCGTAAACTGTCTGGATTTGATAACGATATTCTTAATAATTTGAGAGTGTCAAATAACTCATCGTTATTACTGGGTTGTTGTTTCTTACTTACTATGCGTACTTAGCCACTGTGGAACAGTCCAGGACGACTTTTGACATACCTGACACCTGTAGGCTTATTAATAACGTGCTCTTTTATTACAAAAAAACAACACGACAAAATCAGTACACCTAAATAGTAAGGACAATAGTTTCTTACATAGTTTGCAAAATAAAATAAAACAAAGATGTATGTGTGTGTCTTCCGAGACAGAAGGAGCCATTTACATTATTGTCAAGAATAAGACCTTGATGCCTAATTACGGAAATGACCGTATCTTCTCGAACTCGTGTTGTGATTTTATTTATTTTTAACTGTGAAACCTTGACGCGTACATTATGTAACAATATTATTAGTAACTGTTGACTTTGATAATACAAATACATGGAAGACAAATTTTGGCCTGACTATTAATATTCAAAAAATTAAGTTCTGCACCAGCCTCCTCAGTTATCTATCTACTTACAGCCAGAAACAAGAGAAAGTACCAAAAATGTGTCTATTTAGCAAGTACCATATCAATCCTATAAGGCGACGCGGTAGACTTCCGTGTGCTAGTGCAGTCTTTAGCAGACTCGAAGAACTCGGCATTTCAAGGTAGAAGAAGGTCTTCAGTGTTGCAATTCCTCCTTTTTATCAACAGCTACAAACCTACACTACATCTCTTTCTCATGGCAATAGGTAAGAACTCTCATATACCATGCAATCATTCCGATTGTGCATGTAAGGCATAGAGCTCATTCCGTTTAATTAATACACTTAACGAAATGCGAAACAGGGGGAATTAATACATTATGCTATACCTATGGCTAATCAAAGATAAGCCATGATGTTAAAATCACACAAGTAAACCGCAGGTTTAAACTTGGGACTTACATGCTACATAAAACAGAATAAAAGAGAAATAAACAGTTCACATTTGACACGACGTATTTAGAAACGTCATCCAAAAAATAAAATGTTTAAACTTGAAGAAAAAATTTATACATAGTAATTAAACCAACATAAAGGAAGAGTGATACATATATCTCTCGTGGGCAACGTTATATAAATCATTTATGATTAAAGAGGCAAATAGATAGAGATAAAGGGAAGTGGGATGAAGTGATTATAGATCAAATCTTTTATTCACTACATAGTGATGTTGAATGTAAGTAAAATTAGGCTGGTGTGGCATATCACATGCTGTCACTAAAATAAATTGGCATGCTATACAGTAAAATATATGCATAGATCTAGTAGGTGAGCAGATGATTCGGGATCTTTTGTAAAAGATCCTATTGCTACAGTAGATCTAGATTAAATCATCTCAACGCGTGGTTGAGGAAACTAATTAACGTAGGCGTAAACATAGCCCGTTGATAATAATCAATGTGTTGTAGATAAAATGTTGCATACTTACATAGCATTAATGAATGCACAAAATAATACACATATAAATGATTTGTATAAACAAGAGCAACCTACCACGGTTGTTTAAAAAGATAGAACTAAGTGTTAGCTTTGCCTGCTTACTGAAGAAATCTATTTAGCGGGTGTGAGCGCCTGTTTGAGTTGACCCCCATTCTTATTTAGATTCGGCCTAAAACTTTTTAACATAGCCACCAGTGACGGATCCAATAGATTTTGGGGTATTTTGAATTATATTTTTAAATAACCTTCATGCTAGAACCAATGAAATTAAAGCTTTCTAATTCCTAACTTACCCGCGTCCAGTAGAATTGAACCTTGAGTTTTTTAAAGCTAACCAAAAGGGGCCCCATTTAAACTCGTGACCAGGTCAGGAATTAACTAAGGTGGCAATTTGGAAAGTTATCTTTTCCCTAGTAACTACTTGGAAAGAGAAGATGTCACTAACTGACTATTGTTAAGCGGACATTATTCTTCATGTGGGCGGAGGGTGCAGATTTCGTTGCCGACATCGCTGGACGCGGGGGGGGGGGGGGGGGGGGGGAATAGGACGAAGGCCATACGGGATAAGTTCATGAACTTCTATTAATGAAAAACAAAATTCTAACAGCAAAACATTCTCTCGAACGTTTTAAAGCGCAAATGAAACTTTTATATGCAAGCGTTTACGTATCGTCACAACGCGTACGGCACGACTTAGCAATCATTCAACTCATATCTGCTGTATAGGTGATACTAATAAATGGATTAACCTTAGCTAGCCTAGTTTACTATGAGAGCTACCATTTGATTGGCTGGTCTAGTTTACTATGAGAGCTACCATTTGATTGGCTGGTCTAGTTAACTATGAAAGCAACCATTACATTGGCTGATCTACTTAGAGCTACCATTACATTAGGTAGTCTAGTTTACTATGAGAGCTACCATTACATTAGCTAGTCGAGTTTACTATGAGATCTACCATTACATTAGCTAGTCGAGTTTACTATGAGATCTACCATTACATTAGCTAGTCTAGTTTACTATGAGATCTACCATTAGATTGGCTGGTCTAGTTTACTATGAGAGCTACCATTACATTAGCTAGTCTAGTTTACTATAAGATCTACCATTACATTAGCTAGTTTACTATATGAGATCTACCATTACATTAGCTAGTCTAGTTTACTATATGAGATCTACCATTACATTAGCTAGTCTAGTTTACTATATGAGATCTACCATTACATTAGCTAGTCTAGTTTACTATATGAGATCTACCATTACATTAGCTAGTCTAGTTTACTATATGAGATCTACCATTACATTAGCTAGTCTAGTTTACTATGAGATCTACCATTACATTAGCTAGTCTAGTTTACTATGAGATCTACCATTACATTAGCTAGTTTACTATATGAGAGTTACCATTACATTAGCTAGTTTACTATGAGATCTACCATTACATTAGCTAGTTTACTATATGAGAGCTACCATTACATTAGCTAGTCTAGTTTACTATATGAGAGCTACCATTACATTAGCTAGTCTAGTTTACTATATGAGAGCTACCATTACATTAGCTAGTCGAGTTTACTATATGAGAGCTACCATTACATTAGCTAGTCGAGTTTACTATGAGATCTACCATTACATTAGCTAGTCTAGTTTACTATGAGAGCTACCATTACATTAGCTAGTCTAGTTTACTATATGAGAGCTACCATTACATTAGCTAGTCTAGTTTACTATATGAGAGCTACCATTACATTAGCTAGTCTAGTTTACTATATGAGAGCTACCATTACATTAGCTAGTCGAGTTTACTATGAGATCTACCATTACATTAGCTAGTCGAGTTTACTATGAGATCTACCATTACATTAGCTAGTCTAGTTTACTATATGAGAGCTACCATTACATTAGCTAGTCTAGTTTACTATATGAGAGCTACCATTACATTAGCTAGTCTAGTTTACTATATGAGAGCTACCATTACATTAGCTAGTCTAGTTTACTATATGAGAGCTACCATTACATTAGCTAGTCGAGTTTACTATATGAGAGCTACCATTACATTAGCTAGTCGAGTTTACTATGAGATCTACCATTACATTAGCTAGTCTAGTTTACTATGAGAGCTACCATTACATTAGCTAGTCTAGTTTACTATATGAGAGCTACCATTACATTAGCTAGTCTAGTTTACTATATGAGAGCTACCATTACATTAGCTAGTCTAGTTTACTATATGAGAGCTACCATTACATTAGCTAGTCGAGTTTACTATGAGATCTACCATTACATTAGCTAGTCGAGTTTACTATGAGATCTACCATTACATTAGCTAGTCTAGTTTACTATATGAGAGCTACCATTACATTAGCTAGTCTAGTTTACTATATGAGAGCTACCATTACATTAGCTAGTCTAGTTTACTATATGAGAGCTACCATTACATTAGCTAGTCTAGTTTACTATATGAGAGCTACCATTACATTAGCTAGTCTAGTTTACTATATGAGAGCTACCATTACATTAGCTAGTCTAGTTTACTATATGAGAGCTACCATTACATTAGCTAGTCTAGTTTACTATATGAGAGCTACCATTACATTAGCTAGTCTAGTTTACTATATGAGAGCTACCATTACATTAGCTGTAAATCTCCAATAACACAAATACAATAACGAATTGATTCAATCATTTAAACGATTTGAAAATAATTAACTCATCTTTTCAATTCAGAATGTCAACAAGACGTATTAATAAGTAAAATGCTTTACCTGTTGGATAGTACTCAAACTCTAGTCTAGATCTACCTATTTCTTTAATTTGGCCTAGTTCCCCCACACCGAGCATGATAAAGGTTGAGAGCTTAAGTAAATAGAACCATCCGTTCAGTCAGTTTTAGCTCAGCCATATTTTCATAATATCATTAACTATATCTTCCCTTAGCTTCCCTAAAATAATAAATGGATTCAATGATAGATTTCAATCTACAGGCTGAGTGAGGAGCTAAAACACGGCCATGAGGAGACAACTCTTACACATTACTTAGTTTTGTGATTTATGCTATGTGAATGTTCATCTAGCATCAGATTTCATTGGATGGATTTCTAGAAAATTCACCTTGTACACTTCAAAATGCATTACACACATTTATCTTAGCAAATTTAAGCTGCAACAAAAAGATTGCGAAACCCATTGAATGAATTAACTAGCCTAGACTTAGCAGTTAACATTTCCCTTCTGTACAAAACAAACGCTAGAGGGCGCTGTCTCCACACTTTCATTTTGAAGTGATAGGAGTAACATTTGTTATTACTCACCACGTGTGTACGTGAGTTATCAAGGCGTGGTGGTTTGGGGAAAGGAGTTGTTGTCTCTGGGAAACAAAATAGGTTACACCCTGGTCTACCACATCTCATCTTAACTGACCAATTTAACTCGCAGACGTTCAACTCTATCAAAGTAATGGCATTGATGATATCATTGATATTATATGACTTGTTATTGTTTATTGAGATAAATTACTATTATTAAGTTTTAACTTTGGAAGCTTAAGAGCTGTTGCGATTTTTTAAAAACATATAAACCTTAGTATAAAACCTTAATTCCTACTATGTTGAAGTCTGTGTAACTGTAGAATCTATCATCTATCTATTTATATAATTCTCTTCTTCGCTCAGGAGTTTGGACGAGAAGAAGAAGTAAAGGAAAGATCACTCTTTTATTTCTGCGGATAGAGTTATCCCACGAACTTTACGAGCCTTGCGTGTTGCAAAGTCATACTGTATATCATTAAAATTCTATTTCCTACATAGATCACGCTCAATAGCAAGAATTAACAAATGTTTCAATCTATCTACGAGAATTGTTGAACTATTGTCATTCTTCATTAGTCTGAGGCGAGAGAAGTTTCTTTCAACAGATTCCAAAATTACGGGATAATGCCGTTTGTTTTTTTTGTTGTTTTTTTTCGCGCGTAGAATTGGCATTTTCCTTATTGTATGGCACCCCAAAATGACAATTTTTGTCTACATATTTCAGGAGATTCGTTTGTGTTTTCTAAAGATTTTAATAATTTCTGGATATTTCCAGGAAATATTTCGTATATTTTGCAATTTCAGGAGATTTTCAGGAACTCCTGGTAAATCGACAGGAAGCCGTGGGAAATCTGTTATAAGTTATACAATGGTTTAATGTAACAATTTATACATCTAGAATTAGCGCGGGTCCTATGAAAGTACGGGGTCCACTGCGGTCGCAAAAGTGCGGAGCCCACTGCGGTCACCTAAGGCCGGCCCTGCAAAATAGCGGCGTATGCTAAGCCGCCGGTCGACTAGGGAAATCTGTTTTAAGTTATAATATGGTTTAATTTAATAATTTATACACCTAGAACTAGCGCGGATCCTCTGAAAATGCGGGTTCTATGAAAGTGCGGGGTCCAATTCGGTCGCATAAGTTGCAGTGGCCTAAGGCCGGCCTGCAAAATAGCGGTGTATGCTACGCCGCCGGTCGACTAGTATATATATCTTTATATATAATTCTCTTCTTCCCTCAACAGTTTGGACGAGCATGAAGTAAAGGAAAGATCACTCTCTTATTTCTGCGGATAGTCATCCCACGAAAAAACAAAAGTAGTATTCACACTACGGATGGTTGCCTGCGCGCTGGACTGTCATTTAAATTTATCAAACCCCTTTATCCCCCTTCGTCCTGCGGGAGGTTTGGACTAGGAAGTAAACTGTCTTCAACTTGGAAGAAACATCAGAAACATGTAAAACATTTTAAAAACAAACATTTTACAAAACTAAATAGAAGCACCGGACTTAACCATTGTGACCAAGAAGTCATGGAAAGAGAACAAGTAATCTACTATGTATATTCACCCGTCACTCAATAGCAGGGTCGGACTTAAGCAATGTGGGGACCTCTGCCAAACGGATTTCGCTGGGCCAAATTTGGGTAGAGAAGCGGATAATAAATAAAATTTAAGAGTTTGTATTAGAAAATAAATTCGTCTTTGCATTTTATTCATTCTTTACTACGTACATAATTACTTTACGAGCCTTGCGTGTAGCGAAGTCATACAGTATATCATAATAATTCAGTTTCCAACATAGATCCCGCTCAATAGCAAGAATTACCAAATGTTTCAATCTATCTTTGAGAATTGTTAACCTCAAGTAATTCTTCATTAGTTTGAAGCGCGAGAAGCTTCTTTCACCAGATTATACAATTACGGCTAATGCATAATGCCGTTTTTATTTATCGCGCGTAGGATTGGCGTTTTCCATATTGAATGACACCCCAAAATGACAATTTTTGTCTATATATTTCTATATATTTTAAGGAATTTTTCGTACATTTTGCAATTTATGGAGATTTCCAGGAGCTCTTGGTAAATCGACAGGAGGGCGCGGGATATCTGTTTTAAGTTATAAAATGGTTTAATTTAATAATTTGTACACCTATTAAAATGGAGGGGCCCACTGAGGTCGCATAGGTTGCAGTGGCCTAAGGCCGGCCATGCAAAATAGCGGAGTATGCTACGCCGCCGGTCGACTAGTATAGATTAATTAGATTAGGCATCAAAATATACTAAGTCTAATTAAAGGAAAGAACATAGACCTTAATACCAATGATAGTCATATTTAGTCATGTGCAAATTTATTTTAGTGTATACTTTTTACTTTCTGCACGTTTCTTGAAGCTAACAACTCTACACTCAAGATATGTAACAAACGTAAACCTTTAGCAATTGAATGAAACAGACTTTCATTTTATACATAGAGAGTTTATACCGTCCAAACTCTCCAATTGGAACCAAGGTAGCTGAATTTCATCACAGGCTGTCGTGTCGATATTTTAAAGCACTTACCAAACATCCAGCCATTCGGAAGTGCCAAATAATGAATTTTTTTTTATATGCGACATGTTCCCAGCTCTAGTTTTAACCCAGACCTGTCTCTAGTTTAACTCATTTTTTAAAATCATAGCACGAGAATCTAAAATCTTCCGCCCGTCGTTTAAATAACTGACGTATGCAGACTTCCGGTCAAGATCGTCTACAATTTAGATCTAGACACGAGTTGAAATGAAAGTTACGTCGCATGAGCTTTACGGGACATGTTCTCCGACAAAATGAATTACGCATAATAAGAGTTGCGATGATATGGAGGCCATTACGAGGAAAGCGCAAACAGGGACATCCTAGTACAACTTGGCGCCACGCTTTCATAGAGGTCTTCAGAGCAGGTGGGAAGAGGCTTCAGACATTGCCAGTGACAAATTTTTGTGGAAGCATCTTGCAGCCCAATGCGCCGAACGACGCGGGAGAATCTAAGTCAGCAAGAATAGTAGATAAGGTTTTTAAAATAAAACTTTTTAGTAGCAGGATAATGCAATGCAGATACCTCAGAATATGCATTTCGTTGGCTTTTAATACCGGAAATATTGCTGGCGGCGGGGCTCCGAACATCGCTGGGGGAGCTCACAGCGCACCCCAGACCCCATTGTCACAATGCCAGGAAGTCTACAATTTTTCTAATCACTCCAGGAACCTATTCTTGGGTACAATAAACGTCCATTCGAAAGAATGAGGGGTCAGAATGTAATAAAGATTAATTCTGTACACAAACACACATATGTATTTTTTCCCCGGGGGGGGGGGGGGGGAGGAAAAATCCCCCCCCCCCCGAAAAAAAAATCCTCGCTACTCCCATGCTAGATCAACTTATAAAATAATTAAATTTTTGTTTGTTTTTATTTCAATTATGTAAGCTATATGTAGACAAATAGTACCTACATATAGAAATTGAACTGTTTTCTGTATAATAGTGTAGATCTATAATTAGTAAAGATATATATAGATCTAGTATAAATCTCGCTGTCTTGTTTACGTTTTATAAAATGAAAGTAGATTTTAGATCTATTTTTTAAATGTGTATGTATTCTTAAGTAAAAGTATAGTCAAACGTATATTTAAGAGAGTAAAATATTAAACTCTCAATGATTTAAATCTAAAAATAAAGCAAGAGAGAGTTTATTCAATTTGTTAGTCAAAAGGCAACATCTGTTTTAATTTTATGTAGAGCTGAAAGTTCATGACCTCTAGACGTGTTGCCTTTGTGTAGGTGACAAAAATATATTTTATAATCAAATCGAACGCGCGAATGTAATTGTTTTTATAACATTGTTAGTTTAATTTTTTGTAGATCTAGATCTAGAATCTTAACAATTTGATTGCCACAGTAGTCTAGTCAATAACTAAAACTTTGAGCCTATTACAGTATAGGGCCTACTTATCGACCCGCGGCGTAGCATACGCCGCTTTTTTTGCAGGGCCGGCCTTAGGCCACTGCAACGCGACTGCACTTTTATAAGACACGCACTTTCATAGGACCCGCACTAATTCAAGGGTTATAAATTATTAAATTAAACCATTTTATAACTTAAAACAGATTTCCCGCGGCCTTCTGTCGATTTACCAGGAGCTCCTGTAAATCTCCCGAAATGGCAAAATAACATTTTAGTTTTATATTCTTATTTGCTTTATAGAAATTTCTTCTAATAAACCTTAATTCTTTGTTTGATTTTTTTGATAGTTTCATCAATATGTGGATTCCATGACAGTTTCTCATTTATTATAACACCTAGGTATTTTGCGTTTTGCGTTTTTAGTCTGTGTTACTGGTTTACCATGAATAAGATAAGTGGAATTAATTTGTTTTAGTTTTTTTTTGTTACTCTTAATAACTAACTTTTTCTGGAAAGACATGCTCCAATTTGATTCCCATTTCTGTAATTCATCTTATTCTCTTTGTAAAATATCTGTGTCTTGTGTTGTTTTTATTGTTCTATATATTATGCAATCGTCTGCAAATAATCTGACTTTTGTTCCTGAACTAATGCAATTTGGTAAATCATTTAAGTAAATTAAAAATAGTAGTGAACCTAAGACTGTTCCTTGTGGTACACCTGAGTTCACTGTTATTGGTGTTGATTTAGAGCCATTTTTATTTCAGTTTGTTCTCTCCCTATCAGAAAATCTTTAATCCACCGATGCAATGGACCAATAATTCCGAAATATTTTAGTTTTAAGCAAACTATGGTGGTGAACTTTGTCAAAAGCCTTGCAAAAATCTAGTAAGATAATATCTATTTGCTCACTATTATCTAAACCTTTTGGGAAATCATCAATTAGTCCTATTAGTTGTGTTTCACATGATCTATATTTCCTAAAGCCTTGTTGATATGGAGTAAGGACATTATGTTTGTCTAAGTGGTTTATGATGTTACATATTATGTGTTCTAGGATTTTACATGTGATGCAGGTAAGTGATACTGGTCTGTAGTTTCCGGGGTCAGATTTTTCTCCTTTTTTAAATAGGGGTTGACATTACCTTTTACACTAGTGCTAGCTCATTGCTTACTTCTTTGAGTAATCTAGTTGGAATACCATCAGGTCCAGACGCTTTATTCGGTTTGATGTTGGCTAATGGTTTTTGGATTCCCTTTATTTGTACTACTATATCTCCTATGTTGTCTACTTTGTTCAAATTAAGTAATAAGTCTTAATTCCTGGGGCTGAGAATGCTGTTGCAAAGTATTTGTTTAGGATGTTAGCTTTAGCTTCATTATCATTATGTATCATGTTGTGTGGAAACTCTGTCCGTCCGTCCTTCCGTCCGTCCCGTTTAGATCTCGTAAACTAGAGAAGATAGTGAACATCCGACATCATAATATTTTAGACCATTTAAAGTTCTGATGCAATGGCTACTTTTTTTCTTTTCTGAAAGCGAAAAATCTATTTTTTTAAATCACTTTATGCAAGCAGTTTTTTTCAACAAAAATACACCCCTTTTAAAACTATTCACTATTAATAGGACGGAAGGACGGACGGACAGAGTTTCCACACAAAACTAATAGCGTTTTTTTCCCTTTCGGGGGCATCTAAAAATGACTAAAACTGTATGGATGTATAACATCTCAAGATAGAAGGGGGCATACATTTACAATACTTTTAAGCATATTTATGCAATTGGTTTATTTTTTGTCAATTTTGTTTTTACATTTGTATTGCTAAGTTACGAAACTTCTGTCATACTAATACTACATTTACACACAAAAAATGTTTACTTTTTTAAAGAGAAAAAAATCTATTTAGTATGCATTTAACAATTAATAAGTCGTTTTTCATATTATCGCGTTAACTGCAATGCGGTTGCGAAACTATAGAATATAGAACATTTAACCAAAGGAATTTTTTTTTCTTTTTATTATTTACAGAAATGTTTTTTTCTTGAGGATTTGAAAAAGAGATTTTCATTCTGATGTTCTTTCTGAAAATATTGAAATCTGCCTTTTTACCTGCCGGGGTGGACCACTTTGGGGGCCAATTTTGAGTTTGTGTTTTCAACTGTCTTTGTAACCTTGTTTAATAATTGTGTCCTTGTTTTGTTGTGGCTGAAACTTAGTTCACATAGTTCAGTGAATGCGCATATAGTAAGCACATGGACTATAGAGGGATACCTGCTTTGAATTTTTTTTTTCGTTTACATAAAGTTTGCATTAAGATGGAGATAGAGAAGGGAAGGGGCCTTTTTTAAAGAAAGATACTTTTCATATTGATTTGCAATTGTTCCTTTGTATAATACTTTTAATGGCAGTCATTTTATTTCTTAACGACAGACGTACAGAAATTAATCGCATCTATAGGTCTGTGTCTTCCGAAGTCTTCCTTATGTAACTCTCCTTCCCCCTGCCTGTAGAAAGTTTTGCTTTGTTTGTTTTGTCTTTTTGTTCACTAGTGATTTAGTTCTATCTTGGAGCTTATTACAAAGTTGATATCAACTCACTCTGTCTGTCTGTCTGGTAAAACCTTTTTACGCGTTATTTCTCCTACACCCGTTCTCGGATGAAGCTGAAACTTTGTACAATCATTGGCATGGACAAGACAAGACATGAATCAATAAATAAAATAAACACTTAGTCAATTAACTACTGGTAATTAGTTATCTTGTTTGATGCTGACAAGGGAAATGAATCCTTCAATATTAACATATATGGCTAAATGTGTAGGGTTTAGCCCCCTTATATAGTTCTTCACATTGTATCTCCCACACCCATTGTCGTATCAAGTTGTATTTTTAAACAATCTATACATAATAAATCAAGAATCAATAAAAAAAAATTGACCGATCAGTCAATTAATTATTGGTAATTTATTAATTTGTTTTTCATATCGAATATCAGACATGTTTTAATTAGCTGAAGAATTGCTAGCTATGCGATTCAATATCAAACGTGTTAATTAACTGAAGAATTTCTAGCTTACATTTTGGGTGTGAACCTGAAGTCATGAGCCATCGTGTAATTTAAGTTCACAATCTCTTGTGTAACTCTTTTTCAAAGTCGCTGCTGCTGTCAACGCCCTACTGGACATCCACTCTGCTCGAACAGTGTCCTCGTTTGGTGACTCTCCGCAATCCCCGCCTCCTATTTCATCGGTATTTGCACTCATTCTCGCTCTCTTGCATAAGTCAACATTAACTACCCCTCCCCTCCCGTACTACATCACATCCCTCAACCCCTCTTGAATAAACTCTCAAGGCCTGAGAACAATTTCATAGAATGTTTGAACGACGTGGTGAATGGCAGAACGATTAAGTTCTACACATTTCATTGTCTTCTAGAGTGTTTTTAGACAGAAAAATTAACTAGGCACGTTGACTGCTTCTAGACGAGTTCATTCAAGATGAGTGTTTTATACTTTGTGTGTGTGTGTGTATTTGCTTAATATTTCAAATAACTCCGCGATTCTTTCTGGAAAGTTGAATGTGCTTCGACGTAATCTTTACCTTCTACTGACATATGAGGTATATAATCTTTAGAACTGGAACTATTGGGATCTGCTCTAGCACAGGTAGGTTCTACAACTATTTTTCCTCACTGCAATGTCAGAATGTTTCGCAAATTTAGAACTTGAACTTGTCAGACTTACTACAAGACAAAAGTTCTGTCGGACAGACATGCTAGCAAATAGAACTTTCGTTTAACATACTTGCTTGTAGACAGTCGCTCTGTTGTGTCTGGAATGACGTCATTGCTAGAGTGATACAATAAGACTGAATGATGGGCCACATGATGGGGGGACAAGCAGAGCCCCCCCCCCCCCCCCCCATTTAGACGCCAAGCTTGATTGAGTACAAGATTCAACATAGTCACATATTTATTGTGAAGAATTTCGGCTCTCATTTCAACCAAAAGAAAATGTACTTGATGCATATAGTTTTCTTACATTTAAGTTACAGACATATTGATAGAGATTACGTCATAGCTGCATTTTATCGTGCAGAAAAAAAAACATCCCCCTGGTAAGTGAAATCCTAACAATTGATCAGATCCAATGCTCAAATTTGATAAGATCATTAAAGCGACGCTTCAGAAGTGCTGGAGGTCTCTTACCCTCATTCAGGCATCTTTCCTCGTTGATTTTATCTCTTTTTTAGTACTAGATTTAATGTCTAGATCTGTTTATTAATAAGTTTGAAGTGGGCAAGCTTTTTAAAAAAAATCTATATAAAGTGAATACAGCAGTTAGCTTTGGACAAAAAAAAAGTCAAACAATAAAGACATATTTTAGAAAGTTATTGTCAGTTTTTGAAATGTATTGAGATTTTCAAAGTGCTAGGTCATTAAGAGTTTGTTTGGAATTAGTAGAAATAAATTTTTGTTTATTCCGTATAGTTTAACTTGTTGTCTTAAACATTTGAAAAGTACGAAGCATACATTGCCATACATAGTAGACCAATCCATACGTAGTAGGCTATGATGTATTTAGTGGCGTATTGGGGGGATGGGGGGTCCTAGGTGAAAATTCCCCTCGGGACTCCACTTGATGGGAGGTGAAATTTTTACATTAAATATTGAATAATTCAATAATTTGTGTGCACTATTCGGGATTGAAGTTTCTAGGTTTTCTCTTGGAGCATTAAGTTTTGTTTTTTTGTTTCACGTTGGCGACCTTGATATGAGTTTATCATTGGATCTCAAATTCTCTTCAGATGACCAGTGTCACGTTACTAATCAGTCTTACAATTACATGTTCTAGACATTGATGCAAGTGGCTAGATCCAGAAGCATTATCAAACTTTACAGATGTCCACATGGTCGAATAGATTCTTAATTTATGGACCGGATTGAATTTTAAAGCCATGGCCAATATAGACACCCAGTCGCACCCCCCCCCCCCCTGACAATGACTTAGACTTAAACTTACTTAGACTTAAGTCCTCCCGCGCCGTTCGGCGCATTGGGCAGCAAGCTGTCTCCGTAAAGATCTGTCGTTTGCAATGTCTGAAGCCTCCTCCCACCTGGTGTTCATGAAGGTGTGGCGCCAAGTAATACGAGGACGTCCCTAATTGCGTTTTTCTCGTGTTGGCCTCCATGTCATCGCAACTCTTGGTATGCGTAGTTCATTTTGTAGTAGAACATGTCCCGCAAACCTTATGCGACGCTCTGTCACAACCTCACTAAGTGTTCGACAAAAGACATTGACAGAAACAAAGCCTTTTCGTTTATGAAAGACACAAAATGAAAAAAATAATTGGGAAAGGGAAAAACAAAGTCAAAGATCTACTTACTTCTGTCGCCTTTTATTAAAAAGATCATTCCGAGTATTTTTCCTTGTTTTAGTTTCTTATTGGCCTGAAAATGTTTCTTGAAAATATTTTTTTTTCGATTTTATATTTTGTATGTTGTTGTTTTTTTTTAAATTCTGTTAAACTGTTTTTGTTTTCTATTAACTCAAGAAATATTATTATGAAAGCAAATAATTTATTTTTAAAAAATGTGTCAAATCTTTTGCATATAAAAAGAGAACATATAATTTGAAATAAAACTGAATACATTTCTAGGATATGAGGTAATAGCCGCTGGACTTCAATGGGTTAAACTGTACATCAATGGGTTAAACTGGGGTGTAATAACACAGCTGAATACGAACATCGTTCAATGCGGCATCTGGATGCCAGACGTTCTCGAATCTATCTTGATTGTTAGCGTTGGACGTGTCGATCAAGAACCACTCCTGTGAGACAGTCATGTTGGCGACCTTCTGACAGACCACGCCTATTCTATACAAGTAAAAAGGTCGTGTGTTGGGAAGAGATATGGGCGTCTCGGCGTTGCCATCGACACGGCAGCAATAATAGATTCTTGTAATGGTGCTATATGTACCGTCCGGTAAAGAACCGGACACTATGTCTTGGTCGGTGCCGTTGTCATCTATCTCGATGTAGCCGGAGTTGAAACCACCTGGGCAAGCTCCACCCTTCCTATTGATACAGTACGAGCCGATGGGCCAGGAAGGGCCTGTTGAGAGACTGTCCACCATACAGAAGCGCTGAAAGAAGTAATGATTACTTCCTACAGTGGACAAGACAGGCTGCGCAAAGTGAGATCCTGGGGAGACTTCATCCATGTTTGTTCCAGATACTGTGTGGTGTCTTCTGTAACCTGTTGTCCACTGGGTAGTAGAAGTGTCCTGTGGGCAACCGGCCTGAGGTTGATAAAGCCCGTAAGTTCCAACTGGCCATTGCTGACCAATCAACGCCGGGGGTGCCTGTGTGGTAGACTCTCCTGCACTACACCCACAACCAGAGTTCTCAAGGGCAGTCACTCGTGCATTCAACGAGTCGTAAATGTTAGAAAGAGAGCTGATCTGGCTCGTAAAATTCCCGCTCAATTCCTCCAAGTAATTGAGCTGTGATAATTGATTCTCTCTGATCAGGTTAAGGATGTCCGACAACTCTCGGTCAGTGCGAGTCTTATAAGCTTCAAACTCTTGTCTTATAGCGTCTGTCTCATTCTTAACAATTTCTGAGACAGTAGCAGTTGAAACGGGTGTCTCTGCAACCGTGATGGATGGCGTCTTCTCTACAATGAAGTCATTAATTGAGTTGAGGCCAATCAGTTCACACCTATAGATACCTAGGAGGTCAGGGGTGACCGTGTTCCATGTCACTTCCAAATATGTGCTAGATGGAGATGCCAGAGAGCCTAGAGCTGTCGCTCCAGAGATGACAGACCACTGGTTATTGTCCACTAGTTCTGCTATGAGTGACCAGACTCCATTCACTTGCTTGTCTATCCTAATGCGCTGGACACTGACGAACGTAGTGCCAACATTGGAACTGTATTTACACTCGAGTCGAAGTGGTCCAGGGGAGTTAAAGTTGATACTTTCAGGGTCGGAACTTAACCAGAATGAGTGAGTAATCTTGCAGACCAGTGAGACTAGAATCAACTTGATCAACATATTGCTTGATTTAATTCTATAGTGAAAGAAATATTAAAATACATTTGTACATCAAATCTATTATATGCCATTTCATAATTATATTAAATGATCATTTTTTATTAACTCAAATCGTTTGACTATAGTAAATATTACTTTCATTATCAAGTTTCCTAGATAGTTTCATATTCAATTAAATGTTAACTTTGCCCCGTATTCAATATTTGGGTTGTCAAAAAAAACAAAAAACTTTGGACGAGTTTTTCATTGTGTACAATAATTGGGTCACCTGGCATGCCGCCTTTGCATTTGTTACTAACAAACATAAAGATGTTTTATTTGCCCCGGTTGGAACATACAGTGGTGGTAACTATCATTATACATCGTTTAGTTTATCTAACACTCCAATAATGTATTCTGAACTCTATTGTAAATAATGTATCAAGTTTAACATGATCAATAAATAAGTAATAAAGAAGAGCACTGAACATGTTCAAAGGTAACATTGAACAATTCACAAAGATACAAATACAAAGTCTACATTCAACATACCAATCAACGGCACCAACAAATCTCGTGAACATTAGAGGCACTTACCAAGAGTTTTGTCCCCTCACTGGTTGAAGTCATGGGCAGGTTTGGCGATTGTCTTATCAGCTACTTCCCGTCATGTGTTTTGGATGAGTTGACCCTTAAAGGTCTCTTAGTACATACCATTAAGTCTGAGAAGGTTACCTTTTTTTGTGACATAACATTTACCAATAAAACCATTAGACTGTCATAGACTACATTCAACTTATCTAGACAGCACCAAAGTATTAACATACGCACATCTTTATTTGAGCGCGCAATTTTTTTTCAAAGGAGATATTCCTAAAATGGTAGAGAATCTATAAAAAGAAAGCTTTGTGGTGTATCCGATGTACAGAGTACGGATTTATTGATATGCTATACATTTTTAAAACAATATAATAATATGTGTCCTTTTTTAAGCATTGTAGAATCAAATTAAAAAACAAATTAGCTAACAAAAAGCAGATTTTATGAATAAGGTATAGAATGAAAATATCCAATTGAATAAGTGCAGAAACAAAAGCTATTATTCAATACTCTTTGTTACATGATTTAGAAATAGTGGATCCCAATAGTAGCTAGAAGTTTTGAAATGACCTACATAATATAGGATGAAGTAGATCCCAACAGCCTTCAAAGTTATCTGCTAAAATATTTCTTCCTAAAGTATCATTTTCAATGGGTTTGGATGTTTTCACAGACTCATAAACTTCCTAGAATTTTATTTGAATCTCCAGCACTTTCAGGCTGTCACTCCTGCAAAGTTTTAGACCGCCAAGATTTTTGTGATGTCATGTTGATGATTTACGCATGCAGTCATTTGTTTTGAATCAACAGATACCAGTAGTACTTCATTGATTCTACTGTATTGTAGAGACTTTTGCTTTATTGCTATTTCATAGAATGAATTGTGACTAATTCATCGATTTATTTGAATGTGCTCTACGAGTTTGTGTGACCAGTTTATCTCTGCAGTGAGAACCACTGAACTAAATAGATATCAAAATAGCGTCATCAGAAGCGATAACTGACATGCTACCTAGAGCTACTGACCCCCCCCCCTCTCTCTCTCTCTCTCTCTGTCTCTCTCCCATTTTCTCTGATAATGTGTCTGTTGTCTCCTTACATCTTGACATTTAAGTATATCTTCACCTCGTTTTAAAAATATCTTTTAGTTGAGTTTATCTTTCCTATCGGCGTTTTTTTTTTCTCTCTCACCATCATTTGGAGAAATAGTTTGAAATTTGTTTTTTTTTCTTTTTGTCTCTATAACTTGTTTGTGTGTGTTTGTGTGTGTTTGTGTGCGTGAGTGTGTGTGTTGGCTTCTATTGTGTGTGAGTGTGTGAGCTACTTTTATCTTTCGTTACGCTTTGTCTTCTCTCTCGATTTTAACTTTTCTTCTTCTAAATTTTGAAATCTTCCTCTGTAGTTCTTTATTTTTATCACAACTTATTGTCTAGTTTTCTAACGCACAATTTAATTTGACATCTCGGCTTTAGTCACGTGATACACCAAGCCACGTGTAACTCATTAAATAGTTTCTTTAAGTCTTGATTCATAACAATGTTAATTTGAAACATTTTGAATACTAACAAATAATTTAATTTTGGAAACTATGGTTTACACTTTGACCTTCAGGGTAGCCAGGTGTAGGGCTCAAACCCCCTGCCCATCCGAAATAACATCAAGTCTAATAAAAGTAAACTACAAAGACAATTTGTTCAGAATTGGCCAACGAGGTGGTCCAGGTAAAAAGGCAGGTATCAATATTTTCAGCATGAATACTAGAAACTATGAACTATAAACTATCAACAACCCTAACCTTATTTCCGCCAATGCAAAAAGAAGAGGCATATAACTTTTGCAACTGCTGATGCCTTTGTATTGTTAGTCAGACTGACGATTTGATACCACAGGATACGGAGATTTATTGATCTTATTATTTTTTTTATTCATATGTATTCAATGAACTGATAGTTATGAGGAAATAGTACAATGTGAACCTGGCCTAACTAATGTTATGAATGACTATCTAATTATTTTGTAAATGGCCAATATTTCATTCCAGGCCTCACGAGAGAAACAAACGTATCCTGTTACTTGCCTTTTATAGCAGCTGTACGTCGCATACAAATCTATGAGTCCAGTGAGGGGAAGAAAAACATATCAATGTGTAAAATGTTTTATTTGGAGAGGACTGAACCTGAAATGACTTTTAGTTTGCTTTAGTTTTTTTTTTTTAGTCTTTGGCTTAAATTCTCGTTGATTTACTTTATGAATGGGTTCCAGCGACTGGAAGAAAAACATTGCTAGCCTCAAGACCCAAGGTAACTACAGCCTTAGTTTTTTTTTTATTGGAAGGGGTGGGGTATCCATCTTATGGTTACGCTCATGGAAATTTGCATTGTAGCTTTCCTTTTCTTTTTATTTTAAAGGGGTTTTACCACAACCCCTCCCCCTTGTTAATGCTCATGGAATTAGGTAATTGTAGTTTTGTTTACCTTTAGTGTTTTGTTTTTTTTAATTAGAGGCGGTTTTAACCTCGAACCTCTTATGGCTACGCTTATGGAATGTAGTATCTGTGTACCACCACGAGCTTACGCCTACCCAAGCGACGTTACTGGAGTCACATGACCCCATTGAATTCTAACGAAAATGCCATGAATCAGGCTGGGAGGGGAAGTTGTCAACTGTACAAAAAAAAAAGATGGCTCAGTGATAGCTCCGGATAGTTAGTGCCCTTGAATGTAGGTTTTTCGTACTAAAGAGAATGCTACAAATATTTGTAGGCACCATTATATAATCAGTTGGTGAATGGTAGGCCGAGACTAAGATAATGTCAATGATAGGCCGAGACTAGGATAATGTCAGTGATAGGCCGAGACTAGGATAATATCAATGATAGGCCGAGACTAGGATAATGTCAGCGATAGGCCGAGACTAGGATAATATCAATGATAGGCCGAGACTAGGATAAAGTCAATGATAGGCCGAGCTATGATAATGTCAATGATAGGTCGAGCTATGATAATGCCAATGATAGGCCGAACTATGATAATGTCAATGATAGGCCGAGCTATGATAATGTCAATGATAGGCCGAGCTATGATAATGTCAATGATAGACCGAGACTCGTCTAAACATGTTTAGGTTTAGTTGATGCAATCGTTTGTATATTCATTTTAAATAAACTTTTTCAATTGTACGCCTGGCGTAGGCGATGAATCAACACTAGACGAGACTGTCTCTTAATGTTTTTGTTTGTTATCGAAGTACTTTCAGATACAGTCCTAATAAGAGCAAATTAATAGGAAATAATCATATTGATTACATTGGACAGGAAGAGTCTCTATTATTTTGTTTATTCTTGATATCAATGGAGGCTAGCGGACTTCAAACAATCAACCAACTAAACTATGCATACCTTATAAAACTCAAACATAGTTGGGTCTAATTTAACATTGCTGTTGATTAATCGCAGTAGGCTCTATCTTGGAATAAAATGTTCAATCCTGTTTCGTTATCCTCTCAGTGTGTAGTAGAGCTCTTCAGTTGAAACTCACCCACAATGTTGGTGCCTTACAAGCTTTCCATCAAATGTGCGGGACACTTCAGCTTGTTTACTTCAAACAAATATTTCTACAAATACATTTCTACTTGTTTTTCAAATAATTTTTCTGAAAGTCTTAGAATTGATAGACGAGCTACATGATCTTTTATGGTAGATTCAGGTTTTATAGTTGAACTTTATCTTGACCTTGACACGGCCACAGAACAGAGTGACCTTTAAATAGGTTCCAAATAAATATTTTACACAAACAAAGCTGAACTGGTTTAAATGTCACAATGTACTCCATTGTTACATCTATGCACTCTCTTGATTGTTACAAATGTATACTCGCTACATTAATAAAAGTGTGTAATCGCTAGATTGATACATGTGTGTACTCGCTACATTGTTACATGTGTATTCTCACCAGATTGTTACCAGTGTGTACTCACTTAATTGTTACATTGTTTACTCGCTAGGTTGTTAAAAGTATGTACTCGCTAGGTGTTAAAAGTATGTACTCGCTAGGTGTTAAAAGTATGTACTCGCTAGGTGTTAAAAGTATGTACTCGCTAGGTGTTAAAAGTATGTACTCGCTAGGTGTTAAAAGTGTGTACTCGCTAGGTGTTAAAAGTGTGTACTCGCTAGGTGTTAAAAGTGTGTACTCGCTAGGTGTTAAAAGTGTGTACTCGCTAGGTGTTAAAAGTGTGTACTCGCTAGGTGTTAAAAGTGTGTACTCGCTAGGTGTTAAAAGTGTGTACTCGCTAGGTGTTAAAAGTATGTACTCGCTAGGTGTTAAAAGTGTGTACTCGCTAGGTGTTAAAAGTATGTACTCGCTAGGTGTTAAAAGTATGTACTCGCTAGGTGTTAAAAGTATGTACTCGCTAGGTGTTAAAAGTATGTACTCGCTAGGTGTTAAAAGTATGTACTCGCTAGGTGTTAAAAGTATGTACTCGCTAGGTGTTAAAAGTATGTACTCGCTAGGTGTTAAAAGTATGTACTCGCTAGGTGTTAAAAGTATGTACTCGCTAGGTGTTAAAAGTATGTACTCGCTAGGTGTTAAAAGTGTGTACTCGCTAGGTGTTAAAAGTGTGTACTCGCTAGGTGTTAAAAGTGTGTACTCGCTAGGTTGTTAAAAGTATGTACTCGCTAGGTGTTAAAAGTGTGTACTCGCTAGGTGTTAAAAGTATGTACTCGCTAGGTGTTAAAAGTATGTACTCGCTAGGTGTTAAAAGTGTGTACTCGCTAGGTGTTAAAAGTGTGTACTCGCTAGGTGTTAAAAGTATGTACTCGCTAGGTGTTAAAAGTGTGTACTCGCTAGGTGTTAAAAGTATGTACTCGCTAGGTGTTAAAAGTATGTACTCGCTAGGTGTTAAAAGTATGTACTCGCTAGGTGTTAAAAGTGTGTACTCGCTAGGTGTTAAAAGTATGTACTCGCTAGGTGTTAAAAGTGTGTACTCGCTAGGTGTTAAAAGTATGTACTCGCTAGGTGTTAAAAGTGTGTACTCGCTAGGTGTTAAAAGTATGTACTCGCTAGGTGTTAAAAGTGTGTACTCGCTAGGTGTTAAAAGTATGTACTCGCTAGGTGTTAAAAGTGTGTACTCGCTAGGTGTTAAAAGTGTGTACTCGCTAGGTGTTAAAAGTATGTACTCGCTAGGTGTTAAAAGTGTGTACTCGCTAGGTGTTAAAAGTGTGTACTCGCTAGGTGTTAAAAGTATGTACTCGCTAGGTGTTAAAAGTGTGTACTCGCTAGGTGTTAAAAGTATGTACTCGCTAGGTGTTAAAAGTGTGTACTCGCTAGGTGTTAAAAGTATGTACTCGCTAGGTGTTAAAAGTGTGTACTCGCTAGGTGTTAAAAGTATGTACTCGCTAGGTGTTAAAAGTATGTACTCGCTAGGTGTTAAAAGTGTGTACTCGCTAGGTGTTAAAAGTATGTACTCGCTAGGTGTTAAAAGTATGTACTCGCTAGGTGTTAAAAGTATGTACTCGCTAGGTGTTAAAAGTGTGTACTCGCTAGGTGTTAAAAGTATGTACTCGCTAGGTGTTAAAAGTGTGTACTCGCTAGGTGTTAAAAGTATGTACTCGCTAGGTGTTAAAAGTATGTACTCGCTAGGTGTTAAAAGTATGTACTCGCTAGGTGTTAAAAGTATGTACTCGCTAGGTGTTAAAAGTGTGTACTCGCTAGGTGTTAAAAGTATGTACTCGCTAGGTGTTAAAAGTATGTACTCGCTAGGTGTTAAAAGTGTGTACTCGCTAGGTGTTAAAAGTATGTACTCGCTAGGTGTTAAAAGTATGTACTCGCTAGGTGTTAAAAGTGTGTACTCGCTAGGTGTTAAAAGTATGTACTCGCTAGGTGTTAAAAGTATGTACTCGCTAGGTGTTAAAAGTATGTACTCGCTAGGTGTTAAAAGTATGTACTCGCTAGGTGTTAAAAGTGTGTACTCGCTAGGTGTTAAAAGTATGTACTCGCTAGGTGTTAAAAGTATGTACTCGCTAGGTGTTAAAAGTATGTACTCGCTAGGTGTTAAAAGTGTGTACTCGCTAGGTGTTAAAAGTATGTACTCGCTAGGTGTTAAAAGTGTGTACTCGCTAGGTGTTAAAAGTATGTACTCGCTAGGTGTTAAAAGTATGTACTCGCTAGGTGTTAAAAGTATGTACTCGCTAGGTGTTAAAAGTGTGTACTCGCTAGGTGTTAAAAGTATGTACTCGCTAGGTGTTAAAAGTATGTACTCGCTAGGTGTTAAAAGTATGTACTCGCTAGGTGTTAAAAGTATGTACTCGCTAGGTGTTAAAAGTATGTACTCGCTAGGTGTTAAAAGTATGTACTCGCTAGGTGTTAAAAGTATGTACTCGCTAGGTGTTAAAAGTATGTACTCGCTAGGTGTTAAAAGTATGTACTCGCTAGGTGTTAAAAGTATGTACTCGCTAGGTGTTAAAAGTGTGTACTCGCTAGGTGTTAAAAGTATGTACTCGCTAGGTGTTAAAAGTATGTACTCGCTAGGTGTTAAAAGTATGTACTCGCTAGGTGTTAAAAGTATGTACTCGCTAGGTGTTAAAAGTATGTACTCGCTAGGTGTTAAAAGTATGTACTCGCTAGGTGTTAAAAGTATGTACTCGCTAGGTGTTAAAAGTGTGTACTCGCTAGGTGTTAAAAGTATGTACTCGCTAGGTGTTAAAAGTATGTATTCTCTTAATTGTTATAAATGTGTACTTTTTGTTTGTTTGTAATAAGTGTGTGTGTATTTACTAGATTGTTGGACAGCTAAATGTACTGTTCATTCTTGATAGTTTGAAAGTTATAGGATCCAATACAAATACAAATAATTACTTTCAAGAATTGAATATCCATTGATTCAAAGAAAATTGTAGATTTATGTTTTCTTCAAGGCTATTAAAAAATTGTAGATTTATGTTTTCTTCAAGGCTATTAAAAAATTGTAGATTTATGTTTTCTTCAAGGGTATTAAAAAATTGTAGATTTATGTTTTCTTCAAGGGTATTAAAAAATTGTAGATTTATGTTTTCTTCAAGGGTATTAAATAAACAATAGATGAAAAAGGGAAAAAATGTATCTAAATATTGTTATAAACCTGGTGGTGGCACAGATGGGGGTAGTGGTGTGTGTGTATAGTCAGCCGACGCAAATCGCCCCAGGCCAGTGCTAGACGAGCGGTTAACCGTGACGAGTTACGACGGTTAGCCGAGACGAGTGTCAACATGACGGTTCTAGAGGGATCGGTGTCGTGAACAGAGCCCAAGAGTGTCACGTGGGATGTAGTCGTCTGACCACCCAGAATGGTCGAGCGACGTTCTGTCCGGTTCTATAAGGCCAGTAGGGACCCTATATCCCAGGTGAGCTGTTCTGCCTCATCGTGGCACCTGGGTGGAAACGGCTACTTGAGGGGGTAGCTAGGCGATACAAATGGCAAAACATAACCCCCGTGGGGATGCCCACGGGTAGACGAGAGTCAACCCCTTGCACGGGCGGGGTTGTAAAAAAGTCCCCACAAAACTGTCACACATCCATGCACCGTTCCTCAAAGGACTGTTACATAAATGGCGAGTCCCTCACCGTTAGATTGGTATAGTGAAGGAAAATGACGGAGGCTCCCGGTGTCCTCGGCCTTCGGCCATGAGTCGGGGGCTTAAGGCATTGGAAACAGCAATGCTTTCATAGGCATTGACTCGGGTCACTCTCAAACAGAACTGTGTGTTCACAAAGGTTTTTTTTTTTTTACTGTTCAGGCTGGACGACCTAACAGGTTTTTTTTTCAAACTTTGAGTTCGAAGAGCCTTCGGCTCAGCTCAGACGACAATCAAACGGGACCCTATATAAAGAGCGAAGGTATCAGAGACGAGTTAGACATAACTTCCCGATCTACAGTTCTTTACGACGGCTCAGTACAAGTCCGAGACGAGACGGAGAGACCGGAGCAAGAGTCGATACGGCGGTACGGCTATTAACGGAGAGATATTTGTACAGTCGTGCGTTACGTGCTGCCAATTGTACAGTATTGGCTGTTATTTATTGACATTAAACTATTACGTTATTTTGAACTCCAGAGTTGTCAAGTTCTTCAACTTGTGGTGTCGTGTGGTGCAGTTTACAGAGAGCCTGGTTAGGGAGATTCGTAACAATATTATAAAACATATCATTTCAACATTCACAGACCGTACTAAATTACAATGTACTTTCTATAAATATACAGAAAATATATACATAATACATTAATTAGAGGACTTCAGGCTTGTGTATTAAAAAATCTGTAATATTCTTTTGTTTCTTTTTTTCCTTTTAACATATTGTTATAACCAAAGATTTATATATATTATATATAGACTGGACATAGAGATTTCTTAACACTACAAAACATTTAGTGAAGATTTTTTTTAAAAGTTGAAACAAGCCGTGATTTTATAAAGTAATTATAAGAAGTAAATTTTTTCAACCCTAACCTATGTAACATATAATTTAATTTTTAGATCTAGATCTAGTAATTGAGCATTGAAAATAAGAGCACTCTTGTCTCATAATTATTATTTTGCAATTATCAGATACATATCTAAAAAGATCTAGGTAATCATTCTATTTAAACATACACGATGTCACAGATTCCTTATTATATTTATAATAATAACTCGATATCATCTACCTTAGGTCTCGATACGTCTAGGTGTCCCTGGTTCAGTTCTAGTTAACGAAATAAAACAATGAAACCACTAGATCAAACACATACACTTTAATCAGCTTTACTGCATCTCACACACGCTGGTCTCTGTCTGACAACAAAACACACTTCCAGTCATTCGCGCAGATTGTAAAAATAGATTATACATACATACACACATTCATCCGTGACACATGACTAAAATCAATAGACGTGAATTATTTCTATCAAGGATTTTCGAAACATTATTTTAATGGAAACTAACAGGAAATGGCTTTATTTCATGAATTTGAGTGAGTATATAGTTCTGTGGTTAATACATGACGATCTATATATAAATAGGTCTGTGATTTGATCAATCGCGAATAAGAGTTTGTTTCCGTTTTTCAATCTAGATATAAAATATATAGGTCTGTGGTTATAACCCTGCCTTGCACACCGCCATCCGAGTGAGTGCAGAATGTGCGCACTCCTACACATAGAGTGTTAGGCACTTCCGCGGTGTCTAATGCAAATAAACAAAATGTAATGCAGAATCCAATAACACCGGCGAAAGGTCGAACAATCAATAGAAAGACGACGCTGATACTGAATTTCCAACAAGTTTAATAGCAATGAGGGGAACCGTCGAATGTCAGCTAACTCTCTACTTTCATAAACTGTGACTTAGTTCTACGTTGTCCTGGAAGTGTTTGTTTACGTCGACTTCTATTTCGTTCTGTCTCCGAAACCCCATCCTTGTTTTACTGGTCACGTCATTGTCACTAAGTCAAAATGTCCTCTATTTCGGAAACAAATCATTAATCGTGCCATAACACAGACAGAAACCACTGAGTTCAGCCCAGGTCCAGGAGCTTATGAAGAAGTTATGCTAAAGGCGGACATGTTTTTTATAATGTGTTTGTAATGTCGTGTAGATCATCGTCCTGTCCTGGTCGAGTTGCCTCCATTAGATTAGTACAATATTAACAGGAAACAACGTCAGCTAAAAACAGCTTTTGACAAATAATCTATATATATAATCTCTTCTTCGCTCAGGAGTTTGGACGAGAAGAAGAAGAAGTAAAGGAAAGATCACTCTTTTATTTCTGCGGATAGAGTTATCCCACGAACTTTACGAGCCTCGCGTGTAGCAAAGTCATACAGTGTATCATAAAAATTCTATTTCCTACTTAAATCACGCTCAATAGCAAGAATTAACAAATTAACAAATCTATCTATGAAAATTGTTGAACTAAAGTAATTCTTCATTAGTTTGAGGCGCGAGAAGCTTCTTTCACCATTTTCCAAAATTACTGGATAATGCCGTTTTTTTTTTTTTTATCGCGCGTAGGATTGGCATTTTCCTTATTGAATGACACCCCAAAATGATAATTTTGTCAATATATTTCAGGAGATTCGTAAGAGTTTTCAAAAGATATTAATCATTTTCGGATATTTCAAGGACTTTTTCGTATATTTTGCAATTTCAGGAGATTTTCAGGAGCTCCTGGTAAATTGACAGGAGGCCGCGGGAAATCTGTTATAAGTTATACAATGGTTTAATTTAATGATTTATACATCTAGAATTAGCGCTGGTCCTATGAAAGTGCGGGGCCCACTGCGGTCGCATAAGTGCGGAGTCCACTGCGGTCACCTAAGGCCTGCCCTGCAAATTGTCGGCGTATGCTACGCCACCGGTCAACTAGTATTCAATAATTAGACTTCATTCAAGCCTATCATTACGAGTTAATTTTTGTTACTATTTTAATCATTTAACTGTAGTAAGTAATCGAATTCACAGCTTTCCTCTTATCTCTCTCTTTCTCTTTCTCTCTCTCTCTCTCTCTCTCTCTCTCCGTCTACCAACCTTTAATTGAAACAATTCACTTTCTTTTTCTTACAATTAGAATCAATTATTTATTTCCAAATTGCCAGCGGTTTGTTTACGTAGTTTCGAATAACTAAGAGGACATAGATGCCTGTTATTTATCACAAAAAATATCCTGAGCGAAGCAAATTCTAGCTAGTAATAGTATATAAACCTAATATTATTGAATCATAAAATGATGGAATGTCAATGTATTTTAAAACCTATTTACACAGACAGAGCTTTTGAATTTGATCATTTCCCAACGGAGAAGAGATATGTATCACTATTTGAGCTGGTCGATGTATTGATGTTTATAACACCGTAAACTCAATATTTATGCACGTAGATAATTAGTGCTTTCACTTTAAAAGTATACGCAGCTTAGGGGGCGCGGTGGCTAAGTGGCAACGAACTTATATTCCGAACCCGGAGTCCTGGGTTTGAATCTCGATGTTGACTGGGATTTGAATTTTGAGATTTTTAGGGCACCCCTTAGTCCATCCAACTCTAAAGGGTACCTGACTTTAACTGGGAAAGTAAAGGCGGTGGGTCGTTGTGCTGGCCACATAACACCCAACAGGTTAACCGTTGGCCAAAGAAACAAATGACCTTAACATCATCAGCCCTATAGATCGCAAGGTCTGAAATGGGAAATTTACTCCCTTTACTTAGTGGTCCTGCCATTATGCCTTATAGATTAGAATATTGCACAAGATAATGAGAGAAAAAAGTGAACAAAAACATTTAAACTAGAAAACATTTCTGAGGTTTGAGAACCGTTCATAAAGCATCTCTTTAAACAAAAATGCAGTAAGACCCAAGAAAAAGAGTTTTAGAAAAAAAAATATCGTCAGGACTCGTGAACTCTCGTCAGGACTCGTGAACTAGCTGCCATTTTGTTTGATCCAATGCCTTGTTACACACACACATGCCGTGAAGTCTACAAACACACACACGCACACACACTTCTTTTGTTTCTGTTCGTGTTTGTCTAATATCCAGAGAACAAAAACGGACATTAGATAGACAACCTGTAGCCAAGAATTTACTTATCTGACCTGAATTCTAAATTGTAGCTGTGTCTGGGAACTCTAAGTCCTTTCAAGTCTGGCTTATCTTTAGAAAACTAAATATCATCAAACAGGATGCACATTTTTTTAATATTCCAAGTGCATGTTTTAACTACTTACACAAGATTTATTAGACGATTTAGGCCTAGATTGAAACAAAATGTTAATTTTACCTAGAAACTTCTTTACTACAAGAATTGTATCTACAATAGAAACCTTGGTTTGTTGTAGTTGTTATTATTGTTGCTATTATGTATTATCTATTTCCCTATATCTAGAAGTTAAATAATCTAACACCCCCGCCCACTCAAGCTTCGTCTTTATCTTCTGTGTTATTAAAATTGTGTTTAATTGTAAATGACCAGAACTCCCCAACCCTCGTCCCTACCCATTCACCAGTATTAAAATAAAGGGTAAATGTATTTCAAAGAAGAAACTCTGTAACGGAGCAGTCATTGGATAGATAGCATCTTAGAGTGTAGCGCTGTCGTTTCCTTAGTATCTCTCCAGTCTCATCCTATAAACTGTACCATTGACTTGAAGCAACTCGTGACTAAATCGGACTGTAGAGAACTGTGTTGGGATTCAGATAAGAAACAGAGAAAACTAAATTCTTATCAGTCAGAAAACTGAAAGGTAAACAAACAAAAAAAACAACAAAAAAACTATTTTTAGTAACAGCCGACATTTTGATTTTAATTTTTAGTTTGAAAGATTTGAAATCAATGAATCGGCTAGTTCTATAGCTTTAGGGTTAGAAAAGAAAAAAAAATCGCACATCTTTGTATTGCTTGGAAACCCCTATTGACTACAACTCATTCTACTCCTATACCATGGCCAAAGAATACACTAACAAATACAGAATGCATTGAAGACATTTTTTTTTCATAGTTTTCAAAGTCAATTTCTTAAGTAGTAACACAGCAGTACTCTGACGTCATTCACACTTCCGGATGGATGCCATTCGTTTTCATAATGATCCTGATTGTTAGAGTCTTCTGTGTCTATTAGAAACCACTCGCTTTCAACAGACATGCCAGCCACAGTCTGACACGAGTCTCCATATTTGTACAAGTAGAATGGAACAGCAGTGGGCAGAGAAATAGGAGCCGTGGGAGGGCTGTCATTGCGACAACAGTAATAAATAAGTGAGCCTGCGTTGTAGATGCCATCTGGTACAGAGCCAAACACATTTTCATTGGTACCAATGTCCTCCATATTGATATAGCCTGAGCGGAAACCAGAGGGACATACTCCACCTTTCCGGTTGATGCAGTAACTCCCCTTGGGCCAAGCGCTGCCAAATGCTGGGGAATCCACCATGCAGAATCTCTCATTGATGAAGAAAGTTTCATTGATGTTTTCCATTGCTGGGTAGACCATGTGATTGTTCAAAGACACATCATTGTACTGGGTCGACGTCTGATGTCTGCGTGTACCCACTGTCCATGTAACAAATGAGCTAGTGGATGGGCACCCGGTCGATGGTCGAAATAGCCCATAGCTTCCACTCGGCCACTGACCATCAAATGTCACGGGGATAGGAGACGTTGGAGAGTTTGTTGAACCAGAATTTGGGGCATTTGTTAAGTCAACCGTTGAAGTAAATGAAGGGGAAGTGACTGTTCCTCCCTCTAGTATGGTCAGTCTGTTGTCCAGCTCGGATTGTTTGTGTGCTATGGAGTCTAGTTGGTTGTGAATGCTGTTAAAAAGCTGAAATTCAGCTAGCTGATTCTCTCTGATCAAGTTTAAAATATCACTCAGTTCTTGAGCAGTGTGGTCTCTCAGATGGTCGATCTGAGTTTGCATGGAGATCTGATTTTGTATAATGTGAGCCAGGTTTGGATCTCCAGCAATAGCCGGAGCAGAAGTGGTAACAATTTCACTGATGACCACTGGATCTGACTTCTGCACAGAAATGTCTAACGCTGCGTCCATGCCGACAATATCACAGCGGTACGTGCCTGGGGTATTCGCAGTAGCAACATCCCAAGCCACTTTCAAGTACGGGTTACCTTGCGGGCTAATGTCGCCCGAAGATGTAATCGCGGGGTCGACGTTATTAATGTGGTTATTGACGTCCACTATCTCCGAGACCAGAGTCCAGGCTCCATTGACAAGTCTATCTATTCTGATCCTGTTGAGGGAAGTTAGAGTGGTGTTGGAACCACCTGGATAATCACATTCTAGTTCGACTGCTCTTGTACGACCAACGCTGACCGTATCGTGGGAAGCCTTGAAAATAAAACTAAAACACAGAGGGAGTGAGCCCAGGAGAAACACACCAGAGATCCAGAGATTCATCTATTGGGGAGAAACAAAGTTAAGAATAACTTAATGGTGTTTTTAATTATTATAATCTAAAACAAAGTTTAATTTTATAGTCTAGTGTAGGTTCCTGGACATAAGGAAGACATTGCGCGTTGTTTTATGGACACAATCTTGAAGTCTACATCTAATGCAGTGTTTCTCTCATGTTTATTAGTGGCATCCCCTATGATGTTTTTCATATATATTTACAATATGTTCGGAATACAAACTTCATTAAAGCTGCTCGCTCTTTTTAGGAAAGATTGTTTTGTACATTTTGCTGTGTTTTGTTTGCTAGAAACGTTTTGAACTCAAATTTTATAGAGGCAGCAGACTCCAACTTACAAGAGAGTCTGGAGAAGCACAGAAAGTTCCCCACCATTCTGTCTCCTTGCGTCTAGAACGGGCGTTTAGAAATTACACAATTCGTGTAAACAAATATCACTAATATAATCTATAAATGCTATATTACACATTCACATCCCGTCGCCTCCATCTCTTTAAAGTCAAATACAAACATTAAGAGTAAATATAAAATGGAGAAAGGGCCCTAACCTAATCAAACGTATTCACTCTACCGCCACCAGTTTCTTTCCGACAAAAACGTGTACAACATGATAGTCCAATATTGTGACAGTTTTGATATCATCCTTCAGGCCATCTAAAATGTTTTATTCTACGGCATAAATTTGTCACAATTATGAAAAAAGAAAGACTTTGTTTTAGAAAATTTAGAATTCATAAACAAAAATGTAAATATAAGAGTGAAATGAATTTGAGAGAGAGAGAGAGAGAGAGAGACGCATGGACCAATACAAGAGTAGAAACGAAGTACTTCTGAAATGAGAGATGTCTCTAATCAAACGAAGTACTTCTGAAATGAGAGATGTCTCTAATCAAACGAAGTACTTCTGAAATGAGAGATGTCTCTAATCAAACGAAGTACTTCTGAAATGAGAGATGTCTCTAATCAAACGAAGTACTTCTGAAATGAGAGATGTCTCTAATCAAACGAAGTACTTCTGAAATGAGAGATGTCTCTAATCAAACGAAGTACTTCTGAAATGAGAGATGTCTCTAATCAAACGAAGTACTTCTGAAATGAGAGATGTCTCTAATCAAACGAAGTACTTCTGAAATGAGAGATGTCTCTAATCAAACGAAAGACTTCTGAAATGAGAGATGTCTCTAATCAAATGAAGTACTTCTGAAATGAGATGTCTCTAATCAAATGAAGTACTTCTGAAATGAGAGATGTCTTTAATCAAACGAAGTACTTCTGAAATGAGAGATGTCTCTAATCAAACGAAGTACTTCTGAAATGAGAGATGTCTCTAATCAAACGAAGTACTTCTGAAATGAGAGATGTCTCTAATCAAACGAAGTACTTCTGAAATGAGATGTCTCTAATCAAACGTTGCCTCGATAGTGCTGACCAATTTAATATTTAGTCTAAGGGAAAGGCCGAAAATGGATCAATGAATGGATGAAAACGAAGCTGTATCAGGCCTACTGTATCGCACAAATCTTTCCATTCACCAGCAGAAGATATTCACGGGATGGTCTTAATATAAGGGTAAGAATAAAGTAAAGGAAATGTAATACTTCCACTTACTGTGCGAGGCTGGAGTGTCAATAGAATGGGACAGCATTGAATGATCGCGTCTTATAGTTAAGGCTATCAGTCACGTGACGTCAACACTTGTAAGCTAATCAATGGATAGTTCATTTTCTCAAACTATACTTTATGAGTTTACAGCTTGGCCTAAAGGAAACAAAAACATTTCTTTAACGGAAACTGACTTGTTTTGGAGATTACCTTACAGTTGTCTCTGAAATCGTTATATGCGAGTTCCTAGTTGCCTTTATATAAACACACTGAAGGAACACAGTGTAGAATAGATTTCTTCATGATTTAATCCTCGAACTAATTCAATAAAACAAGAAATTCTGCAATGAACAAATTCCCATAAAACATAAAGCACTTAAACAATAACTTGGCATACTGTATATAATATTATTATTAAATAAATGAAGCATAGTGATTATCAAGGCTACTTCAATGAATAATGACCACTGAACAATGACCCCGATATTTAGTTTCACTTTCTATATATAGTCTCGCACGAAGACTTTTCTGGACATAATTCTTAGTCTTTTCTTCAATTGTTTTAATCTTCTATCTTTTTAAAATCTTTCTAAAACTTGTTTGCGTCAATATCTTTTCAAGTGATACTTTTCAGTCTGACAATAAACAAAATTTTGAGCCATATTTTTCATCAAGTTTTTTCTTGCACAAACAGAATGGGACATTGTGACCTGGTCGGTTCCAATACGCTTGGTTAATACTTTGTGTGCGTCCTAGTGTGAGAATTTAAAAGCACGAAGTTAAGCTCGATTGTTTTTTTTTTTGTTTTTTTTGTTTCGAAATTTATCAGTTACTTAAAACGTTTCATACTGATTCATATCACAGTCAAGTGACTTCTTGTCAAGATCTGGTCATCAATCTCTATATATAATTCTTTTCATGGCTCAACAGTTTGGACACCGAGAAGTAAAGAAAAGATCACTCTTTTATTTCTACAAGTCGGACTAGAGTTACCCCACGAAAAAAAAAGAGGGGGGGGGGGGGAACAAGTAGTATTCAGCTGTCACTAAATAGGAGGGCCGGACTTAACCAGTATGACCAAGAAGTCATGGAAAGATCACGCTTTTATTTATTTCTACCCCACGTAACTTAAGCGGCGAAAAAAAAAGATGGGGGGGGGGGGGGGGGAGAACAAGTAATCTACTTTGTATTCAGCCGTCACTAAATATCAGGGCCGGACTCTACCGTTTTGGGGCCCAATGCGAAACGGATTTCGCGGGGCCAAGTTTGGGTAGGGATACGGATAATAAGTGAAAATTAAGAGTTTGTATTAGAAAATATATTCATCTTTGCATTTTATTCATTCTTTACTATGCACCTAATTACTACACGAGCCATGCGTGTATCGAAGTCATACAGTACATCATAATATTTCTATTTCCTAAATAGATCACGTTCAATAGCAAATGTTTCAATCTATCTACGAGAATTGTTGACCTCAAGTAATTCTTCATTAGTTTGAGGCGCGAGTAGCTTCTTTCACCAAGATTACAAAAATACGGGTATTGCATAATGCCTTTTTTTTTATCGCGCCTAGGATTGGCGTTTTCCGTATTAAATGATGCCCCAAAAAGTCATTTTTTTGTCTATAGATTTCAGAAGATTTGTATGAGTTTTCAAAAGATTTTAATAATTTCCGTAGACTTCCAGGATATTTTCGTATATTTTGCAAATTTAGGAGATTTCCAGGAGCTCCTGTTAAATCAGGTGTTCTCGGGAAATTTGTTATAAGTTATAAAATGATCTATCTTCCCAACTAATACCAGCAATGCATGGACTAATGGACAAGATGGTATAGAAGTAAAGACATCCAACATTATAGCACAAAATTATAATACAACATGACATTCCTAAATGGCGTGCCAACATGACACATCAATATGACTACCCAACATTAGCCTACATTCTGACATGACTTCATAAATGACATCTCAACCATGGCGACTCAACACAAAATATTTTTCTAACGCGACTCTCCTTTGTCTTTTCAAATGGAAGAACTGTTGATTGAAGGTTGTCAAAAAAGAAAAGGTCTCCCTGAGATTCACATTAAAGTTGAAGTTGTTCTTTGGAAAGTTCTTCATCGATTCCAATAATGTTTCCTTCATGTACTTAAGATTTATAAGTCCTGTCAGATCCATGAATCGTATACAACCTGTTTTCTCGTTGTATCTGTTTGTACCAATGCACTGAACACGAACTAAAGAAAGAAATGGTTTTAACATGATTTGGTTTAAAGAGTCATAGATTTGTTATTCATTTTAAAGACCGAGTGAGAAATGAAAGAGCCAGAGAGACACAAAGAAAGAGGAGATTAGATTTTCACTCAAAAGTGTTCAGATAAATTTGATTTAAAATGTTTTTTTTACATTTCATTTGAATAAGTAAACCTTTATTACAAATTATTAACTCTCTCCGTCTGGAATCTTGTACACATTTCTCCCACTTCCCATTCTCGGATCAAGTTGAAACTTTGTACATTTATTCATTGTCATTTATTCGTAATTGATTAATTTGTTTCCTATACAAAATATACTTTACTAAGCTAGACACAAATATTAAACGAATCACCATTTATTTGTTTTACAGAGCTTATATCAACTGACTCTGTCTGGGGAAAATGTTTGACCCAATCAGTTTAGATAGGCCAGATGTTCTCAACTTGTTTTCAATAAAATAAACTACGTAGCAGATTGTCTTCATTGAGATCCCACATTGACTAGTCAAGGGAGATAATTATCAATATTTATTAAAAAGCTTATTTCTGTCTGTTTGTACGCGATATTTCTCCAACACCGAAACTCGCAATTTTTTTTTTTATCCTTAGAACACAAGAATCATTAAACATTGACCAATTAGTCAATTCATCGTTCCATTAGATTGATATCGAAAAAGGGAATATATTCTTGAGAGATATATCTGTAATTGCGGAGTTCTTTGATTGGCTTTGCCTTTTTACAAAAGATGTTGTATATTTCGCTGGTATTTCTTTAAAGTGAAATCACAACCAATACATTTTGGATGAAAAAAAGATTTTCAAAGTTTATTTTCTTCATAAGTTAACAAAAAAAAGTCTCATTTATATTTGTAAATGTTTTACTGACCTCATTGATAAACGTAGTGTTAGAGTGCTTTCCCCTTTTCTTGAACAGGCCGGAAGTTTTGAGAGTGCAGCTTTTATGACAACATTATGATTGACGATGTTTATGACTTAGAGAAACAATAATTTAAAGTGACAAAAGTATTACTTTAGAACGGATTGTTTACATCACACTTAAACAAAAAATAAAAACTCTTTCTTACGTGGCAAGCTAGAGACTATTGTTTTTATATGAGTCCGTCTGTTTAGATCTCAAACCCTGACAACAGCAATTGATTGTCTGATTGAACACTCACCACTCTATTATGTTGGAAGTATGTACACTAGATTCCTCTTGGCCTTATGAAAGTGAACTCCATGCAATTAATATATATATTATATATAATTTAATATGCAAAGTATTTAAACAAACTGAACTGAGCCAAATAGAACATCAGACATTCCATCACAAGGTATTACTGAGCCAAATAGAACATCAGACATTCCATCACAAGGTATTACTGAGCCAAATAGAACATCAGACATTCCATCACAAGGTATTACTGAGCCAAATAGAACATCAGACATTCCATCACAAGGTATTACTGAGCCAAATAGAACATCAGACATTCCATCACAAGGTATTACTGAGCCAAATAGAACATCAGACATTCCATCACAAGGTATTACTGAGCCAAATAGAACATCAGACATTCCATCACAAGGTATTACTGAGCCAAATAGAACATCAGACATTCCATCACAAGGTATTACTGAGCCAAATAGAACATCAGACATTCCATCACAAGGTATTACTGAGCCAAATAGAACATCAGACATTCCATCACAAGGTATTACTGCGTTGACTTAGTGAGCAGCTTCTTCAAAACTGTTGCTCAGAAAATACTCATAAGGACACAAAGATTAAGGCACATTCCTCTTTCCATATGCTAGGACAAATTTGTACAAATGCTCTTTCTTCCCTAGTGCTATTAGAGCATGAAATGGGTTGCCTGAGCCCGCCAGGAAAATCAATGACTTGTAGAAAAGAATTTACAAGATATAAGAAGATAAGAATTAAAAAAACATACTAACTATGTCCTCCATTCTCTACTCAATCACCAAACAATTATGTCTAACTTTCTGATTGCGTGTTTGCTAGTGTACAAACTAAGTTTGTATGTTGAATGCACACACATGTGTAGAATAAATAGAATTAAAAAGCGATTACTTCGCCACCACGTGTGTGTAAGTTCGTCTAAATGTAATGGCCCACATGGATCTCACTTGGTTCTCTTTTTCAGTCATAAATATAATTGTATTTTATAAGACAAGATCTGAACAGCTCTGGTACAACAACAACAACAATAAAATGAACTAAGCACAAAATAGCTGAGTAGTCAGACACTTAGATTCTTAAAAAAGTACTTGAGTTTGAATCTCTGTCTTTGCAAGTTTTGATGTGGCCACTCATTGCGCTGGTCACCCTCGTAAACTAATGGACAAGATGGTATAGAAGTAAAGACAGCTTTACACCCAGCTTTACAACCAGTTTTAAACACAGCTTTACAACTAGCTTTACTCTCAGCGTAACATCTTTTCCGCTAATCCTGATGTTCTGAGCATAAAGAGGATATATTCGCTGATCCATAGAACTCTGTTCCATAGTTTGAGAAAAACTAATTTACAATGTGTGAAATTGTATTTATTTGAGGAAAATACATTAATTTGACAAATGTTTAATTCTAGTGTCTAAGACCGCTCTTAGTTGAACACTGAAAACAATGTTGACATAACTAACAAGGTGATCTGTTGAAATTGGCTGCAAGATCTTTGTCTTTTTCATCCGAGTCTTGCATCTAGAATGACTAGAAACAAAATCTTTAGATTGCTTTGAACTGAAAACATTAGAGAAACACAAGGAACAGTGATTGGAAGAAATGCACTCTCTCAGCTAGATCTGACAGTGAAACCAAAGGAAAGCATTAGAGATCTATCCAAAGGCTTGATTTTAAAGTTCACAGTTTTATGTAGCAGATGTCTTCCTTTCTTTAGCTATTGTGTCAGGTTTTTTTTTTCCCACACTTTTTGTCAGTTTCATAATCTATTGAACACATTTCTCTATCACTCTTGGCAAAACGATAACAGGAACATTTATGATCACATTCCAATAGAATATTGGAACTATTCATTCTACTATCAAAGTGGTAAAAACATATGTAATGGTGTCTAATTAAGAATGTTGGCGGTGTATACATATAAGCCTGTAAGTGTTAGATTCTATATATTTCCGGCATGTTTTGTTAATCATTTGTTTTCTTTATTAAATACACTGAGTATTAGAAGCCAGAATTAAAATGTTATTAAAAGCTCAAGTTGTATTTCTTCCATAAAACATTCACTCTTTACCTTTAGGTTATAAAAATCTTCTGAACGGAAACAGAATTTACACAGACGGGTGGAGACAAACTGTGTTTGACCTTGACCTATCTCTACCCTTACCTTTTTTTTTGCTCCCGACTTATTCTTCTTAGCCTTGACCTTTCCCCCCCCCCTCTCTCCACACCGACTTTTCCCTCACCTAAACATTGAAAGTTACCTCTTCAGAACTGAATGAAAGAAATCAACAGGTTTTGTTTTGGGTTTCTACTTGAGCCTTGCTGTGTGATGTTGGGGTGTTCTATAGCCATAATCTCTCTGAAGCCTGGACTTGATATAGAGTCAACTCAATGGAAATACGGAGTCTGAAAAAAAACAAGAGATATTTTAGCTTTTTTTTTTTAAGTTTAAAAATAATCTCCATTTTTGTAATGGCCTAATTGAACCACTATTCAACCTTATATCAACTCAGTCTGTCTGTCTGTCTGTCTGGGTGGAATCATGTCCAGGTTGTCTGGGTGGAATCATGTCCAGGTTATTTGACCTACTTCCCAGTCTTCATGAAACTTC
Organism: Biomphalaria pfeifferi; assembly: GCA_030265305.1. Classification (NCBI taxonomy): domain Eukaryota; kingdom Metazoa; phylum Mollusca; class Gastropoda; family Planorbidae; genus Biomphalaria; species Biomphalaria pfeifferi. The sequence continues at coordinate 1,051,132 of JASAOG010000145.1, read as the reverse complement.
GGACCATTACACATTGTCGATGACAACACAGAAATCACTAAAAAAAAAATTAAACAAGTTATTAGTCAATGAGTTGTAATCAATTTATTTTGTTTTATATAGAGCCTTGAGTAGAGAACTTGGCCGTTCGCTTAAATGGTAAAACTAACAATAGACTATAAAACCTTCTACTTTTATAAGTACTTGGATAACTCAGTGGTTAACAAGTCGGCCTTCCAGCGTGGAGGCTTGAGTTCGAATTGAGACTCGAACAACTTTGTATTTGTTTTTGTAAAGCAGCTTTTCAAACCTATCCCCCCCCCTCCCCACTGGTCCACAAAAATGATTGAAAACTACGCTAAACAAAAACGATCGTTAAAATATTTCCAATCGCATAAATTAAGTACTGTTAGTTTAGATTCATTAAAAATTAATGACATGATTGATTCAAAATAATTGCTGTAATTTCATTTAATATAAGCTGTGACGTTTCTAATGAGCTTGAGAATACTTTGAACGACATCCGTAAAAACCAAAGCGGCACTTAATAAGTGAATAAGTAAATCTGTTGGTCAACATGCTTCGTGTTCAAATACTTGTTTTAAGAATTGTATTAGTTTGAATATTGTCATTGAAATAGAAACTTGAGCAGATATTCGCTACGAAATGAATAAATTAAATATGGAATATTACGTAAAAGAAAAGAAAACGATTTTTGTAAAAGTTATACAATTATTATTATTATTATTATTATTATTTTAACTCATTGTATCCTAATCCAATGCGCAAAGAAAAGTACACGTGTACTTCCATCAAGCTCTTAGTCTAAACTCCAGGAGGACCTGACGACACATACACATTGGTTCATCCACATCTTTCAACCAGGACAAAACGAATGGCTTGACTTTAACAACAGAACATTTTCTTTTCACCTCAGAACTTCTCTCTCATAGTTTTCATTTTTGTGCTTGTATTTTGTTTATCTCAGTGCACTTTTACCAACCCCTCCCTCTCACTCTAAAAACACAAGTCGTAAATAAACATTATAGCACCGTCTCCTGGGAAACATACGTAATAAAACAATGAATTCTGGTGTACAAAGCTATTGTACTATTTATAACAGAGTTTATAACTGAGCATATGTCACAGTGCACCAGAGATTTGCATTGAGGATTTCATGACAAACTTTTAGGGTACTTGACATTAGTTGAAGAAAGTACGGAACATTGTGCTAGTCACATTATACTCCTGTAAGCCACAAATACTTGCTAACTTTAGGTGAAGGGCCCCATGTTCCGCCAGAATCTTCAATGGAACTCACGTCCCACCCTGAAACATGAGAGAAAGAGATAATCTAAGAAACACTGAGACTAACTAGTCAATACAATGAGGCCACACATTTCCCGACAGAAAGTCCACAGTGTTGAACTGTAATCCTCTTTTAAGTGAGGTTTTAAAGCCAAGAGCCATGACTCAGTCCTTTTCTATAACTTTTATTTTTTGGACGAGTTGTCGCGACCAGGTCTGGACAAATAAAACCATTATCATCAAACTAAGAAGTTATATTTAGCCGACATGCTAAGATATCTTTTAAATGACGTCAGCTAACAAGAAGATATCACGTCCTGGAGCAGTGGATACTGCCAGGCAGGGCAAGGGATCAAGATATGACATTCTAATGTAAGCTAATGAATTATTTGGTAGGGCTTAACTGTGTTAATCTAGTATATTTCTTTACATTGGATTAGAGTGTTTTTTTTTCAATTCGAAATAACGCCAACTAATTGAATTTTATATATTTTAATATCATGGGCGTAGCCAGAGGGGTTTTTTGGGGTTAAAAATCCCCCTCGAAAAGAGATTCTCCTCACGCAAGGGTGGGGGTGGGATTTTGTGACTAATTTTTTGCTATGATTATGTTTATTTTAGGTGAGATTTAAATATTGAACCATCACTTGTCCCAGCGCAGCCAATCGGGGTTTTGAGTTTCAAATCCCCTTCCAGGGGGGTTCTGTGATTAAACCCTCCTCTTATATAAAACAAAAAATAATGCAAACATAAATCCCATATTTCCAAGAGCATACCAAGGGGGATTTTAATGTTACCCCCCTCCGAATTTTTTTTACGATAAAATTCCCTCTTCAATATAAGACTAAAGCATACACCAGTCACCTTATTCTATGAGCGTAGACAAGAGGGGTTTTGTGTTAAAACCCCATCCAGAGGGTTTCGAGTTTAAAATGCCCCTCCCTTCCAGCGGGGTTAGAAGCTAAAAACTACTTCTTCAATATAAATAAAAACAAATTACGCATTTAAAATTCTACGAGCGTAGCCAAAAGGGGTTTTGAGTTAAATACCCTCCTCCTCCAGAGAGATTTAAGTTTAAAACCCCTCCTGAAGGTTTTGATTTTAAATACTCTCTTACAGAGAGTTTTGAAGTTGAACTCTCTCATCAATTTTATTCTAAAGCAAACTACAGTCACCAAATTCTATGAGCGTAGCCAAGGGGTTTTGAATTTACAAAAAAAACAAAAAAAAAACTCCACAGATTTTTTAGTTTACAACCCCCCAAAAAATGATTTTGACGATAAAACTTCCTTTTTGATATAAAATCTAAAGCAAACTACAGTCACTTAATTCCAAGAGCGTAGCCAAGAGAGGTTACAAATTTCTACCAGTGGCTGGGCTCCATTAATAAAGTGCAGTGAATAGCAAGGAAGTCATCTGCCGAAATTGAAAAAAAAGACTAAATGTGGCTCAACAAAGATGACTAAGACTAATTTTAGAGGTCAGTTATAGAGATCGGATCTCAATCAAGGAAATCCTGTACCGAACTGGGAGTCGAATACTTAGTGAGGTTGTGACAGAGCGTCGCATGAGGTGTGCGGGACATGTTCTCTGTCAAAATGTTGAACGCATAATAAGAGTTCAACTTATACTACCACATCTGTCTAGTACAATTTCTTTACATTGTTCGATACTAGACAAAATATTTAATTTCCAATAGTTAATTAAAATTTTTTTTTTGGTGCTGTTGATTCTTGTTTTGTCAGGTAAAAGAAGTTATTGTGTAAAACTTCAGCTTGATTCGAGAATGGGTGTGGGAGAAATCACGTGTACACATTTTTTGTTTACTAGACAAACAAACAGAGTCAGTTGGCGTAAGCTTTCTAAAAAAACATCAACAAGTTAGCAGAAAGAAAAGGTTTCAAAATAAATATCTATTTAATCTTGAATCTTTGTTTGTTTGTTTGTATGCATAATTGTGTGTTTGTAAGTTGAACCTACTGTCAGGATGAAAGTAAAAGTATTGATGTTACAGGCTGTACACTATTTCTGATGCTGCTCTTCTAACTGGTCATGTAGTAGACTTCAGGAAACTTTCTTACCAAACATGCACATATTGTTTAGAATAGAGCAGTGTGGACCCTCAATGAATACATTCTGCTACTTGGCTGAAAACAAATCTAGAAAACCTCGCTCTCAATCTCAACAGATGTAAGAGAAACATTGGGTTGGATCTTTTCTTTGGATTACAATCCATTCAGTTCTCTGTATACCATTGCAGAACGTTCATCTTTTTTTTTCCATCTTTATTTCTTATAGTAAGGAAAGAATTTAAACAAGCAAAATAAAAAAAAAAAACTTAAAAAGGAAAACAAAGCTTATATTAAGTGTATGAATTAGTTTTGATCAGTCATGTAATACAATTTGTAACAATCTATAAAGGGGTCTAATTCAGCTTATACCAACACTTCAGTCAAGTACTATTTCTTTCCTTAGGAAAAGGGACTAATTCAGCTTATACCACCCACTTCACTCAAGTACTACTTCTTTCCCTTGTTTGACATTACAAACAAAATATTGTATTACCAATAGTTAATTAAAAAATTGGTTAATTTTTTATTTGATTCAGGTGTTGTCAGGTAAAAGAAATAATAGTGCGAAATTTCAGCTTGATCCGATATTAGGTGTCGGAGAAATAACGTGTACAAATTTTTGGCCAGACAGACAGAGTAAGTTGATAAAAGCTTTGTAAAAAAAGTAAAGGTTTCAGAAATTCCATTCATGACTTATCGTGACTTCATCGTCTGCTAGAGTCAACTTTTGGTTTTCTTCTTTTCTTCCAAGTCTTAGCGTTGAAATAAAACGAACGAGCGAGTCGGACAGCTAGAGCATTGAATTAGTTCACTAACGAATTCGTTTATAATGTGAACATCTTGAAAGTACAAGAGTTGAACCTAGTGTACAGTTGTTTTATTGCCCATTGAAAGTACCCGAAATGACTAAAATATTGTAGTGCATGAATAAACATAATAAACATAAACATAAATAATTACAACAACAAACTATCAAGACCAAGCTAGCTAGTCAATGTTGGTGACATTCTAAATATATATACAGCAACTGTCACCTTGGCAAATACAAAAACATAATTGAAATATCCGTTTTAATTCAACTATTATATTAAGACCATGGTATATAGGACTTTATAAGACACGAGGTTTAGTATCCACAAATAAGTCCCCGAGCTGTCTTGTACAAAGAACTCATTGATATCTAGGCTACAATTGTGTCTATAGTTTCTCTTCAGACGAGAGGAAGAGACTTGAACCGAAAAACATCACGTTCATGAGATGAAGTGCTAGCCCTAGAGCCAGCCAGCCATCAGCCCCCCTCACTCAGATCCTACTTCTTTTGTATATAATGATTGGAAACAACAAGACTACTGAAGAGTAATGTGTTTGATACGAGCTCAAGGAATATTCAAGCCATGCTTTTTGTTTTCATTTTATGATATCGGATTTCAGGTTTTGCAATTTAAACATGACAGACGGACGGATGGATGGACAGACCAACCACACAAAAGTAATAGTTGCATTTCCCCTTTCGTGGGCCGCTAAAATGTATTTTACATCTCGACCAAATAGCTGACCATTGAAAAGCTCATGTCAAAGGTTATATCAGCAAGTAGAAAACGAAAGTGAATCTCTCACGTGATTGTGGTCTAGAGAGGGGAATAAATCTGGCAAAGCCACGTGCACGTTAAAGACCTGTGAGCAGGAAACAGTAGAAATGTAATTTTCGGGTTACCGTACTTTACATTGCAGACCTATAAGTTGATATAGAGACAATGATTTTGGAATTTCGTCCGGAGTATATTTTTCTTGTAGATACGCTCAATGTGCCAACTTAATGACGTCAGTTCATCGTATAGGATAAAAATATATTTGTTTTTTGTAACAGCTTGCCCTTAGAAATAGACGTTGGATTTGGACTGGTCAATTGTGAACTAAAAAGAAGTTGTGTTTTGTAAGAACTTTCATTATACGTACACAAACGAACTGGTAAATAAATAACATTTTTTTCATTTCTATTTTTAAATCATGTTTTGTTTGTGAGCCAATGGAACCTTTCCCATGTATTCTTTTGTTGAAGTGTTCTTTAGAAAACCTATTTCTTAGAAATGTTTAAGAGGTGTGTGTATGCCTCTCGATTTTTCTTCTAATGTAACCAGTACGATAAATATTTGACTCAATTTCTCTCATTATGGTGCACTGCATCAAGAATAAACATTTTACAGATAAACTCTTTAGCATAGCAATGCTCTTAAGCACTGTGGTCGTAAATTATTTATACCTCGCAAGATAAAGCTTCCCCCTTTTTTTTTCTATTTTGCTTTTATAATGTTTTCTTGTTGTTGTATTTAAAGGAAGAATTTTGGAACATTTGAGTTTTAAAAACTGACTGAAAGACTTTATTTCGGTGAATTAGAAACGATTCATAGTCTTTTTTTTTTAAATAGACCTATAATTATGTATATACATAGGCTACACGAGGGGCGTGCTGGATGAGGGATAAGCGCTCGGCTTCAGAACCGAAGGGTCTTGGACTCTTATATCGGTGAAGACTTGGATTTTGAATATTGGGAGTTTTCGGGCGCCCCGAACCAACCAAATCAACCTGACATTAGTTGAAGAAATTAAAGGTGTTTGTCGTTGTACTGACTATGTGACATCTGCTCAATAGATCTCAAGGTCTGGTACTTTTACTTATAGGCTACAAATTAATTGTTTGAATATTAAAATTCCAAGAATCGTATCAGTTTATTACAAAGTTTGTTTGATTATACGTTCTAATTTGGGGAAAAAAAGGAAAAAAATTGTTTAAGAATTTAAAGTTTTTATTTTCGAGCTATTTTTAAATACTGTCTGTATCCTGAATACTTAAAATGGCATTTATACATTAATAAACTTAGGTAATAGATATTTTAAAAATATTTTCTATGAATATTCTACGATGTTTTTCTCTTAAATAGTTCTTAGTTACCTAACACTGTAAAACATGTATGATGCTCAAAAAAGGTCTTTTAAGTGCTTGCGGATTTATATTTTTTATTCTATAATTCGTCAATTTATTTTTTTAAAAGTTGACTTCTTTTTGTGGTCTGTGTCTGACTTAAGTCTGACAAGAACAGATCAACCCCCTTGGTGACTTCTTCTTTTGTCTACCTTAAGTCTGACAAGAACAGATCAACCCACTTTGTGACATCTTCTTCTGTCTGCCTTATGTTCATAACTTGGCATGGCGCTTGCAGAACTTCTTTTGATTTTTGTTACCTGCACATGAATATTCAAGTTCAGATATTTTGAGGTAAATATGTTCAAGCAACTTTCCAACAACTTAAAATTATAGATCCACTTGGTTTGAGAAGTAAAGGATTGGCATCTTATGGAAAAGTATATAGCAGTTATAAAGATATTCCACACAGAAAACTCATTAGTCTGTTTATTCTACTGTAATTAAGATATGGTCTCTAAGAAAAGATGACGTCAAGAAATAGAAATATCGTGTTACGTTTCCTTTTGTTTTGAAGTACACCAACAACAAGAGAAACACGCGTAACAATTTTTTTTAAATGTTATCTCTGCAGACAATAGAGTTCAAGCTTGTAACGGGTGGAGTTGACTCAGTCTGGTCAACGGTCTCACATCGCTGAAATATGACCTGATAATTGTTGTGTTTACTTGGTAATAGCAACAAACTTGTTATATTTGTGAGGTTTTTAAACAAACGATAACAGTTGCTATGACAACTTTTTTTTTATTTGTTTATGTTTATAAATAAATGTGTTCAAGCCTAAATAAGATAATAATACAAAATAAAAGCAGGCCTTCAAAGGAATTCTGTGGATACGCCTTTGGAGATAGAAACAGCTGATAAGTAGATAGTCTATAACTTCAGACATATTTATAAATACCTGCCCTTTCTGGAAGAACATACATTTTAGATGATTTTAACTGACCTTCTTGTGATTTTGACTAAATCTAAATTTAAGAACTCAGTGTCCTCTGCTGTACAACACTTATAAATATTGGTATTGACCCATTACAGGTCATCTCTTCATGACTCTGCTTGGGTTTGAAATGTCAAAACGTAATGAGAAATGGGAAAGACATTTCGAATTTGAATCCATGTTGGTCGCCCACGAGAATTGCTCAAAATATCTACAACTTCCTCTACAACTTCCTCTACAACTTCCTCTACAACTTCCTCTACAACTTCCTCTACAACTTCCTCTACAACTTCCTCTACAACTTCCTCTACAACTTCCTCTACAACTTCCTCTACAACTTCCTCTACAACTTCCTCTACAACTTCCTCTACAACTTCCTCTACAACTTCCTCTACAACTTCCTCTACAACTTCCTCTACAACTTCCTCTACAACTTCCTCTACAACTTCCTCTACAACTTCCTCTACAACTTCCTCTACAACTTCCTCTACAACTTCCTCTACAACTTCCTCTACAACTTCCTCTACAACTTCCTCTACAACTTCCTCTACAACTTCCTCTACAACTTCCTCTACAACTTCCTCTACAACTTCCTCTACAACTTCCTCTACAACTTCCTCTACAACTTCCTCTACAACTTCCTCTACAACTTCCTCTACAACTTCCTCTACAACTTCCTCTACAACTTCCTCTACAACTTCCTCTACAACTTCCTCTACAACTTCCTCTACAACTTCCTCTACAACTTCCTCTACAACTTCCTCTACAACTTCCTCTACAACTTCCTGCCTCTTGGATCCGAAGGAAGAGAATTTAAAGACTTTTAACTTAGCTTGCAAAATTCTTTAAATGTTAACGTTTGAGATTGAGATTGGCCGATCCTCCGAGGGGGACTTAATCCTAACCCGTAATTAGATTAGGGATGTCCTAGAAGCTGTGTGTCCCTAAAACAGCGAGACTTTTAGTAGGCCTTACCTTTAATTACATCAAGTCACATGTCTCTTATGAGCTGCCCTGATTACTATTTATACTTTACAAATGTAGTGCCAATGTACAAGATTTTTGATGTCATGAAACCATCCCATTATAACAGTTTTATGTATTGGAGGGGGAAAAATACAATGAGCAAATAAAATAATTGTATTAAAAAAAGTTCAATAAGAGATGTCAATAAGAACGTTGAAAATTTAAAAAAAAATTGAAACACATACACAATAGTAGACTGCAAAGTTTTCAAAACATTGAAACACATACACAATTGTAGACTGCAAAGTTTTCAAAACATTGAAATACATACACAATTGTAGACTGCAAAGTTTTCAAAACATTGAAACACATACACAATTGTAGACTGCAAAGTTTTCAAAACATTGAAACACATACACAATTGTAGACTGCAAAGTTTTCAAAACATTGAAACACATACACAATTGTAGACTGCAAAGTTTTCAAAACATTGAAACACATACACAATTGAAGACTGCAAAGTTTTTAGAGGTCAACCTTTTTTCTTTCATTTCAGATCTCATTTACTTTCTAAATTTGGATTTATTTGAAGAAAAAATTATTCGGAGATTGTCTCCACAACAATGACATCTTTCTTATCCCACCTGATATTGTCAGTCATGCTTGTAAACATCCTCCTCCTGACAGATTGTCAAACAAAGGGGTCTGGTAAACGAAGACAACGGCGGTCAACACGTAACGGTGCTGAGGGGTAAGTTGTCAAAGTTATCCTAACAGGATGTTGTAATCGATGTAACTACTCCACTACTTATAAAATGTTTCAAATGACTTGCGTCTCAAATAGCCTCTGACAACCAGTCCAATTTCTGACCTTCAAGTGTGGTTTAGGTATTGGGTTCGGCGGAACTGGTTTCACTAGCAGAAGTGGCAAAAGGGAATAACTGACGCCTAAAACAGTAAGCTTCGGGCACGAGGGGGTCGCTAGCCGTGGCTGGCTACCCAACTAGGAGAAGGATAACTCTGAATTCAAACCTGTGCTGCCTAGGAGCTATACCCAATCATGGGAAAGGCTTATAGCTAATGCCCAGGTATTCACCACATTTCTATGAGACAATCCATAGTCGATTCCGATTGAAGGAGGCCAAAGATTTTTAAAAAATTTTTTTCTCATTTTGTCTTCGTTTTCTTAGCGACCCCGAAAGGGGAAAAGACGCTATTAGTTTTGTGTGGAATGTCTGTCCGTCTTTCCGTCCGTCCCGTTTAGATCTCGTAAACTAGAAAAGATAGTGAAAATCTGACACCATAATATTTTAGACCATTCAAAGTTCTGATGAAACAGATACTTTTTTTCTTTTCTGAAAGCGAAAAATCCAATTTTTTAAAATTACTTATGCAAGCATTTTTTCATAAAAATACACCACTTTTACAACTATTCGTTGTTAATAGTAAGAAACACGGGAGGCACTTTTGAAGGGGAGGGCAGAATATGCTATATGTATAACATATCTATGCAAACGGTTTTAGCTTTTTTTGTCAAAATTTTTTTTTTTACATTTGTATTGCTAAGTTATGTAAGTTCTGTCATACTAACTACTACATTTACACACACAAAAAGTTTTCTTTCTTTTAAGAGAAAAAATATATTTAGTATGCATATAAGTTGGACATAATTTAAAACAATTAATAAGTAGTATTTCATATTATCGCGTGAATTACGCTCTAATATCATCGCATGTTTTAAATTATTTTAACTAACAAACATTTTAGCATAGAAATAATTACTTCTGCACGACTTGATCTGTCTTATAAATTATCGTAATGCTTATTTTAATTCTACAATAGACTTCCACTCGCGATAAACGTGATGTATTCACCAATGCTGGCTACAATGCGATTTGTTTATAAAAATATGTCTATTTGCATCTACAATAATAATCTAGTTTTCAATAAAATATCAAATCTTATTATAGATAATAATTCAATGAACAGTAGAGAGGTAAAACTTATAAGAGTTAACTAAAATAATTTGATGGACAATAACAATTTTTTTTTCGCTACATCTAGATCAACAATCAAATATTTTTCATTTTAAAATAATGTAAGTTTTTTTTTTTTGAGTTGTTCAATTTCTTAGGCCAGTTTTCTCAAACTGTGGGGCGATTCCCCCTCACCTCTTAGGGTGCCGTCAAAGGGGCGCGATGTTGGTTTTATCTTTTTTTTCAAGAACAATGTAGTTATAATCCAGATTTGAGTATTAGTCAAATAAAATGATATTATCAATGCTTATAATACCAGTCGGCGTTAGGCATTTTAAAGTGTAATTTGGATTGTGCAGACAAAAAAACACTCTTTAGGCGTAACAGAGATACCCCTTGTAAGCGTTATACAGATCAACTCAGGCGCCATTTTGCCCTCATGGCAAAGAGGAAAGTAGCTGTTAGCAGATGGTGTCTAAAAGAGACAGTTGGAGAGCTCTCACAAAGGCGCACGACAAGTCACATTTAAGGCCCAGAAGAAAGTCTTAGTAGAAGACAGGCGCAGACGTAAAGTAAACCTAATTAGACCCCTAGCGTACAAAGGCTTTCGCTGCATCACGTGCACAAAAATATGAAGGTCGTAAACATGTGAAACATTGCACTCATAATTAATCTTCTGAAACGACCGACAATTATTTTTTGTAAAATTGAGAATACATCTTTAGCGTGTATTTCAATAAATCCCCAAAATCGATTCCTAGATTAAATAGCACTATCTACATAGCTAAAGACTTTCGACATTTACTCTCGATAAGAGATAACAGAGGTCGATTCCAATCAAGTTCCTCATTTTAGTCGTTTAGTGCCACTTATAATGTGATTTCTTTGTTGATCCCAGAAGAGGAAAAAAACCTTTTTGAGATAGTGGTGATAAGTATGATTAGTTTTTGGCTTTACCATGACATTGAACAAATAAATTAATAGAAGTGACAAATTCATATAAAGATAGGCGAATTGTTTTTTAACAACAAACTTCAGGTTTTAAACTCCTTTTTACATCCATTTAGAGAAAGAATTTTATAATCCTATACTTTATGCAGGTTAATATAAGTTGCAATAGATTTTGCTTGATATTGCATTTTAGAAACAATCGATTTAAAATTCAGAAACATCTTCCGGGTTTTATTTGCGTTACTTTGTCATTGGTCAGATCTGACCTGGCCAGGATGTTGATACCGGACTTTTATGTCATCTTGCCATGTAGGAAACAATCATTTTAATTTTAACGGACAAATGGCAGGATTTAGATATAGGATTTAGATATAGGATTTAGATAGCTGACTTTTATCGATTTCTTTTTTTTTTCAAATTAGATTTTTTTTCTTTCAGAATTGTTTTTCGACCGTAAATCAAATAGCTTCACGTGTCACACTTCAGTTTGTACCTAAAAATAAGCCCGCGGACTGGTGGCCTCGCACATCTTCCATGGTTCAACTTGAATACTAGTCAATTTTTATTTTCCTACTGTTTGGATGTTCGAGTTTTTCAGCTTGTCTGTAAAAAAAAAATAAAACCTTGACCTTAGAATCTGTTTTCAGAAGTAGAAACTTTTGTTGTTCGAAGAACTCCAGACGACGAAATAAACTTCCAAGAAAGAAATGACGTCGAACTCATGGTGCATTGTTAAGTCTAAACAAAAATTTTTCACCGAAACAATTCCATCCAATTCCTACTGATTCTAAATCTAATAGAGACATCTAGTTCAACAGCCTACCAGTAATAGTTTGGTTTTCAGGAGACACAATTTTCCCGCGTAAAACTAAGAATCAACGTTTTTTTTACTGAGGACTTTTTTTTTCTCTAGTAAAAACCTTGAATGGTTCATCACTTTGTTGACTTCCGAGTCACGTGACTGTTAGGAAAACGTCTTTGGAAACATGCAACACAGTAAGAGGAGGGAGAAGCGGGACGAGGAATGAGGAGGGGGGGGGATGAGGAAGCTTGTTAACATTTTTGTTCTCCGTTAAATTGAGAGTAAATTGGTTGGAAATGAGTGCCCCACGGCACTGAGAAAATGAAATGTTTTGTTAAGTCAGCGCGACACGTGATCTCAGACAATTGAAGGAATAGATTTCCCGTTCCAAGTGTTATCGCCAGAGTAAAAGGCTAGATAATAAAGAGGTCTGCATCCGTACTGCATAGTTTACATTCAGGGCCGTCACTAGGGACATGTTTCATCTTCTTGAATGCGGCCTACAACCTTCTCTCACTAACACACACACATACACACACCGGGCTGGACAAGATCCTAGGGAAAATATGAAGCAAGATGTAGACCAAATCAAACAACACAGTAGTTTATTTTTAGTTAGACTAAGTGTAAAGAGATGTTTAATTTGTTCATATTTGGCGTGTTTGTTTAAGTCTAGGGGAGATTTTATTAATTTTATCCCACTCACATATAAGATTTTGTACAGGCACACCGCAACTAACAGTAAGAACAGACCAATATTATACGTTTATAAATAAAATAATTTAATAAGTGAAAGTTTACAAAAGATAAATGATCAAATAAAATTATAATTAAGAAATGAAATGAAGGTGCTACTATCTAACAGAACTGCTCATCATGGATTGGTGAGTGGTTGGAGGAGAAGAGTGTTCCTAGGTCTGGCTACTTATTTTCTTAGCTGCTAGCCCGTGGGTCGTGGGTCGTTCTCTAGCTCGTAGAGAGCCGTGCTAACTCAACACCAGTTTATCTTCTGCAGCGAAGGTTGCTCTAATCAGTCGGCATTAGGCAATAGCTATTGGGCAGTGGACAGTTTGGGCCGGGTACTGGGCAGATGATACTGGGCAGTATAAGGCACTGTGGACACTGGGCAATATGTTAAGGCCAAGGACAGTAGACGATGCCTTCTTGCTAACAGGTATATAATTGGGGGGGGGGGGTGTATCTGGTGTGGTCTGCTCCGGTTACAGCTTTGGGTGGAGATCTGGTAGTTGTAGCAATCGGGTGTAGCAACCAGGGGTAGCAACCAGGCTGGGGATAAGGCAGACAATTAGGAACCTCCTAAAGGCATTGAGCAGGGATTCCCATATGCCTTGCAATCAATCAGATGTAGGCACTGGTATCTTAACCTGCTCTAATTTTTTTCTAAGTTTAAAATCTGCTCTGTAGATTTTTACCTCTCTCTGGGTTTTTACCTCTCTCTGGGTTTTTACCTCTCTCTGGGTTTTACCTCTCTCTAGGTTTTTACCTCTCTCTAGGTTTTTACCTCTCTCTGGGTTTTTATCTCTCTCTAGGTTTTTACCTCTCTCTGGGTTTTTATCTCTCTCTAGGTTTTTAGCTCTCTCTGGGTTTTTACCTCTCTCTGGGTTTTACCTCTCTCTAGGTTTTTACCTCTCTCTAGGTTTTTACCTCTCTCTGGGTTTTTATCTCTCTCTAGGTTTTTACCTCTCTCTGGGTTTTTACCTCTCTCTAGGTTTTTACCTCTCTCTGGGTTTTTACCTCTCTCAGGGTTTTACCTCTCTCTGTTTTTTTTACCTCTCTCTAGGTTTTTACCTCTCTGGGTTTTTACGTCGCTCTAATTTTCCCTCGAAAAGGTTGTGTCGTAACTTACCAATGGCACGTTCTCCTCTACTCAGTCAGCAGGTTTTTTCAACAGAGAGGGTTAAAGGTCTGATCAATAGGTTGTCAGACAATACGAAAACGTTGAAGAGGCTTAGAGAAGAGACAGAGGGTGGGGAATGGTTTGAACAAAAGTTTAGTAGGAGAAAGACCACGGATACATTTTTTCCTGAACACAGCATGGCTGTCCTAATGGAAATGGAAATAATACTAAGGCTTGTCTTCGAGTTCGAAGATTAATGTGGCATGCAGTATTTTCCGTGGTTACGCAATCCGCACATATTTAGCCACATCCAGCGCAGGCAAAGGAGAAATGAATTGACTTACTCGGAAATGATCTTAACCTTTAGCATGCCGGATGTACGTGGCGGGAATGTGAGTCTCGAGGGAACAGACAACACGATGGTCGTTACTAAATCCGTCTTTCCCTGTTACGGTTCTTTGGCGGTTAATGGTAGTCGAAATTTCAATAATCGATCAAACTAAATGAACATTTGCATATTATAGATTGAGGAACGCGGTGCCTGAATGGTTAAGCGCTCAGCTTCCGAACATGAGGTCCTGGGTTCGAATCTCGGTGAAGGCTGGGATTTCGAATTTCGGGATTTTTAGGGCGTCCCTGAGTCCACCCAACTCTAATGGGTACCTGACTTTAGTTGGGAAAGTGAAGGCGGTTGGTCGTTGTGCTGGCCACATGACACCCTGCTTGTTAATCGTTGGCCATAGAGGCAGATGACCTTAACATCATCTGCCCCATAGGTCGCAAGGTCTGAAAGGGAAAGTTTACATTTTTTTTTATATATTATAGATTGTGTTTAGTGTTTAGATGTATGTATGTATGTATATATGTTTGTATGTAAGTAAGGATGTATATATGTATCTTCATAATTTCCTTTTCTTAGTCTTCTCTCCTGGTTTGACAGCCTGCTCTATCACACACACATCGATTGGTCAACTCCTAATGTAGTTAACATGAAAAAAAAAAGTATTTAGTCATTTTCCTTTCTTTCTTTCCCTGACATCCAAACGCACATGGGAAACCTGCGTATAAAATAAGGTCATAGTTCAACTGAAACTAACAATTATGCGATTGCATACATTATCAAACGAGACATGTACTTTCTTTCTGCTGTGGGTGTTTTATTCAAGTTTAAACGTATTTAACTAACTACCCCAGAGATCTGGACTTTGTTATCATGAACCAAGGTAAAGGTCAATGCAGACATTACCTATGTACAATGCCATGTCATGATGATCCCAGACACATCCCCCCCCTTACCCCTTTTTTTGTCTGCAGGAATGTACGAACGTGTAATGTGAACTCACTTCTTGGCCATTTCTGCTCACCATTAAAAGTGGAATGCTGGGATATTTGCTGTTCAATTTATTATTAAGAACTAATCCTGCAACAAAACAAGGTAGACAGAAAATTGTTGAGAACTCTGCTGTTCATTTAGTTTGACCCTTCCTGGAAACATTTGAAACGTTTTCTAGATGTAAATATTAAAGGAGCTGTTTGCATGCTCTTATGAATTAGTTTGAATATATGTTGATATAGTGAGACTGAAATATAGTCCTATCCCACTTTTTCCAACAGAAACGAATTTATTAAACTCAAAACATATTTCAAATGAAGAATTGTGCATGTCTATTCTATTATGCAGCTCCATTACCAACATTATTTGTAAAAAGTCTGGTACGCTTACACGTAGCAACTAGACCCAGGTTAGTTGTACACTTCAGTAGAAACATGTTTGAACCGGGGGGGGGGGAGGAGATATAACAATGTACTCGATGGAATCAACGCAAATAACACTCGTCTTTATATATACTAAGTAAAATAAAATGGAAAACTACTAGTAAATATATGCATACATAATAATAAATATTAGGCAGTGCTAGAGAATGAATATGATTTCGTTTATCACACAATAATACTCTTTATAATCCATACAGAAATTTGTCTTTCAATGTGTGCATTACACCAAACAAAGCATAAATAACTATAAAAAAAAACAAAAGTGCACATTTGCACTAATTTCCTCCATGCAAAATCTCTATAAACTTTATATCCGATAGATTAATTTTATTTTAATCTATAATTACAAGTGGAACAAAGGAGTAAATGTTTCTGTTTTGTAAACGGTGTATTGTATTTCCTTTGTGATGGTAAAATCTTTATATCGTGATCCTGAGTGTGTGTGTTTTTTAAAAATCTTTTTAGCTTTCTTATGAATGTTTCTTTCACACAGTTGCCCAAATGCGTTGTTTTTTTTTTTACCAAAGATCATACTAGCAGCATTTAGAATTTTAGGAAGTTTATTTTTATTTCTAATGTTCAAATTGCCATATCAGACAGTGATATTGAAATTTAAAATACTGCAGATGTAAGCATGACATTGCTATATTTTCTAAACATTTAGTCACAATACCTAACACATAATTCATAATACATGCATACATACATAAGTTCATGAATACATACGCATATATATATATACTTATTAGTGTATTTACTTGTACTGGCCGTGTGACATTATCTTACTGTGTCAGAGAACAGACTTAAATGTCAAAGGAATGTAAATACATTTCCCTTGCTGTATGTGCATTGTGGAGTCAAAGAATGTGTGAAGGAGAATGGGCCATGTTTTGAAGAGTCAGATTGTTTTAAACACATTCTTAGTCTCTCTCTTAACATGATTGACATTGGTCTGATGACTTCAACCAGCTTCTGGTGGAAACATAGGAACTTGGTATTTTGATAGTGCTTAAGTATTCCCTTGGGCAGTAAAAGATTGATCTTTCTAGTCCGGAAACCGTTAGTTCACAGGCTAGGGTTAATGTGTTTGGGGATGTGTATGTTTATGTGTGTTTGGTGTGGGAATGAGTTCTGTAAGGTTACGCCATACATATATATATATATATATATATATATATATATTCTGGATGTTTTATTGGGTGTGTTGTAAATTTATAAATGACAATCAAATTTGTCAAACCAATAAGGCGATGACTTCATTTTTAAAATAGGCATGTTTCTTAGAGAAGTGGTCAGACATAACATTCCAGTAATAATAATGTCTCTAGATCAGTGTTTCAGACTGTTTTCCTTGGACTACAAGTGTTCTGTAAGGCCTAAATATGTGTACAACTAACTATTGGGGTAATTAACTAGTAGACCTAGATATGAATGTATTCCTGAGTAAATGCGAAACGAAAACGTGTGCTTGCTCTTCTAAGTAACGGACTCTATAGTCACATCACTATGTACATTAAACTTCATTCTATAACAACATCACTATGTACATTAAACTTCATTCTATAACAACATCACTATGTACATTAAACTTCATTCTATAACAACATCACTATGTACATTAAACTTCATTCTATAACAACATCACTATGTACATTAAACTTCATTCTATAACAACATCACTATGTACATTAAACTTCATTCTATAACAACATCACTATGTACATTAAACTTCATTCTATAACAACATCACTATGTACATTAAACTTCATTCTATAACCATATATTTTTTTTTATTATAGTTTTATTCTTGTATTTTTTTTTATTTTAACAAATAGGAAATGATCTAACCTAAAGAGATATAGATAGATAGATAGATAGATAGATAGATAGATATATAGATCAAAAGGGAGAGAGATAGAGATAAAGAGAGAGAGAAAGTAAATCTAATGTCCCTGACTCTGACCAAGCCAAGTATTTCCACTAAGAGACATGTCTTGCTGTGGAGATAATAGACAAACGTAGAAATAGTTTCGAACTACTTCTTGTAACGTATCAAAACGTAGACGTCAGTCTATGCACTCCATTTAGACTAACTTGTTATTACGAATGTTAACATTCATGTTTTGATTCCATATTCTCCACAATAGCGCTATTGCAGTGGCGTCGCTAGGGTGGGGGTTCGAATTAAAAAATCCCTCCGGGCAACTCTTTAGGGGGGACTCAAATGAGTGTTAGAATTTTATTTTTACATTAAATATTAGGCCACACGGTACATTATCAGATCAAAAAGAATAAATAAAATAAAATAACGATTTTGTTGTTTTTGCTTACAAAGCTTCTACCAACTCACTCTGTCTGTCTATTTGTCTTGTAAAAAGTTTGTACACGTTGTTTCTCCCACATCCAATCTCGGATCAAGTTGAACATTTTTGCACAATTATTTCTTTTACCTGAAAAACACAAGAATCAATTAAAAAAAAGCACAAAAAACAATAAGTTAATTAACTATTGGTAATTAGTTATTTTGTTAGGTATCTCGAACAAGGTAAAAAGAAAATTGTACTTAACTGACGTGGTGGTATAAGCTGAATTAGTCCCCTTTATAGGTTTTGCGTTATAAAAGTCAGTTTAAAAGCAAACTATACATAACTTTACACTACACTTCCCCGCAGCGTGAGTCAAAGTTTGGCCATAGCCGTGAGAAATACGAGCCAACAAGACAGTGGCCTGTCCTGTACTGTGCTATTATGGCTTGCTCAGGCCTATTTTTTTTATAATAGCCAGAGTCCTAAGTATTTCACTAGCAGGGTGATTGATATGTCGGCTTGATCAGGTGTGAGCCATGAGTTTAAATTCAGGTCTAGATAAGTGATAGGATCATAGCGTACCGAGAAAGCTAAAAGCATGAAATAGTGTTAAACTGCGGCCTAAACAAAGCAATTAGTAAAAATATTTATAATCGCAGAGATTTATTATTGTTAGTCTAGAACTCTAGATCTATTACAAATTTAATCATCATTATCAAACTCTATTTGACTGAGGACTTGAGAGGCTGTAGTACAGATTTAGAGTCAATAACCGCAACAATCTATGTTGCCCTCAAATGTCCCTCGCCGAGTCAATGACTTTTAAGGCTTCACAGACTGCCATCAAAACTGCAAACACTACCACAAGATCCAACGATTTTAACTGAGTTCTAGCGAAGAAACTCGATGAAGGCTCCATAGCCTGCTCTTCCAGAATCGATCAACGCCGAGCCATCAGTATATGCAAAAATTGCACTGGGTTTGAAAACATTGATGGTCTTCAGTGCTAGAATTTGAAGGTCGTTAGGTAAATGACATAGCTTATTGACGTTAAGGTCTACTAGTTTCCAGCATATGTTGTTGGGCGACACCATGGAAGAAGGCGATGAAAACGTTGAATGTTTTTTCGGTTGGTGGAGAGGCCAGCTTTATCAGATGGCCTATTTGCATGATGCACAAAAGACTGCATCTTGATACGTCTTCTGCATCTCCAACCATTCACTAGTTGTTTTTTTTGCTGGGAGGTATTCATCCAGCCTTTTATACCGCTCAAAACAAGTCAGTATTGACCGTTCCCTCCTAAGGTTTATTGGACATACATTAGCCATTATTTCAGCTGCATTTACTGGGCTTAGTGTTTGGGACTGTATCTTATTAAGCTGTTCAAGAGCTGTCCTAGATTGGCACAGGTAGACTGTAGTTTTTCTGTGATTGGACTCTCCTAAATACAGTGATCGAAGCATGTTTGCTCGGGCTCCCCACTTCGTGGATGCCAGCTTCCGCACAATGTAAAGTTTTCCTCAGGCCATTCTTGCAACTTTCTGGATGTGTTCACACATATTTAGTTTGCGATCTAAAGTTACACCAAAGTACTTGGGAAGCTTCTCCACGCTGAGACATACTCCGTTAAGGGAGAGCCGGAAAGGTTGCCCGAGAATGCCAGTCCCAAGCGCGATCAGAGAGTAGACCGTCTTGGAGGTGTTTATTGCTAGCCTCCATTTTTGTGTATATGAGCAGAGCGTATGGAGATCTTCTTGTAACACTTTTTGTATAGAGGTTGCGCTCCTTCCGGATTTCCAAAGGACAATATCATCAGCATATAGCAGCTTTTGACATTTTAGATAAGCCAGTAGGTCATTTATGAAGGCCGTGAAAAGGACGCATGACAAGACGGAGTCCTGGGGGAAACCGTGCTCGAGGATCATTTCCCCTGAGACTTCTCCGAATTTGAATTAAGACATATTTTATTTAGTACATTACCTCATGTCATAATATCAAAAGTCAAAATGCCATGGCCTCTAAAGAGGTCAAGCCCCCCGGGCCCCCAATTTCCTAGCTACACCACTGCGCCAATAATGAATGCTTTTAGCTGAGTTGTGTGGATAATATAAATTATATTCCATCCTCAATCTTCCATCACTACATCATTACATCTCCTAATTGATCATTGTTTGGGTTAAGAAAGAGGCTGGAATGCTAAAGAGTCATTGCCTTTTTATGTTGGGTTTTCTTTTCTCTTTTTTTTTGTTCTGTTAGCTGAAAGATGCAGCCATTTGGTGAAAGGTTAAATCTATATGAACGTCACAACAAACAGAACACATGATGCTGGTTGCGTTGTCTCGAGAACCCGCTGGGCATAAAGCAAATCGTTTTCTGCCCTTGGGAAAAAATGCCAGAACTCTATGGGTTAAAATGTATTTACACTGCAGTCTTCTTTTCTACCTTGTGCACCGCCACCCTTTTTCTGCTTCCCCAACTGTAATCCTTTTCCAGTAGATCCGCTCCTTCCTCTCCCCTGCTGGCAGTCTGTGTGCTGCTCAAACCGGCGCCCTTTATGTAGCTGACAACACTCATCCACACATCTTCTCCTGGCACCCAATCTCCCCTCCATTATAGACTTTGCACTTTGTTTCCTCCCCCCTCTTTTCGTTCCCCCAACCCAGAGAAACAGTTAATTTCAGGGCTAGATCGATATTGACAACACCTGTTTCCTTTGTACCTTTCAACGAATGAAACTTGCAAGAGTTCACTATGGCACCTAAATACTTTAGGGTCAAACTGTGATCCTTTGACCTCTTGACAAATGAACTTGGAGTTTCGAGTGAAGTCAGTGTTATTCAGTCTTGGACAGTGACATTTGTTGTTCCCACACCAGAGAAATCAAAAGATAAATGTATCTTGATTACAAAAAGGAATTGAAAAATTGTCAGAGAAACTGTCTAGAACTTTGTGAAAAGGGAAAGACGTGAAACGTTGGATAGATTTAATACTTACCTGACATTTTTCCGTCACAAAAACTTGAACAGTTACAAAATAGAACAAGGTAAATATTGAATTTAGTAGGAAGATGAAGTTAATGAATTACGGAGATGGTTGATAATATAAGGAAGATAGGCTTGGTACTACTTTTGTAGGACTAAAACAACAACAATGAATGTCGGGGGAAGGTGTAGAGAGGCGGAAAGGCAAGAGGTCATTATACCCTCAGTCACTATCCGAAAAGTGTGGTGGGCGTCACAAGGTAATGAAGACAACACGATTTACTGGACATTTTCATTATTAAAAAAAACGAGTTTCGTCTAATATATAAAGTAAAATGTGAGGCAAATGTATGTAGGCCTGTCTAACTCAAGATCTACTTTATTCTTTAACACGTGAACATACAAAATTAAGTCTATTCATTAAAAATTTTAATCAAGGATATATAGGCCTACAAGCAAATGTTTTTATTTGAAAAAATGGATTAAAGTCGATTAGCTATTTTGACAGCACAATTCATACTATTTTTACATTTACGCATTCGCTTTACTTATAACATTACTATTTCGTTTAATTGTTTACAAACTACTCTCACTGACTTATCGACAGTTATACGCAAACAAAAAACCCGCGGGCCGCAGTTATATATATGTCTATTTTAAATAAATGAACTTATTCACATAATTACCAATTACAAAGCTTATATCGACTCACTCTGTCAGTCTGTGACTGTCTGTCTTGTCGACGGCAACCCATAAATCAATCAAATTATCAACCATTTAGTTTATCTATTATATATATATATAATTTACGTTCGTTAAAAATTTAAAACTAATAATAGTCTATGGACCCTCCATTTATATAAGTACTTGAATAGCATGTGAGGCTTCTAGTTCGAATTCAGACTGGAGCAACTTTTTTCTGTTTTCTTTCATTAACTGTGGCTTTGTAACTAATATTCCTAATGAAGAGTCTTCATGTTTTTCATCCACAGTATTCCAATTGGTTGCTTGCACATAAAAGCAGCTTATATGCATCTTTTCAAAGCTTCCCATTTCTACAGGAAAGCAAGTAAAAACAGTTTTTATCATTTTCTTTTGCTGAAAGATGAATTTAGCTCTAGTTAATTGTTGAAAAGTACAAGACTTAATTGGATTCCTTGATAATGGAATATGGAAGCAAATTTTGAAACATCAAGTTGACAAGAACTTGAAACCAGTTTTCAATACCCTTAATTCACTATTTAGTGCTGAAACTGATTAAGATCCAGAGGAAATACACCCAAGCAAATTATGACCTAAAAGACAAGTTCCAGTCAGTATCTTCCACGAAGCTTAATGGGTGCCAGAAGCTGTATTTCCACACTTAAAAAACTTTATTTGGGTTTACATACATCTGTGAACAAGCATTTCTTTTGGTTTTAAAATAAAGAAGTGTTAGAACAGGTCGAGCTGACTGTAATTTGACAGCAGCCACAAGGATAAGAACTAGTTCCACAATTCCGGAACATTATGTTCGAGTGTAAACAGTTAAATACCTCACATTAAGTACAACTGTACAACCAAATTGTTTTGTTGTAAAAAGACGATATCAAGATATATAAACAAATAGACGTACATTTAATTTCAGAAATCGTTCGTTAGTGTAAAAGGTGTAAATGTTTAATACAGTATACATGAAATTAACAGACAGTCAGCTAGCGTATAAGTTTTAACTATATATATATATATATATATATATATATTGTTACGATCTTCTCAATCAGGCCTTCTGCAAACACTACTTAACTACAAAACACAGCACAAGAACTTGACAACAAGAGCTTCAAGTAACAAAGTGGCGATTTAATTACAAATACATCGACAGTCAATTCAACACATTTGGCTACATCAATTCAAATGCTTTCTTGAACTTAACAGAACTGCCTTACTTAACTTTACAAGTCTCTCTAGCTCGTACAGCTACATTTTCGAGGACTCAAAGGTACCACAGTCCTTATGCCTTGCTGTTCTGGACTCAACTGTCTATTGTTACACACTCTCGCTAGCAGTACTGTCCCTTGTCTATCGACAGCCGTTGACCCGTTGACCTGTGTGATTGGCCTGAGTCGTGTGTATCAGTAGGCCGCACACACATTAACCCTTTCAGTCCGCCACTAGAGTTACAACATTGCCCCCTTCTTAGATTTGTCCGTCCCGGACAAAAATCTACCTCACGACATGGGCGTTGGAGGTTCATCGACACAGGTGGTGGTCTATCGGTGGGAGCGGCAGTGGGCTTGTATTGCCACCTCAATGGGGCCATCTGCAGTGCAACCTGTGTGTGTCGCTTCCTCCTGCACCAGTTGGTCTTCCTTTGGTTGAGAGGAAGCCGTTTACGTTTTCCGGCCTTTCTCTCAGTCGCCACCGATCGCAGCCTCGTGGCAAGTAGTGAAGCACTTGATGTCATGGCATTGGTCATCAAGTCCGTTGGTCTTACACGTTTCTCCAGCAGGCTTTCTCGATGCGCCGTAAGCCCCTAGGAGACCAGGTTGTCAAACACTCCATAATCTTGAAACGTGTCTGGAAGACATGTCTGTGGTGCACGTGGGTAACATTCGATGTACACAAATTTATCTGTTACACCACCATCAGCGCTTCTCTTGCTGATACTGGTATCAGGACAAACGTCCGTTTGGTGAAAACTTAGTTGGATAATCCCCTTGTGAGCGTCCCCGTCAGCACATTTCTTGTTGAACGCCTGGGTGCAGGCAGGAATCACGTTGACATGCTCAGATCTGTGCTCAGCGTTGTCACAACAAATGTCAGGCTTCATGTCATGAGAGCCAATCTTGCAAGGCTCGCTATCACAGCCATAGACAGCGCTACCATCATCAGCGTCTCCGTTGAGTAACGGATTGTTAATACCTCTTGACATGGTAGCCATCTGTTCCTCTGTCTTGTTCAATATGGCACCAAACGTTTCATCAGAGTTATCAGCGAGGTACTGATACCTATCTGTTTAACTATGGTACAGACCTGCTCGTTGACCTATTTCAGCTTCGTACCCAGCAGTACCAGGAACGAGTCCATCCGTTCATTCACGGCGTTCATGAGCTCTCTGATATCTGGTTGTACTTCGAACAGATACGAGTTAGGGTCTTCATCTTCGTCCAGCAAGTCTTGTCGAAGGCGTTCTCTTAGGGTTTCCTTGTTTTTTTCAAAGCATCCATGTCCATGACACCGAAGTTCCTGTTTCAATTCTTTTAGATCAAGTTCAGCAAGCAGTTTCACAGAAGCCATAAGAGATCCCACTTCTGACACCAGTGTTACGATCTTCTCAATCAGGCCTTCTGCAAGCACTACTTAACACAACACAACACAGCACATCTAACTCAACAACTTGACAACAAGAGCTTCAAGTAACAAAGTGGCGGTTTAATGACAATTACATCGATAGCCAATTCAACACTATTGGCTACATCAAATTCAAATGCTTTCTTGAACTTAACAGAACTGCCTTACTTAACTTTACAAGTCTCTCTAGCTCGTACAGCTACATTTTCAAGGACTCCAAGGTACCACAGTACTTATGCCTTGCTGTTCTGGACTCAACTGTCTATTGTTACACACTCTCGCTAGTCCGCGAAGGCTCTCGATCACATGACCACAACACAAATCATACTTGCGGTTATTAGCAGTACTGTCCCTTGTCTATCGACAGCCGTTGACCCGTTGACCTGTGTGATTGGCCTGAGTCGTGTGTATCAGTAGGCCGCACACACATTAAACCTTTCAGTCCGCCACTAGAGTTACAACAATATATATATATATAATGCGGCCCCCAATTCCTGAATTTTTCTTAATGCGGACTTCGATAGAAAAAGGTAGCCCACCCCTGTTCTAGATGATGCATGAGCCGATTTAGTAGGATGTGTGCGAGGATTTTCCTAGCAATAGAAAAGAGACATTCCTCTATGGTTGTCGCAGATTTGGCGGTTTCCTTTTCGCTTTTATAGATGGACACTTGTGACATCTTGAAAGTCTTGTGGTATTGACTCTCGGTCCCACATAATTAAGAACAGCTCATGAAGTCTTTCAATCAGGGCTAATCCACCCTCTTTTGTAGAGCTCTGCGGAATGGAATAACAGCCAATACGACACAATTAGCAACACAATCAACTGACTACACTGTACATCACAGTACTGCCGTACTAAACTCTTCTGTCTCTCTATCTCGTCCTGGACTCGTACTGCTTCATTCGAGGACTCACTCCACCCGGACTGACTTCGTAAGCAGTCCCGTCTCCTCGCTTTCTGAACTGAACTGCCTTACACACTCGCCCTCTGTTTTTTCCTGAAGGTTTTCGATCACATGACCAATCACGTGTGATTTCTGGCTTGTAATGGCCATACTAGTACTGTCCCTTGTCCATTGACACAGTTGACTGCCATTCAGCACGTGTCATTGCTTATGTTGCCTATGTCAGTTGGTCACATGAAAATTAACTCTATCACTCGCTAATACAATTACAACAATATTTCAGATCAAACGTCTTTGTAAGACTATAAGCATCTGTTCAAACTATCGACATAGTTCGAATCTTGTCAACTTTTTTTTGCTGCAGAAACAGCTAAAGTCCTTCGAGGTTACATTCAACAATAACTACTTTCCATATGTCTTTTTATCTCATAATTTTTTTGTTCTGGTGACTTTATAAATCTGCGAATGTCTAATAATGTTTGCTAGGGTCCACATTCTTGAAGAATGGACTATTTTAATGAACTCTTCTTCTGCAAAATGATTCTATTGCATCTCTACTTTACAATCACGTCAGTCAGTTATAAAACATTTAAAATGCACGCATGTTACCGAGACATCAAAGTCACCGAATATATTTGATGAGATTTATCTACTTGAAATTCGTAATGAATTAATTTAGTTTTATTTACAAAATGTACAAAGTTTAGGGGAGATAAGCCCTGTGTAGAGAATTAGGTCGTTTGCTAAAAAATTAAAACTAATAAAAGCCTATAAATCTTTCTATTTAATAAGTACTTGACTTGCTCAGTGGCCTTCTCTTTTGGAGGCTCAAGACCTCGGGTTCTAATATAAAGTATAGTCCTTGAGCATGAAAGCATGTGTTGCAATTAAACGTGTCTTTGAAGTAAGTGATTTACATTTACACAAGGCATTAACTAATTATTAGTTCAAATGAAACCTGCAGGAAGATATCACATACATTCATTTCATTAAACCACACAAACTTTTCGCTTTCTGCATGGGAAAATAAATGAAGGAGATGTAAACCTCTCATACACACTAAAAAAAAATCCATCCTACAAGATAATAAATAAAATGAAATAATGATAGTAACTATGTCGCTATTAATTGAGTGTGAAATAATCAGACTATACCCCAGTGGCATCACAAGGGGGGTGTTGCCTGCACCGGGTGACACCCATCAGTGGTAATAATCTCATTTTGCGAAAGCAGACGACTGATTAAACCTGACAGCAGCTTCTTACCTTACCTTTACCTATCCCTTAGTCTGTTGGACCGTTGGGGCACCAAGCAAGATTTGTCGACCGTCTTTCTCGCCCGAATAGCACAGTCCAGAGCAGCCCTTTTAAAACTGAAAATAATTTGGAAAGACAAGAGCTTGGCCCTCGGCACCTAAATCAGATTGATGCGCTCCCTGGTCATGGCCACATTTTTATATGCTTGCGAGTCTTGAACGCTGACTGCAGAGCTAGAGAGGAGGATCCTAGCAATGGAATTGAGATGCTACAGAAGATATAAAAATGCTGAGCTCAAGGCAGACACCAATGCAATAACTGAAGGGAGGCAGCTCAACGAGATATAGATGCTTATTTACACGAGGACATCACGTCTGCCTTGAACACAGCATCTTCATATCTGCTCTAGACTAAGGCGGAAAGCCTTCTCTTCTCTCTAATGCCAACATCCTTCCTAGTCTAGTCACTAACAGTGCGCACCTTCTGCAACATCTTGGATGGCGATGTGCAAGACTATAGCGGATAATTTGTATAGGTTGAATAGATTCTAATGTAACCACGAGTAAACCCATTGCAGTTGAGCTTATAAATAGAGAAGATGAACATGGGAGACGAGGGGCAATAAGGAGTGTAGTTTAAAATTAGTTGTTGGCTAGATTAAATTAATGAACATTTTTTTTTTTACATACATCTACATTAAAGTTGAAATCTGCTTATTTATTGTAAATAAAAGTTACATTTATTTTTTAGAAGTTTCTTTGAATTTGAATCAAGTTCTATATATGTCAAAGGAAAAAATATATAAATATTTACATATACACAAAATCAAAGTTGACAATTCAGTTAGTCAATTTGACCATATCCAGAGTTACAAACCAATAATCAGATATTAACGGTTAAAAAGCGTAGCTTTTTGTTATTTACTTAAATCCAACTAGACTAGGATATAATAAGGAGTCATTAAACTAGACTAGGATATAAAAAGGAGTCATTAAACTAGACTAGGATATAATAAGGAGTCATTAAACTAGTCTAGGATATAATAAGGAGTCATTAAACTAGTCTAGGATATAATAAGAAGTCATTAAACTAGACTAGGATATAATAAGGAGTCATTAAACTAGACTAGATTATAATAAGAAGTCATTACACTAGACTAGGATATAATAAGGAGTCATTAAACTAGACTAGGATATAAAAAGGAGTCATTAAACTAGACTAGGATATAATAAGGAGTCGTTAAACTAGACTAGGATATATAAGAAGTCATTAAACTAGACTAGGATATAATAAGGAGTCATTAAACTAGACTAGGATATAATAAGAAGTCGTTAAACTAGACTAGGATATAATAAGGAGTCATTAAACTAGACTAGGATATAATAAGAAGTCGTTAAACTAGACTAGGATATATAAAAAGTCATCAAAGTAGACTAGGATATATAAGAAGTCATCAAAGTAGACTAGGATATAATAAGGAGTCATTAAACTAGACTAGGATATAATGAGTTATTAAACTAGACTAGGATATAATAAGGAGTCATTAAACTAGACTAGGATATACTAAGGAGTCATCAAAACGAACTGCTCAGAACCGAGTTCAATGAAGAGGTGTGGTTGCGGCCTTATGCTCCCCTGGGAGTACACAGGATTAAGTAAAGTAAGTAAAACGAACAAAGAGATAGTGTGAAGTATTTTGCAGTCCAGATGAACACAATTTTAGTCAAACAAAATTTTATTTTATGCTGGTTTAATAATAGATTCCAGAAGCTTTGTAAACAGAAGAAAAACCAATAAAGAAAATTTATTGAAACTAAGGCAGAAAGAGTTTATAAAAATTATAAAAAAAATTAACACCTAATCCAAATAATAAGCAGACAGTTGCAGAGTGAATACATAAACAATATAATATCTAAAGATAACAACAAAAACCTATAATCATACATTAAGTCTAAGAAAATGTATACAACATAGTTAGCGCCATTATAAGGAGAAGATAACTTAACACATAATGATAATGAAACTAAAGCTGATATCCTAAATAAATACTTTGCATCAGCATTCTCAGCCCCAGGAGACAAATACATATTACTTTATTTGAACTAAGTAGACAACATAGGAGATATAGAAGTACAATAAAAGGGAATCCAAAAACTATTAGAACAAATTGTAATAATAAATGGCTATAAATCAACACCAATAACTGTAAACTCAGGTGTACCTCAAGGAACAGTCTTAAGTCAACTACTATTTTTAAGTAACATGATTTACCAAATTGCATTAGTTCTGGAACAAAAGTAAGATAATTAACAGATGATTGCATAATATATAGAACAATAAAAACAACACAAGATACAGAAGTTATACAAACAGAATTAGACGTCTAGATGAATTACAGAAATGGGAATCAAATTGGAGCATGTCTTTCCCCCAAGAAAAATGTCAGTTATTAAGAGTAACAAAAAAACTAAAACAAATTAATTCCACTTATCTTATTCATGGCAAACCAGTAACACAGACTAAAAACGCAATATTCCTAGGTGTTATAATAAAAAAAAATTGGTCATGGAATCCACATATTGATGAAACTACCGAAAAATGAAACAAAGCATTAGGATTTATTAAAAGAATTTCTATAAATCAAATAAGAACATAAAACTATAATGTTATTTAACTTTGGTTAGGCCAATAATAAAATACGTATCCTTTGTTTGGGACCCCTCAATTCAAGAAAACATTAGGAAACTGGAACAGACACAAAATATAGAAATGAGATTCGTTACGGACGAATATTCACATTTGACTAGAGTAACAACTATAGTAAAATCACTAAATTTAGAAAACCTTCAGGACAGAAGACTCAAAAGTAAAGTAGCAATTATACATAAAACACTGACCATAATCTTCAAATACAAAAACAAAAAATTTAACAAAATACTCAGAAAGACACAAAGATAAAGGTACATTCCTCGTTCCATTTGCTAGGACAAATTTGTACAAATACTCCTTCTTCCCTAGCGATATTAGAGCATGGAATGGGTTGCCTGAGCTAGCCAGGAAAACCAGTGACTTGGCAGAATTTAAGTCATTGGTTAATATGCATGACGCGTAGGACGTAATCATCTTCTTTTTTTTTTTTAAGTAACGTCTGTATTATATAAGATAAGAGAAGATAATTCGTGCATTCGAAAAAAAATCCAATTGAATTGATGCTGTAATGATATTGATCTATGTATTCTTTCAGACCAAACATGTGTAAAGTCCTACAAGTCTACGGGAGGCAAGATAAATACTTCACTCATTGTGTTGCTGACCATCTGAAGATGATTTGTGAGAGACCAACGTGAGTAGTTGCTTCATCTTTTACGTGAGTACTTGCTAGACACTTTATATGAGTACTTGCTAGACACTTTACATGAGTACTTGCTAGACACTTTACTTGAGTACTTGCTAGACACTTTACATGAGTACTTGCTAGACACTTTACATGAGTACTTGCTAGACACTTTACATGAGTACTTGCTAGACACTTTACATGAGTACTTGCTAGACACTTTACATGAGTGCCAGCTAGACACTTTACATGAGTACTTGCTAGATCTTTTACGTGAGTATGTGCTAGACACTTTATGTGAGTACTTGCTAGACACTTTACACGAGTACCAGCTAGACCTTTTACGATAATAGTTTCTAGATCTTTGTGAGTAGGTATTTTAGCTTTTGAGTGATTAGATAGATCTATAATGTGATTAGTTATTCATACAAGACAAACACATTTGATGCTCATGATCTTAACCTCCTATTGAAGTTTCTATTCAAACCGTGAACACCTGATTGGATCCTTCAGAATAAATTACTTGAAAAAGACCAAAGCAACATACTTGAATTCACTACGCAATAAATAAACATCAACTTTTTGGAATTTGTTTATTTTGTATGCAGTGTTAATGTTTGGCTTACAAAAGAACTAAGCATTTAATTTAAAAAAAAAGATAACTTAATGAATTTAAAAAAAAGATAACTTAATGAATTTAAAAAAAAGATAACTTAATGAATTTTAAAAAAAAAGATAACTTAATGAATTTAAAAAAAAGATAACTTAATGAATTTAAAAAACATGAACTTGATTTTGAAATTTAATGATCTGAGATTTTTGAAAATGTGTTTAAACAGTTGTATGCTGCAGATGTGAGCCATGCCAGTTGATAGCTGCACTAGTGTGATACTCCACACATTTCCTTGTTATAGAAAGGGGAAGTAATACATTAGGTTGCATGGGATTACTTAACGTTAAAAAAGAAATCGTTAATACTTGAGCCAATGGAAGATTAAAAAAGGGTTGACATTTTATTTAGGGCTACGCCATTTTTATTTACATTTATTTAAAGTAAACATTTCATTAAATATGTGTTGGCCTACTTTAGCTTAGAAATCTATAGAAAGCTTTGAGTAGCACCAGAAAAGTATCTATCTATCTATCTATCTATCTATCTATCTATCTATCTATCTATCTATCTATCCATCCATCTCTCCGAATTTCTGCAATGATTACACTGAACTCTATATATTGTTTATTTTCTTTTTACACCCTGCAAATGCTCACATAATACTTTGGTCATATCCCCACAAAACTGCCCGCAATTCAACAACCCCCGTTTGGTAAGTATATAAAAGTATAATAAAAGTATATATTACGCTTAATTGGAATGACCTACTTTAAATCGTTCTCCCAAACAGCACACTTCTGATCTGTGAATTCCATATTACTTTTGAAACCCCTCCCTTTTTTCACCCTCCCCCTTTTCAGCGCCCCTCAAAACACTTAAATTTTTGTATCTCATATCTACTATTCTAACGCTATCCCTCACACACACAAACACACACACACATATATATTGTTAAACCTGGGAATTAGATTACAAATATCACTTATTCCCCACACACAATTCTGAGCCTTATAAATCCCATACCAAAGACAATATATATGTTTTCTTCAACTTCTCATTATTTTATTGAACTATTTGAAAGGCTGCTCAACACCATCATGTTAAAACTCATCTTAGTCTCGAGGTAATCAATTCCGTTTCAACTCCTTTGTAGATAGAATTAGTCAATTAAATTTTGCAAATACACTATTTTTAAAAAATCTGAAAATTACGCACAAAAAGAAAAGTAAGTTTAAATCTGTGATTTTTAAAAATGGTGGATTTACTTTAAAAAGTTACTTATCGTTTTCGGTAAATCTAAAAGCTGCGGTTTCGTAAATGATTCTTAGTTGTTATAGGCACACGCATAGTAGTAACTGGTTACATTTTCGTTGTATTTTTTCGTCCACGGCAAGTGGTAGAAATATTGATGCGTCAGTCAGTGAATAAGGGCTCTTTGTGCTTATAATATAGATACAGGTATTGACTTCTATTGTCATCTAAATAGAAAATATATAATTACTCCTTTGTTTGTATGACTATTGAATTGACTTTCTGAAACAAGAATTTATTTAAAATTCATAACACACAAAACATCCAGGTATCAAATTTGTATACATATGTGAAAAGGATTATTTGTTCTTAAAACTAAATATCAATTAACTCAATTACCTCATAGCATTAGGTCGGCAAAACTTCTTGGTTTCCAAATTTTGATGTTTTCCTTTTTTTTACATTTTTATATTTAATGTCAGATTTCATAGCTCATAGTTTAATTCTCCCCAAAGCTCGGGCTTGCTAAATATTTACTTTGTAATTGATTGGCATATCTTCCTTCAAACGCACTTCTGAAAGTCTTGAATATTGTTTTGAATCTGATGCTGACAGACTACAAGACAGCAAGACAGACTACAAGACAGACTACAAGACAGACTACAAGACAGCAAGACAGACTACAAGACAACAAGACAGACTACAAGACAGACTACAAGACAGCAAGACAGACTACAAGACAGCAAGACAAACTACAAGACAGACTACAAGACAGCTAGACAGACTACAAGACAGACTACAAGACAGACTACAAGACAGCAAGACAGACTACAAGACAGCTAGACAGACTACAAGACAGACTACAAGACAGCTAGACAGACTACAAGACAGACTACAAGACAGACTACGAGACAGACTACAAGACAGACTACAAGACAGACTACAAGACAGACTACAAGACGGCAAGACAGACTACAAGACAGCAAGACAGACAGCAAGACAGACAGCAAGACAGACAGCAAGACAGACAGCAAGACCGACAGCAAGACAGACAGCAAGACAGACTTCAAGACAGCAAGAAAGACTACAAGACAGCAAGACAGACTACAAGACAGACTACAAGACAGACTACAAGATAGACTACAAGACAGACTACAAGACAGACTACAAGACAGAC
Source organism: Biomphalaria pfeifferi (assembly GCA_030265305.1). Taxonomy (NCBI): domain Eukaryota; kingdom Metazoa; phylum Mollusca; class Gastropoda; family Planorbidae; genus Biomphalaria; species Biomphalaria pfeifferi. Next base: position 1,018,369 of record JASAOG010000145.1, on the reverse strand, counting down.
TACAAGACAGCAAGACAGACTACAAGACAGACTACAAGACAGCAAGACAGACTCAAGACAGCAAGACAGACTACAAGACAGCAAGACAGACTACAAGACAGACTACAAGACAGCAAGACAGACTACAAGACAGACTACAAGATGACCGAATTCTAAAACCGTTGTTCTTAATGTAGCAATACTTTTTTGAATGATCTTACAGATATGAGAGATGGGAATGCTGTCCTGGATTTGCAAAGAAAAGCAGAGAACTTGGTTGTACCATTGGTTAGTTACTTCTCACTCTATAGTTACTAATGAGCTGGACATATAAATAAGCACATATGCTATTCAATATCTTTGATAAAATAGAGTAAATGGGTTCATTAAATTAACCCTCGTCATGCAGGCGGTATTCAAACAATCAACAAGCAGGACCACGAGCATTGGGGGCTAGAGATCGCAGGCAATTAGGCTTCAAATATTTACTTTATACATAGGTTTGACGTTATCGATAGTTGTGATTGTTGAAAGCTATTCTTTTATCTGCACTAGTTATTAAACGGCAGACTTTTGTGTGAATCTATGTCACCTTTGTGTGAATCTATAAGTGTCACCTTTGTATGAATCTAGAAGTGTCACCTTTGTGTGAATCTATAAGTGTCAAATTTGTATGAATCTATAAGTGTCACCTTTGTATGAATCTATAAGTGTCACCTTTGTGTGAATCTATAAGTGTCACCTTTGTGTGAATCTAAAGTGTCACCTTTGTGTAAATCTATAAGTGTCACCTTTGTGTGAATCTATAAGTGTCACCTTTGTTATTCCTTTTCCTTTTTATTCCTTTATCTTGAAAAACAACAAAAAACAAATATTGTGATTGTTTATAACCTGATTTAATGTATTCACATGTTAATCTAGCTAGATAAGTGTGTTAGTATGTTGTGTGTGTGTGTCCATATTGTCTAATGTACTTGGATGTTTCTACTTCAGAGAAGCCACTAGATAATATCATAGGCACAGCTCGCGAGCTGAAACTGAACAAGTTTATTGATATAGCAGAGAAAGCACGTCTAACTACAGACCTGATGCAGTATGGACCCTACACGGCATTTATTCCTTCAGATGAAGCAATAGCTGACGCGGCTCCAGCTCTTGTGTGAGTTTATATTTTCATGCCATTTAATTTTAATTATTTTTCTTATTGAAGACAGCGGCAGAAGACCAAATGAAAACTGGAATAAATCGCCGGCAGACAACAGCTTTGTCTGCATAAGATGCGCGAAAATATTCAGGTCCCAACTGGCTTTGCTGCACTTAATGTTTGCAAAAGAAAACATTGTCATTAGTAGAAGCAGTATTTAAACGCATAGTTGATAACCTCTAGAGATTAATAAAATTCATTACATTATATAATTATTTTTTTTTGTTTTGCTTTATTAAGTCGAGACTAAGAAAAGATTTTAGAATGTCCAGTATGTGCCCATTTACATCATATAGCTTTTATTTTTCTTAAACTTTCAATACACTAATTTTCTTTCAATTGACTTCCTTGTCATAGTTAGCCTTGTATGTCAAACAGTCTTAATTGGGAGGGGGGGGGGGGTTGGAGGATCCATTATACTATTTATGTCTTGCTGTATTTGTGTCTATTTTTATTGTGATCCTTAACTACAGGATAGTTCCGTATGGATATTAACACTCCTCTATCTATCAGTCCAACTCCTAGCCTTCACGTGTTGCTCATATACTGGGTCGGCGGATCATTGACAAGGGCCGGGAAAAGACGATCAACTGGTGCCTAATCAAAAAGCTTTAGGCAGGAGAAGCTCGTTAGCCTTGGCTGGCTACCCACCTAGGAGAGGAGAAACTATGAATTCAAACCTCTGCTGCTTGAGGCTACACCCAAATATGGGAAATGTTTCACTTGTCAACCGTGTGAAGGAATAAGCTTCCAGCACACTGTGCTAAATCCTTGCAGAACCTGGAACGCCGCTGATTCCAAACTATATCGGCCCCAGGCGTCCATTTAGACACATCAGCTGTGTGTGTGTGTGTGTGTGTGGTGTGGGCTGCATTGTTCCCTCCATACCTAATGTCCAGGTTTTCAACTCGACTCACTATGCGACTGAAAGAGGCTCAGAAATTCAGATGTGCCCCTTGGACATCATATAGCTTTATTGTTTTCTTTGAACGTTTTTGGCGTGCCTCTGGATTTGTTTACTTTATTTTTACTTTTTGTACTTTGATTCCTGTCTTCTAACTTTCTTCGAGAATATAATATCAATCTATTACCATGTTTAGTTCTTAAAAGTCTGTGTTGCATCAAGTCTATTCAAGCTTTTAGGATGTACTTGAATTTGATTCGCCCCCTCGCATACAACGCTGTACTACTTCACATAGACCAAATTTAAATTGAAACATCCTCACTATGCACTTGGCAGCTTCTTGGTTGAGGATTATATAGTACAATCAAAAGCTTGAAAAGATCAACATAATAGTGACTCGATACTTTTGTAACTGTTGATATTGCTTACTTTGTTTTTCAAGGTCATCCTTGAGTGATACTAAAGGAGGAAGTCCCTTGATACGCTACCACATTGCTCCAGGTCGTCTGAACATTTCTAACTTCAAAGAACGTGACCAAGAACTGGTCACTCTTCATGATGGCTCCAGGGTTAGGGTTAACAAGTATGCGTATGGTGTAAGTAAATCCACATTGTTTGTTTTAGATCAGTTGTGCACGCGCAGATTAAAAGTTACATTAAACTATGGAGTTCACTTTGAGTTTTACTTTCTTTCTCCAGCACTCCGTAAAACTGTTTCTTTGATTTACTCGTTCTCTTCCTTAGTTTTTGCTCCTATCTCAGCGACACTTCTCTGCCCTTATGATCATGTGTTCTGTCTATTTTCTTTCCTTTCTCAGCGACACTTCTCTGCCCTTATGATCATGTGTTCTGTCTATTTTCTTTCCTTTCTCAGCGACACTTCTCTGCCCTTATGATCATGTGTTCTGTCTATTTTCTTTCCTTTCTCAGCGACACTTCTCTGCCCTTATGATCATGTGTTCTGTCTATTTTCTTTCCTTTCTCAGCGACACTTCTCTGCCCTTATGATCATGTGTTCTGTCTATTTTCTTTCCTTTCTCAGCGACGTCTATGGCTCTCAGTTTCCCCTTTCAAACTATTTATCTACTTTCTGTTTGTCTCCCACTGCCTATTGATGCAATTCTGATTCACAATAAATCTTTGTCCTCTCTCTCTCTCTCTGTTTACTCCTTCTGGGAATGTGTAGGTGTGTGTGTGAGTGTGTGTGTTTGGTGCTTTACTTTTTCACTGTATTCGTCTGACTCTCATAAAGCTCTTTTCGCTATAATCATTGTCTCAGTCTCACTCTGTCTTTTTGTCTCTGTCTCCTATAAATTTTTCTTAAAAAGCTGTATTAGTGTGTGCGTTTTCTTCCTTGTGTGTGTTAATGAAGTTATTACCCAAACTTTACATTCTATCCCCTCCCACTGTCAGGTAGCAACAGTCAATTGTGCCAGAATTACCAGACCTGATGAGCTAGCAACTAATGGCATTGTCCACGTTATAGACAAGGTAATCTACATTAGACTGTTCTAGAAGAAACGTAGGTCACTAGAGAGCTAGGTCAAGGTTGGAGCGTTCATTTAAAATAAGAGTGTTTACATTATTTGGCTCAGTCAATGAAAGTCATAGAAAGTTGGACTATAGAATCAATTGACATAATTATATAATTTATATAACCAAAATGCATTTCATTTCTAGTCACGTGACATCTGGCATGATTTAAGTCTACGTCTTTTTTATCTTTTTATGTCTGTATCCAGAGGCAGTTAGGACAATGGGAAACTTGTTTTATCAAGTATATGTGTATGTATGTATTGGCTAATGTACATTGTTCTTTGAGTTAAGAGACAGCCATTTTGGAACCTTGTCATATCTTGTCATTTCATTTCTATTTTGTCAATTTAAACACTAAGATTGAAAGCCTGTAAGAATTCGCTAGGACAGAATAGAATAAGTTTATTGCGTTGTGAAAGGAAAATTTAGCGGTTTTACTAATTTCGTTACAAAATTAAGTTATAGACGTACAGAATTAATTTGGACATAAGTTGTCAAAAGATATTATCCAGCAACTTTTTTATCAAAATTCAAACGATTGAACGCAAAACCTTTTGCTTTAGAAATACTAACTTGTTTTAAATATCAGTATAAAGGCTCTAAAATGTAAAACTATTACTGGTCTACTTATGAAATTGATATAAACACTTATGTACGACAAACTCTCTACAAACCATTTGGGTTTAAAATATAAATTCTTAGTTAACGTAAGTAGTTCAGTGTATAATGAGGTCAATACATCTCAGTACAAGAATGCAGTTGATAGAATACACTTTTCAGGAACATAGCAGAGAACAAGTACTACGTTTTTCTTTGCAACAAAAGGCGTCAACAAAGTACGTCCTCTCAACAAAGTACGTCCTCTAAAAAAAACTACGTCATCTCAAGAAACTACGTCCTCTCAACAAAGTACATCCTCTCGAAAAACTACGTCATCTCAAGAAACTACGTCCTCTCAACAAAATACGCCCTCTCAACAAAGTACGTCCTCTCAACAAAATATGTCCTCACAAAAAGTATGTCCTCTCAACAAAGTACGTCCTCTCAACAAAGTATGTCCTCTCAACAAAATATGTCCTTTCAACAAAGTACGTCCTCTCAACAAAGTACGTCCTCACAACAAAGTACGTCCTCTCAACAAAGTACGTTCTCTCAACAAAGAACGTCCGCTCAACAAAATATGTTCTTTCAACAAACTACGACCTCTCAGCAAAGAAAGTCCTGTCAACAAAGTATGTCTTCTCAAAAAAGTATGTCCTTTCTCAAAATACCTAGGTGTTATAATAAATGAAAAACTGTCATGGAATCCACATATTGATGAAACTATAAAAAAATCCAACAAAGCATTAGGGTTTATTAAAAGAAATTTCTATAAATCAAACAAGAACATAAAAAAAAATGTTATTTAACCTTGGTTAGGCCAATAATAGAATATGCATCCACCGTGTGGGACCCCTCAACTCAAGAAAACATTAAGAAACTGGAACAAACACAAAATAGAGCAGTGAGATTCATAACAAACGAATATTCACATTTGACTAGGGTAACACCATTAGTAAAATCACTAAATTTAGAAAGCCTTCAGGACAGAAGACTCAAAAGTAAAGTAGCAATTATACATAAAACACTGAACCATAATCTTCAAATACAAAAACAAAATTTAATAAAATACTCTGAAAGACACAACAATAAAGGCACATTCCTCGTCCCATATGCTAGGACAAATTTGTACAAATACTCCTTCTTCCCTAGTGCTATTAGAGCATGGAATGGGTTGCCTGAGCTAGCCAGAAAAACCAGTGACTTGGCAGAATTTAAGTCATTGGTTAATATGCATGACTAAATGCATGACGCGTAGGACGTAATCATCTTCTTTTTTGAAGTAACGTCTGTATTATATAAGATAAGATAACAAAGTACGTCCTCTCAAAAAAATATGTCCTCTAGACAAAGTACGTCCTCTCAACAAAGTACGTCCTCTCAACAAAGAACGTCCTCTCTGCAAAGTACGTCCTCTTAACAAACTACATCTTCTCAACAAAGTACGTCCTCTCGAAAAACTACGTCATCTCAAGAAACTACGTCCTCTCAACAAAATACGCCCTCTCAACAAAGTACGTCATCTCAACAAAGTACGTCCTCTCAACAAAATATGTCCTCACAAAAAGTATGTCCTCTCAACAAAGTACGTCCTCTCAACAAAGTATGTCCTCTCAACAAAATATGTCCTTTCAACAAAGTACGTCCTCTCAACAAAGTACGTCCTCACAACAAAGTACGTCCTCTCAACAAAGTACGTTCTCTCAACAAAGAACGTCCGCTCAACAAAATATGTTCTTTCAACAAACTACGACCTCTCAGCAAAGAAAGTCCTGTCAACAAAGTATGTCTTCTCAAAAAAGTATGTCCTTTCTCAAAATACCTAGGTGTTATAATAAATGAAAAACTGTCATGGAATCCACATATTGATGAAACTATAAAAAAATCCAACAAAGCATTAGGGTTTATTAAAAGAAATTTCTTATAAATCAAATAAGAACATAAAAAAAAAATGTTATTTAACTTTGGTTAGGCCAATAATAAAATACGTATCCTTTGTTTGGGACCCCTCAACTCAAGAAAACATTAAGAAACTGGAACAGACACAAAATAGAGCAGTGAGATTCATAACAAATGAATATTCACATTTGACTAGGGTAACACCATTAGTAAAATCACTAAATTTAGAAAGCCTTCAGGACAGAAGACTCAAAAGTAAAGTAGCAATTATACATATAACACTGAACCATAATCTTCAAATACAAAAACAAAATTTAATAAAATACTCTGAAAGACACAAAAATAAAGGCACATTCCTCGTCCCATATGCTAGGACAAATTTGTACAAATACTCCTTCTTCCCTAGTGCTATTAGAGCATGGAATGGGTTGCCTGAGCTAGCCAGAAAAACCAGTGACTTGGCAGAATTTAAGTCATTGGTTAATATGCATGACTAAATGCATGACGCGTAGGACGTAATCATCTTCTTTTTTGAAGTAACGTCTGTATTATATAAGATAAGATAACAAAGTACGTCCTCTCAAAAAAATATGTCCTCTAGACAAAGTACGTCCTCTCAACAAAGTACGTCCTCTCAACAAAAGAACGTCCTCTCTGCAAAGTACGTCCTCTTAACAAACTACATCTTCTCAACAAAGTACGTTCTCCTCTCATAAAAATATGCCTCTCAACAAAGTACGTCCTCTCAACAAACTATATCCTCTCAAAAAACTACGTCATCTCAAGAAATTACATCCTCTCAACAAACTACGTTCTCTCAACAAACTACTTCCTCTCAACAAACTACGTCCTCTCAACAAACTACGTCCTCTAAACAAAGTACGTCCTCTCAACAAAGTACGTCCTCTCAACAAAGAACGTCCGCTCTGCAAAGTACGTCCTCTAGACAAAGTACGTCCTCTTAACAAACTACATCTTCTCAACAAAGTACGTTCTCTCAACAAACTACGTCCTCTCAACAAAGTATGTCTTCTCAACAAAGTATGTCCTCTCAACAAAGTACATCCTCTCAACAAAGTACATCCTCTCAACAAAGTACGTCCTCTCAAAAAAATATGTCCTCTAAACAAAGTACTTTGAATGGTGTAAAATATAGTCATGTCGGATTTTCACTATCTTTTCCCGTTTACGAGATCTAAACGGGACAGACGGACAGACATTTCACACATAACTAATAGCGTCTTTTTCCCTTTCGGGGGCCGCTAAAAAAACGTGCATCTATAATAGAGTCACATCCTTACTGCCTCTCTAAATCAAAATAGATTTTTCAATAAGTCACTCTTGAAAAGTGAACAAATATACAACATTAGTACCGAGTTCACGTTAATACTTCCCTACATAAACAATATTCTGAGATAGTAGACAACATGCCTTCCTTTCCTTTGAACACGTGAGCGAAACTCAGATCAATACAAAGAAATAATGCTAACTCTACAACTCTACATCCCCGCTCCCAACACGTGACAAATAAAATGTTTAGAGTGAACATTTGAATGAGTGTGATTTCACTTCATCATGTTTTCTAGCAGTTCCAAATAAGATTAAAATAGCTCAGGAATTTCCTTATGACATTTTGACGTGCAGTGTTACTCTTAGTAACAAGAAAGCTCTAGTAAATATTATACCTACAAATATATTTAATTTTATGGAACTACTATGTATAAATTTTATTCGCGAAAGTTCTGTACGATGTACACCTATTGAAAAACCTATATTTACATGGGATTTATGCCTTATTGTTACAGTGTCTGTGTCTTGCCCAGTGTGTACTTTGATAAATTCCTTATGAACACAAATCATTGCATACACTGTTTAATGTGTCTTTCAATTCTAAAGGTCATAACTCCACTGGACGTTCATGGGACTGTAGCCGAGAGACTCGCAGCTGATGAGCGCTTCTCCCAGTTCAATCTGGCCATGTTAGTCTCGGAAATGTCCAAGAAACTCAAGACTAAAAAGGGAAGCTTTACTGTTCTCGCGCCTACTGACCATGCCTTTGCCAAGCTGCCTGCAGATCTCCTGAACCGAATTTTAACAGATGCTGACACAGCAGAAAGTAAGAAAACTATCAGATAATTGGAGAACAGTAGTGTTCAAATGTTTACAATTTAGTATTTACTGTAAAATCTCTATATATAATTCTCTTCATGGCTCAACCATTCCTGACACCACCAAGACGTCATGGAAAGATCATTCTTATATTTCTGCAAGTCAGACTAAAGTTACCCCACGTAATTTCGGCGGCGAAAAAAAAAGAAGCCGGGGGGGGGGGGGAGAACAAGTAGTATTCACCCGTCACTAAATAGCAGGGGCGGGGTCCTATCCGGAACGAATTGGGCAGGGCCCGGTTTGGGTAGGGATACGGATAATAAGTAATAATTAAGTGTTAGTACTAGAAAATAAATTTGTCTTTGCATTTTATTTATTCTTTACTACGTACAGAATTACTTTACGAGCCTTGCGTGTAGCGAAGTCATACATTATATCATGAAAATTCTGTTTCCTAAATAGATCCCGCTCAATAGTCAGAATTACCAAATGTTTCAATCTATCTTCGAGAATTGTTGACCTCAAGTAATTCTTCATTAGTTTGTGGCGTGAGAAGCTTCTTTCACCAGATTCCACAAGTATGGGTATTGCATAATGCCGTTTTTTTTATAATCGCGGGTATGATAGGTGTTTTCAATATTGAATGACATCCCAAAAAACAATTTTGTCTATATATTTCAGAAGATTTTAAAGAGTTTTTAAAAGATTTTTAAAATTTCCGGAGATTTCCAGGACTTTTTCGTATATTTTGCAATTTCAGGAGATTTCCAGGAGAATTAGGAGGCCGAGAGAAATCTGTTATAAGTTATAAAATGGTTTCATTTTGATAGTTTATAATAAGAATCAGCGCGGGTCCTATGAAAGTGCGGTGCCCACTGCGGACGCATAGATTGCAGTAGCCTAAGGCCAGCCCTGCAAAATAACGGCGTATTCTACGCCGTGGGTCGGCTAGTTAGGATATAATGTCTCTAACTATCAATCTTCCTCGAGAATGTAATTCTAAATTAATCAATTTTCCTCAGTTGGCTACCGTATTTTCGCGCATGTACCCCGCACACACGTATACCCCACACACACTTGTACCCCACACGAATTACAAAAGAAGTAAAAACAAACTCCTGCAAACCGCACACTTATAAACCCCACATGTTTAAAGCGTGACTTGCCGTAGAGTACCTAAAGTACTATCATTGGTACTATTTGTTTTCTTCAGGTTTATAATGAGATCATTGTAAACCTTTCCAGTGTACGTTTCCCAACCACACAGTGAACTAGAGGAAAGTAGAACTACTCCCGGTATTTCCATAGTTTCCATTATGATATGTTTATTAGTAAAATAAAATAGGTATACACGCAAAGCCGCCATTCGTTTTTAAAAGCGTGTATGACCCGCAAGTTATATGCCGAAAAAAAATAATCCAACAATAATTCTGCGTGAATATTTCAGGAGTAAAAGTTTCCAATAGACAACAAATTCAAATCTCATTCATGTCACTGTGCATCACTGACATAGAACAGTTGGTTGAAAATAATGGAATAGTCGAAAATGAAAAAACGATTTAAAACTACAGACCAGTATCACTAACCAGTATCACTAACCAGTATCACTAACCAGTATCACTAACCAGTATCACTAACCAGTATCACTAACCAGTATCACTAACCAGTATCACTAACCAGTATCACTAACCAGTATCACTAACCAGTATCACTAACCAGTATCACTAACCAGTATCACTAACCAGTATCACTAACCAGTATCACTAACCAGTATCACTAACCAGTATCACTAACCAGTATCACTAACCAGTATCACTAACCAGTATCACTTACCAGTATCACTTACCAGTATCACTAACCAGTATCACTAACCAGTATCACTAACCAGTATCACTAACCAGTATCACTAACCAGTATCACTAACCAGTATCACTTACCAGCATCACATGTAAATTCCTAGAACACATAATATGTAGCATCATCATAAACCACTTAGACAAACATAATGTCCTCAGCCCATACCAACATGGCTTTAGGAAATATAGATCATGTGAAACACAACTAATAGGACTAATTGATGATTTTTCTAAAGGTTTAGATAATAGTGAACAAATAGATGCTATCTTACTAGATTTTTCTAAGGAATTTGACAAAGTTCACCACCATAGTTTGCTTAAAAAATTAAAATATTTTGGCATTAATGGTCCACTGCATCAGTGGATTAAAGATTTTCTGATAGGGAGAGAACATTGTAATAATAAATGGCTCTAAATCAACACCAATAACAGTTAACTCAGGTGTACCTCAAGGAACAGTCTTGGGTCCACTACTATTTTTAATTTACATAAATGATTTACCAAATTGCATTACTTCAGGAACAAAAGTCAGATTATTTGCAGACGATTGCATAATATATAGAACAATAAAAATAACACAAGACACAGATATTTTACAAAGAGAATTAGATGAATTACAGAAATGGGATTCAAATTGGAGCATGTCTTTCCACCCAGAAAAATGTCAGTTATTAAGAGTAACAAAAAAACTAAAACAAATTAATTCCACTTATCTCATTCATGGTAAACCAGTAACACAGACTAAAAACGCAAAATACCTAGGTGTTATAATAAATGAAAAACTGTCATGGAATCCACATATTGATGAAACTATTAAAAAAATGAAACAAAGCATTAGGGTTTATTAAAAGAAATTTCTATAAATCAATAAGAACATAAAACTAAAATGTTATTTAACCTTGGTTAGGCCAATAATAGAATATGCATCCTCCGTTTGGGACCCCTGAACTCAAGAAAACATTAAGAAACTGGAACAGACACAAAATAGAGCAGTGAGATTCATAACAAATGAATATTCACATTTGACTAGAGTAACACCTTTAGTAAAATCACTAAATTTAGAAAACCTTCAGGACAGAAGACTCAAAAGTAAAGTAGCAATTATACATAAAACACTGAACCATAATCTTCAAATACAAAAACAAAATTTAATAAAATACTCTGAAAGACACAAAGATAAAGGTACATTCCTCGTCTCATATGCTAGGACAAATTTGTACAAATACTCCTTCTTCCCTAGTGCTATTAGAGCATGGAATGGGTTGCCTGAGCTAGCTAGGAAAACCAGTGACTTGGCAGAATTTAAGTCATTGGTTAATATGCATGACGCGTAGGACGTAATCATCTTCTTTTTGAAGTAACGTCTGTATTATATAAGATAAGATAGAAGATAAGATTAAAAAAAGCACGTTTTATACAATTTTTTTTTTCCTTTTAACAGAAACATGCATGACACTAGAATCAAAACCATAATTGAATCAGAAAAATGTGTAACACGTGTCTTTGAAACGTGAATCCAGTAACTTTTTTTGTAATCTTTATTCAGGAACAAAATTCAGATTAATGAATCATTATATGAATCAAAATACAAAAGTTTCGAAACATTTTTGAAAAATATAACTTTAATTTCACGATAAAAATAATCAACTAATTTAATTATAAGAAATATAATTTTCATGACATTTTGTTGAAGTCTACCACATTATACAATTTTGGAGCTGGCCTCTATTGGCTCTAAACAAGAGTCACGTACCTCAGAGCTGGCCTCTATTGTTTATAAATAAGAGTCACGTATCAAAGAGGTGGCTTCTATATTGGCTCTAAACAAGAGCCACGTATCACAGAGGGGGCTTCTATATTGGCTCTAAACAAGAGCCACGTATCACAGAGGTGGCCTCTATATTGGCTCTAAACAAGAGCCACGTATCACAGAGGTGGCCTCTATATTGGCTCTAAACAAGAGCCACGTATCACAGAGGTGGCTTCTATATTGGCTCTAAACAAAAGCCACGTATCACACAACTGGCCTCTATTGACTCTAAACAACAGCCACGCGTTACAGAGGTGGCCTCTGTTGGCTCTAAACAAGAGACACGTATCACAGAGGTGGCCTCTGAGGCTCTAAACAAGAGCCACATATCACAGTGTAGACATTAAAATTGGAGAAAGATTACTAACGAGAAAAAGATGTTCGTGTTTTGTTTTTATTTCACTTCTAGGTCTAGAGACAGTAGCCAATAGTGTGACAAACATTTCCTATTTTGTTTTTATCAACCACAGTAGCAGTCTAAAATCCGTAGAGACCGCCGTAACAGTCTATAATTCGTATGAACCCGTAGCAGTCTAAAATCCATAGGGACCCCCGTAGCAGTCTAAAATCCGTAGGGACCCCGTAGCAGTCTAAAATTCTTGGCCTTACATGTAGTGGGATAAGACTTGTTCTTTTTCTTTCATATTGTATTGGACAAAAGGTCACAGGTGGCTACATTTCTATTTGTTTCTAGAAGTACTTCAAAGACACGTAGTCAGGGGCGTGTTCTGTGCAGATGCCATTGTGGTTTCTGTGGGACTTAAAACACTGGATGATACTCGTCTGCTCTTTCGATGTAAGAGAGATGGTCTCCTAGTAAACGAGGCTAAGGTTTTATACTCAGACATAGTTGGATCCAATGGAGTTATTCATGGAATAGACAAAGTACTTCTACCAGACGTGGGTATGTAATGTTTGATTTTCTCACTTTATTTTAGATTGTATTATATGAAGCCAACCTGCCACTCATGCAAATATAAAATATAAAACAACAGTTTGAACCCAACAGAGAACAGAAAACTTTAACCACGTGTTTACATTCATCACGAAGAGAAATCTAAAATCTAAAACTGTCTCTCTTTGCGACACTATCAGATAAAGATCTACTTGTGTTTTTTAAATTTCAAAAGCCAAACAATAAGATATACCTCAAACTTCTGACGTGTTTTTAAAAGTCAATCAAAGATATCTTAAACCTCTATCGTGTTTTTACAAGTCAAACTATCAAAGATATCTTTTTTAAGTGCTATTGATATTTGGAATGCAAGTCCGAATGCATGCTTAGAGAATTTTTAGCAACATGAACATAATGGTGAAATTCAACAAAATAGCGCTTTCTTTTTTGTCCTTCTGACTGTCTGTCTGTCTGTCTGCATGTATGTATGTTGGTATGAAGTTTTCCCATGAAATAAACACCTCATGTAATCTAAACTTCTCCTTGCTTGTATGTTTATATGTATGTATAGATAATGGTGGGCTTAGAACCATTACCACTTCCGGCGTTAACAACCTTGTGGAACCATGAAAGCCTGGGCATTGTCTATGGTCGGAGCGATGTCGCCCACACAGCAGTTCCCCCCTTTCCGCGCAGCTGATGAAACCAAAGGAACGGAATATCCGATACACTTTGGGATCAGTAGCGCCGCAGGTTCTGCCAGGCTATAGCACAGTATGCATCAATCTGACTAAGGGTCACCAGCTTCTGATTTCTCCTCAGGATTGTCTCCCGAAGCCTTTCTCATGTTTGCAGCGGAGGTTTAGATTCAGAGTTTTCCTTCTCCTAAATGGATAGCTAACCAAGGCTAACGAGCCCCTCCTGCCCGAAGCTTAATGGTTTAGGCTTCCAATGGCACGCCTCTCAAATAGCCCCTTACAACCAGTCCAACTCCTGGCCTTCACGTGTGGTTCAGATACTGAGCCCGGCGGAACTGTTATCCAGAAAACAGGAGAAGGGGCAAAGGTATAAACAGTGGCGTCAAACAAGTATGTGTCCTGGCCCTAACCCTCTTTGAATTACTCTTTTCAAAGCTAATCCGCCACGCGTTTTACAAATCCACCGAAGGCATATATCTTCATTCCAGATTCGATGGCAAACTACTAAACATTGCTAGACTGAGGGCCATAACTAAAACCAGAACCAACCTCATAAGAGATATGCTCTTGGCGGACGACGCAGCAGTAGTGGCACACTCACAAGAGGAGCTTAGTCACTAATGTCCTGCTTCTCTAAGGCTTGCAAAGAGTATGGCCTAACCATTAGCACAAAGAAAACTAACGTTATGGGACCGCCTGCAACAGCATCACAATCCATCATCGTTGACGATAACAAGCTAAATGCCGTAAACAAATTCTGCTACCTTGGATCTACAATTCAATGTGACCTGTCTCTAGAAGAGGAGATAAAAAAAAGCATAAGGAAGGCCGCATCGACCTTCGCTAGACTCCGCCCAAGAGTTTGGGAAAACCAGAAGCTCACGACAGCGACCAAAATGGAGGTCTACAAGGCATGCGTTCTTAGCACGCTACTGTACGGCAGCGAGACGTGGACAACCTATACAAAACAAGAGAGAAAACTAAACTCATTCCACTTGTGCTGCCTTCGAAGGATCTTAAAAATAACATGGAAAGAACGAGTGTGTAATACTGAGATCCTCGCGATAACGGGACTTCCCAGCATCTTTACAGTCCTCAGGCAACGCCGCCTGCATGGCTCGGACATGTTCGCCGGATGGAGGAAAATCGTATCCCAAAAAATCATTCTGTACGGGCAACTTGCGTCTGGCTCAAGATAAACTGGTCGCCCCCATCTCCTTTACAATGATGTGATAAAAAAGGATTTAAAATCAGTAAACATTGATACTAACCATAAGGAAGACATAGTCTAAGACCGCACTAGTTGGAGAGAGACGGTGACCAAGAAAGCTATGGACAGCGAGAAAACATGAGCCTCAGCTCTTGAAGAAAAGCGTGCCCCACGGAAAATGGCCCGCTCCTCTACCACCAAAGCGAAAGCCACATTGACCTGCAATATCTGTGGACGGGAGTATCTCTCCAAAATAGCGTTCCACAGCTATATGAAGAAGTGCTCGAGATGAACCATAGTCTTTTCACGACTGAAGGAGGCCAATGATGTATGTATGTAAGCATGTCTTAGAGACGCCAACATCTAATCTAATTAACCTTTTCCTGACATTTATGATCATAGTTGATATCAAGTGATATGTCAATTTTTCCTCCCACACTTGGGGGTCTCAAAAAATATATTCTTTTCCTAAATCTATAACATAAAGATTCTAATGATATTTCAAACAAATATCATTATACGTCTCTCTACAATAGAGAGGTTCAAACCTTTATCACTCACGTTGTTAAGTCAAAACAAATCTTCTTTCACGTCCCCTTAGCCATTTAGTGGTCTCAATTTTTCTTGACTTCGGAGCTGCTGAAATGCACTCTACAGTCGTTTAATGCGCACTAATAATCCTTTTTTTTTTTTTTTTTTAAAGCGATAGTCCAATGAAAACTTTTGAGAACCGCTAAATGTAGCCCTAATAGCAAAGGCATACCTAGAGTATTTGATGCCCAGTGCTGCAGCTCCTTTGATGCCTTCCAAAAGACGAAATAAAACCCTAACAAAAATTGTTTCAAAACAGCCAAACATGTGACACTGAAGCAGCTAGGAGGTCTAGTTGAGCATCAGAAGATCCAATCGGTCTTACCGAACATTCTGACCTCTATAGCCCGCAATTCATCCTAGAAACACCGGTAGTGCTGATGTTGTGTGAGGGACATTCAGAGCTCATTGAGATAAAGTTTGTCTTGTAATAGCGGTAGACTTTCTCATCGTCCTATCATTGCGTGAAAAGCCATTCACCCAGTAGTAGACCTGTTTTTTTTTTTGTTTTGTTTTTGGATAAGTTCAAGTCTTCAACAGAACGATAGCTAGGCACTAGACAAATAATATAATTGTGACATGAAACGATGATTATCCTGTTTGTTCAGACAATGTTTCTTGAAGTCTAATTTTTCTTGATAATATTCATATACAAATGCAAATAAAACCTTTTCTTTCTTGATTAAAAAAAAAAAAGTCGCCTACGCTCAACATTTTATGCAAAGTCGGCTTTCTATCAATCTTATTTCGAAGCGCATGTTTTATAAGGGCTGGATCAAATTTCTAAAATACAGAATAGCAATTCATAGATATACCTTGAAATTCAAATTCTTCATCACGGATTTAGTGATGCCTAATCTGATAGGGCAGTTCGATGAATTTCATATACTAAATCGAAATATTATTATTATGTAAAATGTTGATGCCTCTTTGAATCTTGTGGCCCACACAACCCTCTCCTAGGTGACTCAGTTTAAAACATAAATGCTAAAACTTTTCCTTATTATTTTTGTTTTTTTGTTTAATAGCTTACTAAGGGAGGCTACCACAAAAATTAACTTAGATTTATTGGTATACCTAGTTGTTTACCTTGTCAATCAAGTGTAACAACCTAGTTCGTTAATGAGCTTCAGTTCACCCCTGTTCATTTCAAAACACGACCTTAACTGTAACTCAGTGTTTACGTTATTTCCTGTTCCTGATTTAGGACTTATCATAATACCCCGTAGTTCACCTGTTTGCTGATAAAGTAGGATTTACAAAAATACTTTCACTTTCGCTACCTGGATAGTGGCCTATTGTATAAGTATGTTGTTACCTGTTTGTACTTGTCGCACTATAACAACAAAACAGTGTTAACATCTACAGCTTTATTACACTGAATGGAGAAAAAAATTAAACACAGTTAAGGTGAAGACACGGAAAATAGTCAGTAGGGCCGACACGATCTCATAAAAGTTCACAATGTAAACAAAAACTAAGGGTGGCAATCGATATAAACAAACAAATTCACGATATTTAAATTTTATGCATATAACACAAGAACAGATAGTCAAAGCATAAATACAATAAAGAAATAAACAGTCTCAGATTACAAATATATTTACCAATAGTTTTTGTTTAGCGCTTTTAGAGCTATTTCATACTTTAAGCTTTCTCGGTACGCTATGATCCTATCATTTGTCTGGAGCTTATCTCGGTACGCTAGGATCCTATCACTTGTCTGGAGCTTATCTCGGTACGCTATGATCCTATCACTTGTCTGGAGCTTATCTCGGTACCTTTTGATCCTATCACTTGTCTGGAGCTTATCTCGGTACGCTAGGATCCTATCACTTGTCTGGAGCTTATCTCGGTACCTTATGATCCTATCACTTGTCTGGAGCTTATCTCGGTACGCTAGGATCCTATCACTTGTCTGGAGCTTATCTCGGTACGCTAGGATCCTATCACTTGTCTGGAGCTTATCTCGGTACGCTAGGATCCTATCACTTGTCTGGAGCTTATCACGGTACGATAGTAACCTATCACTTGTCTGGAGCTTATCTTGGTACCTTATGATCCTATCACTTGTCTGGAGCTTATCTCGGTACGCTATGATCCTATCACTTGTCTGGAGCTTATCTCGGTACGCTAGGATCCTATCACTTGTCTGGAGCTTATCTCGGTACGCTATGATCCTATCACTTGTCTGGAGCTTATCTCGGTACCTTATGATCCTATCACTTGTCTGGAGCTTATCTCGGTACGCTAGGATCCTATCACTTGTCTGGAGCTTATCTCGGTACGCTATGATCCTATCACTTGTCTGGAGCTTATCTCGGTACCTTATGATCCTATCACTTGTCTGGAGCTTATCTCGGTACGCTAGGATCCTATCACTTGTCTGGAGCTTATCTCGGTACGCTATGATCCTATGACTTGTCTGGAGCTTATCTCGGTACGCTAGGATCCTATCACTTGTCTGGAGCTTATTTCGGTACCTTATGATCCTATCACTTGTCTGGAGCTTATCTCGGTACCTTATGATCCTATCACTTGTCTGGAGCTTATCTCGGTACGCTATGATCCTATCACTTGTCTGGAGCTTATCTCGGTACGCTAGGATCCTATCACTTGTCTGGATCTTATCTTGGTACCTTATGATCCTATCACTTGTCTGGAGCTTATCTTGGTACCTTATGATCCTATCACTTGTCTGGAGCTTATCTCGGTACGCTAGGATCCTATCACTTGTCTGGATCTTATCTTGGTACCTTATGATCCTATCACTTATCTGGAGCTTATCTCGGTACCTTATGATCCTATCACTTGTCTGGAGCTTATCTCGGTACGCTAGGATCCTATCACTTGTCTGGAGCTTATCTCGGTACGCTTGGATCCTATCACTTGCCTGGAGCTTATCTCGGTACGCTAGGATCCTATCACTTGTCTGGAGCTTATCTCGGTACGCTAGGATCCTATCACTTGTCTGGAGCTTATTTCGGTACCTTATGATCCTATCACTTGTCTGGAGCTTATCTCGGTACCTTATGATCCTATCACTTGTCTGGAGCTTATCTCGGTACGCTATGATCCTATCACTTGTCTGGAGCTTATCTCGGTACCATATGATCCTATTACTTGTCTGGAGCTTATCTCGGTACGCTATGATCCTATCACTTGTCTGGAGCTTATCTCGGTACGCTAGGATCCTATCACTTGTCTGGATCTTATCTTGGTACCTTATGATCCTATCACTTGTCTGGAGCTTATCTCGGTACCTTATGATCCTATCACTTGTCTGGAGCTTATCTCGGTACGCTATGATCCTATCACTTGTCTGGAGCTTATCTCGGTACGCTAGGATCCTATCACTTGTCTGGAGCTTATCTCGGTACGCTTGGATCCTATGACTTGTCTGGAGCTTATCTCGGTACGCTAGGATCCTATCACTTGTCTGGAGCTTATCTCGGTACGCTATGATCCTATCACTTGTCTGGAGCTTATTTCGGTACCTTATGATCCTATCACTTGTCTGGAGCTTATCTCGGTACGCTAGGATCCTATCACTTGTCTGGAGCTTATCTCGGTACGCTATGATCCTATCACTTGTCTGGAGCTTATCTCGGTACCTTATGATCCTATCACTTGTCTGGAGCTTATCTCGGTACGCTAGGATCCTATCACTTGTCTGGAGCTTATCTCGGTACGCTATGATCCTATGACTTGTCTGGAGCTTATCTCGGTACGCTAGGATCCTATCACTTGTCTGGAGCTTATTTCGGTACCTTATGATCCTATCACTTGTCTGGAGCTTATCTCGGTACCTTATGATCCTATCACTTGTCTGGAGCTTATCTCGGTACGCTATGATCCTATCACTTGTCTGGAGCTTATCTCGGTACGCTAGGATCCTATCACTTGTCTGGAGCTTATCTCGGTACCTAAT
Organism: Biomphalaria pfeifferi; assembly: GCA_030265305.1. Classification (NCBI taxonomy): domain Eukaryota; kingdom Metazoa; phylum Mollusca; class Gastropoda; family Planorbidae; genus Biomphalaria; species Biomphalaria pfeifferi. The sequence goes on along the minus strand of JASAOG010000145.1, from coordinate 999,147 downwards.
GATCCTATCACTTGTCTGGAGCTTATCTCGGTACCTTATGATCCTATCACTTGTCTGGAGCTTATCTCGGTACGCTAGGATCCTATCACTTGTCTGGAGCTTATCTCGGTACGCTTGGATCCTATCACTTGCCTGGAGCTTATCTCGGTACGCTAGGATCCTATCACTTGTCTGGAGCTTATCTCGGTACGCTAGGATCCTATCACTTGTCTGGAGCTTATTTCGGTACCTTATGATCCTATCACTTGTCTGGAGCTTATCTCGGTACCTTATGATCCTATCACTTGTCTGGAGCTTATCTCGGTACGCTATGATCCTATCACTTGTCTGGAGCTTATCTCGGTACGCTAGGATCCTATCACTTGTCTGGAGCTTATCTCGGTACGCTATGATCCTATCACTTGTCTGGAGCTTATCTCGGTACGCTAGGATCCTATCACTTGTCTGGATCTTATCTTGGTACCTTATGATCCTATCACTTGTCTGGAGCTTATCTCGGTACCTTATGATCCTATCACTTGTCTGGAGCTTATCTCGGTACGCTAGGATCCTATCACTTGTCTGGAGCTTATCTCGGTACGCTTGGATCCTATCACTTGCCTGGAGCTTATCTCGGTACGCTAGGATCCTATCACTTGTCTGGAGCTTATCTCGGTACGCTAGGATCCTATCACTTGTCTGGAGCTTATTTCGGTACCTTATGATCCTATCACTTGTCTGGAGCTTATCTCGGTACCTTATGATCCTATCACTTGTCTGGAGCTTATCTCGGTACGCTATGATCCTATCACTTGTCTGGAGCTTATCTCGGTACCATATGATCCTATCACTTGTCTGGAGCTTATCTCGGAACGCTATGATCCTATCACTTGTCTGGAGCTTATCTCGGTACGCTAGGATCCTATCACTTGTCTGGAGCTTATCTCGGTACGCTATGATCCTATCACTTGTCTGGAGCTTATCTCGGTACCTTATGATCCTATCACTTGTCTGGAGCTTATCTCGGTACGCTAGGATCCTATCACTTGTCTGGAGCTTATCTCGGTACGCTATGATCCTATCACTTGTCTGGAGCTTATCTCGGTACCTTATGATCCTATCACTTGTCTGGAGCTTATCTCGGTACGCTAGGATCCTATCACTTGTCTGGAGCTTATCTCGGTACGCTATGATCCTATGACTTGTCTGGAGCTTATCTCGGTACGCTAGGATCCTATCACTTGTCTGGAGCTTATCTCGGTACGCTAGGATCCTATCACTTGTCTGGAGCTTATTTCGGTACCTTATGATCCTATCACTTGTCTGGAGCTTATCTCGGTACCTTATGATCCTATCACTTGTCTGGAGCTTATCTCGGTACGCTATGATCCTATCACTTGTCTGGAGCTTATCTCGGTACGCTAGGATCCTATCACTTGTCTGGAGCTTATCTCGGTACGCTATGATCCTATCACTTGTCTGGAGCTTATCTCGGTACCTTATGATCCTATCACTTGTCTGGAGCTTATCTCGGTACGCTAGGATCCTATCACTTGTCTGGAGCTTATCTCGGTACGCTATGATCCTATCACTTGTCTGGAGCTTATCTCGGTACCTTATGATCCTATCACTTGTCTGGAGCTTATCTCGGTACGCTAGGATCCTATCACTTGTCTGGAGCTTATCTCGGTACGCTATGATCCTATGACTTGTCTGGAGCTTATCTCGGTACGCTAGGATCCTATCACTTGTCTGGAGCTTATTTCGGTACCTTATGATCCTATCACTTGTCTGGAGCTTATCTCGGTACCTTATGATCCTATCACTTGTCTGGAGCTTATCTCGGTACGCTATGATCCTATCACTTGTCTGGAGCTTATCTCGGTACGCTAGGATCCTATCACTTGTCTGGATCTTATCTTGGTACCTTATGATCCTATCACTTGTCTGGAGCTTATCTCGGTACCTTATGATCCTATCACTTGTCTGGAGCTTATCTCGGTACGCTCTGATCCTATCACTTGTCTGGAGCTTATCTCGGTACGCTAGGATCCTATCACTTGTCTGGAGCTTATCTCGGTACGCTTGGATCCTATCACTTGTCTGGAGCTTATCTCGGTACGCTAGGATCCTATCACTTGTCTGGAGCTTATCTCGGTACCTTATGATCCTATCACTTGTCTGGAGCTTATCTTGGTACCTTATGATCCTATCACTTGTCTGGAGCTTATCTCGGTACGCTAGGATCCTATCACTTGTCTGGAGCTTATCTCGGTACGCTATAATCCTATCACTTGTCTGGAGCTTATCTCGGTACGCTAGGATCCTATCACTTGTCTGGAGCTTATCTCGGTACGCTAGGATCCTATCACTTGTCTGGATCTTATCTTGGTACCTTATGATCCTATCACTTGTCTGGAGCTTATCTCGGTACCTTATGATCCTATCACTTGTCTGGAGCTTATCTCGGTACGCTATGATCCTATCACTTGTCTGGAGCTTATCTCGGTACGCTAGGATCCTATCACTTGTCTGGAGCTTATCTCGGTACGCTAGGATCCTATCACTTGTCTGGAGCTTATCTCGGTACGCTATGATCCTATCACTTGTCTGGAGCTTATTTCGGTACCTTATGATCCTATCACTTGTCTGGAGCTTATCTCGGTACGCTAGGATCCTATCACTTGTCTGGAGCTTATCTCGGTACGCTATGATCCTATCACTTGTCTGGAGCTTATCTCGGTACCTTATGATCCTATCACTTGTCTGGAGCTTATCTCGGTACGCTAGGATCCTATCACTTGTCTGGAGCTTATCTCGGTACGCTATGATCCTATGACTTGTCTGGAGCTTATCTCGGTACGCTAGGATCCTATCACTTGTCTGGAGCTTATTTCGGTACCTTATGATCCTATCACTTGTCTGGAGCTTATCTCGGTACCTTATGATCCTATCACTTGTCTGGAGCTTATCTCGGTACGCTATGATCCTATCACTTGTCTGGAGCTTATCTCGGTACGCTAGGATCCTATCACTTGTCTGGATCTTATCTTGGTACCTTATGATCCTATCACTTATCTGGAGCTTATCTCGGTACCTTATGATCCTATCACTTGTCTGGAGCTTATCTCGGTACGCTAGGATCCTATCACTTGTCTGGAGCTTATCTCGGTACGCTTGGATCCTATCACTTGCCTGGAGCTTATCTCGGTACCTTATGATCCTATCACTTGTCTGGAGCTTATCTCGGTACGCTAGGATCCTATCACTTGTCTGGAGCTTATTTCGGTACCTTATGATCCTATCACTTGTCTGGAGCTTATCTCGGTACCTTATGATCCTATCACTTGTCTGGAGCTTATCTCGGTACGCTATGATCCTATCACTTGTCTGGAGCTTATCTCGGTACCATATGATCCTATCACTTGTCTGGAGCTTATCTCGGTACGCTATGATCCTATCACTTGTCTGGAGCTTATCTCGGTACGCTAGGATCCTATCACTTGTCTGGATCTTATCTTGGTACCTTATGATCCTATCACTTGTCTGGAGCTTATCTCGGTACCTTATGATCCTATCACTTGTCTGGAGCTTATCTCGGTACGCTATGATCCTATCACTTGTCTGGAGCTTATCTCGGTACGCTAGGATCCTATCACTTGTCTGGAGCTTATCTCGGTACGCTTGGATCCTATGACTTGTCTGGAGCTTATCTCGGTACGCTAGGATCCTATCACTTGTCTGGAGCTTATCTCGGTACCTTATGATCCTATCACTTGTCTGGAGCTTATCTCGGTACGCTAGGATCCTATCACTTGTCTGGAGCTTATCTCGGTACGCTATGATCCTATGACTTGTCTGGAGCTTATCTCGGTACGCTAGGATCCTATCACTTGTCTGGAGCTTATTTCGGTACCTTATGATCCTATCACTTGTCTGGAGCTTATCTCGGTACCTTATGATCCTATCACTTGTCTGGAGCATATCTCGGTACGCTATGATCCTATCACTTGTCTGGAGCTTATCTCGGTACGCTAGGATCCTATCACTTGTCTGGATCTTATCTTGGTACCTTATGATCCTATCACTTGTCTGGAGCTTATCTCGGTACCTTATGATCCTATCACTTGTCTGGAGCTTATCTCGGTACGCTATGATCCTATCACTTGTCTGGAGCTTATCTCGGTACGCTAGGATCCTATCACTTGTCTGGAGCTTATCTCGGTACACTAGGATCCTATCACTTGTCTGGAGCTTATCGCGGTACGATAGGAACCTATCACTGGTCTGGAGCTTATCTTGGTACCTTATGATCCTATCACTTGTCTGGAGCTTATCTCGGTACGCTATGATCCTATCACTTGTCTGGAGCTTATCTCGGTACGCTAGGATCCTATCACTTGTCTGGAGCTTATCTCGGTACGCTAGGATCCTATGACTTGTCTGGAGCTTATCACGGTACGATAGTAACCTATCACTTGTCTGGAGCTTATCTTGGTACCTTATGATCCTATCACTTGTCTGGAGCTTATCTCGGTACGCTATGATCCTATCACTTGTCTGGATCTTATCTTGGTACCTTATGATCCTATCACTTGTCTGGAGCTTATCTCGGTAAGCTATGATCCTATGATTTGTCTGGAGCTTATCTTGGTACCTTATGATTCTATCACTTGTCTGGACCAGTTGGGATAAAGGAAAAAAGGGGTATCTGGGTCAATTTGACCGTAATCCGTTTTTAAAAACATTTACAAAAAAAAGGACCGGGAAGGGGGCGACCTGAATTCGAACTCATGGCTCACGCCTCACGCGACAATCTAACCACTCTGCTAATGAGGTGCTTATGAATATAGATGATTGTATAGTAATGTATACAAATAAATTGAACCCCTTAGCGCCATGGATTCTACGCCACTGTTTTGATATAAGCTTTTTTAATTTTGTAGATTTTAAGAACATGTACTTTAACTTCTTTCTCGTCAGGCAGTCACTTTTGGTCGAATCTTGGGATCAATTATTGACATAGCTGGTAAATGTATTTTTTTTTGTTCACAATACATGTACCGTTTTATGATAGTCATTAAATAGGTAGATCCAATTGAATTCTATTAGATGTAGGTTAATTTTATGAACCAATAAATCTACTTCTTGGGTACTTTTTTATCTGAGGCTGAAGACTAATGAAGCAAGACGATGTCATAGAAATGGCGCGCTCAAAGTCTCCTAACCAAAGGACAAAACAAAACGTGAAGCCTTCTATCTCAGCAACAGATAGAACATGGTCAGACTTGGACAGACAGAAGCGTAGGCAATGTAGAAAAGAAGAATGGCCCACTCCTAAAAAAACAAGCGGAAGAAAAAAAGAAGAAAATATACAGAGTGCAAAAGTACAAAGAAATAACAAGACAAGAGAGAGACATTGAAAAGTAGGAAAAAAATTTACTCGTAAACTTCTTGCTTACACCTATGATAATATCATAGTGTCGGCGTTGTTTTCACAGTGTCCGCACTGTTTTCATGGTGTGTGCACTGTTTTCCAGCACCTTGGCTGCCTTAGATAAGTGTTCTACCTTACCGATGATCGGCAACTGTTTGTTCTAACAGTAGAATCACTCTACCGCAAATCATATACATTACTGAACAAACGATCTCACCTTCACCTATTATGTTATTCAAATAGGTAACTCCTCTATAAGGTCTTCAAAGCAAACTACTTTGTCTATAAGTTATATATCAAACTTTCTTTTTTGCATATACTATTTACTATTTTTTGTTACAAAACTTAGAATTCTAATAGTGTATAATTATTATATAATGTTATGTATTTTCTAATAAATATATATGTCAAAAAAGGGCAGAAAAGTTAAACATGCATTCGTGCAACAGCTACTGATAGCGTGCACCAAGTGTTGTATAGACATACTCTATTATATATGCGACATGAAGCTCTTCAAAATCGACACTGGCAACTGGGAAGATGTGGCCCTGGACAGATCCTCATGGCGAGAGAGCATAAAGGAAGGGTCAAAGATTGCAGATGTCATACACAACAGAAGCAGAAAGTAGGGTGAAAATGCAACGGCGCCTGGTGATTATATATGCCCAACCTGCGATCGCAGCTGTGTATCAAGGATTGGCCTCTTTAGTCACACAAGAAGTTGCAAAGGGAAAAGATCGTCTCTCGAGACGTAAAATGCCACAGATTATATATGCACATTCGTTTGAATTCGAATCTCACTATCCAGGCTCTCTGCAAACTGCACCATACACCACCAACGTTAAGAACTTGGCAACTCAGGGCTCCAGAGTAACGTAACACTTTAATAGTTGAATAAATAACAGCCAATACTGTACAATTGGCACACGTACACTGTACAAATATTTCCCCGATAACACTGTACCGCCGTATTAACTCTTGCACGGGCCTCTCCGTCTCGTTCAGGGCTTGCACTGGGTTCAACAGTTCAGGACTGACTTTACACACTAGGCTCGTTGTGTCGGACTCGATCGCAGACCAAGATCAAGACGCCAGTCGTCTCAACTGTACTTGACAGTACTCCGTACTGAACCGTCGTAATGCTCCGTACAGAGCCACACCGTTGAACTGTGCTGTAGTCGACCGGACTGTAGTGAACCGGGCTCTGAACCCCTTTTCTGAACCGTCTTGACTGCGACACCTCCGCTCTTATAAAGGTACCCTACTGGCCTTATAGAACCGGACAGAACGCCGCTCGACGTTTCTGGGTGGTCAGGTGACTACAACTCTCGTGACGCTCCTGAGCTCTGTTCACGACGGCGATCCTTCGCGAACCGTCCTGTTGACACTCGACTCGGCTGACCGTTGTAACTCGTCACGGTTGACCGCTCATCTAGCGCTGGCCTGGGGCGATTTGCGTCGGCTGACTACACACACACCACTACCCCTCTCTGTGCCACCACCAGGTTTATAACAATACAAAACCTAGAATTTAATAAATCATATTTAACTAACGTCATAATCAAATATAGCGTTCAGTGTAGGCTACAATGTGAACTAGACCTGATCAAAAACTTTGATATTTAGTCAGTAGAAGCGGGATCGGAAAGGAGAAACATAAAAATATTATCTCCATTACGTTGGAACGTTGAACAGCATGAATTCGCCCCTCCCCCCCCCCCCCTCAGGGTGGAAGTTAGTGACTGATTTTTTGCTTTGATTTTGTATATTTTAGGTAAGATTTTAATACTAAACCATCACTTGCCCCAGCGGGACATGTTCTTCGTCAAAATGAATTACTCATAATACGAGTTGCGTTGACATTTAGGCCATTACGAGGAAAGCGCAAACAGGAACATTCTAGTGCAACTTGGCGCCTCACTTTCATGGAGGTCCTCAGAGTAGGTGGGAAGAGGCTTAAGATATAGCTAGTGACAGATTTTTGTGGAAGCAGCTTGCCGCCCAACGGCGCGGGAGGATCTCAGTACGAAAGAAAAGCACATTAGGTTTTTGAACTAAAACTTTTTAATAGCAGGATAATGCACAGTAGACACCTCAGAATATGTATTTTGTTGGCTTTCAATGCCAGAAATAGTGCTGGCAAGGGTGGAGAGTTTACAATTTTTCCACTAACTCCAGGAAGAACCGATTCTAGGGTACAATAAACGTCTTTGGAAAGAATGAAGGGTCAGAATGTAATAAAGATGATGTACACACACACACATAAATAAAACCTAATCACTAAGTACCGGCACCTTTTTTTTTTTTACAAAATAGCACTGTGTATATATATATATGTGGTTGGGGGAGAAAAAAATCCCCCCAACCCCCTTCCCCCCCAAAATAAAAATCCTAGCTATGCCTATGTTGAACTGCATATGGAAAATACAAATGTGGACTTTTATTTTTACAAAGGGACGTGTATTAAGTTTCGGGACATGTAGAGATACGCCTCTGATTAATTTTTTTGTCTTTGTCATTCCTTTCTGGTTAATTATTCATTCAATGTTTATTTGTATAGAGAAAAGGAGAAGTCTTGAGAGACATGGCAATGACAAGAGTTGTTAGTGTTTGAGCATGTGTATATTTTCTAATAAGTTATCTTTATCTTTAAAGGTACAAATATTCTAAACAGGAAATAAGAATCATTCAGTCAATCAGAATCATTTAGTCAATAAGAATCATCCAGTCAATCAGAATCATCCAGTCAATCTGAATCATCCAGTCAATCAGAATCATCCAGTCAATCAGAATCATTCAGTCAATCAGAATCATTCAGTCAATCAGAATCATTCAGTCAATCAGAATCATTCAGTCAATCAGAATCATTCAGTCAATCAGAATCATCCAGTCAATCAGAATCATCCAAACAATCAGAATCATTTAGTCAATCAGAATCATTCAGTCAATCATTATCTTCTAGACTGAACATATCACAAGAGTTGATGTATTCAACACGGTATAGTCACAGCTTTTTGTACTGGCTAGGTCTCCTTCATTACTATGTCTTCCTTCCGTCGTCTGACAGCCACTCCTCCCCGCCCACTTTCTCTACCAACACGAATACGAAGCCCAAAAAAACTTTTTTTCTTGAGATGTTAGTTTGAACTAATTGACATAATCACAGTTTTGTGTTCTAAATGGCAAAAGATAGAAAATAAGCGCTCCACCCCCGGAACTTTCTCCATTGTGATCAGGTTAGTCAAGACAATAGGCCTACTCGTTGATTTTTAGCCTGAGATTCTGTTTCTCTTTTCTTTTTCTAATTTTGATTCTACTGTCTACGATATATTATATACAAATGAAATTAAGACTCAAGTTTGTCTGATTAAATTTGATGATCAAAATTGCCAAGATTAAAAATTAATTTTAAATAGTCAATAACTTATAAATAGTTTACAGTCTATAATTATTTCTTTGACCTACTTATACTTCATTGTTTACAAATACGGTGCTGTTTCCATTCCATTTAAAATAATTAAAAAATAAATTAATACTTCTTTCTGTCTGTGTGTTCATGCATGTCTGTCTAATAGGGATTGACATTAGGAACAGAAGAAACGGAGAAGAGATATATCTAGGACAGATGATTAAGACAAATGATTAAGACAGCTGATTAGGACAAATGATTAAGACAAAAGATTAAGACAGATGATGATGACTTTTTTAAAGTAAAAATGAAATACTAAAAAAACGTAAAGGTGAACAGTAAGCAATGCAGATACAATGCAGATACAAAGCAGATACAATGCAGGTCAAATTCCATGCTCTCTCTCTGTCTAAAGTCTCATTTTCACACTGCTGAATGTCTATCAAAGCTTATATCAAACAAACTCTGTTGGTCTGACTGGCTTGTACACATTCCCACCAATTTAGTTCTCCCACTTGCCTTTCTCTGAGGAACTTGCACACAATTATTTAGTGTTCCTCACAAAACAGTCATCACTAGAAACAATTCACCAATTAGTGACTGAAATAGCGGTGATGTAACGGTGTACGTGGAATTAGTTCCCTTTACACTTTACGTAGAGAATTAGCTCGTCGCTGAAAAAGGTTGAAAAAAACAAATAGATTGCTACGCAACCCTTTTATTTTCTTATGCACTTCGCTGACACGGTCGTTAGTGTCATGAGGAGGCTTGAACTCTCGAGTTCGAATTCAAGAAGTACAACTTTTTTTTTATACATTGCATTTGAAAAGGTATCACGATAACCTTAATACAGATACCCTCTTCTCCCTCCCCCCTCTCTTTCCGCTATTCCCCAACTGATCCGTCTACAACTCAATAAAACACTGAACTATTAGATTTTTTTTTTGTTGATTTTTTTTTAACGGAAATGTTTTTTTCTTGAGGATTAAGAGATTGTCCCTTTACAAAACAATTAGATCATTTATATATTCATTATAAGACATTAGTTAGGCCAGGTTCACATCTAACTTCACATTCACTTTCACCTATTTTTTGGTCTGTGGACCGCTGGGGCACACACAAGATCTGTCAACCTTCTTTCTCCATTCTTCTCTATCTTTTGTTTTTGGTAGAATTTCATTCTGATGTTCTTTCTGAAAATATTGAAACCAGCCTTTTTATCTGCCTGGGTGGACCACTTCGAGGGCCGATTTTGAGTTTGTGTTTTTTTTCTATTTTGTTTGTCTTAAATCTAAGAAAGAAGTAATTAAAGTTCCCCTTTCAGACCATGCATAGGACAGTTGAGGGACGAAAGGTCATCTGTGGCTCATGGTTAATGAGGGTATTTTTCGGCCGGCACAACTAGAGCCTCTATTTTTTCCCCAACTAATGTGTCGGGTACCCAGTAGATATGGGTGGACTCATATGTGCCCTTAAGATCTAAGATTACTTATTTGTTTAACACTTCAAAACCTAAATGAAGGACCCAAATCATTAAATAAAGGTTACTATGTATTTCCCTAAAAAAATGTACAATGCATAAAGACTTGTATAAAAGAAAAGTAAAACTATTTCACCGGAAAACAAAACATCTACGAACACAGCGACGTCACAAAAACAAAAATGTGTTTCTTTGCTTTATCTAGACTCAAGATACAGAACGCTGACTCAGTGGATTGGGTTATCTCGGTTGTTATTTTTTTTACTTTATTTTTTTAAACTTATATCAAGTCAGTCTGTCTGTCCATTCTTGGATCAATGTGAAACTTTGTTTGTACATTTATTCATTGATCCTAACTAAACTGGAATCAATAAAATTATTATCAAACTAGTTACCCTAATGGTAATAATTAATTTGGTTTGATATCGAAAAGGAAAGTTAATCTTACAATATATATCTATATGTATCTATCTATGTATCTATCTATGTATCTTTGTATGTATGTATGTATGTATGTATGTATGTATCTATATCTATATCTATCTATCTCTCTCTCTCTCTCTCTCTCTCTCTCTATATATATATATATATATATATATATATATATATATATATGTATGTGTGTGTGTGTGTGTAAATGTGGAGTTTGATTTACACTAGTCTGAAATGAAACTAAATTCTGTTGTGGCTAGTATCAAGTATAGCTTGGCCTATTTCGAGATTAAATTCTGTTGTGGCTAGTATCAAGTATAGCTTGGCCTATTTAGAGATTAAATTCTGTTGTGGCTAGTATCAAGTATAGCTTGGCCTATTTAGAGATTAAATTCTGTTGAGGCTAGTATCAAGTATAGCTATAGGGCCTATTTAGAGACTATATTCTGTTGAGGCTGGTATCAAGTATAGCTATAGGGCCTATTTAGAGACTATATTCTGTTGAGGCTAGTATCAAGTATAGCTATAGGGCCTATTTAGAGACGTATAATTAAAGTAGCTAAATAGAGTCTGACTCGACTACCATAGAGCAATATTTCAAGACGATAATACAAGTAACTATGTACACTGAATCTAGGAAATGTAGGCACTGGAAATTTAAGCACGGGATGTTTAGGCACCCGGAAATTTAGGCACCCGATAATTGGGCTCTTTTTGACAAGGCGGAACATTAAGCACACACACATGGACAAGATCTAAAATATACATGGTTAATATCTAAAACATACATAGGCAAGATATAAATCATACATGGGAAAGATCTAAATCATACATGGGCAATATCTAAAACATACATGGGCAAGATCTAAAACATACATGGGCAAGATCTTAAACATACATGAGCAATATCTAAAACATACATGTTCAATATCTAAAACACACATGGGCAATATCTAAATCATACATGGGCAATATCTAAAACATACATGGGCAAGATCTAAATCATACATGTTTAATATCTAAAACATTCATGGGCAACATCTAAAACATATGTAGTCTATTTCATGCTCTATTTTTTCTTGGTTCTGTTGTTACCAGTGAAAACAGCCGAAGATCTGATGAAAGAAATGTCTCTCAATGATTTTCTCACTTTGGTGGACATGGCTGGTCTGAACGAAACTCTACAGGGCAGTAACTACACTATTTTTACGCCAACTGATAAAGCAATTAAAGGCAAGTCCCTAGACAAGTGCCTACAATACTTCACATAATAAACTCCAACAATGTATTTAGAATCTATTCTAGTCTTTGTTCAATCTATGACTGCATGCATATTATGACGAAAGGCACTTTAAAATGTCGAAATAGTTTGTATTTGTACTTTGCGGCTGGAACACTAACTTAAACTTACACGTTTTGAATGGCATTTTTCTTGTTCCATTGTAGATCTACCTCGAGGGTATCTTTCAGCTTTGCCCAAAGAAGATTTGCAGAAATTAATTAAATATCACATGGTTCCAGGAAAAATTACTAACGACAATATAGTTGGTGAACATCAATTAGACACCTTGTCACCTTTGGCGGTCAAAATTAAGATAATGATTTCCAGGAAGGTTAGTTTATTTTAATGCACTAATGAGTATCGTGTTATACTGCACTGAACTACAGCAGAAAAAATAATAGCAGGAAATGACTCTCTCTCTCTCTCTCTCTCTCTCTCTCTCTCTCTCTCTCTCTCTCTCACACACTCACACAATCAGATGTTGTTCAAACTTTAGAGAATGGTGTTTACTGGCTGTCAGAGATGTTGTAAGCCCTACTTTCAGTAAAGTTCAATGTAGGCCTATACCAGACGTCTAGGGTGACCTAATCAGCTAAAGATTCAGCAAATGTTCTATGGCTGATTAGTTCAAACAGAAATCACGTAAATGTGTAACTTATCATACCAAATAGTCTTTATGTCAAGTTTTGCCTAAAGAACAACATAAGGTCCTTAGAACAATGTAAGCAGGCCTAACTTTTATATGTTTACCAGCGTTGAACGAAAGGTTCATGTTAGCAAATAACAACTGCGATTCACTTGCCTCGCTAGATCTCATGTACCTACTAGAATGACTCGTACTATAAAGATGTATTCAAATCATGAGTTAAATAGTCCTATTTCTATGACTATTTGAACCCATGAACTTTTGGCTTTTTAAGAGTTTAGTGACTTGGAATAACTCTGTTGAACATAGTTAGATCTTTCCTTTAAAAAAATGTTTTTGTATAGCGCAACTTTAATGTTTAAAGCATGCTCAGAGTGCTAAGGTCCAATCTATTTTGTGGACCAGGAGGAGGGGGGAGGGGGTATCTGGAGGACGTATTCCGTGCTGCCTTTAAGCGCTAAGGAAACACAACTCTGCTCGATTCGTGATTCAAACTCTGCCCCCCTTGCTAGGTAGCCGAGAGATAGTTGCTCCTCTGTGACGCATCCCACTTTGGCCGATTTTTTCCTCATTGAAGCTTTAGGTGTTGACTTTCTGCAGGGTGTTACTGTGGACAAGGCGACTGTGGACGAGGAAACGAGAGAATGTCAAGACGCTATCATTCACAAAATTGATCAAGTATTGGTACCAAATCAGAATTCTCTCGTGAACGAAATATCTAAAGACACAGAATTAAGGTAAAAATTAAAGTTTCATCAGGTTTCATTATTATTTCACTCAACTACAAATCCAGTTCGTTATTAATTAATTGGCGATTACGATTGATTAAGAAGTCGAAGATAATACGAGATGTTGCATACAGTTGAATGGCTCAACGTTAAAAGAAGTTGACCTAGGGTCAAACATTACATGAGACGGAGGAGAATGAAATAGATATAAACCAGTTTAAGCATGACGTCCGCAGTCATAAGAAAACTGGAAAATCTGGAAGCTTCCCATTAAAATTAAAACACTGTACTCTTATATGGTTGTAAAACGGAAAGCTAAGGCTGAAAGAAGAAAAATTAAATTGTACTTTTACAAGTCAACACTCTGACTGACAAAAAGGAGGAATTCTTAAATACTGTAAAGAGATAAAAACGGAGCTGGTTTGGTCATAGTGTAAGACATGACCAGGACTCACTATCAAAGGTCATTCTTCAAGGTACAGTGGATGGAGCAGGAAGAAAGGGTCGTCAAAAGAAAAGTCATCTTGCTAACATAAAAGAATGGACCGGTCTATCTCTTGATATCCTGCTTAGAACAGCTGATAATCGGGAAAAAGGAAAGATTTGGTCACACGAACTGTCGCCCCTACGTCGAACTATCATAACACCATTTGACGAACTCTTCACAACAACCCTATAACAACCTGTCACAACACCCTTATGACTCAAAGTCACAACACCCCTATGACGAACTGTCACAACACCCCTATGACGAACTGTCACAGCACCCCTAGGACGAACTGTCACAACACCCCTATGAAGAACTGTCACAACACCCCTATGACGAACTGTCACAACATCCTTATGACTCACAGTCACAACACTCCTATGACTCACATTCACAACACCCCTACTACGAACTGTCAAAACACCCCTATGACGAACTGTCACAATACACCTAGGATGGACTGTCACTACAACCCTAGGACGACCTGTCACAACAGCCTTATGACGAACTGTCACAACACCCCAATGACAAACTGTTACAACCAACACCTCTATGACGAACTGTCACAACACCCTTATGAAGAAATGTCACAACACCCCTAGGACGAACTCTCACAACACTCCTATGACGAACTCTCACAACACCCCTATGACGAACTGTCACAACACTCCTATTACTTACATTCACAACACCCCTACTACGAACTGTCACAACACCCCAATGACAAACTGTTACAACCAACACCTCTATGACGAACTGTCACAACACCCTTATGAAGAAATGTCACAACACCCCTAGGACGAACTCTCACAACACTCCTATGACGAACTCTCACAACACCCCTATGACAAACTCTCACAACACCCCTATGACGAACTGTCACAACATCCCTATGACGAACTGTCACAACACCCCTATGAAGAACTGTCACAACACCCCTATGACGAACTGTCACAACACTCCTATGACTCACATTCACAACACCCCTACTACGAACTGTCAAAACACCCCAATGACAAACTGTTACAACCAACACCTCTATGACGAACTGTCACAACACCCTTATGAAGAAATGTCACAACACCCCTAGGACGAACTCTCACAACACTCCTATGACGAACTCTCACAACACCCCTATGACGAACTCTCACAACACCCCTATGACGAACTGTCACAACATCCCTATGACGAACTGTCACAACACCCCTATGAAGAACTGTCACAACACCCCTAGGACGAACTGTCACACCACTCCTATGACGAACTCTCACAACACCCCTATGACGAACTCTCACAACACCTCTATGACGAACTGTAACAACACTCCCAATGACGAACTGTCACAACACTCCTATGACGAACTGTAACAACACCCCCTATGACGAACTGTAACAACACCCCCTATGATAAACCGTCACAACACCCCTATGACTCACTGTCACAACAGCCCTTATGATTTACTATCACAACACCCCTATGAGGAACTGTAACAACACCCCCTATGACGAACTGTCACAACACCCCTTTGACGAACTGTAACAACACCTTCTATGACGAACTGTCACAACACCCCCTATGATGAACTGTCACAACACCCCTATGACGAACTGTCACAACACCCCTTATGACGAACTGTAACAACACACCTGTCACAGCTTTCCTATTCTATTTATAATTATAACTCGATAGAATCTACCTTAGGTCTCGATACGTCTAGGTGTCCCTGGTTCAGTTCTAGTTAATGAAATAAAACAAACCACTAGATCAAACACATAAACTTTAATCAGTTTTACTGCATATCACACACGCTGGTCACTCTCTAACAACAAAACACACTTCCAGTCATTCGCGCAGATTGTAAAAAATAGATTATACATACATACACACATTCATCCGTGACATCTCGCCCCTCTTAAAATTATAATCGATTTTTACAAAGATCACTAAATAAAACGATTATAAAACAAATAGTAAACATTACACCACAATACAACAAAAATGTTCGTTCGATAGGCAAACAAAGGCTCTGGGTATGCCACACAGGCGGTTATGTAGTCATACAGACATAGTCACAATGATCTTGATGTAGTCACACAGACTTCAATGTAGTCACACAGACTAAGTAATAGACACACAGGCTATATTTAAGACACACAGTCTTAGTAGAAGACACACAATTGCAACAAAGTCGAAACTGTTGAAGACACACAGTCTTTGATCAAGCAACACATGCTTGTAAGAAGCCACGTAGGCTTATATCTATGATAAGCGTGACCGAATGTCCGCTACGACGTTTCCTTTACCTGGAATATGCTGCACTTCGAACTGAAAGTCCTGAAGCATCAGGGTCCAGCGAGTTACCCTGGAATTCACCGACTTGCGTGTGTTTAAACAGCATAAGGGTGCGGAGTACGAATGTTCTGACTAATAGGTACCTGGCCAACTTGGTTACTGCCCAAACAACTGCCAAGCACTCTCTTTCTACGGTGCTATATCGTTGTTCGTACTGTCCCCATGTGACCTGCGAAAGGTGAGTCATGACCTAACTCTAAAATTCTGTTTCTGTCGGCGGCAGGAACGACTAGCTGTAGTTTATCTTTGTTATCTTTTCTCATCAGAAGCCCATTTTTCACTTTAAATTTACTGGTGGGACGCTCGCCAATTCAAAAAGTTTAACCAACGTATAGTCCTTCTTTTGTTTCAATGCATAACTGGATGTCACATCTGATTTTGACTGTTCAATAGGACTATGTAGGATCTATTACACCATATTGAGATCTCATTACCGCATTTGTAACTTCTGACATTGCTGACCTTTGCCACTTGTATATATCTGTGATGGTAGGCTCAGTTATGCCAGTCACGTTTCCTAGAATCAAGTCAGCTGCAGGCCTCTCCAACACACATGCTGCAACTTTCCCAGATAAAAATGGCGTATCAATGTCAATGACAGCTATGGGATATTCTTCAATTGTTCCTCCAAATGTCATACATTGGACTTTCTTACCGGTCAACTGGTGAGGGTGCACATGTAGTCTCTTCACTCCGATTGTGGTCGCTCCTGTGTCTCTCAAGACCCAAATAGATTTCTTCCCAACAAATCCAGGATACAGTTTTAGTTTCCCAGCGTCACACGTGACAGCTGCAGCAGCCACCTGGATCTGGTCAGCTTCATGAGGGAGTTGTTCACCATGTTGATAGTCTATGCAAACTGACGCATTGTACGAATGTCCAGTTGGTCTTCCCCTGTTGCTGGTTTTAAACTCCTGACTTCTGCTTGAGCCCATAGTCTCATTTCGTCTTAATGGGCTTTTGTTTCTACATTGGGCTGCTAAATGTCCCGTTTTGAAACACTTAAAACATTTTCTTTTTTCATCCACACTTCTTTTCTACAGACGGTCCTGTCTCCATTCTTGTTTAAAGCGACTTCTGTTATCACTAGTCTTTGCAGCAAATGCAAACTTGCTAGTTATCAAGTCTTCCTCCCTTTGAATTGTCTGCTCTGGATGTGCAGTAATATATTGATGACACAACTTTACAGTTGTTGGAACATCTTTTGGTTTCCTTTCATGTAGAAAAGCCACTAACTGAGGATTGCACGATGTGAGGATCTTGTCTCTGATGAACAAATGAGACCTTCGAATGTCTTTTCAGTGTTAGACAATTCAACCCAACGCATTAGGTATCTAGTAATTTCCTCAACAAATTCATGGAATGGCTGGTTTCTTTCTGGTTTAGCTTTATGGAACTTCTCACTATACCCATCATCTGTTAAGTTGTATCTTTTCATCAATACTTCCTTCATCTTGTCATATGCCTCTAAATCTTTCTTAGAAAAGTTGATACAAGCTTGCAGTGCCTTTCCCTGTAAGAATGTGTATAGATGACTTCCCCACTGAGTTTTAGGTATTTCTGTAGCTTGAGCATGCACTTCAAATCTCGCCAAATATGCATCCATTTGATCCACGTTCTCATTAAAAGGTGGCAACTTTGGTTTCCATACAGGTTTTATATGCTCTTTGATTTCTCCTTTCGTCTCCCTAAGCTCCAATTCTCTGACTCAATTTGTGTATTTCTACATCAGCTTCTTTCTCTTTAGCTCTCACTTCTCTCTCTTTAGCTCTTTCAACCGCCTCTCTTTCTTTAGCTCTTTCTTCTCTCTCTTTTACACGTTCCTCACACTCTCTGTCTTCTTTTTCATTCTTTTCTAGCTTGACTTCTCTTTCTTTCACCCACTACCGTAGAGCTGTCCCTGACAATCCCATTTCTTTTCCAGCGGCTATTAACTGTGTTAATCTCTCTGACATTTTGTTTATATCTCTAGCATACAATATAAACAACACAAATAATTTTATCAATGTGTCTGACCTAGTTTCGTTTCGGCTGATTGACTTAGTTTTTTTCCCGCCGTTGCACGTGAGCGCACACACTTCAAAGCCTTCTTTGTCCTTGACCTTTTCACAATGGCGAACCGCAGTTCTGCCTAATGTCTTCAAAGACTAAGTCAAGTAACTAGATAAACGTGCCTCCAAATATGTCATAGCTTTCCTATCATATAACTCTATCTACTTATAACTCGATAGAATCTCCCTTAGGTCTCGCTACGTCTAGGTGTCCCTGGTTCAGTTCTAGTTAACGAAATAAAACAATTAAACCACTAGATCAAACACATACACTTTAATCAGCTTTACTGCATATCACACACGCTGGTCTCTCACTGACAACAAAACACACTTCCGGTCATTCGCGCAGATTGTAAAAATAGATTATACATACATACACACATTCATCCGTGACAACACCCTATGACGAACTGTCACAACACCCCCTATGACGAACTGTCACAACACCCCCTATGACGAACTGTCACAACACCCCCTATGACGAACTGTCACAACACCCCCTATGACAAAAGTCAATGGACATATGATGATGTTAATTTTGTACTTATTATTTTCTTCTTTAAGCTGTAGTGCTAAGACTTCAGAAGTCAAGATTGAGAGAAGTACGAACTGGTTACAAAAATCAACTATGGTATTTTCTTATGTAAGCTTGTGTCAAGTGTAATCGATAAATCGTGAGAAGGGCCCGCGATGCATTGGAGATTCTTGATCCTTTCCTCCAGAGCCCCCATCTCGTTGTGTCTCGAGATGAGTATAAAGTCGTAAAATGCTGTTATTCAATCATAGCCTCGTATTGCATAAAGATTGTCCGTGGTATTCAATGTACATTGCTATAAACCTATTCTTTACTTGCAGTGAATTTATGGACATGCTGCATCAATCAGGAGTGACAGAAATGCTACTGCCCAGTGGATCCTATACAGTTCTTGCACCAACAAATAAAGCGTTCTCAATGCTTGATAAAAAACTGCTTCAGAAGATCATTGAAGATCCCGTCAGATTAAAAAAGGTGCATTTTTATACAATTCTTCTATTCAACTTGCAAATTCATGGACTCAAAAGTCTGGGTGTGTGGACATGGTTCTCGAAAACGGCTCTTACGATTTTCCTAAAATTTTTAAAGTTGATGTTTATATGTGTGAAAAGAATTACACGCTATTTAGGCCACACTTAGAAATTTGTAGCTTGACCGTTTAAATTTGATAAGTAGATGTAGAAATAAATAAATAAATTTTCTACAGACAATCTTCATCTTGAACTGGGTATTTCTGCATGTAATAAAGAGTTTATGAAATTAATAGACTTTCCGGAACATTTTGCGCACCGTCCTTTAGGTCTATATAAACCAAACATTAAAATTGTATATAGTCTGACTCTAGATCTATAAGCCTAACAGTTAGAATTGTATAGATCTATAAGCCTAACATTTAGAATTGTATATACTCTGTCTTAAAATCTATACCTACGCTTTACCAAGATGTTTTTCTTGGGGTGCTGTGGGATGGGGGATAGGGACTTAATGTTCCATTTTTGTTTAAATCAATGCTTCATTAAGAGTAAAACATTTGCTCTTACGAAACAGTCATCAGCCTCGTAAAGGAGGAGCTGTGTGAATTAATTTTGTTTGTTTGTTTTTTAAACCAAAGAATAATTTTCAATCAGATAAGAGGAATTTTGTAAAAACAACAATATGTTTCTTTATTTTTAAAACAGTCATATCTTCTATGTAGACTTCAATTGAGTATCACTCTGTTTGTATATATTTCAAAATGTTTCTTAGGAGATTGTATATCTAGTCAGTCTATATTTCATGGAGGAGTTAGATGGTGAGGGTTCAGTTTTTCTGGGAGGTATTGGGTGGTAAGGTTTTAGTTTGGTCCTGAAAAATGATAGGTGGTAAGGGTTCAGTTTTTTTCTGTGAAATGTAAGGTGCAAAGGGTTCAAATCTCTACCTTCAATCCTTCACTCGGGTGTTAGGTCTACTACATATGTATTTACTCTAAACTAGACGTTGATCCTTTAAATTAAAATTTTGTTTGATGGTATGGATAAAACAATGTATCATTTCTAAGTACAACGTCAATATAAATTGAGACTATTAGTTTTTACTAACCTACAAACGTTCCACCTGTTCCCCGCATGCTTCGATAAGCACCAAGTATGTTAGCTCAGTGACTACAAAAAAAAAACAGATTTATATACATCCCTATGATAACTATAGACATCTCTAAATATAAAAGTATTAAATATCTCAAATACTAAGTATCATAGATTTACATGTTGTATTTTTTTTTTGTTTGCTTAATAGTACCACACCAACTCCGAATAAATTGTCCGTAGAAATATTTGAGAAGGACTTTGATGTTTCTCTTTTCCATCTACCAATAGTTTATTGGGGCGACAAATAGCACTCCAATTCATGATTTTCTTTCACCAACCTTTTCACTATGACGACCTCAGATTTGTAAGTTAAATTTCTATCCTTTTGAAATAGATCTACCAGCCCAAGACTTACGTTCGTCAGCAAAGAACTTTATTGCTCGGTGTCCCGGGCAGTGCTTTTCAGCCTTAACGTTTCGCTCGGGTGGAAACGATCGTTAGAGGTAACCATTACTAAAGCAAAAAAATAACCCTTTTTTGGGGGTAACAAAAAGTCACTATCCTCACACCCTTCCTCAAGGGCCGTTTTTTTCTGGCGGGCACCTGCAGAGCTGATGTGATACAGAGAATAAATAAATGGGATGTTTCCCCAGTGTGCTTTTGACGAAATTCGTAATAGGGATGTAGTAATTTACATCTGCTTCGATCTTTCCCAGACAGAAGTTTGTTCAGAGATACAGATGCTGGCAAGTTTTCAAAGGCCTAGACTTCCAACAGTTTCAGCATTAACTCTAAGGAGAATTTCGAGCTATTGACGAAAACTAGTGTAGACATTGATGTAGAAAAAAGTATTAAAAAATTCCTTCTACAAAAATTACAATATTTTGCACCGGTCATTGTGGTGCGTAAGAGCGCTCAATGGGACAAAAACAGGAAGACGCTGAGATAGAAAGAGCAGTGTTTATTATATATGCATCAGTAGATTGGGAAGAGCCGGAGTTTGAAACTAAGGAGCCGTCCTTTGTGCTGTCTAAAGACTGTAGTGGGGACCTGTAGCGACGCGGGGAAGGCTGTCGTTGGTCCGTATTTAGGTTTGTTGGGGAAGGACTGATGGAATTAGAAATACGACTCTTTGATGATAGATGTCTGTGTTTTGCCTTGGTAAATAAGCACGCCTAATAGTTTGCTGTAGAACTTCGTTGAGTTTTATTACAACATGTATTCTTTCTCTTGCTGTATTTCAGTTCGTCGGCCGACATATCATTTCTTCACTGATTCTAAAGTGTAACATCCCTGAACACGGCATCTACTCGACTCGATCCATGCAAACAGATCCAACAGATTTTGAGTTCCATCAGCGCTCCCGCCGCTTGCATGTCAATAAGCATGCAGTGGCAGTCAGTAATGATATCCTAACGTCCAACGGCATCCTGTACAAGATTGACCACGTCCTGCCATGTACCTGTGAACCTTTACTCAGAACAAATCAAGGAATTTATATTTCAGACCATAGATATCGAAGAAGGTTTTAAAGTTTGTTTTTTGCTCTGTGAAACAGAAAAGTGTGTTTATGTTTTCAGTACGTCCTATTTACATCACACAAACACACAAATGGCAACGTTGTATGAGAGTTTATTGAATGTAATATTTATACTTTTTCTTGGTGCTTTGGTTGGTTTGTTGTTGTTGTTTTTTTTGTCTGTATATATTAACATTATATATATATATATATATACATGAATAGAAGAACATATGGATATATCAAATGTATGTATAATAAGTCATATTAATTTGTATTGGAGGATTATATGTTTTATTTTGTTTTGTCTGACCTTATATAAATATTGTAAGAAGTAAATTAGATTTTAAAGTTTGCACTATGAACAAGAATGTCTAGTCATTTCAATTGTAGGAATGTAACTCTCTATTGTTCATAACTTTACAACTTTTATGTATGTAGGAACAAAAAAAGTGGCTACTTTTGTTTGTGCTGTTCATCTTTCTATCCTGTCACAAGTGAATCTCAGAAACTAAAAGCGCTTCGGAAAATCTTTCTTTAACTGAGACTAAATTAGTGCCAAAACGGCTACTTAGATCTTCTAAAAGTGTGCGTGAAAAACAAAAGTATGACATTCGTTTAAAAGTTTTTTAAAACAAAATTTAAAGTGGCAATTAGTTTTTCGCTCACTGTTGTTTATTTCTACTTTTCTATCGAGAACCTCTAGGATATTTATTTCTTAAGGATATTTTTTTCTCTAGGATATTTATTTCTTTTCAATGCTATTGATTTTATTATTTTATTTTGTTCTTTGTCTGTCTCATCGATATTATCAATCTACATTTCAAATACTTTGTGTACTATGTGGAGTCTCTGAATTTAAAAAAATCCTGACGTAGTATTTATGGACATTTTATTTCATTGCACATTTTGTCTCAGATAGATATTATCATCTATGTGACTTGTTCAACTTCAGACCTACTATTTTTGTTTTAAATTTATTGCAAAAAAAATATATATTAAAAAAAATGTAACTTGAAATATTTCAAAAAACAAAATTATAAGTTAATTAAGTTTGAACAACATCGTAGATAGAGTCGGCATGGTTAGTTTTGTACAACTTGCATGTACCGGGCTCTAAGTCTAGAATCACAACTATTTGATCATCAACACTATCTCCTTGCAACAAATCTACGTGGAAGTGGAAGCACTATTGTAAAAAAAAAATACAAGTTTCATGTATCCTGTGATGTCATATCTTGCGGTTATTTTTCTAGAATGCTTATTCTCCTTCAAAAAGGCCCTCTATATTTAAACTCATACAATATGCCTAGATAATAGAGATGTATATAAAAATGTATAAAACATTACTTGTAAATATGCCTTACTATGAAGTGGAAATACAACAACACAAAGAGATTTGAATTGTTTCTAGTCTATACAAGCACTTTCTCTTTCTAGCAAGTCCTCTATTATTAGCTTGCAATCTGTGTGTGTGGGAAGCAGGACTCTGGATGGGTAGATACGCAGATAAAACGGCTCGAAAGATTTTCCCAGAAATATAAAATTTTGTATGACCATTACAATTTTCAAAAAAGAATCATTTTAAAATTCAATTTATTCTATAACATGTGTCAGAGGTCACTCCCGCACATTTGTTTATTGTTAACACGCATTCAGCGGGTATTTCCGCACTCGACTCAATTGTTTCTTGGTATTCATTAAAGAGTTAACTAAATAGACATATGAAGATTTTGCGCATAATTTTATGTACAAATCATTAGCTAGAAATCTGTCTGTGGCATTTTACGTCTTATGAGATTATCCTTTACCTTTGCAACTTCTTGTGTGACTATATTAGGCCAATCCTTGATACACAGCTGCGGTCACCGTTTAGGCATCTGTAATCACCAGACGCCATTGCATTTAACTAGAAATAGTTTGTGACAATATAATATGTATTTAATACTTGTACAATTTATCAATACACAATATTACTACTAGATTGATACCTGTAGCTAGATCCAGATTTCTAGTCTAGATAAAAGTCTTATAATGTTTTCAAGTCTGGTTCCATATCATACCATAATTTTCTACATTCTGAGTAGATTTATATATAGGCGTAACTAGGATTTTTTTCGGGGGGGGGGTGCAGAGTAGGAATTGGTTTGGAGTTAAAAATGTTCCCTTTTTTTAAAAATCCGTCATACATTAGTTATTGAGATCGAAATAGTCGCTCTTACATAAAATTATCAGCCCCATAAATGAAGGATTGGTTTTAAAAAAACAACAACACTTTTTTATGTTCCTTGGTTCCCCTCGCATATCTGTAAGCACACGTTTGATTTCACTAACATTGCAATGTTTCCCTTTGTGTATTTTGTCATTGTTATTTCAGACATTTCATCGTGTAATAATAAAGTTATTGAGATAAAAAAGTCTTTTTCATAATAGAATTTTTTGTTTTGACAAGTTAATACCTTTATTGAAATAGAAGTTCTTTTTAGTGTCAAAAATGTAAAATAATGCCTTAAATTTAATAAGCCATGTAATACCCAGATTAAATTTTATATCTACAAATAATACCCAGATTGAATTTGATATCTCAAGGAAAACCCAGATCAAAAAATAATACTATCTAATCAGCGTTTCTCAAACTGCCCAAATAGACGGCAAACGTTCTGACTACAGGCGAAGGGAAGGGGGGGGGGATTAATTATTTCAATAAAAAAAAAAGCATATTTATTGTAGTTTTAAATTTTTGTTTGTTAAAACAAATAAAAGTACATTATTACTAAGTTTCAAACATTTATTTTATTTTAAGTAAGACTTTGTTTCATGTTTTTAGTATGACTTTTTCAAAAGTATACCATTTCAGAATAGTGAAATCTTTTTGAAGAAGACATCTCAAAACGTCTCTGATTATTTGATTTTTATTCGACTAATATCTAAAGGGTCGAATGTTTCCCGACTTTTTCAAATTATGTTGACGACGTTTGCGTAAACAACTGCTTGCTTAACACAAAACGTTTTAATTAACACAAGACGTCGTACTTGAAGATGATCACGCCCATTACAGCCGTATGTGCGCTTTATGTAGCTCGAATGTCCCTCCCATACCAGTATTGACCAGTGATGCCTCCTCTTGTATCAGACATAACTTTCCACACTGATGAGCCAGTGCCACTTTATGTTTTTTACATGCGCTTTTCTTAACACACACACAAAATGAATTTCTGAAGTCCGAACACAGGAAAACGCATGGCGCCGTAAGGAAACCTTTTTAACTTTACCTTTACCTATCCCTTAGTCTGCTGGACCGTTGGGGCACCACGCAAGATTTGTCGACCGGTATACAAAAGTCTTAAAAATGATCAACTGAACATTTTTTCCGAAAAAAAACAACAATCGGACTAGCCCCATTACACATTCAAAATGTAAATGTATTGGAAACCAAACCTTCAAACTAGATCCAGCAGACACAATTGTGTTCTAAGGTTAGGTACGTTTTGTTTTCTTCTTGATCATTACATTCTTAAAAAACCTTCCGGGCCCCATGGTAACAATCAGCAGCGCTCCACAGGATTCCCAACTGGCTTAAGATAGGGGGGGGGGGGGGCAAACGAGTTTTTTTTTTCTTTTAGGTGTCACCCCTAGTAAAAGTTTGAGAGTCAATTTGATACCTAATAATAGGCAGCCTAGAGAGTTTAACACATTTAATGCTTCATCTTTAGTCCAATCTTTGAGGTCTCCATGAAGGCAGGACACTAAGTCTTTAAAAATGTTTACCGGGAGCAAAAAGGAAAAGAGTTAAGTTCCCATTTTAGACCTTGCGATGTAAATCTCATCTGCTTGTATGGACAACGTCTAACGAGGGTGTCGTGAGCCAGCACAGCGCTGAAACGCCTTTGCTTTTAAGTCGTGTACTTATTGAAGTTGGGTAGGTAGACTCAGGGGCGTCCTAAAAATGCCCAAAATAAAATATCCCTGTCTCCACCGAGATTCGAGCCCGGGACCTGCGATAGAAAGTGATATGAAATGTTTTAATCTACCCTCAAACGTAAGTCAACATAATGATGAGAATAGAAAGTAGTTTCTCGTTCGAAATTTACGTAATAGTAGTATCATTGTTCTTTTCGCTATACTCACGTTTTAATATATATATATATCACGATCCTCAATGTGCCAATGTCACAATCTTTAATGATGTTGGATGTCACGTTGAAGATTATCTTGATCTAAACAGCTCAATCAATGATCGTGGTTGCCGAGTCAGTTGATAAGATGATCATCTAGAAGTTGCCAGTTGATAAGAGGATCATCTAGAAGCTGCTAGTCGATAAGACGATCTAAGTATGTTATTATTAAATTCAATGAAGAAACTTCTGTTTGTGAAATGCAAATACTTTAATTCAGAACTTGTAAAAGCTATTGACAAATAATTACAGTGATATACTGTGATAGAATAAAACACAAGTTATATTTCTCCTAGTTTAAATGTTCTACACAATAATATGATCATGTCCTTTAAGTTACAACACGAGACTGGTGGTCTTTCAGAGCTTTTGGCGTTTGCCATGTGACTAATATCTCTTTGCCGCTTGGTTAATCAATCTAACCAATAAATACAGCTCAACGTACAATAATTAATATTTCTAACCAATCACATTTATTCCAAAACAGAAGGTTTGCTGCGTGCTTGGTATTCCCCGAGCTAGCTGGAATCTAGCCGACAAGCTAATGTAGACAAAGCGTATGTGACAATATATATAATATTTTTATAGCTTTTATATAGCTCTACTTTCATGCCTATAGCATGCTCAGAGCGCTAGGCTCTAAACTCATTTGTGGACCGGTGAGAGGAGGGGGTATCTGGGAGAAGGTTTTCCGTGCCGCCTTTAGATGCTCATTAAACACAACTCTGTTCGAGTCGGGTGTTGAACCTCCAGCCCCCTTCATAGGTAGCCAAGACAAACCACATTCGAGAACTTAGCCTCTCGACCACGCTTCTCATACATATTACGGGCAAATGCGAAAACCGCATTCTATAGAATGCCTACAGCTGCTTTAGGTAAAGTGTTCTATGATAATCTAAACCCTAAAGTATTTCATTAATAATATACATTTCTCGTAATAATATTAATATTCGCCGGTAGTCTAAATAATTTAGTCTTGTTTTTAAGATGTGAAGTTTGTTTAATTACGACTGTCTAAGTGCGCATGCTTTGTACAACTTTATTTAATAGTACTAGGTTGAAAGCTGATATAAAATAAATAATAAAATACTCAGAAAGACACAAAGATAAAGGCACATTCCACGTTTCATATGCTAGGACAAATTTGTACAAATGCTCCTTCTTCCCTAGAGCTATTAGAGTAGGGAATCGGTTGCCTGAGCTTGCCAGGAAAACCAGTAGCTTGGCAGAATTTAAGTAATTGGTTAATATGCATGACTGAATGCATGACGCATAGGACGTAATTATCTTCTTTTTTGAAGTTACGTCTGTATTATACAAGATAAGATAAAAGATGTGTCTTATTGTGTTGTATAAAAAGGGAAAGAAAATAGGTCTATTATTTAATCAAGGCTAATACGGCTAATACGGAGTGACTGCAACACTTATAGGGGTATCTCTCTCCTCAGTATAGTAGGCAAGATCTTTGCTAGAGTGGCACTATCCAGGCTGCAAGTGATAGCTTCAAGAGTCTACCCAGAGTCTCAGTGTGGATTCAGGAGTGGTAGATTTACTATAGACATGATATCTTCTCTACGACTACTGCAGGAGAAATTCAGAGAGAGAGACAGACCCCTTTACATCGTTTTTGTTGATCTGACTACAGCTTTTGACATGGTCAGCAGAAGTGGCCTTTTCAAACTCCTGAGGAAAATAGGTTGCCCTCCCAAACTACTGCAATTCATTGAGTGTTTTCACGAGGAAACTAAATGCACTGTCAAATTCAATGGAGCCCAATCAGCACCTTTTGAGGTTTGCAGTGGTGTCAAGCAGGGATGTGTGCTCGCATCTACTCTGTTTGGCATATTCTTCTCCTGTCTACTGCATTATGCGTACAACGACATAAACGAAGTTGTGTTTCTCCATACAAGATCCGCTGGAAAACTATTTAATGTATCAAGGCTGCGGGCAAAAACCAAGGTTAGGAAGCTTCTCGTCAGGGAACTCCTGTATGCTGATGATGCAGCTATTGTGGCTGATTCTGATATTCAGCTACAGTGCCTGGTTGACAAACTATCTGCTGCTTGCCAGAAGTTCGGTTTAAACATCAGTCAAAGCAAGACTAAGATACCTGTCCAAAACACAAACACTGCACCTCAAGTAAGCATTAATGGCCGTCCACTAGAAACTGTTAATCACTTTTGTTACCTTGGCTCCATCATATCCAACAACACTCTACTGGATAAAGACATAAACAACAGGATAGCCAAGGCAATGGCCACAATGTCACGGCTGCAGAAAAGAGTCTGGGACAATATATTGCTGACTAGCAGTACTAAAGCCCTAGTCTACCGGACCTGTGTGGGAGCACCTTGCTGTACGAAAGTGAAACATGGTCAATCTACTCATGGCAGGAAAAAAAGTTGAATGTTTTCCACCCCCGATGCCTAAGGCGGGTCTTTAAAATAAGGTGGCAAGATAAGATAATCAATGAGGAAGTGCTACAAAGAGCAGGGTACCAGGACATCCGCTCTGTTATCAGCAGCAGACGCCTTGGCTGGCTTGGCCACGTTCGTAGAATGCCGTGGGTTGACTTCCACAGGACATCCTGTATGGCGATCTAATAGAAGGCAGGAGAGCCGCTGGTCGTCCACTTTTACGTTATACGGATGTATGCAAACGCGACATGAAGATCTTCAAAATCGACACTGGCAACTGGGAAGAGGTGGCACTGGACAGATCCTCATGGAGAGAGAGCATAAAGGAAGGGTCAAAGATTGCAGATGTCATACACAACAGAAGAAGAAAGAAGGGTGAATGCAACGGCGCCGGGTGATTATATATGCCCAACCTGCGATCGCAGCTGTGTATCAGGGATTGGCCTCTTTAGTCACACAAGAAGTTGCAAAGGGAAAAGAGACGAGACGTAAAATGTCACAGAATACGGCTACTTAGAAGGAACCACTTGAATTGATATCGACAAAGCTGATAAGACTTTTTTGTGATGATCGGGGAAAACATTAGTTAATTTATCATGTTAATTAAGGCTTCAGGGCATTGAAAAACATGAAAAACATTTTTAAAAAATATATTAAGCCTACTTGTATCAATTATTTTGGATCAGTCATGTAAATAAATTTGTAATAGATCTAGACTAACAATAAAAAGGATTCATAAAAATAAATTTAAAAAAAAGGAACCATCAGAATTCGAGCTTTCGAGCTAAAGTTTTCTCAGGCCATCTCGGTAAGCACTGTACTAGCTAAGAATCTATGAACATGGAAGATTGTATAGCTATCCATTGTTTCTATTTCTGTTTGTGTTCACTAAGCCTAAGACTCACAAGACAATCTATAAAGGGTACTAATTCAGCTTATAACAACACTTCAGTCACGTACTATTTCTTTCCTTTGTTTGAGATACCGAACAAAGTAATTTATTACCAATAGTTAATTAACTAATTGTTTAATTTTTTAAATCGATTCTTGTGTTGTCAGGTAAAAGAAATAATTGTGCACAATTTCAGCTTGATCTGAGATCGGGTGTCTGAGAAATAACGTGTACAGACTTTTGGCCAGACAGACAGACAGAAAAACACACACACAAAAACAGAGTTAATTGATATAAGCTTTGTAAAAAAAAAGTGCTTATAAACATAAGAGCAGCTTTTAAGAGTTTATGAATTACTTTGATTCTCTTTTGCCATTACGTGTAGACCTTTTTACCCGCTCAATAGTTTAGCTTCTTTAATTTATCATTTTAGTCTACTTAGAAAACACTCAGGAATTTGTATTTATTAATCTGTATTACTATTTTAAAAGACGATGTGTAGATTAATTTTTTTTTAATTATTTAAAAATTGAAATTGCACTAAACATAGGGTATAATACCATGGGTCTTCAAAGTTAGTTTTGGTCTTAAGAAGTCCTGTTGTTTCTTTCTTGTTGTTTCTTTGTTGTTGTTTCTTTGTGTCACTCGTTTATATATAATGTATAATAGCTTTTTAAATAAGACAATTTTTTCATTTTATAGAATACCAAGACAAAGTAGAAATGAAGAATCATTTTGTACTTTGCCTAACAACGCCCGGCATTCTATAGAATTTCGCACTTTGCCAGAAACACATAATATATTGGCCTATATATATATATGGTAAAATATATAGGTTACGGCTGGGGCTGCGTTGCTACGGTAAATACTGTATTCCTCATTAATCTTCAGACTCGAAGACAAGCCTTATTAAATATATATACTTGCCATATGTTACCCGAGGCCCGCTGGTCTTAATTTGCGTATCACTTTCGAAATAGTCACTGAGAGTGCTTTGTAAACAATAAAACGAAATAAAGCGAATGCGGAATGCGAGAATGTAAAAACAGTATAAATGGAGCTATCAAAATAGCTATTCGACTTAAATCCATTTTTCAAATAAAAACATTTGCTTATGAGCCTACATATATTTGATTAAAATTTGAAATGAATAGACTTAATTTTGTATGTTCATGTGTTAAAGTATAAAGTAGATCTATCATCTTTGAATTAGTTCTAGAGTTTAATATAGGCTTGAATAAAGTTTGTCTCCCTCGTGCGTGAAAGCTTCGCTCTGCGCATGCGTGACCTTTTTTATTATATTTACGTGACTCATGAATGGAACTATTAAAATGAATGTCAACACTGCTTCGCTGCTATAGCGAACGAATGTATAAAAATGCTTTAGAAAAACAAATTTGAAATGAAAGGATTTTAATTAGTATGTTCATGTGTTAAAGTTTAAACTATCTTTGCGAAGAGAAGTTGTATCATCTTAGAGTTGAATTAGAGTTTTAGACCTAGGAATAGAGAGATGTGTAACATTTCGGGTATTGTCTAATGAAAGAATGTACGTCAGGACTTCTAAATTCGCAGATATAAGGAACGAATTTAAGTAAAAATGTTTTTGAAACACAAATTTGAAGGTTAATTTTATTAAATAGTGAAATTAATAGACTATATTTTGTATTTTCATGTGTCAAAGTAAAAAAACTATATGTGCAAAGAGTAGTTTTAAAAAATAGATTTAGAGCTAGATCCTTTCTATTTATACATGGCAAACATGGCCTAAATCGATGAAATTAGAATACATGCATAGAGTTGGTCAACATTTTTTTGAGGGTCTTAAGTTTGTTTTAGGGCTACAATACATACACTAAGGTCCCAGTCAGTACCCAAGGAGCATTTATGCTTAGTTTTATCGGGATTGGTCAAACGGTTTTGATTTCTATTCGTAACATTCATACATACATACCATACATACATACATAAATACATACGCCTTACTTTCTACTTTATAGTGTATATATATATATATATATATGACCTCCGAGTTATTTATAAATCCAACAGGTGTTTAATCACGTGGAGAAACAGGCCTAAAACTTAAGTATTCAAATATTTAGCAATAAAAGCCATTGATATATGTACCCTCTACTCGTGTATTCGATTCGTCTCCTACTGCTGTTTTGTGTTATTGTGACATTTGTTCACACATTTCTGAAATCTGTCCATGCACGTAGAGTGAGATTAGTTGAATTTATGACTGCTTCGTAGATCTTGCATACAGAGTTGGTGGGGCTAGAATGTAAGATTTTAATATTTTATGTAAGCCTATCCAAGTTTTTGCTTTACTAGTCATTTGTCTTTGTTTGAAGCTTTAATTTCTTGAAAATAAAAACGGCTTTTAAATCAGTCATTTTGTGTTGCGTTGTTAATATATGAATTAAAATATTGTCGTGGTAATTAGAGCTACAGGCAGTAATTATTCATTGCACGATTCATCGCCATTCAAAGCTATTGTCCACACATTCATTCCATTGCATACAAACCATTACAGTTTTAATAATTTTTATTGAATGACAAAATGGGCTCTCTCGTTTATTAAACTTGTGACATATTACACTAGGATTATTATACTATTCAATGAAGGTCTGGTTAAAACCAGTTTGAGCCATTATTTAGAAAAATAAAAGATTTCTTCTAATAATTAGGATTTAGAGATAAACTGTTTGTGCCTCCTCCATCAGTTAGGAGTAGCCTACACTTTATCCAAACAAGAATAGTAGAACAATTGTTTAAAGACTAGGACATGTCCACAAGGCCCGCGGAAGTGAGAGCAAATAATGATCGGACCTCCCCGTGGTGGAGACGGGCTTGAACATAGTTATATAGCATAAGACATGATGGCCAACTATCCCGTTGCTTTGTATTGAAGAAAGGGCAGGTCATTGTCGTTGTCCTATGCTACCCGCTCGATGGAGAGTCCAGTTTTCATATTCAGGTTACAAGCAACATGCAAAAATAATGCCTATGTATCTATCATCATAATCTTTTGCATTATATTTGAAGGTTGGGGTGGGGTGTTGTTCTGATAACATTTACTATACTATCTTTTAACTTAGCTTTTTCATTTACTAAGGATTTATAGTTGCTAAATTTTACATTAGAAATGGTACCGACATAATATATATTTAATATTTATAATATTAATATTTAATCTAAGGTATTAACATTAGCGACTAGCGGGGAATCATTTGTACCGCCCCTCCCCTGAATCCAGTAATATTATGACTTTTAGCCATTTTTCCTCACATTCTCATGATTGTCATTTTTTCCCGTTTTGTTAGATTTTCTATCCTATCATGAAAATGCACTTAAAAATGATTCTAGTAAGTATTTTTAATAGCTTCACCAATAACCTATTGGCTAAAATAAAATATACGTTAAAAGTGTAAAATTATGTTCAAAATTAAGGTTGCTAATACAGAATACCTAATTTTCCGATGCCTGATTTTCCACCTCGTCAAAAAAAAAAGGCCCAATTTATCGGTGCCTAAATTGCTGGGTCCCTAAATTTTTGGATGCCTAAATTTCTGGGTGCCTACATTTCCAGCATCACAATACAGACAATGACCACACTTTAGAGAGATACGTGCTCAAATCACTGGCGGATCCAGAACTTTGCAGTTGGGGGGGGGGCGATTTTTTTCCAAACCCTAACCCTAACGCACAGTAAACCCTAACCCTATGCATAAACGTGCGTACGCATATATATATATTCGATATATGAGAATAAAATAAGACTGTTTCTCAATCTTCGGCGAAAAAAAAACAGAAAAAAAAACAGTCATGTTGAGGCCTTTCTTTTGCAAGCTTGGGGGTCTGGGAGAGCGCTAGAAAGCTTCCTCAGCGGGGTTCTGGGCGATGCCCCGACACCCAAAAGCGTTTTCTTGCATTTTTCACTGCAGAAACGCATTCTCCTGACATCTACAGCTTATTATTCATCAGTGAGATTCGGGGCGAAGCCTCGACGCTAAAAGCGTTTTCTGGCATTCTTCACTGCAGTAACGCATTCTCCTGACCTACAGCTCATTATTCATTCTATTATAAAGGACCTTTTGAATAATGTGGAAAAATATTCTAATATGAATTTATAGTCCCTTGATACATTGCAAATAAAACCGATTTGTTCTTTGAAAGATAAGATACCCCACATATTTAGATTAAGGCTTTGAGGATCGCCGCCGAAAAAAAAAATTCGATTAATAATATTCCATAAAATTCAATCATAAATTGTGAGTTATAGTCCTAAATTTATTTAACTAGAAAAATATGAGATAGAGTAAAGGTTGGAAAAAGTCGACTAGGAAAAGGTTACCTGGCTTTTGAACTCATCTCAACCATGACTGTTATATTGAAATATTTCATTTGAATTATAACTTTTCCAAAGCATAGTCTTTCTTAAAATAGTTCTGATAAATTCATGTGAAATTACACAAACTCTGTCTGGAAAGGGGAAAGGGCGGTAAAATAAAAATGATTAATCCTCGCTCCTTTTTATAATTTCTGCTAATGATTGCATTTTACATTAAAGAATAGGGGTTGGGCGACTCGATATAAGAATTTACTTTATAGCATATATAAATTATATTAGTGACAGATTTTTAAATTTTGTAATTTCTTACTATAATACAAAAAGAAAAAGTATTGGTTTGTCCGATGTGGGGAAGGTGATTGCATGTATCGCACTTCCACCTGTTTATATTATATAGATATTCGACTAATTTTGTTCACATACTATGATTTCTCCATAACAGTAGGACCGCCCCCCCCCCCCCACACACAAAGGGTTTAGATGGGAAGGGCAGTAGATGTGAACGACTTAATATAAAGACCGGTTAAAATACCAATAACAAGTTTTAATCATATAGATATTTAATTGATTCTGTTAGTAGGCTGTGATTTCTACAAACAAATTGGACCGCCCCCCACCACTCGAAAGTTTATGGTTTACGATTGATGCCATCGCCCCCTCCCGACCCTACCAAATTGGCCAAATACTATAAGGGGGGCGAAATAATCTAAAAATAGGTTGAAATATTAATAATTAGTATATATTATTAACATAAGTAATAAATTCGTATACAAATTGTGTGAATTCTATACTAAAATTCGTCCGCCCCTCCCTTCGGGGGGGAACGGCTGTGTGGGGGGGGGGGGGGCGATCGCCCCTACCGCCCCCCTACCCTGGATCCGCCAGTGGCTCAAATAAATATTAAATATAAAAATTGTGGGTGAGAAGGTGGTGTATGTATATACAAAACAAAAATCTGGCATAGGTTTTTGTCAAGAGTGGGGGTGTGTAAGATGTGAGATTGTGTGTGTGTTTTGTTTATTTTGTTGGTTGGTGTGTTAATTGTTTTTATCACGGGATTTTCAAGGGGGGACAATTAGGGTTCTAGCGGTCAGTCTAGCAGTTGGAGAGCTGACCTGGTCTGAGTAGGGCGCTTGTGTTTTGTTTACCAGTTTTATGCCTAGCGTAAGGAGATAATACAACTTATATTTCTATACATTGTTATGTATGAGAACTGACTATCTGTTGGTAATATTATGTATGGCATTGATAGCCTTTTGTTCAATGAATCTAGTCTAAGCGCCCTGTAGTATGTCAGTTGGGCACATTTTAGTGTTTCAGTATTGATGATTTATGCATACAATATTATACGTGTACTTGCTGTTGGCTGTAAATAAATACTAATTTTATACTCCTTCGTTGAGTGATACCTCGGTCGGCGCATCCCCTTATTTTCGTAGCATTTTAATTCACTACTTTCTCTCTTAAAACTTGGTCCCTGGTGCTGTTATTTATTTATGTTTAATATATGTATGTATCATTTGTTTCAGCACCTAGCTTCAACTCTATGTTTACGTTTACAGCATTATTGCTCGTACCCACTGAAGCTTCTATATGTAATGTGTTTATGTTGTCCACTTGTGTGAGAGATACACAATTAGATAGAGCCATCGTTTGTCTAATACATGCCTAACGGCTGTCTGTGTCGGCTCTATCGAAGTTGTTAGAGAAGGGATGCTGCGAGCGTGGGGGAGGGGCCGGCTGGAGCTTGTGACCTTTGACCACTGGGGTGGTAATTTGCATACGGGTGAAATGACTCTGGATCAGAAGAATGTTTTTTTGGACATTCCGATGGTCTAGAGGCTAGTTTCGCTTGGTGCGTTATCGCTAGGCGGTGGTGTCGAATCCAGAGTCACAGGTTCGGGCTTCGGTCGGCGCATCCCCTTATTTTCGTAGCATTTTAATTCACTACTTTCTCTCTTAAAACTTGGTCCCTGGTGCTGTTATT
This sequence comes from Biomphalaria pfeifferi, assembly GCA_030265305.1. NCBI lineage: Eukaryota > Metazoa > Mollusca > Gastropoda > Planorbidae > Biomphalaria > Biomphalaria pfeifferi. Next base: position 963,417 of record JASAOG010000145.1, on the reverse strand, counting down.
TATTTATGTTTAATATATGTATGTATCATTCGTATAAAGTAGGATGACTTAGTTTGTTTTTAGTTTTAATTATCATGCAAAAGTCATCATTTAAACTCTGTACCTGAGAAACTCTGACGTTTTGATGTGATAAAATCGGTAGATATGTATTAGCGGAGACCATTTCAAAAATGTTCTTAAAGACATTCGCAGAAGACGAAAAGAAAACTTAAATAGACCGCCGGCGAACAACAACTTTGCACGAGATGCGGAAAAATATAGAGGTCGCAATTGGGTTTGCGTAGTCCTGCGAAACACTGCACTAATCCTTAATATTTGGAATCGAAAACAATGCCATAATCCAGTGATGCCCAAAATACGGCCCGCAGGCCTAATCCATCGAGCCCGCTGAAACGTCGGCACAAAGTGTAGAAAATCTTTCAAAAAAAAAAAAAAAGGTAAAAAATGTATCTTTACCTAAATTAGGGCCTTCATTTTTTATCGAAAAGATTGGTACCGTGACCTTTAACATTTCTGAATGTAGAATCTACCAGGAAAAGTGAACGGATCTTAACTTGTGGAACATGATAATAAGCCAACATCTTTGTTTATAAGGAAAGTGTAGCTGTTTAAAAAAAACAACAACATATAAACGGTTTAAATAAACAAATATGGCGGCATTCTCGATTTGAGCCGCGAATAAAAGATTGTTAAACTATGGGTACTAGATCCAAGGGATTCTAATCAAATAGTTTCAGGTTAATTTCATTTAACGGTTGTATGGTTTCGTTGATGTGGCCCGCGAGACGAGTGTTGGAAATTAAAATGGCCCGCAGGTCGAGTGTTGGAAATTAAAATGGCCCGCAGGTCGAGTAAAGTTGGGCATCACTGCGGCACAATCTATGCATTCAATACAAGCAATTTTTCCTTGAAATCATACTTGACGTGCTAAAGACATGTTCTTGTAACCAACGCTGGCAGGCTTTGAAACCAGCAAGTTGCTTTGTTGTTCCTCTTTTAAAAGCCTGTTAGGTTTCAGCTCATGTTCTAGTAATCAAGAAATATGTTTCGAATGTAGCTACCATTGTCTTTCCAATCGTAATATACTCTCTAAACACTCAAAGGTTCTGTCATTAAGTAGACGTATATGGAAACAATAATTACCTAATAATGCTCCTTCAGTAAAACGAGATGTTTGTCCTCAACTAAAAAAAACCAGAGTAAAAGCCAAAAAAAACCCATTAAAAATACTCTTTTTAAAATGACAATACCTCTTTTAGACTGCTTATAAAGCGATTGTCTTTATCCTAATTACTAATAAATGTTAGTTTAAAAAACCATGAAACATAGCTTAACCCACCCAATACTCCCTCCTTTCCCCGACAAAAAAACCCTGTATAGTATTGTTATAAACCTGGTGGTGGCACAGAGAGGGGTAGTGGTGTGTGTAGTCAGCCGACGCAAATCGCCCCAGGCCAGCGCTAGACGAGCGGTCAACCCTGACGAGTTACAACGGTCAGCCGAGTCGAGTGTCAACAGGACGGTTCGCGAAGGATCGCCGTCGTGAACAGAGCTCAGGAGCGTCACGAGAGTTGTAGTCACCTGACCACCCAGAAACGTCGAGCGGCGTTCTGTCCGGTTCTATAAGGCCAGTAGGGTACCTTTATAAGAGCGGAGGTGTCGCAGTCAAGACGGTTCAGAAAAGGGGTTCAGAGCCCGGTTCACTACAGTCCGGTCGACTACAGCACAGTTCAACGGTGTGGCTCTGTACGGAGCATTACGACGGTTCAGTGCGGAGTACTGTCAAGTACAGTTGAGACGAATGCGTCTTGATCTTGGACTGTGATCGAGTCCGACACAACGAGCCCAGTGTGTGAAGTCAGTCCTGAACTGTTGAACCCAGTGCAAGCCCGGAACGAGAGGGAGAGGCCAGTGCAAGAGTTGATACGGCGGTACGGTGTTATCGGAGAGATATTTGTACAGTGTACGTGTTGCCAATTGTACAGTATTGGCTGTTATTTATTCAACTATTAAAGTGTTACGTTACTCTGGAGCCCTGAGTTGTCAAGTTCTTAACGTTGGTGGTGTATGGTGCAGTTTGCAGAGAGCCTGGATAGTGAGATTCGTAACACTGTTGTCAGAAGTGGGATCGGATCGAATCGGATAGGAACGGATCTACTATGGCACATCTGAAACTGCTGTACGAACTCGAAGTGAAAGAACTGAAGCGAGAGCTACGTGATCGAGGGCTGAAGACAAGTGGAAATAAGGAAACCTTAGAAGCTTATTTGCACGATGAAAGTCATCGACAACGTCTGAAACCAACAGATGATTGGTCCACTGCTGAGACGAGAGAGAGAGGTCCTGATGGTGGTGAAGAAAGCCGAATGGAGCCTGAAGCCGAAGACGAGGGACCTTTGCACATGGAGTGTTACCAACCTGTCCCAACAGCATGCTCTCCAGACAAGGCTGAAGATGTTGACCTGTCCCACAATTCCCTGTTCTGTGGATTTGAAGCCCATCCCAGTCCTTCTTCGCAAAGACCTATGAAGCCACCTCTTTGGTCAACAACCTTGGTAACCCCTGCCCTTACATCCTATACCTCTCCATGTGTCAAGTGGCTGCCCTCAGTACCGAACGACAAGAGAGCGATGCAACCACAACGTCACTGCAACAAGAGGACGATCAACTGGAGGAAAAGAAGAAGGCGTTTGCGTAGTCCAACGTGCATGATGATGCTACCAAGAAATCACTGCAGCCACATGAAGACTAACTGGCGGAGAAGAAGAAGAAGGCTACTTTTGTTGAGTGCAACATGGATGACGATGCGACAACGACGTCTCATGCAACCAGATGAAGGCCGATTGGAGGAGAAGAAGGAAGCGACCATTGCTGACTGCAACATGGATGGCTCTATCAAGCTCAAGAGGCGGTACGGTGTTATCGGAGAGATATTTGTACAGTCTTGTGTTACGTGCTGCCAATTGTACAGTATTGGCTGTTATTTATTCAACTATTAAAGTGTTACGTTACTTTGGAGCCCTGAGTTGTCAAGTTCTTTAAGTTGGTGATGTATGGTGCAGTTTGCAGAGAGCCTGGATAGTGAGATTCGTAACAGTATGTATAAAACGTATAGATCTACGACACTTTCTAATATTTCAATCATAGTGCTTTAGATCTAGACTTACAAGACGATGTGCACAATTTTTTTGAACATTCATTTATTAAACTCTTGTTTAAAAAATGCCTTACACTCGGAAAGTCCCTAACTCGATAGTCCTTTCAAGAACGCGATAGTCCTTTTAAAACCGATGTTGGATCTAGATCTAGGTCTATTTCTCTTTTTTTGTATACTTTAAAAAATGATAACGGTCAGATTAGATTTTTTCCCAAGTGAATAATGAGCTAGTATTTGTTATCTCAGCAATATACATTAACTGTTAAATTTCTAGGAACATCGTTGATGAGATCAGCATCCAGGTTTCACCCTCCACCCACCCTTCAGCTTCCATGAAGTTCTGACTTGAATAGAAGTATTGTAATTATTTCTATTTTAAGGAATAACCATGCAAAAGTGGTCATATTTATTCTACAAAGAAGGCATATATATATAAATACATAAATAAAGCCGTATCTATAAGCTGTTATTTTGTTACGAAAACTGTTAAATGTTGGATATTTTTTAAGGCGAATATTCAAGGATAAAATGGTCAAAAGAGCAATGTTTAGCTTAACAGATCCCATGCATGTATTTGTATGCTTTATTATCCTGCTATTGAAAAAAGAAATATATATCTATACCCAATTCAGGTGTGAATGTTAGAACAAGATAGGAGCCGCCCTAAATTCACGTCGCTTGGACAACTTTACTTTGTGTTTGTTTGTATCAGCTTGTTTCTCTGCAGGAGTCCTACGGTATCTTGTCAATCTGATTCAATACCATTTCTTTTTGGGGCTAAATGCATCATTGATACACTATATGAATACGTTTGTCAACATGTCCTAAACCTGACAACGCCATAGTGAAATGACTAGAACATAAAGCTTTCCTAAACATTGTGTCCAGTTCCAGTCTGCTTGCTGATAATGTCGAGATTGGAGAGATAGTAACGGTCGAATGAGTCTCTCGAGGCCCTGAACACATTAACATGTCTTGGAAACTTGGATTTCTTTGGAAGGATTTGATCAATTACTAAAGCTCAATGGAAATGTAAGTCACACCTGAATGTTCTTTTTGACTCGAAGTGTTGATTCTGAAAATGTTGCCATACACAATAAACACACACACACAGTCACACACACACAGTCACACGTGGTAACATTTCACAAAAGTGCATATACATATATATATTATATACAAGTGTCCTTGACATTGCAGATATGTCACGTATTTAGATCAAACTAATTATATCCATTGATTGCTCTGACCATTATGACTTTAACTTTGATCACAAAGTAGGTGAGACGTGTTTTATATAAGAGTTTGTTGTTCTGTCTTGAACTGATCTCAACCAACACAATTGACAAAAGCGTTTACATGATTTCTTTAGTTCGTTAAAACCAAAATAGTTCAAACAGAATATGTCAAGCAGAAAGATAAACATTTACATAAACAGAAACTAATCAGACAAACATTTACATAAACAGAAACAAAACAAACATTTACATAAACAGAAACAAATTAGACAAAACATTTACATAAACAGAAACAAATTAGACAAAACATTTACATAAACAGAAACAAATTAGACAAAACATTTACATAAACAGAAACAAATTAGACAAAACATTTACATAAACAGAAACCAAAAAATAAACACTAATATAAGCAGAAACAAAACAAACATTTACAGAAACAAGATGAACATTTAAAAAACAGAAACAAAAAGAGACTTACATTTCTATTGAGCTTTAGAGAGATGTGGGCGTAATAATTAAGTAATTGATCAAAGATTAGTAACTTATTTTTTTTACTCTTTCATTATTATTATTATTATTATTATTATTATTATAGCTTTTATATAGCGCTACTTTCATGCTTATAGCATGCTCAGAGCGCTTTTGGTCCATTCTCATTTGTGGACCAGTGGGGGAGGGGGGGGGGGAGTATCTAGGAGTTGGTTTTCCGTGCTGTCTTTAGGCGCTCAGTAAACACAACTCTGCCCGAGTCGGGTGTCGAGGTGCCGAGCACCCTTCTAGGTAGCCAAGACAAGCCAAGTTCAAGCGCACTTGGCCTCTAGACCACGCTTCCCAAAAGCGGATTAGCGGTTCTTCTCTAGGAGTTAGGATCAGTGAGGGGTGGTTGAATAGTACCACCCTCCATGTCTTTCACTTGGGTATTAAATAGTGATTGAATTTTAAAACTGGGTGATACAATATTAAAACTTATTTTACTAAGTGTAAAAATTTCAAGTCTATTAATACGGTAAAAAGATATTGAAGTAATATTGCGAATTTGATCTTTGTGACACACTACTGATTTTTTGTTGCATCTTCTGATGTGAAATTCACATAAACGTCGTCAACAAAATGTCGGTACTCTAAAATGTTGAATGAAAAATTCTGAATGTCGTATAAAAATTCCAAATGTCAAATTTAAAAAAAAATCAAAATGTCAATTTTTTTCAAATGGGTACTTTTTCGTACATTTTTTAGACAAACCACCATGTCTCATTAGCAATCAGTCTGTGTTAGATGACAGACTTTTATTATTAATTTGTGAAAGGTCTAAAATTTTGAATACGCATAAAAGAATAAACATACGCTTACCAAGGAAATATCTGAAGCTCTTAATAAAATCAGAAAGTATCTGAAACTCTCAATAAGATAAGAAAATATCTGAAGCTCTCAATAAGATCAGAAAATATCTGAAGCTCTCAATAAGATCATAAAATATCTGAAGCTCTTAATAAGATCAGAAAATATCTGAAGCTCTCAATAAGATCATAAAATATCTGAAGCTCTCAATAAGATCATAAAATATCTGAAGCTCTCAATAAGATCAGAAAATATCTGAAGCTCTAAATAAGATCAGAAAATATCTGAAGCTTCAACCGAAACAAACCCAAAATGTTGTCTTCCTACATTCCTAGAACTCACTAGCGGATCCAAAACTTTGGAGTGGGGGGGGGGGGGACGATTTTTTTCCAAACCCTAACCCTAACGCCCAGTAAACCCTAACCCTATGCATAAACTTGCGTACAGCAAACACACACACATGTGTGTATATATATGCAAAAAGAAAAAGTATTGATTTGTCTGATGGGGGAAAGGCGATTGTATGTATCGTCCCTACCCTTTTTCATTTAAATTTGCTAACAATTTGAGACTAGAGTGTGGTACGACATAATATACAGTGGGTAACGTATCAATTTTTAGTTTATATTATATAGATATTCAACTAATTTTGTTCACAAACTATGATTTTTCCATAAAAACGGACCGCCCTCCCCACTCAAAGGGTTAAGGTGGGAAGGCCAGTAGAGGTATTCGCCCCCCCCCCCCCCCCCCACCAATCGGCAAACAGGGAACGACATAATATAAAGATCGGTTTAAATACCAAAAACAAGTCTATATCATATAGATATATAATTGATTCTGTTAGCAAGCTGTGATTTCTACAAATAAATTGGACCCCCTCCCACTCGAAAGTGTATGGGGGGGTGGCGGGATTGATACCATCGCCCCCTCCCGACCCCACCAAATCGGCCAACATACTAGAGAGGGGGGGGCGAAATAATCTAAAAATAGGATGAAAGATAAATAATTAGTATATATTATTAATATTAGTAATAAATTTGTAAACAAATTTTGTGAATTCTATACTAAAATTCGTTCGCTCCCCCCCCCTTCGGGGAGGGGGTCTGCCGAGTGGGGGGGGGGGCAATCGCCCCTCCCCGGGCTGTTCTAGCAATGAGTCATAGACCAGCGCACATTCAAACTTAAGGAAGCAGGCACACTTACGACATTTAAAGTAGAATTACTTTATTTTCAAATAAATAAAAGATACAACGAAGGAAACAAACATAACAGTGGGAGGCATAACAATAGCTTTGAAAAATGAACAACTTAAAGTAATTTATTTATGCATATATAGATAAGAAAACTATATTTTTACTGCTGCTCGATTGTTTCAGTGTCCAGTATTGCTCTTAAAGAGTCGATACTTTATTCCTTGGATGCTGTAGGTTGGTCAAGCCTGTTCGAGTAAGTCCAAGCGTTAGAAGAGGTCAACGTTGGTGGCAGGCTACACATTCAATAAGTTGTAGTCTGAAGTGCTCTCGATATTAGAGCGACCGCAAACTACTTAGCGCCCTTTTAGGTGCAAGGGAAGCAAGTATGGCGGGAGATGATATTGCCATGTAACACCATGATTTGGTTGCTGATAGAGGGTCTGCTTGACGGTTGCAGTTATGTAAAACTGGCAACTAGCTTCAGGTTCAGATCTAGAAGACCCGGGAGAAGGGCGTAAGAGGAATGGAGCACAGTATACATAATACACCATTTGTACAGAGAGCCTAACGGTTATGTGCACTTGGTTCGAAAATATTAGAACGAATAAGGAGAATTTAAAACTGAACACAAACTGTAAGGAGATGAAGGTGGATCTTATAACACACCTGAGCAGAAGATATGAGGGTCATGCAACAAGTGCGCCCAGGGCTTAGACAAAGGAAGTGTGTCCATAGATCGAAAAAACTGGCCGCACCCTTAAGATTCAGCAGATTAGCAAAAAATGGACAGCTCACTAATCACCGATCTGTGGGCGACAAAGACAAGCCTGTCGTTCCAGGGTATATCAGTCCAGATGATTAACAGGGTGGGGGGTATCCATGTGGTGTACAAGGAAAAGAAAGGGGGATAAATAATCAAAAGCATGATAAATCAGCTGGGGGCATTACTCCAGAGTTTAGAAGTTATTAAAATCATGTATCAAAATAAACTACTTTAAATAGACAATAATAATAATCGTAAGACTTGTGTTCGAGTCCGAAGATTAATGAGGAATCCAATATTTCCCTTGACAACGCAGCCCGAGCTGTGACGTACATATTTAGCCACACCCATGACAAGCATAACCATTGTCCGCCGGTGGTTGATTAAGATTTTCATTTCGCCGTCTGCGTCTGTCCACGGCAGCAGATTTTTTCTTTTGGTCTGAAATGTAGATTTCGCGACCCGCGGCCTTTGTAAGTGACCTCCAGCTGTCTCGAACTGAAGCCGCATGCAACCAGGCGCTCTCTTCTATGTCTGCTAAGGCAAGTTGGCGCCTAAGCTGGTCCTTAAAGCGTGTCCGTGGGGCACCTCTGTTACATCCACCACCTTTCAGCTAACCAAAAAAAGACTGCTTTTAGCACACATTTGCCCCTCTTACGGAATAATTGCCCTGCCCAATATATACAGGTCACAGGTGTAATAGTGAAACTTTGTCAGGACTGAGTTCTGGTCAGCCTGGGTCTCCTGTTAACTGTAGAGGAGAAGGGGGGCAATTCAGGTTGTTGACTTTGAAACTGTTATTGTTTTGGATTGTTTTACTTGGTGAGATGTTTTTGTTGAATTGAATGTAACTCATAATAAGTAACTAGTCCAGGACAGTTGGACTTTTGGATATAGATAGAGTCGAAGTGTAGACTCTAATTATTTTTCTGTGTTGTCATTATTAAGTCTACGGATTATTAAACTGTTATATTTTTATTGATACTGGATATTTCAATTGTCTGAACTGATCTTGTATTATAGTACAGCGTATGTAATAAACATGTTATACGTCTGCGAATTGGCTTTCTGAATCTTTATTCTGTCGTTGTATGTGTCGTTACGGTATTGCCCAGGACCTGGGTACATTTAACAATCAGCCTTGGAGTACACATACGTATATTAGAGAGGAAAAGAGTCTTGACAAACTTGTAAATGCTTACAGACCATTGTATGTGACACTGTGATGTGATTTACTACACGAAAGTAACATAACGAAATGCAAGAGACGTCTTCAAGCAAGTTTAAGAACTAAAAAAAGAATAATTTCCTACATGAAGAGACTTGGACTGCGGAACGGGATATATTTGAAGATTCGGCATGGCTTTTTTAATTGCTCCCCCCCCCCCCCCCAGATTCTATCTGTCACGTGATCAAATTAAATGTAGAAAAGTAGATAGTTTCATTATGTCTTTAAAGTTACGAAACCATACTTGCAGATGTAATTATTTAAACTTCAATGTATTCATCAATTATTTCTAGTCTTCATATATTTTTTGGCAGCTTTGAGACCTAGAACAACTGGTTCAATCTAAGTACGTGCCAGTGCAGAGCCTGACATGCTGCCAATTTGAAAGTGTATCAACCTAGTCTAAAGGTCTAAACACTAGAATCTGTTATACGCATCGGCTTCATCTAAGGTTTAAGCTAAAGAAAGTGTGTACCTAATGTTTTTTCAGTTAATAAATTATCGTTTGCCGCAAACGAATTGATTAAAACCATTCAATATGGACCTAACATGGTTATCAGATTCCCACACTAAAGTAACAGAAATTAGACAACACCACGTGACTAAAAAAAAATTGGTGCAACCCCCATTAGTAATATACAACATTTATAATGCTGCTACATTCAAGTGTAGCTATTGACTCAATAATTTCTACCACCATCTTACTTTACGAGTTCCTCTTTAGCTGCAGACTGACAAAATAGTTGTTAGTTGCATCATAAATTGATAATCAAAGTTGTTGATATCACATGACCATGGATGTGCTTTTCACGGTTTCAACCGCTACCACATGTTGAAAAGTTTTACAAATTTCAATTCAACTTTCTAGTTTGTAACTTTAAAAAATTATTTAAACTACGATTTTAACTAAACATTTTCTAATTGAACTTTAATCTTATTAAATTATTTTAGTTCAACTAAAAGTTTCGAGCTTTTTATTTAATTTTGGCCCATCACTACGTGGAAGTGATGGGGGGGGGGGGAGACTACTTCGTGGGCTACATCGTTTAGAGTGACAAATTTAGACTATGTAATGAGTCAGAGTCAGTTGGCCACTAATTGTATAATATCTATCTATCTATCTATCTATCTATCTATCTATCTATCTATCTATCTATCTATCTATCTATCTCTATCTCTATATCTATCTATTTATCTATCTATCTATATACATGGGCGTAGCCAGGGTGGGGGGTTGGGGTTCAACCCCCCCCCCAAATGAAATCCTCCCCGCAGGGGGGATCGGAATTTAGTGACTGATTTTTTGCTTTGATTTTGTTTATTTTACGTGAGATTTTAATACTAAACCATCATTTGCCCCAGCACAACCAAGGGGATTTTGAGTTTAAAACCCCTACCAGAGGGGTTCGAGTTTAAAACCCCCTAGCAGGGGGGGTTCGAGTTTAAACCCCCTCCAAAATATACGATAAACCCCCTCTTCAATATAAAAATAGCAAATTACACACTCAAAATGTTATGAGCGTAGCTAGATGGTTTTTGACTTAGATTTGAGTTTAAACCCCACTTCAGCGGGGTTTGAAGGATAAAAATACCCCTTTAATAATAAAAACAAAGCAAATTATACACTCAAAATGTTAGAGGGGTATAGAGTTTAAACTCCCCACAGGTGGAGTTAGAAGCTAAACAGTACCTCTTCAATATAAATAAAAGTAAATTACTCTAATATCTATGAGCGTTGCCAAAAGGGGCTTTGAGTTTAACCCCCCTTCAGGGGGGGCGGCGGGGTTTGATGCTAAAAATACCTCTTTAATATAAAAAAAAAAAAAAAGCAAATTACACACTAAAATTATTTGAGCGTAGCCAATCCAATCGGAGTTTTGAGTGTAAACACCTCTTCTAAAGATGGCTTTTTTTTTAAAGTTTGAAACCCCTCCAGTTGCTTTTGAGTTTAAGATCCCCCTACAGAGCATTTTGAGATGGAAAACCCCCAACAGATGATTTTGACGATAAAACTTCTCTTTTCGATATAAAATCTAAAGCAAACTACAGTCACTTAATTCCAAGAGCATATTCAAGACAGGTTACACATTTTATCTGGCGAAATTGAAAAATACTAAATGTGGCTCAACAAAGATGGCTAAGAAAGATGTTAGGAGTCAGTTATAGAGATCGGGTCTAAATCAAGAAAATCCTAAGCCGAACTGGGAGTCGACCTCTAGAAAAATTGTGAGAGAGCGTCGCATGAGGTTTGCGGGACATGTTCTCCGACAAAATGAATTACGCATAAAAGTTGCGATGACATCCTAGTACAACTTGACGCCACACATTCATGGAGGTCCACAGGTGGGAAGAGGCTTCAGACATTACCAGGGACAGATTTTTATGGAAACAGTTTGACGGCAATCGCTCCAAACGGCGCGGGAGGGTTTTTGAAATAAAACTTTTTAATAGCAAGTAAATGCAGTGTAGATACCTCAGAATATACATTTTGTTGGCTTTCAATACCAGAAATAGTGCTTGGCTGCGGGGCTTCGCCCCGCGCTGGGGGAGTTGCTAGCGCTCCCCCCGACCCCCTTGCTTGTAATGGCGGGGAATTTACAATTTTTCCACTAACTCCAGGAAGAACCTATTCTAGTGCACAATAAACGTCTTCCGAAAGAATAAAGGGTCAGAATGTAATAAAGATTATGTACACACACACACACATAAATACATATACATTTTTTTTTTGCCGGTATTTTTCTCCCCCCTAACCCCCCCCCCCCCCCAGAAAAAAATCCTGGCTACGCCCATGATATATATATATCATCCCCGGTCACTTCATCCCCGGTCACTTCATCCCCTGTCATTTCATCGCCTGGTCATTTCATCCCCTGGTCACTTCATCCCCTGATATTTTCATCATCTGATCATCTGATCAGTTTATCTAACAAATTGTAATTTTAAAAAGCATTAAATGAGCAATATTTAATGTATTTCTTTTTTATTTAAATGACAAAATTGTAACACTTTTAGATTAGAATAAAATAAAAGTAAATGCCATTAAAAACTATAAAAATTTAGCATGTAAAAATAAAGAGGTAATGTAATAAAAGTGTTTTTGTGTTCATCTACATCAGTAAGATAGATGCGCTACCGATTGTAAGTACAGAAGACGATCCATCGATTCCTATTGATGAACAATGTTTGTTAATCTCTTAGCCAGTGTTGCATATTTCTTCCTTGGACGTTCTTCAGTGCCGGGATTTCGGGAATTTTTAGGACACCCCTGAATACACCAATTCTGATGGGTACTGACTTTAGTTTGGAAAAGTAAAGGGCGTTCGTCGTCTTCCAACTTGTTTCACCATGGTATTTCAATAAGCCTGTGCTGTAGTCTTCCAATATGTTTCACCATGGTATTTCAATAAGCCTGTGCTGTAGTCTTCCAATATGTTTCGCCATGGTATTTCAATAAGCCTGTGCTGTAGTCTTCCAATATGTTTCACCATGGTATTTCAGTAAGCCTGTGCTGTAGTCTTCCAATATGTTTCACCATGGTATTTCAGTAAGCCTGTGCTTTAGTCTTCCAATATGTTTCACCATGGTATTTCAGTATTCCTGTGCTGTAGTCTTCCAATATGTTTCACCATGGTATTTCAGTATTCCTGTGCTTTAGTCTTCCAATATGTTTCACCATGGTATTTCAGTAAGCCTGTGCTGTAGTCTTCCAATATGTTTCACCATGGTATTTCAGTATTCCTGTGCTGTAGTCTTCCAATATGTTTCACCATGGTATTTCAGTATTCCTGTGCTGTAGTCTTCCAATATGTTTCACCATGGTATTTCAGTAAGCCTGTGCTGTAGTCTTCCAATATGTTTCACCATGGTATTTCAGTATTCCTGTGCTGTAGTCTTCCAATATGTTTCACCATGGTATTTCAGTATTCCTGTGCTGTAGTCTTCCAATATGTTTCACCATGGTATTTCAGTATTCCTGTGCTGTAGTCTTCCAATATGTTTCACCATGGTATTTCAGTAAGCCTGTGCTGTAGTCTTCCAATATGTTTCACCATGGTATTTCAGTAAGCCTGTTCTATAGGTCTACAGTTTGACTTACAAGATAGATATTTAAGCATGTTTTGTAAACATCAGTTTGACCCATTAAGATGGTTGAATAGCCCTGTTTTTAATGTGTTAAATATTTGTTAACCGTGTACGTGCGTTTCTGCAGTAAGTGTACTTGAACTACAGTTTCTAATGTTCACCGTATTCGTATGAAGTCCAGGATATGTATTTTTAGAACAGATGCTTTGTTTCAGTGGTAAATGAACGAGCTTTTCAGATGTACCGAATGACCCAGTTTTCAGAATAAGACAAATGTGAACGAAAGAGAATGGTACATAGTTGTTTTTTTTTTACTTTTTACTGTGATTACTGAAACCCTATATTTCAATGAATGGTTTTTCTTATTTGTACTGCTTATAATAGCTATTTACACATTATTTTTACAATGCTTATATCAACTTATTCTGTCTGTCTGGTACAAAGTTTGTACGCGTTATTTCTCCGACACCCAATCTCGGAACTGGTTGAAACTTTGGGCAATTTTTTTCTTTTACATGACAACACATAGATCAATGAAAATTTTTTTTTAAATTGGTAATTCATTATTTTCATTAGTCAGTACTTGACTGAAGTGGTCGTATAAGCTGAATTAGTCCCCTTTATAGTTCGCCGCTTTAATGTAGGTTTGAAACTAACAACAAATAACTATACAATATTCTATAGTCAAAAGCACCTCACCAGCAGAGTGGTATGCATGTTGGTCTGAAAAGGCTTGAGCTGTGAGTTGTTTTTTTTAATAATTGCTTTTAAAAATCATTTAAAGTAAAATTCACACAGATATCCCTTTCTTCCCCCCCCCCCCCCTTTTTCCATTTTCCCAACTGTCTAGATAAGTGATAGATCGTAGAGCATTGAGAAAGGTAAAAGCATTAAATAGCGCGAAACAAAATCACTTGGTTCAACTATGTGTATTGTTGTTGGTCTAGACACCAAACTAATTGATACCATTACAACTTCGTCCAAGCTTTTTTCTTTCTCAGTATTTTTGTTAAATTGTTGTTCTTGTTACGTCTTAAGTTTGACTAGAGTTCACGTCCCTCACTCCAAGCAACGATCGTCTAAGCCTTAACATTTCAAGTGAAGGGAAAGTGAAACTGATCACATCACTTTACGGGGATGAAAGTCTCATCTTTCTATCAGTATCCAACTCTCCGTTTCTTATGGGCTGTTTTCACAATCACCCATCTCCCACAGCATTGGTGGTATAGAGAATACAAATGAGATGCCGCGTGCTGGGTCTTGTTCACGTTCTCTAGACTTTGAAGTGGTCAAGGATTAGAGTAGTCCATCAAACGCGGTACAACTTAGTTGTATCCAATTGAAATCCTCACAGACCAAAAAGAATGCTTCCATCTAGGAAAGTGGACAGGAGTTTTATCATTGGCTGAAGTTTCGAGACACGAAATCTCAATTCACAACACTGGTCTGTTAAATAAAACTTTGATTTCCCCTCAGTACCCCACACATTCTCAGCACTGCCAGTAACCACCACAAAGCAAAGACAAGCAAATAGCCCTAAGAACACTAACTAATTGTTCTTATGAAGTTACTATTCTCCCAATGTGCCTCCCCTCCACTTGTAGCTAATGTAGCACTGGGGACGGACAATGACATCTAAGTAGTCAGTCACATGACTTTACTAGAAATAGGGTCAACAGCAGTTTCCAGTTAGCTGACGTAGAGTGCATCAAATGATCCACTTAACAATAAAAACATTTTGAAGTAGGTCAATTGAAGGCCCGGCCAAAAAATAACATGAATCTTCGCTTCACAGGAAACATGAATCTCCGCTTCACAGGAAACCTTCATTGTAATCTTAAGTTGTTGTTTTTAGTAACAGAAAATGTACGTTTACAATGCTTGTACACTTCTGCTGATCATTTTATTTGAATGTAAGCCTACATTGGGTCCGCAGACAGTTAAAAAAAAAGTGACCAGGCGACGGGTGTGGGTGTTTTAATCCCTTCTAGTTCCTGGTCCTTTGCGTCATTACAGTATTCGGCCAACTCGAGCAAAGAAGACTTAGACCCAGTTTAAACATTAGCCTCTCCCACTAGCGCATGTCAACCAATCAGAACTATCCAAATAATAACCAACCCTACTATATTAACTTATCCACGAGGACGGTGTTTCCTAATTGTCTACTAATCTCTGCCCCCGCCATTAGAAGTGAAGACAGCACACCTTTTCAACTTTTGATTGTGTGTTGTATTAGATTTTGTTAATCATAAGAAGGCTATATATGTTTCAATAATATATTTTAGCAAAAAAAAAACTTGTGTAAAGCTAACTCAAGTTATTATTATCTTTTTTTTTTTTTTTGCGATTATTTCATTTAGAGAAATTGTAAATGTACGATTGAATATTTCCATAGAAGAAATGTTAAGATTTGATGTTTTCATTCTACTCTTAAAGTATTTTTATACCAGAAAGTAGAAAAAAAATCCTCTGCACTACTTAGTATTAAGAAAAGCTTCTTTTAAATAGCTTGTTGTTGAAAATGGATGGTACTACGGAACAAAAACTCCATCTTGGAAAACATAATGGCCTGAAGGTGTTCAAACATTTGACTAAAAGTAATGATCAACTTCAAACAATACAACTTATTAGCTATAAGAAAACAAACAGTGACGATAGCTCCAAATCTTCCAGCACTGAGAACAGAAGTTGTATGTCAGTGGACAATCAACGTTATGGCTACAACATCAGAAAACAGGAAACCAATCCTCAAGCA
The DNA here is from genome assembly GCA_030265305.1 of Biomphalaria pfeifferi. Classification (NCBI taxonomy): domain Eukaryota; kingdom Metazoa; phylum Mollusca; class Gastropoda; family Planorbidae; genus Biomphalaria; species Biomphalaria pfeifferi. The sequence continues at coordinate 947,653 of JASAOG010000145.1, read as the reverse complement.
GTGGAGCTACCTAACATTGCTCTGAGACCAGGGCATAGTGTCAGAACTGACCACTCAGTGAACTATCTTCACGATGTAAGTCTGACAAGTTCAAAAGAAACAAAAGCTTTTCGAACGAAACAAAACAAAGTGAAGAATAATAACTTACTAAGCGACCGTAAAGAAAATGTGGAAAATAAACTGGATCAGAATGGAGACAAAACTTCTAAATTTTCTACTAAATTGAAGGTACCTAATCTGATCAGAAATAGAACTGCAGACTCCAACATTCCACAAGCACATAACACTTTGTCCAATCGACCTGGGAACGAGAGGAACACCAAAGGCGGGAAGGCTCTTCCTAAAACTAAATTCACTAGAGCAGAGAGAAGGGACGAAACCCATAGACATGTTCTCGACCAACCCACTCAACGTAAGTTAGAGCTTTGTGATTTCGTAGAGCAGGATATTATAGGAGGTGATGAAGTCAGGACAATGGGGTTTGGACCCACCAAAAGTAAGTGCCTTGTCATTATTGTATTCTTTTAAGAAATACCTAACAAATACAGGTGTATGATAGTACTCAATAATTATAAATTATAACCCAAAATTGCAACTATTGATTAATTATGTATTAATATTTAAAATGTATCAATATATCACTTATGTCTAAACAGTGGCGTCACTAGGGGGTTTGGGGGCCGAACAGCACTGGGTGTCACCTGCCTCTCAAGTGTTAATATGAACTTCTGTCTGTAGTCCTGTCTGACATGAGTTAATCTGTAGTCCTGTCTGACATGAGTTAATCTGTAGTCGTCCTGTCTGGCATGATTTAATCTGTAGTCTTGTCTGACATGAGTTAATCTGTAGTCCTGACTGAAATGAGTTAATCTGTAGTCCTGTTTGACCATGAGTTAATCTGTAGTCCTGTCTGCCATCAGTTAATCTGTAGTCCTGTCTGACATCAGTTAATCTGTAGTCCTGTCAGACATCAGTGTTATTTAATAGAAGTATGTGAGCTAATGCTAATAGCTATCAATATGTAGATCTCTACGCTTATCTAGATGCTTGTCGCATGACTCATTTGGGATCGGTACAAAATTCCTCATGCATTTAGTGAGAGTGCACTTATGGTGTACATTTGTATTGAGGAAGAGATCTGCAGAAATGCGCTGTATGTTAATCGTAATTCCGACTTATTACTATGAAGAAAGGACTATGATACTTGATTGTTTGTAAAACAGTGTTTCTGTTGAACTGTTTTTGTTTAATCCAAAGTACACTCAATGTTTTAGATTGAAATGTACAAGACTAGATCTACTAGTGCCGACATTCATTCGTATTTGTGCCTTCATACTTTTACGTTTTAAATCAAAGCCTGCTCTTCCATATGCAATGCGTACTCAACAATCGAGCCACCTGAGCCACTTAGGAGTTTGGGTGATAACCAGTGGCGTAGCATCCATGGCGCGAAGGGGTTCAATGAACCCGGGCCCACAACCATTTATGGGCTCACACCCGATGGTGTAAAAACCATGGGCCAGGGTCGGATTTACCTCTATGCAACATAAACTCTAGCTTAGGGCCTCCAAGAAATATTTAGCAGTTACATACAATATTTAAACTTATATGTGGCCCCATATCTCAAATAGGTTAAGGCTTTTTCAGCTCTAAATACGGCACTGCATGGCGCGTAGGGGTTTCATATCGCTTGGTCCCATGACTAATGACCAACTGTGGCTTGACCTACACTGTAATTTTGTAACAAATGGTTCAAAGTTTAAAAGTTTCCTTAAAATATCCTAGCGTCATATCAAACTTCATATTACCTTCAAAATATTAACCCGTGTTTTCACCTACAGTCATTGTAAGAAACTGCCTTCATCAGGTTTATTGTAGGTGATGGTGCATTGGTGGTGACCGTTGGGTCCCATACTCCCATTATTTCTTTTTGTTCCTCTATGTTAATTAAACCTTTTTAGTTTTGTTTTTTTTAAGTAAACATCCTTTTGTTTTCATTTTTCTATTACCAAAATCTATACATAGGCCTAGACTTGAAATTAGATATTAAACATGCAAAGAGAGACATCATATTCTGTTACTTACAAAAACGTTAAAGCTGTTGACTTTTTAGCTAATTACCATGTGACTGAATTAGGGAGGAGGCTTATAACAACAAGAAATTTAGATAGAGCGATAATTACATTTATCATGGAATAGTGTCTTTCACTTGAATGGCTACCTTGTCGTCTAGTATGCGCACTGGAAAGTCGTTCGGGTGGTCTCGATGGTCTCGGATTTATACTTTGATAAAGCATCAATGTTGTTTGTTTTTCAACCGTATCGTCAATAAAATGATAGGCCTAATAATGACTTAACTTAGCAACAAGCTTGCCAAACATACAGACCACATGAAAGACTGAGAACGGTGGGTGATGCAAACAAACAACACATTGAAGAAGTTGATAATTGCTGCCTGAAAATAATTAATCGCATAGGGAATGTTAGTTTTAACTTTTGCAACAACCTTTCATTTAGTGGTCATCGCGAAGAGTGTCGTTTAGGTGACACAAGTAACAACGACAATGTCTTAGCAGTACATACATTCTTAAGAAATCAAAAACATAAGCCTTAATCTCGACTCACAGATTCAAAGATGGGTAATGCAATTTTAGAAAAAAATACTAAAGGAAATCCAATTTGACATCATGATTTATAGCCCTTAAAGAGAATTACACATTTATTAAAATTGCATTTTCTGAGAATGTTTTGCGAACTCCAATGACGAACTACCCAAAGAAATTGTAATCAAAGAGTCAGTTGTAGGTGTTCATATTTCTCCGAACCAGAAGTCTTCCGGTTTGACTGAACAAATACTCTTACTCTTAATTAATAAAATATCACTATCTTTCTTTAAATTACATAGGATGCCAAGGCAATGGTGCTTCTCCAATAGGAGTGGACAGTACAATAGCCTTCAGTTATTGTTTCAAAAAGCACCCACGGGCGCATTATGTTCAGTGTGCTAAATAGTACTTAAACATGGTCTTAAATGATTCTGTCATTTGGGGGGTGGAGCCCATCAACATTTTCTTGAACCCAGGCCCACGAGTACCTTGCTACGCCACTGGTGATAACATAGTTTTCCGTTGTTAATTTCTCTATTCCTACGTTTTTATACATATGGATGTTGTTTTTGCATTAAAAGTTGAATATTTTTTAAATAAGACATAGGCACTATATAAATAATTTTGTTAAATTTTGTATATTTCAGTAACTTATTTGGATTATGTTGCTTCTGGAAGGTATGATTTTTTAACCTTAAACTGATTTCACCGTATTATATTTTTAAAAAAATGAACGTAATTAAGTATTGAAATGGTGGAACGCAAAAGACATTAAGTTTTAAGGACTACACTAAGTCGAACGAGTAAATGTTTTCTGATGTGTTACTATTTCACTAACTTTACTAGGCAGTATTAGAACATTCTGCATTAGGCTGTATTAAAGTCTGATTCCCAATCCCGAATAGAATTCTATATTGCGACTAGTCATATTAATATCTATAATCTATTATTACCAGTTATTACTTAAATCTACTATAATTGTTTTGAATACTAGCATGCAGGTTGTTAGGCGCTTCCGCGCTGCCTATTATGCATCTAAGCCAAACGAAGGCAACACTCAAATAGCAAAATCCCATATCATAGGCGAAAGGCCAACCAGATAAACTAGTCAACGCTGATAGCGAATATCGAATAAGTTTAATCATAACAAAATGAACCATCAAATGTTGTCATGCTAAATCTCTACGTTCATAAAAAGCTGCCTTCTCTAAAGCCGTCAAAAGTCGTCTGTTTACATCGGTTTATATTTCGCTATTCTTCCTCAAAACCTAGTCTAGTTTTTACTAGTCCACCATTGTCTTTAAGTCAAAACGTTTCTTATTTACGAAACAAATAACTAATTCCTAATCGTGCCATAACAAGTTTTTAAAAATACACTACACAAATGAGAAATGAGTTATTGAATATGCAAATTTATTTTAAAGAAAGGAAGGGTTCATTGATAACAACTTGTAGCTTCCATTTGGTGGGTTTCTCATTTTGTATCTGAACCTAAATTTATCTAGATAAATATTATTCCATGTAAACTGAGATTTAAACTTTAAGATGTTCCATGCTAATAGTCAACAGAATGTTTTTCAACAGAATGTTTCCAAGTTTATCCCACTAGCGGAAAAAAACAACCTTTTTTTCTTTCAATACTAAACTTTTTTTTAATGACGACAATATCATTCTTAGATCAACAGTTGTTTTTTTCTATTTCCTACGTACATGTATAAGAAGACATGTCAAGGTCAATAGTTTTTTCCCATTTACTACAGCAGAGCCGTGGGAGTCTTTGTGTCTGCCTGAAAAGCAGCAGGCACATGAAAAGGATTTGGTTACATGTTTTGCACTTTATTTGTGACTGTCGCAAGTTGAGAATTTGTAAATGTTATTTGTCTTGTTCACCATTAAAGATATAATTGACATGCACACCGCTGGTAAACATCTTCTTTGTTCTTTGTTTGCCATGCTTTAGTTTGGGGATCATGATGTCTTCTTCCCAGTTTTTTGGGATTCCGCCTGATTTCAAGATCGCCATAAAGATTTGAAGCAGCTTATTTTTGTCTCGAGAACCCAAAAAAAGTAGCATGTCATTAGAAATTTTATCTGGAACTTGGGCTTGTTTTGTTTAGAGGCTTCATCGAATTCCTTCATTTTTAGGTTTCTAATCATTCCCAAGAAGTAAGCCGGTTTATTATCTTGATTTTTCTTGAATTTCTGTGTTTCCATCATTAATTCTGCTTTTATTGATTTGTATTTTGCCCTACACTTTGGAAATACTTTATGAATTCGTTTGCTGCTTCTTGACCTTTCAGGGGTTTGTTGTCCTTATCTATAACTATAGAACTTGTTTTGTTCACTTCCTGTTTGAGGTACTTTGTAATTCGTCAAAGACTGTGGCCGTCTCTATCTACATTTAATTGTTCAGTTTTTTATGCCAACTTTTCCTCGTGACAGAAAGGTAATTATTCCTGAAAACTGCATTAGCTACTTTTAGTTATGTATTATTTTCTATTATATACTAATTCTATACTAGTTTTTTTTTCTACTGTGTTTCTGACGTCGATAGTGGCACTGTGAAGTTGCTGTAGTTGATTAGACCAGTAGGAAATATAATCCTTTCTAGCTCCTCTAGGAATAGATTCAAAATCTAGACATTGGGTGACAAAAAGAAATGGAAAGGCTTCTGCAGCCATGGCAAAAGTATCTAAGATTCTAAACGAGTCTGGGATGATGTCAAATTGACCATGGCGACTAAAAAGCTTTTCTAAAACGCCTGGGTAGTGAGCATTATACTTTATAGTAGTGACGCTGGTCACGTGCAAGTAGATCGTAGATTTAAAGGTTTTTACTCGCACTGCCAGTGCATCTTCTGGAAAGATCGTGTCTCCAATAAGGAATTTAAGAAATTGGCCAATACGTAGTGTCAAGTATCTATTGACACAGAGAAGATTATGTTGGCTTTGGCAGAGGGAAACATTCCCAAAGACAGCCACTATACTAAGCTTGTCAAGAGAGTCAGACCCAAGAGTGATCTGAGGACTACAGATATCAAGGAAAGTACTTCAGAGGAAATAGCACAAGATCAGACAGCATGGAGACAGCACGTGCAGGCTGGTACAAACCTCGTCGAGACCAAAATACCTTAGAAAGACAAACTAGGAAAAAAATTGCCCTATCCGGTTTCCCTAAAAAATGATGCATTCAAATGCTTGAACTGTGGCAAAGTTTGGGCTCGGCTTGTTTAGTCTCAGCAGATTCTGTGTCGATTTTAGGAAAGACTGACATTAGTAATTCATATGGTCGCATTATTTGTCGTTCCAAACAGAAAGAGACCTACAAATACTAATTACGAGGCAATCGTAAATACTTTGTATGATAGTCACAGAATAATTATATTTAACATAAACCTTCTATCAACTAAACAATTAATTAGTGGAGGTTGTGCTCTTCAGGCTTATGGTTGAGTTGAAACAAAGTCTCCTATAAATGTTTATTATAGGCAAGCAAATCCTAATGATTTGATTGATAGATTCTCGCTCACGTAGACTCATGAAAACATTAAGAAGCTTACTATTATCAATATGTCAAAGATTAGATATTACTTTCTGAACTGACTTTCTTACTCTTCAGATAAAATGAACGAGTAGATACAATTCTGTTCAAATAAAATAGTACTAGCATATATTTTTCAGACCTCTTAGAAGTATCGAAAATTTTATACGCCAGCATGTAATGCCCAACTACGCCAACACACACACAGAGGTCAGTTACTACGCTGCACAGACCACCAAGTTTAGAGAAGAAGCCAGGTGAGTATTCGTTCAACTAATTAGTCTTTCAACAAAATAAAATTATTTATTAAAGTGGTTTCGATTCAATACCTTGCCACAAATTACCATCACATTGTCCAGATTCAATACCTTGCCACAAATTATCATCACTGTGTCCAGATTCAATAACTTGCCACAAGTTATCATCACAGTGTCCAGATTCAATACCTTGCCACAAATTATCATCACATTGTCCAGATTCAATAACTTGCCACAAGTTATCAACACATTTTCATTCTACGTCGGAAAATGACTTTACTTCTTTGCAACTCTGTGGCTTACTGTACATTTACTCTACTTTTATCTTACACTTACCTTACACTTACCTCTTACAATTACTCTACACTTACCTTACACTTACCTCTTACAATTACTCTACACTTACCTTTTACAATTACTCTACACTTACCTTACACTTACCTCTTACAATTACTCTACACTTACCTTACACTTATCTCGTCACTTACCTCTTACACTTACTTTACACTTACCTTTTACACTTACCTTACATTTACTCTACACTTATCTTACACTCACCTTTATTTACCTCTTACATTTACCTTACACTTATCTCTTACGCTTACCTCTTACACTTACCTTAAACTTATCTCTTATATTTACCCTACACTTACCTCTTACACTTGCCTCTTACTCTTACCTTACACTTATATTACACTTACCTTACACTTAACCCTTATACTTACCTCTTACACTTACCTTACACTTGTCTATTACACTTACCTTACACTTGTCTTTTACACTTACCTTACATCTCTAATTTCTTGACAATTTTCACTACGCGATCTGAAACTAGAATAGCGTTATTCTTGTTTTTGAGTTTTGTTTCCTAATAGCGTTGAGGGTTATCTTCTTAAAATTAAATAACCCCACTTTCATTGCAAAGCAAGCACAGGCTGGACTCATGAAAACTAAGGTCGGTCCACTGTCCTTGGACATTTCTTCACTAACAGTCTATTTTGACTTTGTGTTCCTATCTCTCCCATTTCACTGACGCTCAGCTGCTGCACGGAAACATACACACGTTGTATTGCTGCCCACCGAACACGGACAACACAAACATACACAGATAGGCCTCTACATAAGGACACAGTGTCATTGATATGATAAGACAATAGATTGCATAGATTGCACACAGTAAACACATTCAGCAAGCAAAGGATTAAATTAACTCATTTTGTTCTTGACAGGGAGATAATCAAGGAATCAGTTCATGCGACAGAAAATGACGCAGTTATTTTTTGTGGTAGTGGTTCCACTTCAGCCTTTCATAAGGTCATCCATGCAATGGATTTCAAAAAGTCAACCTACATGCTTTCTCCGGCAAGTATTGTTTTGAAAGCAAAGCTCTGTTGTTTTGGGCTGTACTAAACAGACATTTAAAATACTGTTTATTTTAACACACACTTACACAAAAGATGTTTTGTTCTTATGTCAAGATTTCCTTTCAAATGGGATCTCAATGTCATTGTCATATCAAGAGACAGAATGTTGGGGTCTAGTCGTCTTTCTCGAAATGGATAAAACTTTTTGGATTTGTAAGAGATGAATCATGCATATTGATCTGATGAAATATTGACATATCAACAAAGTATCTTTTAATATTTAAAAAATCGAGACATATGATTTTTTTTTATCATTTACATATAGCCTCCATATTTTAATGCTGTTCTACATTTTGAAATAGTGGAAATAGATAAGACTATATATGTAATACTGTGTGGAGATTGTGTGTATTGTAACGCATCGCCGCTATTTCAATGTTCTTAATTGTAACTTTTGATAATTCCTAAAAAAAATATCTTGGTGCATTTAAAATTGCGAATTTTTAAATATATATCAAATAAACGGTACATTTTATTTCTTTTATATTTTTTAGATTGTACTTTTGGGACCTTATGAACATCATTCCAATATTTTACCTTGGATTGAAATCAAAGCAAAGGTAAATAACCAGTGAAAGTGTAAAACTATGATCTGAAAATGTCAGGCCCATGCTGCTTAACTCGGTGTTTAGGGGTTACACTTTTTAGCCACCACCAAAAGGGGAAAGACGCTATTAGTTTTGTCCGTCTGATGGTCCATCCCGTTTAGATCTCGTAAACTGGAAAAGATAGTGAAAATCTGACACCATAGTATTTTAGACTATTGAAAGTTGTGATGCAACGGCTACTTTTTTATTTTCTGAAAGCGAAAAATCAATTTTTTTAAATCACTTATGCAAGCAGTTTTTCATAAAAATACACCACTTTTACAACTATTCACTATTAATAGTAACTAAAACGGGAGGCTCTTTAGTGACGGAGACCGACGGCCTCACGTAATATTTCAAACACATTTATGCAAATGGTTTTAGATTTTTTGTATTGTTACGTTATATAAGTTCTGTCCTATTAACTACTACATTTACTGGTGACTCCATCGAAAATAATGTTGTTTTTTCATATAAGTTGGACATAACTTAAAACAACAATTAATAAGCAGGTTTTCATATTATCGCGTGAACTGCAGTGCTGGACTACTGCCATAGAACTGAAGGAATTTTTTTTTACGGATATGTTTTTTTTTCTTGAGGATTTGAATAAGAGATTGACCCTTTACAAAACAATTAGATCAATTAGATATTCATTATTAGACATCAGTTAGGCACTTTACATTCTTTTTCACCTATCCTTTGGTCTGCTGGACAGCTGGGGCACTACACAAGATCTGTTAACATTCTTCATTTTTCTCTGTCATTTGTCTTTAATAGAATTTCATTCTGATGTTCTTTCTGAAAATATTGCAACCTGCCTTTTTACCTGCCTGGGTGGACCACTTCGGTATCCGATTTTGAGTTTGTGTTTCCACAGAAACTGTCTTTATAACCTTGTGTCACCTATGTGAATTTTTAGACACCATAAATGTCACTGGGTTGGTTTCAGATGTAGGCGTGGTGACATTGGGTTCATATTATTGGATGTTACTTTGGATTCTTGTGCGCGTGTTCTGAGTCTTATAAATAATGACGAACATAGGAATTCACAGACTGACACCGTATCAGCAGACAAGACATTTAGTAAGATGAAATAATATATATATATGGCTCAGTGAATCAATAGACAATAACTTCCAGAACTATTTGTGAAATTCAACATCAAATACATTTCATAATGATACTCCTTAACTCTTTACTCTATGTAATAGAATTCTCCGAAACAAAAGTCATTCCTCTTTAAGGACCCAAAAGTAACTAACGTTAGTGACTCTCTCTAACTGACTGCTCTGAAGTAACTCTATCAAGTGACTGTTCTTACTGACTATCTCGAACTGACTGCTTGTATCAAACTGATTGCTCTCAACTCACTGGTTAAAAGTGTTCACCTTATAGCAACATGAGTTGTAAATCACACCCACAACATCAAAATAGTGTATCAACTATATGTCACCAACTTTGAGGTGGTGACATTAACTATAACCTCCCTTTTCAACAAAAATGTGAAAAAATATTTTCAGCTTGACGAAATAATTGCCATAAGTAGGTATCAATTGGAATCTAATTGCATAATTGTATCTCTGAAATGTACATAGTTCAATTAGAACTACAAAATTCAAATAAATATACGGGGAAAATGATTCTCAATATGACAAAATGTAACACAAAATATTTGTTGTACCAAAAAAAATCATACAAGGGCAAATTTCTGAAGTCTAGCATATTCATCTAAGGCAGTTCAAATAATTTTCTTTCTAAATTAAATACTTAACATCTCAAATAATTCTTTACATGTAGTTGTAATATATATATATAAATGTTCAAATATATTCAATATTTACACCATGTTAATTTAGTTTTTGCCTGGGTAGCTCATCAATTCAAAGTCAATAAAATTTTTGGTCTTATGACATCTTCAGGTCATTCACATCAAACAAACACGTGAGGGTTTAATTAATTTGCAGCATTTAGAACAAGAATTAAAGGTAGGTTAACATTTCATTCTTCCTAGTATAATGTGTACTTTCTAATGATAAATAGAATTTTGTGTGTTGAAATTATAATTTGTCTGAAATCGAAATTTAATCCAGAAATAAGTATGAAGTGAATAGTTTGTTAGGTTATACTTAGACCTGCTGATGTATACAAGTTTATCTTTGAAGCTATTGTCATTTGGTATCAATGTGGACAAACTGATGCCTTAACTGGTCTTAACAGTTATCCGGTTAAAAAGCACTGTGTAGTGTGTATAACGTCCTCTGAAACACGCTTTGGTCATCTATCACATGGAATACATTACCCAGTGCAGCTGTCAGACAAAAATTAGTGCCTCTACACTGTTCACATCGCCATTCATGCAGCACTGTCGAGAGAATAGAAATCTGTCTGGTTTAGAGCCAACAGAACTTCTGGTTGCCTTCAAGAAGTGTCTGGCCAAATAAACCTGTTCTCAAAACATGTTATTTTTACAACCATTCTGTATGGCTTCAAGCTCTGGTGCTCTATAGAAAAGATCTCTGTATGGTTTTAAGCTCTGGTGCTCTATAGTAAACATCTCTGTATGGCTTCAAGCCCTGGTACACTGTAGAAAACAGCTCTGTATGGTTTCAAGCTCTGGTGCTCTATAGAAAACATATCTATATGGCTTCAAGCCCCTGGTGCTCTATAGAAAACATCTCTGTATGGTTTCAAGCTCTGGTGCTCTATAGAAAACATATCTATATGGTTTCACGTCCTGGTGCTCTATAGAAAACATCTGTGTATGGCTTCAAGCTCTGGTGCTCTATAGAAAACATCTCTGTATGGGCTCCAAGTCCTGGTGCTCTATACAAATATCTGTCAGTGTTACCACTTTACAAATTATTTTTAAAGCAAGAAAATTCAAGAATTCGATTTTTTTAAATCTGCAAAACAAATGTACTAAAATATTTTCTACAGGACATTCAGGATGGTCCTAAACGAACTATAATAGGATCATTTTCAGCTGCCTCCAATGTGACAGGGATATTAACAGACACTGTAGCTATTTCTAAAATGATGCACAAATATGGAGGATTAGCTTTCTTTGATTTTGCTTGTGCAGCCCCATATGTGGAGATTGACATGAATTGCGTCCAAGACGGGTAAAACAATGTTAACTAGAAACACGATGTGCATGTAAGACGGGTAAGGTAGTGTTAACTAGATGCAATAAACTTGTGTTTTATTTATAGCACATATTGGTTTCCAATAGTTAGAATATTATCGAGTTTGTAATTCTCTATTTTGTTGTCAAATGATTGTTAGACAAAATTTCTTTCTTTCTCAGGCTTGATGCTTACAAAGATGCAATCTTTATTTCAACTCACAAATTTCTAGGAGGTCCCCAGACTCCAGGTAAATATAAACATTGTGAAGTATTTGCTTAATACAACTGTTTAGATTTTTAAATAGTGTATGATTGTTAAAAAAAAAAAAGTTGACTAGAATGCTCTATGATAAAACACTGGCAGAGTGGTAAAGCAGTAGAGGGTTAGGGTTAACACACTCAAACACAGTCCACCAACCGTTGTGGTTTTTACATTTTTTTTTGAATGCATTGGTAGAGTATGTCATTGATAAACTTGCATGCCTAGATTGACCTATGAAGACGTAGGACGTAATAATCTTCTTTTTATTTTTGGAAGCAACGTCTGTACTTATAAGATAAGATTAGTTGATAATCTAATTAGGCCTACAATTTGCTTTTTTCTTATACTTTAAATCCATATATGTATTCTGTGGCACACCATGCTAAGCAGGTAGACAACAGATTTAGAAATCTTGGAACCATGAGTATATATCAAATGAAGAGAAAGAGAAAGGCCCTACAGCTGTTTTATGAAAAAACCAACGACCAATATATCGATAATAGTACAGGGGATAGCTAGAGGTATTAAATGTGGTCAATACCCTCTCTCCCAACCCTTGAGTCATGCTTGACCGACACTAACTCTTCGAGTTGAGGACACACTTTTATAAACAAAATTTATTTCCACCGATTTTGTATATTATGTTCATACCCCCCCCCCCCCCCATCAACAACTATCATAAATTAATTAAGGCGAGCAGGTCTACAATAGGGAAAGACATTGAGGAATCAGTGGTAAAATAAATATTTATTATAAATATTTGGGTTTGATGGGCTGGTAAATCTATCAGGTTGTCCACTTCCTATAACATGTACTGACATATTTAGTCTACAGAAAGGAATGTCTTGGTTCGACTGTCCAAGAACTAGTGCAGAAGGAGAGAGAACAAAATAAAGCGGAAATTTTATTCGTTTTGGGTTTTTTTACCTTCCTGACTTAAGTATTAAAATTACATTAATGAGTTCATAAATCACATTTGAATAAAATCAATTTTTAGCGGAAAGTTCGAAAGACGATATCAGTTTTGTGTGGCCTGTCTGTCCGTCCGTCCTCCCGTTTAGATTTCAGAAACTAGAAGAGAAAATGAAAATCGGACATCATGATATTTTAGATCATTCAAAGTTCTGATGCAACGGCTATTTTTTTCTTTTTCGAAATTGAACCACATCGTTTTTTTTTTTTTAATTATATATGCACGCAGATTTTTCAAAAAATTACACCGACTTTTCAATGAAATACTTCAGGGGAGGTAACTTTTTTTTAAAAAAAGTTCATAGACTTCTTCATTAATAACTCAATCTTAAGCTTCATTCATAGATTCGCGCATTCGTACAAAAAAAATTGCATCTAAGATCACAATGGTAAAAGTGTCAATGGATCATTATAAAATAATTTTCTATTTATTTAACTCATTGAATAGAATACTGATTCAAATTTTGTTTTAATTTTTGTTTATACGAACTTTGTTTTAGTTATAAATTTAAAAATTAACAAACTACGTACCCAGTGTACAGTTATAACATATCCTTATTATTAATATTGTAGGGTCTACACTTGACAGTCTCAGTAAGACTAAATAGAGCCCAGATTTAGATATATTTATATTCATGATCATAACATTGGCCTAGGTCTAGTAATTTTAAGATTAAACGTGTAAATTCTTCTAGTCTAGATATATATAGATTCTATATGAGTATATCTAGTTCTATATCTAGACTTAGCTTAGATCTAGACTTAGATCTAACTCTAGATCTAGACAGTAGATCTATTACTAGATCTAGACTTATTCAGATCTAGTTCTAGACGTTAAATCTAGATTTAGATCTAAAATTAGGTCTAGATCTAGATACTAGATCCATGTCTAGTGAGATATTATTTTTTATTTTCGAGGGGAAAGTCTTGTTAACTGAAGCGGCTTTGGGATCAGACGCGGAAACCGGTGGAATACTTTTTTTTTAGTTTCATAATGCTTAAAAAAAAACATGCATACGAAATATTAGACATATATTCTTTGTAATTATTTAGATATAAGCAATTTAATGTGCGTTTTAGGGACTATTATATTTCACAATCTTGAAGCCATTCGAGACCAGTATCTCCCAGACAACCAAGGTCGATGACGTAGTCTTGGGGAAACAAATTATTCAGTTTATGGCTTAGCGTGTTTCCCTATTCCTTTTTATAGGAATGCCAGTTTCTGAAAACAAAGGCGACTAAAACACACCAATTTATAAAAGTGGATGTTAGAGTTGGGGAAATTAGGTCAAATTACGCAATTTATGGCTTTGCATGTTAGATCGCTACTGTTTGTCGGCTTATTCTTGATCCAGTCAAGCGAACAGCGTTTCAGCCCACGCAGTAATTCCGTGCGCCTCAGTTCACATGTTTCGTTTTAGTCAAGTTACGCAATTTATGGCTTATGTTACTGCTTCAGGCTTATTCTAGTTCTAGATCTACTGCTTTTGATCAAGAGCTAGATCTTCTTTTCTCAGATCATTAATGATGTCTGAAGTAGACCTAAATTTATATCTAAATAGACAAAATTCAATTAGATGAAGTCTAGATCTAGTAATAGTAGTATTGGATATTTAGAGATTAGACCTATCTATATAGATCTATCTAGACTGATCCGATCGAGGTGCTGGGCCTAGATCTAGAAAAACAAAGTTTAAAATTACATACTCTATCTATACACTTAATAGAGAGTCCTGCGCTCAATGGACTCAACGCTTTTAGTGATGCCACGTTTCTCACTCAAAAGCTACGGTCTGCGGGCTTTTTCAGTGCACGGACCAAAGGTTTGGAACTCACTCCTCATTGATCTCAGACAGACAACATGCTTCACCACTTTTAAGACGAACATTAAGACTTATCTGTTTAAAACTTTTTTAGATTAGTTTTTGATTTTTATTGTTGTGTCTGTGTTTGTGATGTTCTCACAGCGCCTTGAGCCTACAGTTTGTTGGTTAACAGCGCTTTATAAATAAAATCATTATTATTAATTATTATTATTAATAGTGATTATTAACCTATAATCGTCCCTAAATAGGCCCAATATGAAAAAAAAACATTAATTACAATGTTGAGCTCATTCAATGTAGTTATTGAAGTACCGGTACACGATTATATTTAGTTTGAATTTAGAGTCACAACCCCGTACAACATTAGTGCAAGCAAATAGCTTTAACCTTAACCTCGACTTAAAAGTAGTCTGATTTAGATCTACTAGATCTAAATTTCTAAAAACTAATCTATAAGGCAAAAATTAGACCTAGATCTACCAATTCTATAATATTATTAATATACGAAATATGGATTTTGTTAAACTCTTACTTAAATATATTTGTATATTTGGGCCTATATACTTAAATAGTTCTATATATGTAAAAATTGAAGAATTTTCATTTATATCTCACGCTTGACTCATTTGTTGATTGGAATAGAATCATTAGATAATTAAGTTAGCAAGTTAATCTGTAACTGTAACAAAGTTTTAAATTGTGTTTAGACTATAAATGAAAGAGATTATCCTACTAGAAAAGGAGTTTTTTTTTTCTTTTCTCTGGGAAGTGGAAAATAAATTGTAGTATCAATATAATATTAAGTAAAGCATATAGGCTACTGTTAATGTAGTTATGCAACTCATTTTATTATATTTTAGTAACCCAATTATTGCCAGTTAATCACTGCATATATATATATTTTTTTATTGTTATTAAAAAATGCAGAGCTATTCATAGTTTAAAGTGTTTAATAAATAAGGCTGGCAGTCGAGTCGAAAGATTCATGAGGAATGCACTATTTTCCATGGCTACGCAATCCTAGCTGCAAACTAGATATTTTGCTACGTCCAGTAAAGACATAAACATTTTCAGCTGGTGGTCAATTTAAATGTTTTTTACGACGTCTACGTCTTCCCTCGGCAGTGGATTTTCCTTTGGCCTCTAATATGTATTCCACGTTGCAATTTCTAATAAATAGCATCATTCGAAGAATGAGATCCAACTCTTATTTTTTAAAAATGTAACCCCCTTATAGATGAAGTCATCATTGCAATGAACATTCAAATCTGCAATGATATAGAAATTATCAAAATTTGAATAAGTTTCGAAACGCAGAAAGTTGTGTGGTTTGCGCTCCAAACTGTCTTCTCTGTGGTCGCAGGTTCAAACATTGACCACTGCCATTAACTAACATCCTGCTGGAGTTTTGGGCTATGACATAATAACATTAAATCCTGATTCGAAACTTTGTCTAAACTTAGCAAGTGAAAAGGAACATAACTAAAATAATGTTGTGTGTATAATGAAGAACTCTATTAAAATGTGATTTTGTATTTACATTTATTGGTATTTATTATATAAAATAAAATTGTAGAATGTTTCTGTGATTTGTTTCACACTAGAAACAGGGAATATTAACTCTTCTTGTAATTCCAAAATGATGAAAGATCCATCTAGTCAACTTGTCTCTATGCCACAGGTCATATATGTTTTCTGTAAAATAGATTATTTAAAATTTATTTAGTAACATTTATATTTAATTATGGGACTAGGGGTTATATATATATAATATATATATTATATGTTATACAGATTATCTGATCTAACATTAAATCTAACTCTTATTGCTCTTAATAATAATAAATTACTCTACTCTAGGTCTAGGGCATAAGTGATCTAATAATTATTAGTCTAATTAGTATTACTACAAGTCTTATAATATATTATTATAAACTAGATCTTGTGAGTGATTAGTAAAAGTGTTAGAATTAGAGATAGATAGATTAGTTTTATAAAAATTATAATAGTATAATACCTAGTTAACATAGATCTAGATCCTAGATCTAGCTAGACTTCTTATCTTATCTTATATAATACAGACGTTACTTCAAAAAAGAAGATGATTACGTCCTACGCGTCATGCATTTAGTCATGCATATTAACCAATGACTTAAATTCTGCCAAGTCACTGGTTTTCCTGGCTAGCTCAGGCAACCAATTCCATGCTCTAATAGCACTAGGGAAGAAGGAGTATTTGTACAAATTTGTCCTAGCATATGGGACGAGGAATGTGCCTTTATCTTTGTGTCTTTCAGAGTATTTTATTAAATTTTGTTTTTGTATTTGAAGATTATGGTTCAGTGTTTTATGTATAATAGTTACTTTACTTTTGAGTCTTCTGTCCAGAAGGCTTTCTAAATTTAGTGATTTTACTATAGGTGTTACTCTAGTCAAATGTGAATATTCATTTGTTATGAATCTCACTGCTCTATTTTGTGTCTATTTCAGTTTCTTAATGTTTTCTTGAGTTGAGGGGTCCCAAACGGAGGATGCATATTCTATTATTGGCCTAACCAAGGTTAAATAACATTTTAGTTTTATGTTCTTATTTGATTTATAGAAATTTCTTTTAATAAATCCTAATACTTTGTTTGATTTTTTTATAGTTTCATCAATATGTGGATTCCATGACAGTTTTTCGTTTATTATAACACCTAGGTATTTTTCGTTTTTAGTCTGTGTTACTGGTTTGCCATGAATAAGATAAGTGGAAGTAATTTGTTTTAGTTTTTCTGTTACTCTTAACAACTGACATTTTTCTGGGTGGAAAGACATGCTCCAATTTGATTCCCATTTCTGTAATTCATCTAATTTTCTTTGTAAAATATCTGTGTCTTGTGTTGTTTTTATTGTTCTATATATTATGCAATCGTCTGCAAATAATCTGACTTTTGTTCCTGAAGTAATGCAATTTGGTAAATCATTTATGTAAATTAAAAGTAGTCATAACCCAAGACTGTTCCTTGAGACTCTGCTAGACCTAGAGGCTAGCTCTAGTAGTAGGCTAGTAGTAGTAGTCCTATCTATTAATCTATCTATAATTATAGGCCTTTATTAATTAAATAGTCTGCTCTATAATATATTTTGAAAAAGTAGAAGAGTTGGTATTAGTTTACGAGACTAGAAACGCTAAATCAGGTTTCTCTTATATTTTAAGAAGAGTTTTCTTCAGGGCATTATGGTGCATCCCATGTTAAGTATTATTTAAAATTGTTTGACAGCTAGATTTAGATAAGTATATCAATCATATGAATCGCTATCAATAACGTATCCAGCAATGTCTATTTTTATTTACATATTCTCACTCTCACTTCGCTTTTGGCCATAGAAGCTGATTTTCAAATCTCGTTATTTTTTACACTTTCACATTACGTTTTCTAATATAGATCTAAATACGCTTTTCTAAAATCTCAAAATTTTAGGAACTAACTTTGATGCTATCTACTATCTAAATTAGTGATGCCCAAAGTACGACCCGCGGGCCAGATCCGGCCGACGACGTGATTCCATCCGGCCGCCGAAATGTAGGCACAAAGTGTAGAAAATCCCCCCTTCCACCCCCCTCCAAAAAAAAAAGAATTAGAAGGTGCAAAAATGTATCTGTACTTACGTTAGGGGCTTAGAGCCCTCAATTTTTCTCCTGATTGATTGGTGCCATGACATTTAGCATTTGTGCGTTTATGAAATAGGTATCTGAGTGTAGAATGTACGTTTTCAACCAACAAAAGTGAACGGTTCTTTACTTTTTTTTGGAACATGATAATAGGCCAGCATATTTGTTTTATAGAGAAGAGTGTGGCTATTTAAAAAAAAACAACAACATATAAACGGCATTATAAAACAAATAGGACGGCATTCTTGGTTTGTTCCGCGAATAAAAGGTTGTTAAACTAAGCCTAGAAATTGGAGGATCGATGGCAATATTTTACCAGAAAGAGACAGGAAAATGACTAGCACATAATCTAAGTATAGAGATGAAGCCCAATGTTGTTTATATTTTAAGTAGAGAAATGAAGCTATCTTCTGAGGCGGGGAAAAAAATATATACATTTCAAATATCCCATTAATTAATTAAGCACAGGATCTACGGGTTTCAAGTCTATCGTTTTTGTAGGCCTATGTTTTCGTTCATGTGGCCCGCGACACGATTGTCAGAAATTAAAATGGCCCGCAGGTCGAATTAGGTTGGGCATCACTGATCTAAATCAATCGCTATCTCAATTTCGAAAAAAACCTCTTCAGTTGGTCTTTAAAGTAGGTCAAGCATTTTTTTTCCGTGTTGCCAATTTATCTAATTTTGTTAGAAGAATTAATCTTTTTTAGTTTCTCTTTATTACATGTAGATGATGTAGCATGTTATTAATTTTGAATGTATGGATAAGGTTAATAATTATTATTTTTTTTAATTTAAGTGTACGCTAAATGAATATATAGAGATGCCGTGACATAGGGGTAAAGCACTTTGACCCGGAAGTCCTGTGTTCGAATCCTGATGAAGACTCTAGGTGGTCCACTTCGGGGGCCGATTTTCAGTTTGCGTTTCCGCACAAACTGTCTTTGTAACATTGTTATGTTTAAATTGCATAAAATGAACACATTTTTTTTAGAGGATTGACTTCAGGTCCTCCACCATCGCTTTTTAGTCACAATTATTTAGAAAAAAACTAGCTCTAGATCAAAATGAAATGCCCTACAAACACGTTGAACAAGTTTATGACTTTCATACACTTGCTTAATACATATAATGTCATATATATGGCTCCTTCTGTCTCGTAAGACAATGGATGCGCCCAGATGAGTCACTGGCTTTGATTACGTCTTGAGACGGGGCAGAATCTGGAGTGGCTGATCAAGCCAATTCTGGATCGGCAGAGTTTGCCACAGTTCGAGCATTTATATTCATCTGTCCTAGGGCTCACTGACAGGGCAGCTTTCTTTTTCTTTCTCTTGACCAATGCAGCTTCATTTCTTTTGCATTCAGCATAGAGAAGTGTGCTCAGAATGTAGGCATTGTAGACAAGGATTTTTGTTGCCATGGTCAATTTGGTATTTTCCCACACACGCTTAGAGAGTTTTGCCATTGCTGCAGAAGCCTTCCCTATTCTTTTGGTCAACTCAGTGTCTAAGTTTAGGTTGCTGGCTATTGTTGTTCCCAAGTATGTGAATTCCTGCACCACCGTAAGTGTGTGATTTCTAATGTGTATCACTGGTATTTCTGCAACATCTTGTGCCATGATTTCAGTCTTGGAGAGGCTTATTGTGAGGCCAAACTCTTGACAAGCAGCTGCCAGTGCATTCACAAGCCTCTGTAATCCTTCTTGTGAATGAGATATTAGTGCGGCATCGTCTGCGAGCAGCAGTTCTCTAATCAAGATACGCCGTCTCTTCGTTTTGACTTTAAGGCGTGCCAGATTAAATAGCATCGGATCTACTTCCATCTTCCAGGGATTTGAATGCGCTGGTGAGTACAACTGAAAAGAAGATGCCGAATAAAGTTGGAGCCAGAACACATCCTTGTTTTACTCCGCTCTTTATGGAGAATGGCCTAGAGGCGGAGCTGTCAAACTGTACGGTGCCCTGAATGTTTTCATGAAAAGCTGACACTAGTTTCCGTAGCTTGTTTGGACAGCCGATTCTCTCTATAACGGCAAACAAGCCGGTTCTGCTGACAAGGTCAAACGCCTTGGCCAAGTCAATAAAAGCTATAAAGAGGGGCTACCTTTGCTCTCTGCTTTTCTCCTGTAGCGGTCGCAGGGAGAAAATCATATCTGTTGTGGATCTACCGGCCCTAAAGTCACACTGCGATTCTGGGTAAACTCGTTCTGCCAAGATCTGTAGTCGCTTCAGTACTACTCTGGCATAAGCCTTCCCAACTATGCTAAGAAGTGAAATGCCTCTATAGCTGTTACAATCTGTGCGGTCACCCTTATTTTTGTAAATCGTTACTATGTTGGCATCCTTCAATTCTTGGGGGACTATTCCTTGCTCCCAGCATAGACTTAGCAGTTCATGGAGTGGCTTGATTAGGGCATGCTTTCCAGCCTGAATGACTTCAGCAGGAATACCATCTCCTGCGGGTGCTTTCCCGTGTGCAAGCATGTCAATGGCTGTGCTCAGTTCCTTTACATAGGGTATTTCATCTAATACGCTCAAAACTGAAAGTGGTGGGAAGTTAGACAAAGCAGTTGTCGAGATGGCATTTTCAATCTGGTAAAGTTCTGTATAGTGTTCTACCCATCGTTCCATTTGCAGTGCACGATCAGTGATAATTGAGCCATCTTTTGACTTAAGTGGGGCACACTTGCTGGTGTGAGGTCCAAAGGCTTTTTTCATGCCCTCGTATAGTCCTCTGATGTTATCACAGTCGGCACAAGATTGGATGTTTTCACATAGGTCCTACCAGTATTTGTTTGCGCACTGTCTTGCTATTCTTTGGGCATCATTTCGAGTAGATCTGAGAGCTTGTAAGTTGCTAGGGGTGGGCCCCTTCTTGTAGTTTAGCATGGCTACTCTCTTGCTTTTAGTGGCAATTTCCATTTCTTGCAGACTTGCTTCAAACCAGTCTTCATTTTTCTTTGTTTTGTTACCAAAGACCAGTGATGATGTTTGGTACATAGTATCACATAGGTTTTTTCTATCTCAGTCACTGAGAAGTTTTTGAAAGCTTCCTCTAATATCTTTGTGAATTCGATGCTAAGATCAGCATTCTTAGTGTTTGCAGTATTCAGGCGTGCTTTTCTTTTTCCCTGTGATGAGTGGATCTTAGTAGGCAGCAGTCTTGTCCGGCAGGACACTAAAGTGTGATCAGTATCACAGTCTGCACTTTGTCAGCATTATGTTTCCAATGTCCCTTTTCCGTGTCAGTATCATATCCAGCTGGTGCCAGTGTCCAGACCTAGGATGTCTTCATGAGACACAATGCTGTTATTTTGTCTTGAAGTATGTGTTCGTAATGCAGAGCTTATGGTACGCGCAGAATTCAAGAAGTCTTTGTCCGTTCTCATTCATCCTGCCGATTCCAAAAAGCCCGAGGCAGTCTGGCCAGGTTGTGTGGTCTACTCCTACTCTTGCATTGAAGTCACCTAGAATAACCATGTGCTCTTTTTGAGGAATAGTCTCAATGGCTTCCCTTAGGTCTTCGTAGAACTTGTCTTTGTCCTCTTGGAGTGAACATAGTGTAGGGGCATAGGCACTGATTAGAGTGACTTTTCCAGATGTAGTCATCATACGTATGCTTAGTAGCCTTTCCGAGCCACCAACTGGAGGGACTATTGTGGGAAATAGACTGTTCTTGACAGCAAAGCCCACACCATGCATTTTCGTCTGTTCCTGTGCTTTTCCTTTCCAAAAGAAAGTGTTATCAGCCTCGCGGAGCATGCCGTCTTTGGCTAGTCGGGTTTCTTCGAGAGCTGCAATGTCAATGCGTAGTCTTTTCAGCTCGTTGTTTATGACTGCCGTCTTCCTTGCATCGTCAACCTGCCGTAGGTCATCAGTGAGACCAGGACACATTGTCCTGACGTTCCAAGTGGCCAGTCGCATAATAAGAATTTTCTTTGTCATTTTTCTTCTTTTGTTGCTTGGTGCAGGTTTCCAGCCTACTTGTCGTTTTAAACTAAGCTCTAAGCACTCATTAGAGCAGGCAGGCTGTGGCGGATCAGCACCTAACCGTCAGGGGGCTGCCCAGGTTGAGGCGGGAGGTAGCTGGTCAGTGAGGCGAGAAGATCTCTCCCACCGACAGAGACAACCCTTGGCGTCCATACACTACGCCAATCAAGTTGGGCTTATAACCCGTAACTGTTGTCTCCCGTGTTGTTTTAGCCGCTTTGCAGCAGCACCAGAGTTTCCTCTCCGGGACGCATTCCTGGGCCTAAGATAAAGAGGTCATGGGTGGCTCATGCGTCATGATCCCTCTCTTGACCTTGCTGATGTGATCGAAAGGAGCGCATTGCGTTTCATTTGGCACCAACTCAGTTGCAGAAGTTGCCGGAGGGAATTTCTTAGCTGATACTCCCAACGCCTAAGGGGCTTCACTCCTGATTTATCCTCGAGGTTGTCTCCTGAAGCCTTAAAACCGAAAGGCAGCGGGGGTTTGAAGTCAGAGTACCCCTCCCCTAGATGAATTGCCCTAATAGGCTGACGAGCTCCACCTGCCCGAAGCTCCTGGTTTTGTGGCGTCAGGTATCCGCCTTCACCCCTTCACCTGTTAGTAAGAGCAGTTTCGCCGGGCTTAATATCTAAGCCACACGAGCAGGCCAGGTGCTGGACTTAGTTGTCAGAGGCTATCTGAGACGCATGTCTTTAGGAGTATTTTATAGACAGTGGGAGCTTATCCCCATTGTCACCCCTGGCCATGACAACCTTGAAACCTTGTTGAATACACACACACACATTTTGGAGACACATTTCTTTTTCTGTCTTCCTGGGGAATCGCTTCTTCTTTTATATTTCATTATTATTCTCATTTTTTGATGTTCATCGTTGTTTGAATGTTTATCACTATTTCTAATTTACGTGCGTTGGAGCGTCAGTTGGCGGATATTGTGTAGGCCTACTAATGATCTTCTTAAAATTATTGACAGGGATTCTTATAGCCAAGAAATGGGTCTTTAGAAATCAAGTACCCCATGGTGTTGGAGGAGGAACAGTTGTGTTTGTTAGTAATTTTTTCTTTACCTTTTCTGAGAAAGCATGTTTTTTTTTTTAAATTTAATAAAAATTATGAATTCCTTAAAAATGTTTACTATGTTAAATAAAGGTTTTAATGTATTTTAATTTGTAGGCCTATGCTTTTGTTTTCGTCCACTAAAATAGAACTGAATTGATCAAAGCTTTGAAACTTTTTTATTCATTTGACCTTTTCAAGGTTCGCCGACAAAATCACAAATACTATGCTGAGCCTGAGCAGAGAGAGGAAGGCGGCACTCCTGCAATCATTGAATCTATTAGAGCTGGTCTGGTGTTTAAACTCAAGGAAACGTTCACCTCGCAATTTATTATGGAGAGAGAAACAGAGTACTTCCAGTAAGTCATTCTTAAATTTAGAAAGAAGGTTTTGTTAAAAATTGTTAAAAACAATATGGCGAGTAATATCTCAGAGGACCTGAATCAACTGAATTACGAAACGCTTTATATTTTTTGTATCAGAGGGTCACCCAGCGCATGGGCGCTGTATACACTCCTGCTGACCTGTTATGTGTTAATTCAAAACTGTATCGTTTCCCTTCCTAAGACTATAGACTTCAGACCCAACGCTGGGGGAAGGGAGAACAGATTTGTTGGTAATAACGTTACTACCAGAGCTAATGCCCAGAACCTCATCTCATTCAAAGTCGTTCCCTTTTTGTTTTTCGAAGCATAGAAAATGTGCTGTGAAAGGTCGCGTAACCAAATCCTTCCACTTCTCCCGGTCAGCAGCTGAGAGGCTGGTCCATTGTTTTACGTTGTTTAGCCAGCTTTTCTTGAAGGATGACTTCTTAGAGATTTCATCTCTTCACAGTATTGAGGATTTTCTCCTTTTTGCCAGCCAGTGTTGAACTCAACTTAGGCTGTAAAAAAAACACCACCATCCAAAATATTATATTAACTAAGGAAAAAACTGAAAATTCTTTGACTCCTCAGTTTTGGATGACAGTGGATGTAGATATTTTTAGCGATCCCCCTCCCCCCCCCCCCTTTCCTAAAATTTGGTTTCACCATACTTTGTACCATGCTAAAAATAGGTTGAACGACTACTTTTGGTTTTAGGAATGCGAACATTTTTTTTTCTCTACATAATCAATATGTATGAGTTATATTATTATCTCCTTTTCCTTTAGACAGGCCATGTCTGCCTGGTCTAAACATCCAGACCTTCTAATACTGGGCTGTATCAAAGTGGAGAGGCTTCCAATTTTTTCCTTATTGTTTCGCAACCCTCACACAGGCAGACTGCTGCACCACGACTTTGTAGCCCTGGTGTTGAATCAATTGTTTGGCCTTCAAGTACGCAGTGGGTGTGCTTGTGCGGCTTTGTATGGCTTAGTAAGTACTTTACAAATAGTGATTATAATTTTTGTTTTATGATTTTGACTTGCACTAGTTTTTTGTATTGAGGTTTAGATCTAATAGATCTAGGGGTCTAATAGTATTCATTGACCAATTTTAAATAATGTGGAGCAAATAGGTAGACAGATGACATGCACTAATTAATTACCTAATGGAAGCCAGTCGGTAAGTCATTTTACTAGGAGCGCTCATTTTAGTTGGGGAACTGTCTTCATGCTTCATTCTGAGAATATAGAATGGGGTAAATCCACGCCAAGGATGGATGCATGCGATTGGTTCAATCAGAAATCACAATGTTAAATAAAACAATAAGTCCCAAGTGAAACAAAGACGACAGGATATAAAAAAGTGTAAGTTTGCTAATGTGGCAAGCACTGTTAAAAAAAAAAATTGGGTTCAGAAGTGTAAGTCCCTGATAGATTCTAACATAAATGTTATGAAAGTTATCTGCTCTTTGCAAACATTTTGATTTTTCAAATGATGTTTGAGCTCATATAAAAAAACCTTTAGAAAATCGTAAACAATGAAAAGAGAGCAGATAAATTTAAATAACATATAATATAGTTGCCAACTTAATAGTGCTAAAAAATATATAAAAATAATCATATATCATTGAAAATACATAGCTTATCAACAATATCTATATTCAATTCACCAGACGCATCAAAAGCGAACTGTTTATTGTATTCCACCAATGCTGCTGTGTATATCCATATTTTACAAAACTTCTGCTAAGGGACAGAATAAGTTACAAGAAAAACAAACAAACAAAAAAATACTTTTAAAAAACTGACAAAACCACGTTTATGCAACTTATACAGCGATACTTTTTCTTTGAATAACTAATGAATGTTACATTTTAAAGAAATGAAACATATTTTTACCCTTTCCTCCCCGAGAGAGAATCCTGGTTAAGCAAAAGTAGAGATACAGGCCTCACTAGGTTTTATAATATTTCAATGATAGACATTTAGATCCAGACTTATCTTATCTTATATAATACAAACGTTACTTTAAAAAAGGAGATGATTACGTCCAACACGTCATGCATTCATTCATATCCCATTTCTGTAATTAATCTAATTCTCTTTATGAAATTTCTGTAATTCATCTAATTCTCTTTATACAATTTATGTAAGTCATCTAATTCTCTTTGTAAAATTTCTGTAATTCATCTAATTCTCTTTGTAAAAGTTCTGTAATTCATCTAATTCTCTTTGTAAAATGTCTGTATCTTAGAAGACTATGCGCAAAATATTTCTATACATTAGTTTATTAATAATAATAATAA
Source organism: Biomphalaria pfeifferi (assembly GCA_030265305.1). Lineage (NCBI taxonomy): Eukaryota > Metazoa > Mollusca > Gastropoda > Planorbidae > Biomphalaria > Biomphalaria pfeifferi. The sequence goes on along the minus strand of JASAOG010000145.1, from coordinate 921,669 downwards.
AAATAAAAATCCTTATTGTCCGTAAGGAAATTGGTCTTACAATTTGTGCATTACACCAAACAAAACATTGTAAATATTAAAAAAAAAAAAAAAAAAAAAAAAAATGTACATTCACACCAGACTCGCTTACAATTTACATGTGAAAAGTTTATATCAGATTGTTTCTATTTAATGATTTGATTGCCAGGGAAACAAAAGAGCTTTTGTGTCTGTTTGTCTTTGCTATCGGTGTCTTGTATCTCTTTTGTGATGGTAAAATCAGAAAATCCTGACCCAAAGGGTGATGTTTTATTTCTAGAATCTTTATGTACACCATATATACATGCACAGCAGAAGACGGGAACAAAAGTTAAATGAAATTCTGATAACAAATTAATTTTCTTGCAGGAACTGATGGGAATGTCAGAAGAAGTTGCACAAAGATATGAAAAATTTATCACAGAATCCAATATGACAGCAGATAGAGAAAAAAACAGTGAATCAAACATTGAAAGTTATGATGGACTTGATAACATTATATTCAAGTAATACACTAACTCATTATATTAAAGTATTACACTAACTCATTAACAGAGATGAAAGATCAGGAAAATGTAAGAATTGTGTCTCAAACTAACTGGCGGATCCTTGGAAAAAAAAGGGGGAGAATTGGGTCGATTCCCCAACTCAACCGACACTTAGGGGGCTGTTTTACTTTACAGAAATTTCAAAACTTTCGTACACTATTTATTTATTTATTATTATTTTTACAAGGTAACATTCTGCTTTAGGAGAAGATAATCTAGAAACCATTTTTAACTATAAAAATGAAGGATACTTGTTTTAGCTTGCTAATATAACTTTAATGCCTACATACACCACAAACCAAAACAGTAGACCTACTATGGGAAGGGGGACATCAGGACAGAGTTTAATGAATACATGGATGATGTTAAAGAGATTGGCACAACATGGGGAAAAATTGAACCTTTCTTTTGTGTGCATTTGTAAATTCGTAGCTAAGCCTAAAGAAGATTTTTTTTATTTTATAGAACTTTGGATTTTAAAGCAAAAATGGAAATTTATTCTTAAGAAACTATTTATTTTAGTTTAAAGTGAGAAGGTCTCCGCAACATCCTTTCAGTCCTAAATTTAGTATCAACTTATCTTGTCATAGGCATTTAATATGCGCAATTTCTCGCATGTATATTTGTATATATAAATTCATTTTCTCTAAAATTATTTTGATAGTTTAATTATGTTATTGAGTGGCAGCATCCCTCGCTCAAAATCTCAAACATAGAATCATATTTCCTCATTTATATATAAGATCAAATAGTGTTTCTTAACAATTGTTTAATCATGCTATGCAGCCTAAATGTGATAAAAAAAAAATGCAAGATCATTTTTGATACATTATGAAACGAATGAACAAACAATTTACTTAAAAGATTGTGGAACATTTGGAAATGGACATTTTTTTTTTCCAGACCTGGATTTGTTCGTCTTAATCTTCCATTTTTTGCTTCAGCAAAATGCATTAATTTTATCAAGAAAGCCATTTTACTGATGGCCGATCATGGCTGGAAACTATTACCACTGGTAAGTTTTCAATCTTTAAAAGTTAGATAATAATAATTAATAATAATTTTATAAAGCGCTGTTAACAAACAAAATGTAGGCTCAAGGCGCTGTAACAACATTACAAACAAAAACACGTGAGCTAAATTGACAGTTAATCTAAAAAAGTTTTAAACAGATAGGTCTTAATGTTCTTCTTAAAAGTGGTGTAGCATGTTGTCTGTCTGAGATCAATGGGGAGTGAGTTCCAAACCTTTGGTCCGTGAACTGAAAAAGCCCGCAGACCGTAGCTCTTGAGGGAGAAACGTGGCACTACTAAAAGCGTTGAGTCCATTGAGCGCAGGGCTCTCTGGGGGACATATGGAGTAATCAGTTCGCTAAGGTACAAGGGCATCTCGTTGTTACATATACACTGATGACAAAGTGTGGCGACCTTGTAATCGATTCTCGCTTTCACGGGAAGCCAATGGAGCGTGCGCAAGAGCGTAGTAGCAGAATCTTGTCTAGTTTTTTTAAGGACTATTCGAGCGGCGTTGTTCTGTATACGTTGCAGCTTGGCTATTTTGTCATCAGGTATACCTGCTAGCACGGCGTTGCAGTAGTCAAGGCGGGAGAGTATGAATGCCATAGCTAGCGTTTTTGTTGACTCCGTTGTTAAATATGGTCGGATCTGGCCTAATCTGCGCAGCTGCAGATAAAGACCTTTGCAGAGCTGACTTATGTGTGGGTCGAAAGATAGTGTTGAGTCGAAGAAAACTACAAGATTCCGCACTACATGGGCAAAAGGAACATGGCAGTTCTTGATAAAGAAAGAATCTGTGCTTTCAACTTTTGAGACATTGTTCCTAGTGCCAATCTTAATTATTTCTGTCTTGTCTTCGTTCATCTTGAGTTTATTTTCAACCATCCAATTGCTCACCCTTGCAACGGTACTACTGATTTTCTCTGCCAGATGCGACACCTCTGAGGGTACTGATGAATCGTATAACTGTGAGTTATCGGCAAAGAAATGGTATAAAATGCCGGTTGGCCGTATGACACCGCTGAGTGGATATGTGTACATAGTGAACAGTACTGGGCCTAGAACTGATCCTTGGGGTACTCCGTACTTCAAAAGTAAGCTTGTTGATTCCGTCCCGCTAACAACGACACTTTGGGTGCGTTCCGTCAGATAGGATCTTCACTTTAGGACGACTCCTGCTAAACCAAAAGTTGCAGAGAATCTGGCCATCATAATTTCATGGTCTAGTGTATCAAAGGCTGCGGATGTCCAGCATGGAAAGAATTGATATGTGGCCTTTGTCGGAATGAAATGATGCTTAAAATAATTAAGTTCAAAGAAATAGGATTATTTTTTTGTTTGTTTTTGTCTTCTTTAAAATGAAATAGAAAATGTGTAATTACGTCATTACAGTTTGACTTTGAGAGAACAACTGGTCAATGGTGGTACAGAGAAGCGCAGGTATGTTTGAAGATTTTATTAATTAGTTTCCATTTTTGGGCTATTCAGTTTCAGCAATCATTTTAGAACTAGCTACATTCTCCCTGAAAATCTCAGTGCTTTTATTGTTTCTAAATTGTATTTGTTTTCTGTTTACTGACAGACATTTCAGCCAGACAAAAGCCTTAAAGATATCAGCTTCTCTAAGGAATTTTCATACATAAAATCATCAAGCAGTAAAGTGAGATGTAAAGACACAGATACACCAATATTTAAGAGATTCCCTGGATTGGATTATGATGTAAATATGTTTTATCTTGTCTTTGGTTTAATTTTTAATTCACTATAAATGTATAATTGTAATTCACATAAGAAAAATATACAATTTACAATTTGTAAATTTCATAACTAACACAAAGTACAGCTGTAGTTACTTCCTTAGGCTTAGATCCTCCCGCATCGTTAACTTCTATCGCCGGCAAGCTGTCTTTCTTGCAGGTTCTCCATAAAGGTGTGACACTATGATAAACAAGGGCATCCCTGTTTGCGCTTTCCTTGTACTGGTCTCAGTATTACTGCAACTCTTGGTATGCATAATTCATTCTGTTAGAGGGCATATTCAGCAAAAATCACGTGACGCTTGGTCACAACAAAAGAAAACCTTTTGGCTATGCCTTTTTTAAAGCGCCCATAAAATGCATTAAATTGCATTGCGAGTCGACTGTGCTCGGTGAGAAGACTTAACAAAAGCATTGAAAATACTGAGACAGCCTTGATTATTACGCTATACTTATGACTAATTAGATCAGGCATTTACTTTAATTAAAAAATGACATTACTTTCTTAATCAACAGGAGATTATTGAAAGAGCTACATACATTTTAAATGATGTCAGTAAAGTAAGTTTTTTTTAAATTAGAGATTGATTTTATAGTAGACATTGTTTTATATGCATAAATGTGTTTTGATTTTCATGAAGTAGAAAAATATACAATTTAGTTTGAACTTTAATGAACTCAAGCTGCCTTTGTTTTCTATAAATATTTTTATATTTTAATGATTTCAATCATAAACCTAATTTCTGTTTAGCCCAATCAATATGACCTTAGTGATCAGACATTGGAATACAAGGGAGATGCAGATGAACTCAGATGGTTTATGTTGCCCAGTGAGGCAGCAGATATTATTCACCAAAGAGAGGTCAGTTCATTCTTAGTCTAGTGTTCTTATCTAATGCATACCAACACTAACCAATACTTCATGCATAATCATCACTTTTAATCCTAGATTTAAGGGTGCTACTAAAAATTGTACTTAAATCAATGCTTTCTGCTTGGCCTCTTTACATCTTCACAACCAACTTTTCTTTATACAAAGTCTTTCAGTACTATGATGCTAATATATTGAACTAACAAATCAGAAGTAGGCCTACTATTAAGTTAATATTAAAGTACTAAAGGATATCCAATTTTGTTTCTGAAACATCACACAACATGTAGCACTTCTAACGGAACTCAGCGCATGAAACAAAGGTGGAGATTCCAGACTTAATTCTCGTCACAAATAGCCAAGTTTACATTATCATTATTATTTGTACTCCTGGAGTTATCTTTTCTTAATCTCTAGTGACCCGACGTACAATGTGGTCAGCATTGCAAGAGTCTCTGCAGCTGCGTAAATGAGACCAGTTCTAACAAACTAAAAGTTCTCCTTCTTCTCTAGTGATATTATAGAACATGGAATCAGCCAGGAATACAATTATCTTAGCATTATTTGAGTAAACGCAAGGTCTTCGACACTGACTTCAAGCTAGGGAGGAGGATCCTAGCAATGGAATAGAGATGCTACAGAAGAATTACAAACGAATGACGAAAAAATGCTAACTATTAAAAACAAGGTTACAAAGACAGTTTGTGTAGAAACACAAACTCATAATTGGCGCCAGAAGTGGTCTACCCAGGCAGGTAAAAAGACAGGTTTCAATATTTTCAGAAAGAACATTAGAATGAAATTCTATCAAAGACAAATGACAGAGAAGAATGGAGAAAGAAGGTTGATAGATCTTGTGTGGTGCCAGCAGACCAAAGGATAGGTGAAAGTGAATGTGAAGTTAGATGTGAATCTGGCCTTTCTGATGTCTTATAATGAATATCTAATTGATCTAACTGTTTTTAGCCAATCTCTTATTCCTTAAGAAAAAAAACATTTCCGAAAAAAAAAATTACTTTAGTTAGGTGTTCTATGGTAATAGCGCAGCTCTGTAGTTCATGGGATAATATGAAAAACTACTTATTAATTATTGTTTAAATTATGTCCAACTTGTATGTATACTAAATAGATTTTTTCTCTTTAAAAAAAGTAAAAATATTTTTCAGTTAATGTATAGTAGTATTACACAACTTACTTGACTTTTAAATACATTTGTTAAAAAATATTTTTTTTATAAAAAATTTAAAACCGTTTGCATGTGTTAAAAATATGGTGGATTATTGTTACCCCTATTAAAACGCCTCCCGTGGTTGTTACTATTAATCGTGAATAGTTGTAAAATTGGTTTATTTTATGAAAAACCTGCTTGCATAAACGATTTTAAAAATTCGATTTTTCGATTTCACAAAAGAGAAAAAGTAGCCGTTGCATCAGTACTTTGAATGGTCTAAAATATTATGGTGTCGGATTTTCACTATCTTTTCTAGTTTATGAGATCTAAACGGGACGGACGGACAGACACACATTCCACACAAAACTAGTAGCGTCTTTAATTACTCCTTTCGGGGGCCACTAAAAAATGGAAACTAAAACTCTACGGTCATATTACAAGGTCTTCGGGGTTTACAAGGACCTTCCTTCGGGGAACAGTACCAGGGAAAAGAAGAAGAGGCAGACAGAGAAAAGCATTGGAAAGAAAACCTAAAATAATGGACAGGCCTGACATTGAAGGTGGTTCTATCAAGGCAAAAGACAGAGTAATGGAGAAAGACAGTGGACAATTCTGGCGTGGTGCCCCAAGAGTCCAACAGACTTAGGGATAGATGAAGGTGAAGAAACAAGATTAAAACATATATACATGTAGGACGTAGTTATTTCTCGTTAGAAGGAACGTTTGTAGTTTATAAGATAGTACACAGAGTTATCTAAACGAGCTTGTGGCATTTATCCAACCTTGATTTTTACAATGGCTGGTAGGCCTATATTTAATGACTAGGTCAACATGTTGCAGTGAATTCAAAACAGCGCTGCTCCGTCAAAACGTTTTGATTCTTCATTAAGTTTTTTTAACAGCACAATTAAATTAAATTATTATTATTATTTTAAAAAATAAATATTTGCAGAATTTTAAAAACTATATCATCCTTATAAAGACAGACTAGTTGTAAATATGTGTTCTATTAGAGAGCTCAACAACAATTAGGCCTAAAAGCTGTGTACAAAAAATGTTACATTAATTTCTCTTCAGGTCCAGTATGTTGCGCCAGAAAAACTTCCTTTTATGCCTGTAGCTTTGTCTGAGAAGCTAAACAACAAACAGAATAAAAGGAGTTCTTGATACACTGGATTCTTTAAGGCTTCATCTGTGTTGACCAGTTTATTTACAAAATTACATTGTCTATATTTTATAAATATTTCTACATAGATATTACTATTTGTGATACTTTGAACTGTGATATTTTTTCAAACAAACTTTACAAAACATGTATGCCATTGGATTAGATCTACTTTCACTTTTCAAAAACTTGGAATTTTAGGATCAGTAAACTCTAGAAGTGGTCTGAATTCTAATCTTAGCTACCAGACATACATGTTACTCGTGTTTGGCATGCATTAAAACACTTCCCCACACTACTTTTGGCCCATGAATTCTAGTATGCTATACTCCCCCCCCCCCCCTAAAAAAAGTGTTGTGCAATGTGTGCTAGCAGCTGATTTCTAAAAATCACCATCTTCTACGATGTACTGCACTCCACATCAATCTTCGGAAGACAAGATTTATATATATATATATATATATAGGTCTATATTATAATTTTAAAAGAGAAAAGTGTTGACTGTTTCACGTTCATGGTAAATAATTAAAAGCTAAAGATTTCGAATTTTTAATCATGCAGAAATGGGAGAATTAGTGATTGGCCAGTGCTGATCTTGTGCAATCTATTACAGTGCCCATTATTTTTAATTGAATTTAGTTATTTTAATGTCATTATTTAAATGTCAATATTTGTATGTGAAATTACATGCTCAGGCACAATATATAAATGGCATAATCTTTGAAGGTATTCATTTTATTGGATATATACTTTTATTACAAATAATGATTTTGCATTTGATATTCATGATATTATATTTATTTCACTTGATATACACCTTACAGAAGTGTGCATTGTAAACATTGTTCGTTAAAATTAAATAACACAGAACAACCTCTATACAGTTTAATAATGATTTATTCTGTTTAGTAGTTAGCACGATGTATGGGCAACAGTTGGGGCAAACATCACAGACAGTTGAGTCTCTTAAAGCTCGAGGCTGATAGAACACTGTTGCTTGATTAGCTTTTATTAAAAAAACAACAACATAAAAAAAGACCATTATAAAAGTTGTGAAAAATTCATTTTTAAATTAAGGACAAAGTGTAACTTCCAATAAAGAGGTATTTTATTTTAGTTTGTTTCACCAGCCAATTTCAGTACACTATTATTCAATTTGGATGATCAGCTCTAATGTAACGGACCAATAAAGTAAATGCTGATATTTAATGAGTATCATAGAGCACAGAACACAATGGAATATAAAGTACTCAATGTTCACATAATGTTGGGAATAAATAGTTTTGTTTTCTTTTGGTTCTAATAAAGTTTTGTTTTCTTATTTTTCTTTTTTCTAAATAATTATTCTTTTTTAACGCAAAGAACATTCGACCTTATTTTCTTTGAATATTGACATGTAGGCAAATTTAATGCCAAACCCTAAAATGTTCAGTTTACCTGGTTCATAATAATCATAGGTTCTGACATAGCTCTTCTGGGACTTAGCTACTTTAGCTTCACGGGTCATAACAATACTGTAACACAGAGAAGACCCACTGATCTGTTTCATTGTAAAACATAGAAATATAAGAAAAACATATGCAAAGTTATTGACAGACATCAAATGTTCAAAATTATGACATATTTTGGAGTTAATTGTATTGATATCAAATTGATTAATCAACAATTTTTTTTTAAAGCATGAACGTAGCCTGAGGGGGGGGGGGGGGGGGGAGATTCATGGTTCAATTTATTGCTCCAAAATGAAATAATTTTGTGAATGTTGTTTTGCTTTATTTTTTATTAGAGGGGATATTTTAATGTTAATACAGTGGGTTTTGAAGTTTAATCCCCTCTTCAGTAAAAAAACTAAAGCAAATACAATCACCAAATCCTATAAATGTTGCTCGGGTGGGGAGGGGGCACCCTTCAGGAAGTTTTGAGGTTTCAATCTCCCTCTTTTTAATAAGAACTATAAAACAACCTATAGTCACCAAATTCCATAAGTTATAATCCCCTACCAACCCCTTCAGGGAGTTTTGATGTTAAAAACTCCCTCTTCAATAAAAATATAAAGTAATCTATAGACAACAAATTCAATGAACATAGCCAAAGGGTGTTTTGAGTTAAAAACTCTCTTCAGGGGTTTGAAGCCCTCCTTGATAAAAACTAAAGCAAACAACGGTCACCAACTGCCATTAGGAGGGTTGAGTTTTTAAATCCCACCAATAAAAAACTAAACCAAAACTACGCTCTATAAATTCTGTAAATGTAGCCAAGGAGTTTTTCAGGTTAAATGCCCCTTCCAATAAAAAGAAAAGCAACGCTACAGTCTCTAAATAGCATAAAAGAAGCTACAAAGGGGTTTTGAAATTATCCAACACCCTTTTTTTCTAATAGAAAACTGAAGTATTTTTAGTCTCTGAATTGCAATGTAGACACATCAGAATATGATTTTTTTTAGTTTCAAATACAGGAAATAATTTGTGGAGGACCCGGAGCAAGGAAAGAATGTTTAGTGTCGTTCCCTGAACTCCAGAAAGAACATACGCTATGGTACAAAAGACTTTTAAAAAAGTGAGGTGACAGGATGAAATTAAAGTCAATTATGTATATATATAATCTCCCCTGAACCCGCTAGTGCCCCCACCAAAAATATTTTTAAAATCATGTCTACGCCTATGGTAAAAGGTTATGGCCAAGGAAGGAATTTACTTAAAATTTGAATATAATTCACCTTGTCAAAGTACATTGCTACGATAGAGCCTTTTCTTTCTGATCTCTTGACACCTGCTACTTGTCCCAAATTACTTAGGTCTGGCACAAATCCTGAAGGAATGCTAATTTCTTGGACAACCATGCCTGTATCATGCTTCATCAAAAATCTAGAAATAAAACACTGTGGCTTTAAAAGATCTTGCTAGTTATTTAAAACTAAAACAATGATAGATATTGCCTTGAAATTGTAACGGTTGTCCTATAACAAAACCATTAGTGCCTAAAGGAAAATAGTCGCAAAAACGTTCACATTTTTATTATGCTTAAATTATGGTCATAAGAGATTTTAAATCTTAACTAAAGTTTTAAATTATGAATATACATAGGCTGTAAAAACAAAGATATTTCAGAACTGTTGACTGGATTATTACTAAACCATTTATCTCTTTTTATTTATCTTTCACAAATACACAATTTTATAGAAATATTGACTGCTTTATAATTAAAGATATTTTTAGAGAAAACAAATTATGTCTTTCAAATGTGTTAAAAGAGTCTTGGTGTAATATTACTTAAAGATAACCTTTATTTCTAATGATATGATAAAACTTCATTCTCTGCATTTATTTTAATTAATATCGCTTTATTAATACATTGCAATGAGAATGATCTTATGATCTAACTTGAAAGATAGTGGACAAATGAAAATGTAAATGGCATGTATTTTACATTATAAAATAGTTATACAGGTCAAATGTTTCTTAAATTCCAACAATTTCGTTTCTATTTTATTGGTTACTAGATCTCATTTTTAAACTTTAATTGTATGTTATTTAATGAGATTTTAAACTTTACCGGTATAAGTAATTAAAATTTTCCATTAATAATATAATAAATAGAATTTTTTAAAAAGTAAGCCTACCATTCTTTTCTAAAGGTTATAATTGAACGCAAAAATACAAGCACACATATTTATTTAGACATCTTTTTTTTTAAATTTTATTGTGCATTAACTTCTATGTAAGAAATATATTCCTTATTACTGATTTTATTATGGGTAAAAATTTCTAGTTTAATTAATATTTTTTAGTTTAGTTTAACTATATTTTGAAATTCATGATAAACTTTTAATTGAACTACTTTATTTTAGTTGAAAACTAGTTTTAGTTAAACTTAAAAAATTTAGTTTATTTCTCATCACTAATGGTATATACATGAAAATGTAGACATAGTGACATGTATCAAAATGGTTATTGTTATTTTCACACAAAAAAGGCAAGTGAAACAAATTTCAGACAGCCATTATAACCATAAATCTAATGGCTGAAGATGAGTAGCGCTTGTGTTAATGCAGTACCTGCCACAATTCTGTTAATAAATGTTACATTGTTAGTTACAAATTTGATACTAAACTTTCTCTCTGACTTTCCACAAAAAATGTTTAGAATTAGTATTGGAATAGGGAGTGAGAGAATGATTCTAAAACTAAAGTTTTTTTAATTTGAAAATAAAAGTAAAATATAGATGTAAAATTAATCATCAGACCATCTAGTTCTATAATTTTTATGTAACCTACCTGGACAACTATTTACCTCTCTTTGGCACTTAGCATGTACCATTGGATATCACTGGACCTACAAGCCTAGATATTTTGTGCTCAATGAAAATACATTTTTAAAAAACTTCCTTACTTAGTGCAGACAATTATATTAAAAGAATCCAACTTGTCATCTAACAGAACAGTGTTCACATCAAAAACAGGCTTGGACAATTCTTTCAGGACATTAAAACTGTATTCAATCTAGAAAATTATTTGATATTTTAACAAGATTTAATGTAAAATGAACTCTGCAATATACTCATGTTTATTATTATAATATTTACATTTAAGCCTACCTAGTCTAATTAAAAAACTAAAATTTGAACATTGCATTCATGCTACAATATTGCAATGTGGTTTTTTAAAATAATATATAAATAAATAATAATTACGTAGAATCTTACTTACATCTAAAAGTGCAAGGCCTGAACCAGAAGCAGTGATACTAAAATCTTGACTATTGCTTTGAATCTAGAGAAAGTTAAAAAAAAAAACACAAAAAAACGTCCAGTTTTGGAAACAAAAATAAGTGACTGACATACAAGATAAATTTTGTAGAATTTATTAATGGTTTGTAACTTTGCCCATTAACATGAACACCAATCACACATAAAATTTGATAGAAATTTTCATGGCTGTTGGTAATTCAATAATTTTAAAAAAATCACTAAAATTTGAATTTTATATCAGAAAATGTCTTTGTATAAGAATATCATAATACCTCTTGAATTTGTAGTGATAAAGCATTTTCACTGTTAACATTCATTGTCAGATGTGTATTCATGTCTGACACATAAATGGTAATTTTAGTGTCAGGCCTGAATGACTTGCTGCCATAAGTAGAAAGTGCTTGTAGTCCTACAACTGTGTCCTTTGGATTGTATGATAGAAGCTATGAATCAGTTAAGCCTATATTGTCTTTAACTACTGGCTATACCAAAGTCACTAATCACTGAAGTAGAACAGTCAAGAAAGTATTTTTGCTTTGTTTTCAACTTGTTGCAGATGTATTATAATAATAATAAGACTACAATTAATTTATTTCCCTTAAATAAATTTAAATCCAGCAGATACAGATAAATGACAATTAAATCTTTTTTTAATTATAATAATAATTTGATAATAGGCTTATAATACTATTAGCAAGTGTAATTTAGGCTCAAAGGTGCTCTATAACAGACATTGAAAAATAAAACAGTTAAAAAAGCAAACAAATCTAAATGAGCTTTTAATTGGCAATTCTTGATGATTTTCTCAATATAACATTTGATTTGTCAGATCAATGGGAAGCACATTCCAAATTTTTGGTTTGTGCACTGAAAAAGCCTGAACATGGTAACAACAAGAAGGGATGAGTCAGTGGAGTGCAGGGCTCTCTATAGAATATTAGATTGATCAGTTCACTAAAGTACAAAGGCATATCATAATTATAGATAAACTGATGACAAAGTGTGGACATCTTGAACTCAAAGGAAGTTTTCCATTTAGGCAACAAAATTTGTACAAAATAAACACCCTATTCCAAAGAAAGAGCAAAAGTGAAAAGTAAGTGTTCTATGGGAGGAAACAGGCAAACATAACATGGGTATTTAAATAGTTCAAAGTGTGCATTTTCCAACTAAATTTACCTGAGTAGACACAAAACCTCCCTGAGCATTTTTCTGTAATGTTAACCACCTTACAGATGGAAGAGCCTCATCAAGACGCCCCAGAGAACTATAGGTCAATATAGCATATGATGTAATCAAAATGTCAATGGGTCTGGCCTGAAGACGAGGAGGGCGCCAGTTAATAAATCTGTTTAACTCTTCATTGTTCACTGTACTGTTAGCACTCCAGAACTCAAGACCTCCTGATGAATTGATTATTACATAAGGTCTTATAAAATTCCACATTTAAAAAAATATAGATATACGATCAAAACTGCACATTCTCAATTAATATACCAGCGCTTTATCCAAATTTTATAATAAGCATGTGCAAATAACTTAATTTAATTTATAAATTTACTAACCTTCTTTACTGGTACTATAGCTCAAGTGCACTTCTAGATAATTTTTTTATTTTTATTATAAGAGAGAATCATTCATAAATAAGACTACTACTACAAACTTAAACCTTTAAAAATAATGAAATAAATATAAGCATTCAATTACCTTCTTGTTTAACAAATGTCAACAACTTTTCAAATGTTGATTGAGCAAGTTGACTTTTTGCTTCAGCTAAAGCATAACTGGTCACAGCAAGAGAAAACTGGTCATCAATTGAATCAGCAAGCATCAGCCTTTCTAAATTTCTTGTAGCATTTAGAGTCGCATTACCCAATAGATAATATCTACACTTGTTATAGTTTTTGCAATCCTATAAAGATAAAACAGAACTTCATTTAAAAAGTTTACAATTAAAAAAAATAATCTCTTAAAGGGTCAAAATATATGTGCTAATTTTTTTCTTTTTTGTAATGGTATCACTATTTTTAATGGTGTTTCGAAGTGATCAAGTTAAATACGTATAATCCAATAAAAAATTAAAGCTAATCATTTTTAAAAAAATTTATTGTGTGTTTTTTAGAGGTAGAATGTTTTGTGACTGAATAGCCCTAAAAGCTTTTGTTGGCTTTTTTTGTGGTAAAATAAGTAATTCATAAATGAATATTTATTGTCCCATACAATCTCTCAATTTAGCATTATCTTTGGATTTAAAATACATTTACTTCAGGTTAAGCCTATCGTTTCGATTTCTTTTTTAGTTGTAAATGTTAACAGAATAAAAAACCTCTATTCTGTTTATGTCAAATAATACCTGAACATCAGAAAGCTCCTTGGCTTTGAGCAGCGCCATTAATACAAATGCAGTTAAGGCTGGACCAGCAGTTGTTCCCTAGAGCAAATAGAATTTTTGAAAATGGAAGAAATAGCATTTCCTTTAACATGCTTTTAATCATATTTTACATTGTAATTTAATTGATAGCCTGCATTTATTATAAAGTATATAAAATCAATTAATATTCTAGTACATAGGCCTAGTTATCATAGACTACATACTATTGTAAATGTCAATAACTTTTCCAAATGTTTTCTGCTTCGCTACTTTTACCATTCGATGGGTTATTTTAATTAATCACCATTGGAACATCAATAAAATGTCTATAAACAATTTGCTGGACCGCTCATCATACTACTATATAGAACCGTGAAACAACGATTTGATGAATGTGTGACGAGAATTAAAGCTCTTTAGCACCACTCTGAAAATAGAGACACTAGATGCGCAGCTCAAATACCATTGCCAGCTTTTAGTGCATAATGTAAACCTTTTTATTGCTATACTTTTTGGGCAGAAGTACTTGGAAAAACTCAACAATACACAAGAGTAAATAATTCAGATTAACGGATTACATATTGACGTGTAGATGGCTAAGCTAGAGCAATTCATTGTTTTCTCTAAGGAAAGTGTGAAACATTATCTAAAAATGCTTTTGAGATAACTCTTGTCCAGTCAAACTTATGAGTTATTGCAACAGAAGAATACATTTAAACAATATGAAAATGTCAGAAGAGTAATCTAAAGATGATACATTTACTATTCAAGAAGAAAACAAGAGTTTCATGCTGGTGTGCATTGATCCCTTCTATGCTGAGACTAGGACTAGATATTTGAACAGAAATACCAAATCCAGAATACAGATCCATCTACAGACAGCAAAGTTAATTATGAAGAAGGTAAAACTGCGAAATACTGATATTGTACAATTCCAATGAAATGTCGATGAGACTTAAGGAACCTAGCCCTCTTTTTCTTGCCAAATGTATTTTGTTAACGTGGCGTCATATGAAGAAGCTTTTCAAAACTAAAGTTAATTAAGATGTATTAATTGAGAACTTTTCAGACATGCATTTCAAATCTGTCCATTGAAAAAAAAATCACAAAAAATATTGACTTTAAAGTTATTTTTAAGTTTTCAAGTTTGAAATCCTGAAAAGTCGTTCATGCTTTAAAATATTAAATTTAATTATTATTATTATTATGGACATATTGATAAATGAGTCGTCTATATAAAGCTAACGCTATAATGTTAAACTATTTCCATTAGGATAAAATGTCTGAAAAAAAACACAAAATTCTCAAGTAGAATCGACACTCTTTTGAACGTTCAGAACAACTATCAACGAATGTTAGTAATTAGCTCAATGTTGTAGGGCACAACACAAAGAACTAAACAATAACTTTTATTTGGGAAGATTTGAGGGTAAAGCTTGGGGGGACACCCTGAACTTACTGCACTGGGTGACACCCACCCATAGTGACACAACTGCACACACATAGTTAAAAACCCAACCTTAAATCAATCGTTGTAATATAATAATATTAATAATATCTTTTGGAATATCATAATAATAAGATCAAAGTTGGGGAGGGGGTAAACATTTTATTTCCAAGGGTTCAATGTCAAACTAGAAATAATAACTATCACAGTACCAACAACTATGAAATAACCTGAGCATAAAAACAGTTTAAATTAAATTCATAATAAAAATATTTTTTTCTTAACAAAAAATACGTAAACTGTTTTTATATACATAAGAATAATAATAATAAGGATTGTCTTCGAGTCAATTAAAGAGGACCAGGAATACAATACTAATGAATAAGTAAAAAATAAATTCATTCTGATGTATTTTACAATTTTGTGCTTACTTGAGTATTTCTGTCTAAAACTTTACCAAATTCATTGAAGGATCCATCAAGATTTTGTCTGTTTATTAACAACATTGATGCTTTAAGAATGACTTCTTTATCCACAAAAATAAACGCTTGAGCTTCAGCAAATGATGTTACCACTAAAGCTGTTAGCCTGTGAATGAAGCATCACTGTTTGAAAGCATCACTGCTTGAAAGTCAAATTTTGAAAAAACAAAAAAGCTATTGAAAAAATTATTTCACTATCATCTTATCTTATATAATAAGGATGTTACTTCAAAAAAGAAGATGATTACGCCCTACGCGTCATGCTAAGTCACTCGTTTTCCTGACTAGCTCAGGCAACCCATTCTATACTCTTATAGCACAAGGGAAGAAGGAGCATTTGTACAAATGGACAGTGCTCATGCCAAGAAACCAAGCAACAAGGTCTGAACTTAGCAGACATTTGTACTTCTGCCTATATCAGTGACTGTGACTTGAACGATGGTGAATCAATTCCAGCAGAACCTGATGCAGTGGTGGATGAACATTCGCTTATGGAACATTACAAGAGTTCTTCATGGACATACCTTACAGATGAAGCTAAGAAAGACTATGTGTTTGTAAACATGGCTAACCTGTGGGCCTACAACTGTGGTACGAGACACATCGTTGCCTCGTTGAATTGCCTCCCTTAGGTTATTACAATATTTTGCGTTTTTAGTCTGTGTACTGGTTTACCATGAATAAGATAAGATCACTACGGAATTCCAACAAAATTCACCAATATCATTCAACAGTTATACGATGACTCATCATGTCAAGTAATACACAATGGTAAGCTGACCAACCCTTTTCAAGTAAAAACAGGAGTAAGACAGGGATGTATGCTTTCGCCCTTGATATTTTTGCTGGTGATTGATTGGGTCATAAGACAGTCTTAGATAATCAAAGCTGCATATTAACACAACATTTAGAGGACCTGGATTTCGACGATGACATCTGCCTCCTTTCCCATACAAACAAAATGCTCAGACCAAACTCACCAGACTCTTAGAAAAAGCGAAAAAGACTGGACTTCTAATCAACAAAAAGAAAATAGAAGTTATGAGGATCATCAACAGACAAGAGAACCCAATCATGGTACAGGGAGAGATTATCCTTGGTACGGACCACTTCACTATTTATCTGGGAAGTAGAGTTAATAAAGACGGCGGAGCTGATGATGATATACTAATTCGGATAAATAAAGCTAGGTCTGCCTTTTCAACTCTTCAAACAATCTGGCGCTCTAAGGCACTGTCTCTACATAACAAAATATGAATCTATAATACAAACGTTAAGTCTGTCCTTCAGAAACTTGGAGAGTCACTAAAACAAATATGGAAAAGCTCCAGACTTTTGTTAACTGATGCCTACGCCGGATATTAGGAATTATGTGGCCAGAAAGGATAACTACTATCGATTTGTGGGAGAGAACTAATGAAGCAAAGTATGTTTTTAGGATGTTAGTTTTAGTTTCATTATCAATATTGGATAAGTTATTTTCTCCTTTTTATGGTGCTATGCCTGTTGTTTCCATTTTCTTAGACTTAATGTATGACCATAAGTTTTGTTGTTATCCTTATATATTACATTGTTTATGTATTCACTCTGCAACTGTCTGCTTGCTTTTTGGGTTATGGGTTTCATTTTAATATACTCTTTCTGTCTTAGTTTCTTTAAATTTTCTAAATAGGTTTTCCTTCTATTTACAAAGCGTCTTTAATCTATTATTGGACCAGCATTTATTTATTTTGTTTCACATGTACTTAGTTGGTATATGATTTTCTATACTGTTTTTAATATAGTTTTTAATGAAATTTCAGAGGTCATTGACTGGTTGGTTAAATAAAAAATGCTAAAAAAAATTAAAATGACTTTTTGTATAAGAATTTATTAAGATAAACATACATTATGATAGTTTTAAAAAACAGAGTGCAAATAGAGTGCATTAGAGTGCATTGGGGTTTTATTATCTTAGGTTGTAATTATAACTGAAACCAGCTATTTCCACACAAATTTATTCAGTTTCTCTAATCAAAAAGGGATATTTCTATCCATATTATTAGTCTATTTTTTTTTTATCAAGAGCAGAAAAGTAACACATCCACACACACACATGCATGCACGCACACACACACACATATTTATAATGTATATAATATAATATAAGTTGTGCAAAACTTCAGCTTGATCCGAGATTGGGTGAGGGAGAAATAACGTACAAACAGACAGAGTGAGTTGATATAAGCCTGAGGAGCATCAGTCAAGAAAAACAGTCTAGTATTTTGTAGAAGCAAAGTGTAGAGATTGTTCATTGTACATGTATATAAGAGATATTTTAGGTAGCTAAACATTTTAGTGTTGTTTGTAATGTACTCTTATTATTAAATACATTCTCTATATGTAAATCTATATTCCTATGTGCTGTTTCTGGAAAACTGGTGGGTAGTGGTGCCAATAAAGTGCCAAGCATCGGGCTCCAGATATGCTCACTACGTCTTTGCCAAAGATTAACGTACAGAGATGTCTTCAAGTAAGATCTGAGGACTAAAGGCATCAGTGAAAATATGTGGGAGGAAATCGTGCAAGATTGGACAACATGAAAACAGACATTACCAAGAGAAAATGGAACGAAGCAGCCTTAGACCAGAGGATGAAAAAGAAAACTTTTCCTACCAAATAGCCCTAAAACTGGTGCATTCACATGCACAAACTGTGGCAAATTTCGCGCTCAAGAATTGGCTGTTTAATCATGTTAGGTTCTTTACTGACTTAAGAAGAAACCAAAACCGAATTGTAGACGACATCTGATTAAACTCGAGTGGAAGTCTCTTGTAGAATTAAAATTAGCATAACGGAAATTTGTGAGACAGATCAAGAAACATAATAATTAATTATATGTATGTGAAAATGTTTGTTAGTTAAAAATATCTTTTTCCAGAAATCTTTTGGCGCCTCTGCGTGTGGCGCCCCTCTGAAAGTGGTGCCGCCATATCATGCCCCCTCACTACGCCTATGGTTTTGCTCGCCTCTTGGGTCTCCTCTACACAAACTTAGCATAGAATATGTCCTTAAGAATTTTTTGTTTGGCATGCCCTAGCCAATGTAGTTTTCTCTGTGGGAACTGCATATTGTCAAGTTTCAAAACTTCCTGGTTGGAGACATGATCCCTCCAGCAGATGTGCACATTACTCATCATGGGTTCATACCAGCACACAAATAATCTATACGTATTTGATTTACAACTGTCTGGGATGACCACTAGTTAATGAAACTCTAAAATATTATAAAACTGAGGAATGTAATTCTAATTTTGTTCACATACGACTGCTGTTAAAGATTAAAATGGTTTCTAGTTTGTTTACTTTTACTAGTTACAACTTAGAAAACTATTAAAACTTAAGTTAACTTGTATCTGTATATATTTTACTTCTGTAGCAAATAACAATTTAAGCATGTTTTACAAAAAAAATGTTTTTAAAAATCTTACCAAGTACTGGAACTTAAATCATAATTTCCGAATGCACTAAAACCATTATCATATCTCTTGTAGGTTAGTTGTCGTTGATATCCTAAAATAAATTATAACAACATGATAACAAATACATTTACAAAATATTTACTTATTTGCATACAAATTTAACAAAACATATAATCCGATACTCTTAAGCGAGCAATTATTGTAAAGTATGTATGTATTTCCTATACTCTTAAGCGAGAAATATATATATATATATATATTTTTATATATAAATTTTATTTCAAAAACTGCTGTAACGATTTTCTCTAAAATTTGAAGGAATGTGAATATTAATGAGAAAAAAATTCTCAACTCATTGGCTACATCGGGAAAACTCGAGGTCGACCGTTACAACGTTTTGAAAATGTCTCATTATCGAAACATTAATTTTTGCTAAAATGTTTTAGAAATAAAGTTATTTTTCCATTTTTCATTGTGACATCAAAGGGAAAAAACTTGACATCGCATACGTCATTAGGCTCACAGCAGTACACTAAGACATTTCTTCGCAAACAAGAAGAAGTTTTATGAATTAATTTGCCTAATTAATCATTTGCGCACCATCGTATTGTAGATTGATCTATTATGTAACTATAGAAGAAAAATAATGACATTAAATTTGTTGATGTATGATTAGTTATTGTCTTTTAAAGGCTTTATAAATTGTTTACACTTTAATTGCGTACACCCGTGGGTAGCTTTTACTTTTGTTATTATTTTGCTGGTGAATTATTGCAATGTGTGCAAGCTTCGAAGTCCACTGTCCCATACCAAAATATAGGAAATGGTCATAACACAGCGTATCTATACCTTACTTGCACACACTGAACATAATACCAAGGACCGGCCCTAACATTTGCGGGGCCCTATGTGAAATGGATTGCGCGCGGCCCAGTCAGGGCAAGAATAAGATAATAAGTGAAAATTAAGATTTCATAATAAAAATAAATTCGTCTTTGCATTACATTTTCATTTAATGAAAGCTGACAATGACGTTTTTTTTCCGAAGATATTTGCACACCATCATGGACATACGGTGGCAAGACCGCACTACAAACAGCGATGTTCTTGCGAAATGGTATGAACTTCTTATAGTCCGACAGTCACGCTGGGAAGGGCACTTATCCCGTATCCGGGACGAACATATGCCAAAGGCAATCTTTTTTTTTAGTGAGCTGAATTTGTCGGAGTAACAGAGATGCCCCACAAGAACGCTTCTTAAGAATACTAACTCGATGTTTTTAAGTATCATACGAAATAATGCAATATCTTACTTATCTAACGTAGAGTTTTTGTATCACTTGATGCTTTGTACTAAAGCCATAATGAATATACTAATTGCAATATTAAATGTCTAAACGTAACCATTTTTGAAGTTACACTGCAAAGACTTTCTTCCAAGCCAATAATATTTCAATAGTTTAAGGCAAATGAGTCAATGTAAAACGTTACGACCTGAGCTGTGGTTTTTCTACACTGTTGGGGGGGGGGGGGGGGGGCTTAAGAGACTTTCCATTCTAATTGCCATGTAAACTTACATTGAGAACTAACAGAAGGAAAAAGCAACTCTTCAGATTGATAGCCTTTATCCGATTGTTCATTTTCGTAATTACAACAATATTCCCAAAAGGACTTCAGGTATATATCCTCCCTTAACAAATTATTCAACCGAGCTAGGCTCGGTCACCTGGTACTTAGACTAAAATTGGGTAGATTTTTTAAAATACATTTAAAAAAAGTATTTTTCATAAATAGTAGGTCTAAAAGAATAAATTAAAGTATTAGCATGTCTTTAATTAGTAGAATTTTTCAAACAATCTTTTTTTTTTCTTTTTAATGGATTTGTTTAAATGTGAGACGTTGTTGATATTTTTAAGATATCAAAATATTATTTCTATACTTGTAACTTTGTTTTTAACTGTATTAGTCATTTTTTTAAAATTTATTTTTGGTTCACTTTACCATTGTCATATATATATACATCAGTGTGGAGAAGCAGTTTTTAATAATATTCGATTCTGTGGTAACAATAGCTGAAATCGCTGGCTAAGAAGAGTGTAGTATTTTTTATGGATGTGTAAACCCAGCTATGACCTACATAATTTGTAATACATGACACACACAAAACCTCTTGTCTGCTTGGAATTTATTTGACTTTTTGTTGTTAAATAATTCCACAGTCTTTATAAGAGCTCCAGCAAGAGACAAAATAAAACAAATTATTCACCATCATTTAACAGATTAATGATCTTCTTATTCAGTTCTTCAGATAGTTGATTTGTAGCCTTTAAATATCTGCCTATGTGGATGTTAGGTGTAAACTTGACCAGGCTTTGTTCACCACATCCAGTTGGTAATGTTAAAAGAGATGTTAGACTTTGTACAGTTGATCCAATCAGGTCACCTAAAAAACAGATGAAAAGTTTTGTTTTTAAATCATGATGGACAAGAATCAGGCTCTTGACAAAATGTTATATATTTTATTGATAATAAGAAATACACTTTGTGCTGTCTATCAGATAATAAGAAATACCCTTTGTGCTGTCTATCAGATAATAAGAAATACACTTTGTGTTGTCTATGAGATAATAAGAAATGCACTTTGTGTTGTCTATGAGATAATAAGAAATGCACTTTGTGTTGTCTATGAGATAATAAGAAATGCACTTTGTGTTGTCTATGAGATAGTAAGAAATACAATTTGTGTTGTCTATGAGATAATAAGAAATACACTTTGTGTTGCGTATGAGATAATAAGAAATACACTTTGTGTTGTCTATGAGACAATAAGAAAACAACTTTAGGAATGCAGAGCGTCAAATTTTTTCCTTGGAGTGAATGAACTGAATCAATGAATGCAAAACCTATTGTACTGTTATAGCTTTTGTAAGTGATATATGCATCATATCTCTTCCTTCCAAATTTGAAAATGAAGGAAAAATAATATTCTGTACATAACATGTAATTAATTCTTTCTTTTTTTTTTTTGCTGTTGTAATTTCCCTACTTGTCACTTTAACTCTGATTCTTTGAGATTCTGGAACCAAAGAGTCAGGAAGTGTGAAGGCAGTATTTTTTTCAAAAGTAGACTGGTTGTTGGACAAGCTTATTAAAATAGGATTGTTGTAAACAACTGGAGCTCCTTCATACTGTCATGAAACAACAAATAGAGGTCAAGTAAAATATTACAATTATACTCATGGTATTGAACATTTTTCTTATTTTACAATTTATAATGAGTTATTTGTACTTTTGAAAATATAAATAAATAAATTTAAAAATAAATAAAAATAATACACAAATAAATAAATTCTTCAGTGGAACAGCCTGCATTATGATACCTTCCCCACACTCAAACATTATGATACCTTCCCCACACTCAAACATTATGATACCTTCCCCACACTCAAACATTATGATACCTTCCCCACACTCAAACATTATGATACCTTCCCCACACTCAAACATTATGATACCTTCCCCACACTCAAACATTATGATACCTTCCCCACACTCAAACATTATGATACCTTCCCCACACTCAAACATTATGATACCTTTCCCACACTCAAACATTATAATACCTTCCCACACATGCAAACATTATGATACCTTCCCCACACTCAAACATAATTTAGTTTCTTGTAATAGTCTGATATGGACTCCCTCCGTTTTTTTAATCCCTCAGAGGAATGGGCAGGTATTAGAATTTTATGGCCAAGCAAACAATTTGGGCAAGTGAATTCTAGTAACACTTTGTCTTGTTTCATCCAGTTCTTTTTCTTATTCTTCTTCTTCTAGCCAGCTTTAGTGCTGCTGAGCTATGAGTTCTTTTGCAGACTGTGTCAAGGAAAAAAAGTGTGCTGTTTTCTTCAGTTGTTCAGCACTGCCGTACATGGTGTTGGTTATGTTGGGCTGTAGTGGTAGTAGGGTCTGCCTAAGGTGGATTAGGAAGGGGCATATATTCAAAGAGGATATGGTTTACGATTTTATAAGGGTGGGCGAAGTGTGGTTGTGTGGAATTTATTTTGTTCAGATGGTCCCAGTTAAGCTAAAAACAATTTCAAAGTATCAATATAAAAGTCTAAAGGACAAAGGAGTGATTTCTATAAATTCAATGACATATATATAAACCTTTAATTTACCATGAAAACATTCAATAAACTCTAGTGTTGCCTAGATCTACTTACTTTAACGAGAATCTGTCTTACAATAGCATCAGCTGCCATATTACTTCTAGCTGAAACTTCAATGTCCAAAGAGCCCACAATCAGTGCTGATAAGGAGAAATACACTGTTCTTTGTTCATTATATCTTACCTAATGATCAGACAAGAGATATAGTCTGTATTGATTTGTCTATCAGGTAATGTTGTTTAAATGTCATTATTACAACTGACAAAAGAAAACAATTAAGTGTCATATAATATTAATAAAAAAACGCACTTGTCTACCAGAGAGAATGCAAAGCATGCAGTAAATTGTTGAATAGTTATAGAAGATGATTTGAAAACTATTGACTTAAACATTAAACTTTTACATTAACGGGTGGAAACATTTCTTTTAATTTTGAAAACAGTAGAAAGGGGCAGTCAGCCAGGAAAACCAACATCATAGCAGAGCTGAAGTCACCGATTAACGAGTATCCCTAGATCAACATGTAAAATGCATTGGACCAGTGGCGTCACTAGGGGGCGTGGGCCGCACCGGGTGACACCCATAAGGGGTGACTCCCAAGTAAGAAAAATGCACTTTTCTAAAATGCAACTTTTTAAAAGTAAAAATTACAACCTCGAATGTTTAGTATCAGCATGTCCCAAAACTTCTTAATTTAATTCCATTTGACTTTTTATCATTCTATTATGAGAAAAATAATACTTCCTAGACGCCAGGAAAAATAGTTATGAAGTGCAAAAATGTAGAAAACTCTTGGTGAGCATAAGGCTATCCCCGTAACATCTTATCTGACCAGTTGAGTGACGAACTGAACATTTTTTTATGTAAAATGTTGAGAAACACATAGACTTAAGCCCCTCAAGCACCATTCTACGCATATGGTTATGAGCTTTCTCTACAGAAATCAGTCTAAGGCGACTTTTGTAGCCACTTTTCAGATAGTGCTTATGAAATTCAGGACTTCTAAAAAGTTGTGAAGCCATGCTAGATGTTGATGTTTTTGCGTTTCTCTTTTCGGCTTTCATGTTAAAGCTGACTTAGGTAAACGTGTTTCGTCTTGTCTAATGATATGTCTAACAAATGTCAATTGACGTTCAGTCGCCTCTTCCCTTAGACGACAAAGCCTGTGCGGGAGAAGATTTCTCTATTGGTAACATTATCTCGGTATTTGATTGTAGGATCCTCCTCAGCCATCACTGCTCAGCCTTTTTTCAGCCTTCCACATCTCAAAGCGTTGGTGGCCGTTGGGACAATGATTGTATTGAGTGTCGTGCGCGCTTGTAGTTTTTCTTTGCATTTATTATTGGTGTTTTAGGGTATAGGAAGTAGTTTCTTTTAAGTGCGTTTTGTTGTCTAGAATATTGTGTGTGTGTGTTTACGTCATCCTTAGTTTCCGCAAGAGAGAGAGAGTTGCTTTTGTGAGCTGGGTAGCTGGTTCTTTGGTTCCCCTTGTAAGGGTACGTAAGTACATAGTTTTATTAAGTAAGCTGATCTTTCGGTACGGGTGTCGTTACTGAAAAGTTCTTTCTTGTAGCGGCAGCGCTAGATCTAGGTTTTCTTTTCGTTTCAGGGTGTTAGGTTTGGGCTATGGGAAAGTTTGTCGTCTTTCTGCCCTTGAAGTTGTGTAGCAACTATCGGTGTTGAGGTGCAGGGAGTTTAGCTTCTGTTGGGCGCCGAGATGGAGTGCGAAGGTGTGTTACGGAAACCTGTTGGTGTGATATTAGACTAATTAGTATCAAATGCTAGCTTCACGGATATCGATGTACATGCAAATATGTTTGAAACTTACAATTAAGTTTAATTAAATATTGTTCCTGTTGACAACTGTTATTTACTAAATGTTCAGTTGAATAACTGTTATGTAATGTTTGTAGTTTACATGCTAATATCTTTAGGTTCTTGTGTTACTCTGTTCAGGCTGGGGATACGGGACCGTAATATCATATCATACCCTAGCTAATCTGAAATCCCACCCTGACAGAAATGGGTGCGCGCTTGTAGTTTTTCTTTGCATTTATTATTGGTGTTTTAGGGTATAGGAAGTAGTTTCTTTTAAGTGCGTTTTGTTGTCTAGAATATTGTGTGTGTGTGTTTACGTCATCCTTAGTTTCCGCAAGAGAGAGAGAGTTGCTTTTGTGAGCTGGGTAGCTGGTTCTTTGGTTCCCCTTGTAAGGGTACGTAAGTACATAGTTTTATTAAGTAAGCTGATCTTTCGGTACGGGTGTCGTTACTGAAAAGTTCTTTCTTGTAGCGGCAGCGCTAGATCTAGGTTTTCTTTTCGTTTCAGGGTGTTAGGTTTGGGCTATGGGAAAGTTTGTCGTCTTTCTGCCCTTGAAGTTGTGTAGCAACTATCGGTGTTGAGGTGCAGGGAGTTTAGCTTCTGTTGGGCGCCGAGATGGAGTGCGAAGGTGTGTTACGGAAACCTGTTGGTGTGATATTAGACTAATTAGTATCAAATGCTAGCTTCACGGATATCGATGTACATGCAAATATGTTTGAAACTTACAATTAAGTTTAATTAAATATTGTTCCTGTTGACAACTGTTATTTACTAAATGTTCAGTTGAATAACTGTTATGTAATGTTTGTAGTTTACATGCTAATATCTTTAGGTTCTTGTGTTACTCTGTTCAGGCTGGGGATACGGGACCGTAATATCATATCATACCCTAGCTAATCTGAAATCCCACCCTGACATTGAGTAGGTGAATTTTAATCCCCAGGATAAATGATTTGTTTGTTCTGATAGGCCTGTTGAGAAAGACGGGCTAGTTGTCACAATTTCCACATTTTTATGTTTAAAACATATTTAGAATTCAAACTTAGCATGTTGTAACTTAAACATTCAGACAACAACTAGAGCAAATGAAATAAACTTTATCGCTTTATTTATAAGAGTTATACAACAGAAACGTGGTTGGGTTAAGGTTGTGACATCTTGCCCCACACCGGGGTAAGTTGACACAGGGCATGGGGTAAAATATCACACATTAAAAAAATTGCCATATCTTGCTTTGTCTAAAAGAAATAACATATTTAGTCAAGACTTTGTTCTTGTAGTAGTTTCTTGACTTGTCGTCGTGAAAGAATTATATATATATCTGGAAATTCTGAAATGTTTTGGACCTAACAAGGAAAGCTGTAAGTTTTTCTTCAAAATAATGTTTATTTTTTTCTATATAATGTTCGTTAAATATCTGTTCACTTCTCCCTTCAATGCACCCACCTCCAACCTATCTAAATAGTAGGACTAGAGAACTTCTTTCTTAAACTAGTTGTGCTTGGAGGACAGATATTGCTTGTATGTTGATGCTAGCACAACCTTTGTAAACAACATTTTTTACGGAGAAAGTCGCTTAATATTATTTAGGTAGCGTCCATAAAAAAGAATCAATACAACAAATATCTATTAATAAACAAATATTAATATTAAAATTTGTTTCAAAATGCTTAATCTTCATTGGGGCAAATTGTCACAACTGTGACAAATTACCACAACCTGTGTGACAACTTGCCCCACAACAATTTCAGAACATTTATTCCATTAACATTTTATTGGGTCGAGCTTTAAGAAAAAAAAATAATTTCAATGTGTAACTAATACATAGAGACATAAAACAATGTAATTTTAGACAATCATTTCAACAGTATAAGTGTTTTACTACAAAATTGCACAAAAATAAAATTCCACTTTTAGCACAGTCAAAACAATGATTCCTGATAACTTTAAAATGCGAAAAGGTATCAACTTCATTTCATAACTATTTGTATATGTTTCCGTAAACATCTCAAATGTAGTTTCGCATTTTTGATAGCGCATCAAATTAGACCGATATAGTGTTTGTGACAACTTGCCCCTGTGACATTTCGACCCATCTTCCCCCTACTTATTGAAAGACTGCTCCTGCTTTCAAATCCAACATGCAGCACCATGACATGCATCTCCGTCGCTTGAGATGACACTGCCTGAATAGATGAACTTTTCTATTTGTTCAAGATCAATGTGACCAATGGTGATGGGGATACTTGGTCACCTGCAGCCAAAATGTATAACTTTGAGGGCGTCTTTATCTGTCATCTCATGTTTACATAAATATTATTTCAAATTAATTCTATGTCATCTCAAAATCGAACTCTGTTTGGTTTACGTCATAGAAACCCAAAGGCAGCCTGTTTCATGTGTTTTTATGACATCGTCAATAACTACAAGAAAGAGCATTAATTAGCTCACAATTGTTCAACAAAAAGAAACAAAATAGAGAATAGTTTGTTTTTTTAGGGGGAGATTATTTTTTCCTGGGATGGGGGGGGGGAACACCAGACCTTACCGCACAGGGTGACACCGACCCTGGTGACTCCACTGCATAAGGCCTTACCATTTTCTCTTTTAAAGTAACGTCTGTAACCTCTAGAAGATAAGGTGCTACTTATCTAGGATATATTCGAGAATTAGCCATATACTCAAGTTAAACAATATTTTATGTTATATGTTTATTTGGCTCTGTTAAAAACAATTCTACCACACTAAGGTTAGAGAAATAGACAACCAAATAACAAAAATAACTTATGAAAGATTTAACCTTCAACATAGATAGTTAAAATAATTTAATGAATGAGAACGTTACAACGGGACAGAAGAAACGGGTATGGGAAATAATTACATATCTATAATACAAAGTTGTGCGGTTGATTTTCATCACTGAACACTAACAAAGAGAATATGAGGGATACCTCATTGTTTTTATTTATTAGCTACTAGTCGACCCGACCCAATGTTCGCAAACAAAGCTTACAGCCATCTTACGATGTTCGAGAGCAACAGTTTCGTCGATGACATTATCCAGAAAGAATTTCGACTACATTGAAAGACCTGTTGACTCCACGAAATATATGTGGTTAGGAAACGAAGGGCAATACGAAAGGGCAAAATGAAAACAAAGCTACAGAAAAAAACATGCAACTATTTAATGACACCAGATATTGACGTGTGTAAAAAATACACACATAAATGTAGTCAAATATATAGAATGTATAAAAAGAAAGATTACTTGTTATATAAAAAACTGGCGAAAAGTGCTATTTAAAAAAATATTTACAAATATTTAAAGTTTTAGCTCGATTAGGGAATTTAGCCCTTTACCCAACTATTGAAAGCCTGATGCTCTTCTGACTGTGCTTAAATGCTAAAAAAACTGAAGCATACAAAAAAAAGTTTTTATTTAGATTAGTATGCCTCATATTTATTGTGAATTTTTTTTATTTTTACAAAGCTTATATCAACTTTGTCTGTCTGGTAAAAAGTTTCTAAACGTTATTTCTCCCACACCCAATCTCGGATTAAGCTGAAGTTTTGAACAATTATTCCTTTCACCTGACAGCATAAGATAAATAAAAAAAAATTACCAATTATTTAATTAACTTTTGGTAATTTATTATTTTGTTTCGTATCACGAACAAGGGAAAGAAATTGTACTGAAGTTGGGGTATAAGCTCAATTAGTATCGTTTTGAGGCTTAGTGTTGGCTTGAGAAACTCCCCACGAGTTCAAATTCAGGTCGTTCACCTATTTTTTTTTATTCATTTAAAAAGCGATCACCCAGATACCCCGTTCATTCTCTCTACCCCTCCCCCACAGACACACACCATTTTCCAGCTGGTCCACGCAAGTGATAGGATTATTGCGTATTTAGAAAGCTTGTAGCATGTAAGTGCGCTAAACAAAACAATTGGTAAAGATATTTCTAATCGCAAAGATTTATTATTTAAGTCTAGATCTATTACAAATTTAATTATACGACTGATCCAAACTAAATGATGCACTTAATATAAGCTTTTTCTTTTAAAGTATTTTTTAAAATTTTTGCTTGTTATTTACATGTCCATCTAGATCTAATCTTTTATTATAAAATACAGACGTTTCTTTTAACAGAAGATAGTCTTAATAGAAAGTAGTAAATGTGTAGAAGATAGTCTTAATAGAAAGTAGTAAATGTGTAGAAGATAGTCTTAATAGAAAGTAGTAAATGTGTAGAAGATAGTCTTAATAGATAGTAGTAAATGTGTAGAAGATAGTCTTAATAGAAAGTAGTAAATGTTTAGAATTAAAAAATAGGCCTAAAAGCTAGAGCGAACAGAAGGAGGTAATTTTTATTATGCCGTCTTACAAAATCATATTGGGTCGACATTGCGAATAAAGAATTGTCTATAGTTATTTTTTCAGCTGCGGTTTCGATAATGAATATATCCTGCTCTCCTAGATCCAAGTTATGAAATATAAAGTAAAATGTTCAGTTTATGCAAGTGGGAAAATTAGTGATAGGTGAGTCAGTGAATGAATCAGTCAGGGCCCTTCTAAATATAGCTATAATAATTAGACCCTAAATGTTTTAAATTTCTTTTTTTAAATTATATTTTCAAAAAACCTCCGGACTCTCCTGACTTACAGCGTCCTCCAGAGACTTTAGCTGGAAAAAAGGAGAGCTAAGGCGCAAAAGATTTTTTTTTTCGTCGGGTGGGGAATAACAGATTAAAGTTTGAGAAACGCTTCGAAAGGGAAGTTACATTTTATGTCATTATACATACAAAGTTACATGTAGATAAATGTAAAGAACTCCCCAAACAAACAACAAATAATAAAACATATTCAGGAAACTAACTGTTGCAGGAAATACATTTTCATTTGAATGATATTGCTAGCAAGGGAAAGTGTTAATATATTCTATTTATGGTATTATTATGTTATTCGTTAGAGTAAGGTTAAGTTCGGCAGAGTCGACAATAATTGAAAAACGGACAAGGATTAAGATTTGTGTACATAAATATATTGCTGAGAGATCCTGTTCCATGGAATATCATAGTATGTATGTAAATGTCACCATGTGGTAAATGTTAATTAATTAGCATGATCACATTTAGGTATTGGAAAGTGAATATCCACTTTTTGATGACTAATGTAAATAGTTATAATCAAATAAAATATAAAAACAGGATAGGAATAGAGGATTGAAAGTGTACACCTTTTATGATAAGAATTAAATGTAGTCATTGTGAGTTCACACTATAGATAAGAAAGTGACAAGTGCAATAGGTGAACTCAGAAAGTTATTTAAAATAAATATGATAGACAACGTGGAAGTAGTGACATGACTTTCGTAGGGACAAGAAATGACCGCTTGACTATTTAGTCAAAAACATTGGATAGTTAAATAGAACGCTGGTCTGTGAAATCGTTTACGTTTTTTCTTGTCGGATATTGACTTACAACTTAGCTTTAGTTCAACAAAATGAAACTAGGAATATGATTCTGAAAGGAGAAGATAGATGGACGGTCAAATCATGAATGTGGCTAGGAAAGGGAAAGATAGATGGACGTTCAGATCTTGAATGTATAGTTTTTGTCTTTGTGAGGAATATTAAGGGGGGGGGGGAAATTAGTTAAATATCAGTAGCTATTAATTCTCACAGACATAACTATAAGTATAGTGGGAGTAAGAACGTATGTAACGCATGAATTAGTGTGTACTTATTCAAAACTAAAATGGTAGTGAAATAAACTTTATGTACATTAAACCAGTGTATGCCTGTAAGTTACCTGAATATTTGATGTTTGATTTCCAGGTCCAGGTGTGACAGGTGTCAAGAATGGGTTTTCTTTTAAAGAGACAGTGACCTACATGAAAAAATATGTTGTACATTTATTAATTAAAATTTCAATGTATTTTAAAGATTATTTTATGTATATTCCTAAGTGATATAAAATGACTGTCTAATAATACTAATATAGTACTTTTCTACTAATTAAAGGAAGATATTATATCTTTAATTTCATATTTAAGATATTTTCTTTTATATCTATTGCAAAACTTATATCAATTCACTCTGTCTAGACAAAAGTTTGCACACGCTATTTCTCCCACACCCAATCTCGAATAAAGCTGAAATTTTGCACACTTATTTCTTGCTTCTGACAAAACAAGAATCAATTTAAAGAAATAACCAATTAGCTAATTAACAATTGGTAATTTATTATTTTGTTTGGTATCGAACAAGGAAAAGAAATTGTACTAGAAAGATGTGGTGACATAAGTTGAATTAGTCCCTTTGTTCTTTATATGTAGAGAATTAGATTGTGGCTTAAAATTTTGAAACTGACAATATTATCAAAAGCACTTCGTTGGCACAGTAGTTAGTGTTTTGACCTGATGAGGATTGAGCCCTAGAGTTCGAATTCTTCACGTAATTTTTTTTATTTATAAAATGCATTTAAAAGCAATCACCACAGCAGTGAGGGAGATAACCCCTTCTTTATTCTTTTCCCCCTTTCCTAATTTGTATAGACAAGCAATAAGATCATTCTGTATTGTGAAAGCTAAAAGCATGTAATCGCTAAACAAAATTGGTAAATTGGTAAAAATATTTCTAATAGCACAGATTTATTGTTGTTGGTCTAGATCTATTACGAGTTTAATGACGTTTGTTCTAAAGAAATTGATACAACTACACTTAATGTAAGTGACTCTTTTGAAAAATTTTGCTTTGTTTTGCTTTATAAATGTTCTTTGTTTCTTACCATTACATCCACCGAGAGATAATTAAAAACTGTGGCCTGGACAATAAACTGTTCATTCCGTGTGACTGAGCGAGGGTAAGTCAGACTTACAAAAAATGGTCTTAACACGCGAAGCTGTAATTTAAATGAAAGTACGATTTTT
The DNA here is from genome assembly GCA_030265305.1 of Biomphalaria pfeifferi. Lineage (NCBI taxonomy): Eukaryota > Metazoa > Mollusca > Gastropoda > Planorbidae > Biomphalaria > Biomphalaria pfeifferi. The sequence goes on along the minus strand of JASAOG010000145.1, from coordinate 889,692 downwards.
ATATTGATAGACGTAGATTACTTTTACATTTAAACTGTTATTCAGATACATAATATATAAATATATTAAAAATACAGATATAGTTGTAAATAACTTTTTGTTTATTGCAAACCTTTGAAGTAGTTGGTGCCACGCCTAGACCTGTGTTCGGGTTAGTTGCAAAGGCACTAACTATCCACGAAGTCATGGTGTCTGGTACTGTGGTAGTAAGTGTGGCATGACCATTGATGCTAAACAAATTCAAATTAATTATTTCCTGTGGTCTTGAGTATGTTTTATACAAAATGTAATGCATAACTTAATATATATATTGTTACGTATTTAATCGCAATTTGTTAAATCTTAGTACAAATTTACGTCACTTTTTCATAGAGGTCCTCAGAGTAGGTGGGAAGAGGCTTCAGATATTGCCAGTGACAGATGTTTGTGGAAACAGCTTGCCACTCAAAGCGCCGAACGGCGCGGGAGGATCTAAGTCGGTAAGAATAGCACGTTAGGTTTTTGAAATAAAGCTTTTTAATAGCAAGATAATGCACTGTAGATACCTCAGAATATACTTTTTTTGGCTTTCAATACATGCGTGGCAGCGGGGCTTCGCCCCAATCTGGGGGAGTCTAGAATTTTTCCACTAATTCCAGGAAGAACCTTTTCTGGGGTGCAATAAACGTCTTCGGAAAGTACGAAGAGTCAGAATGTAATAAAAATAAACTATATACACGCACAAAAATATATATATATATATATTTACTAGACATATGTTACCCGCCACTCAAGGGTCTTTATTTGCGCATTACTGTCGATATAGTCACTGAGAGTGTTTTGTAAACAATTAAACGAAATAATAATGTAATAAGTAAAGCGAATGTGTCAATTTAAAAATAGTGCGAATGAAGCTATCAAATCAAAATAGCTAATAGGCTTAAATCCATTTTTTAAAATTAAAACATTTGCTTGTAGGCCTAGGGTTAGTGCATTCTACTTTATAGTATAGACTAGCCCGCTTGAGTAGGGTTCCCGCCAACTGCGGTAGGCTGGCTAGGGTAGTTTTGAGCAGGCAATTTTTGGGGCACCTTTTCTAGCCCTGTCCTCATGCTATGGAGGTGAGCAGTAACTTCCTAAATAGGGCTGCTCAGCCACTCAGGGGACTCCACTGCTGCTCTGTGTCAGTGGTGAATGACCATATGGCCTGTTCCGCCTGTGTGCAGGGTTGCAGCTACGGCTTCCAGTGTGCCCACACCTACCGATTCACTGCCTGCCTGTCGCCACAGGTTTTTGGTTTGGTTGTGTTGGGGAGGGATGACAAGTGTCAAGACTCGTTTCCTCTCTAATATACGTATGTGTATTACTAAATGTACCCAAGTCCTGGGCAATACTATAACGACACATACAACGACATACTAAAAATTCAGAATGCCAATCCACAGACTTATAACACGTTTATTACATTATCTGAACTATAATACAGAATCAGTTGAGAAATTTGAAATATCCAGTATCAATTAAAAAATATAACAGCTTATATTCCATAGACTGAATAGTGACAACACAGAAAAATAATTAGAGTCTACACTTCGACTATATCTATATCCAAAAATCCAACTGTCCTGGACTAGGAACAAAACCACACTGCCTTATTATGATTTACATTATATTCAACAAAAACATCTCACTAAAACAATCCAAAACAATAACAGTTTTGAAGTCAACAACCTGAATTGCCCCTCTTCTCCTCTACAGTAAACAGGAGACCCAGGCTGACCAGAACTCAGTCCTGACAACAAGTGACTTGCGCTGGAATTTGGATTAAAGTAAGGAGGATTCGCGCAACACGTCGACCTCACTCTCTCGCCCTAAAGCCCGTCTTTTTCCGGAAGCAAGATTTGGTCAAGACGTCCGGGGAAAAGTTTGGGTGCAGTGGATGACCAGAGACTTTCTGTGTGTCTTGTCCTGCTCTTGAGTACTCCACAGCACTGTGCTGGTACTTGCCATTCTGTCCGATTAGTCTAGTTTTGTGACGTTATGCACAGGCCGCCAAGTCCAGACTTCACATGCTAGGTTTGACAGAACCTCAGTGTACTGAGTGCCATGGACACGTCAGATACCCTCTACCTGGTTTAGCCGGCCAGTCAAAGCCATTTCCGGGGTGTGGCCGTTGCGCATGCTACAGCTTATGGGAGCCACAGGTGAGAGTTGGGTACCGAGTGGGGACCAAGAGTGAGCCAAGCAATCCTCAAAAAGAGGGTACGACTGCCTGTCCACTAGAGATGCTACCCCTCCTAGATACCCCATAAACCCTCTTACCATAGGCGCATGGAATGTTCGCACAATATTTGACATCTAATAGACCACAAAGACGAGCTGCACTAGTAGCCAGGGAGCTCCACAGATACAACATAGACATAGCAGCACTAAGCGAGACTCGGCTTGCAGATGAAGGTGAAGAGGAGCTGGATATACTTTCTTCTGGAGCGGTAGAAGCACTGAAGTACGACGTGAATCTGGAGTCGGCTTTGCCATAAAAATATCAATAGTATCCAAACTAGTCGGGCCTCCCAAAGGAATTAGTGATAGGCTCATGACCCTAAAGCTGCCTTTACTAAACGGAAAGAAACATATTTCCATTGTTAGCTGTTACGCACCCACCATGACCAACCCAGATGATGTCATAGCAAAGTTCTACGAAGAACTAAACTCCACCTTACTTGATATTCAAAAAACAGAAAAGCTACTCATTCTCGGTTACTTCAACGCAAGAGTCGGCTCTGACCATCACATCTGGAAAGGAGTCTTAGGCAAATTTGGGATAGGTCAATGCAACAGCAACGGATTATTACTACTCCAGACCTGTGCTGAACACACGCTGCTCATATCGAACACAATATTCAGTCTTCCAATGAGAGAGCGAACTTCCTGGATGCATCCCCGCTCTAGACACTGGCACATCATAGATTACGTCATCACCAGACAATCTGACCGTCAGGACATTCGTGTCACCAAATCTTGCTGTGGTGCAGAATGCGGAACAGACCACCGCCTCATCATCACAAAACTAAACATTCGTATTCAACCAAAGAGACGTCCGTAAAAATCTAAACCCCTAAAAAGGCTAAACACGGCCAGACTAGCAGATGACAAAACTGAAAAGTCGCTGGCAGATGCGATAGAGAACTGCCTCAAGTCCACCCTTCTAACTGAATCAAATGTAGATAAAAGCTGGGAATGCTTCAAAGAAGCTATATATAGCACAGCATTAAACATACTCGGTCCTATTGAGAGAAAGCATCAGGACTGGTTTGATGAAAACAGTACTGAGATCAGAAAACTATTAGATGAAAAGCACAAGCTCCACAAATTGTATCTGAACAACCCATACTCCCAGTCCACTAAAGATGCATTCACTAACATCCGCAAAAATGTGCAAAAACAGTTACGCCAAATGCAAGATACCTGGCTTAGCAAGAAAGTGGAAACCATACTGGAATTTGCTGACAAGCACGATATGAAGAACTTCTACCATACCATAAACGAAATCTATGGACCCACAAAGTCAGGCTCATCCCATCTATTAAATGCTGATGGGACAATCCTATTGACAGATAAGGAAGAAATCCTAAAACGCTGGGCAGAGCACTTCAAAAAGTTCTCAATACACCTTCCATCATAAATTAAGCGGCCATAGACAGGCTACAGCAAGTACCAATAAATGAAAAAATGGATGACCCCCCTACGCTAAAGGAAACCGATCTTGCCATTCAATAGCTCGCAAGCGGAAAAGCCCGAGGAGCTGACTCCATTCCCGCAGAGGTCTACAAAAAAGGTGGATTAGCCCTGATTGAAAGACTTCATAAGCTCTTCTTAATTATGTGGGAAAAAGAGTCAATACCACAAGACTTTAAAGATGCCACAATTGTTCATTTATACAAGCGAAAAGGAAACCGCCAGATCTGCAACAACCACAGAGGAATATCTCTTCTCTCTATTGCTGGAAATATCCTTGCACGCATCCTACTAAATCGGCTTATGCAACACATAGAATATGGTCTACTACCAGAAAGCCAGTGCGGCTTCAGAAAAGAGCGCGGAACCATTGACATGATCTTTGCAGCTAGGCAGCTCCTGGAAAAATGCCAAGAACAAAATGCTGACCTGTTCTCAATATATGTCGACTTAACAAAGGCATTCGACACTGTTAGCAGAGAAGGAATCTGGAAGATCATGTCAAAGTATGGCTGTCCACAAAAATTCATAACCATGGTGAGACTATTTCATGATGGCATGAAGGCTCGTGTCCAAGAAAGTGGAGAACCATCAAAGCCCTTCGAAGTATCAAACGGGGTAAAACAAGGCTGTGTCCTAGCACCTACACTGTTCAGTATCATGTTCTCCGCTATGCTGACAGATACATTCACAAATAGAGAAAACAATGGGATAAATATATCATACAGATTTGATGGTGGCCTATTCAACCCGAGGCGGCTTAAAGCAAAATCAAAAACAAATGCAGCAGTAATCAGAGACTTGCTATTTGCTGACGACTGTGCCCTAAATGCCTGCTCTGAAATCGATCTGCAGAGCATCGTCAGTGATTTCTCAAGAGCATGCACGATACGAACAAGACTGAAGTCTTATATCTACCAGCTCCTGAGAAAGCCTACTCGGATCCAAGCATCACTATAAATGGACAGGATATAAACGCAGTGGACAAATTCACATATCTTGGCAGCACACTCTCCAGAAATGGAAAAATCGATAGTGAAATCGACCTGCGTATCGCCAAGGCCAGTGCATCATATGGCAGACTGTCTACAAATGTCTGGAACAGACGTGATATCACCACAAACATAAAGCTAGGGGTCTATAAAGCCGTCATCCTCCCCACATTGCTATATGCCTCAGAAACATGGACAGTGTACAGTAAACATGCAAAGAAACTAAACCACTTCCACATGACATGTCTGAGAAAAATACTAAATGTCAAATGGCAAGACAAAATACCAGATACAGAAGTCTGCAAAGCATCCACACAATCCTGATGCAGTCCCAGCTGCGATGGGCAGGTCACTCTACAGACTGGAAGACCACCGCATCCCTAAACGACTCTTGTATGGCCAACTAAGCGAAGAAAAGCGCTCGCAAGGTGGTCAAAGAAAGCGCTTCAGGGACACCCTCAAAGCTTCTCTGAAGGCGTTCAGCATATACCCAGGCACCTGGGAGACAGAGGCACATAACAGAGCATCATGGCGTCGCGCTTTGAAAACTGGCGCACAGGTTGTTGAGGAAAAAAGAACAACGCTGGCAGAAGAAAAACGCCAGAAAAGAAAAGCAAGACAAACGACACTAGCTCCAGCTGGAATAACCTGCCCAGTGTGCGTCCGAACATTCCGGGCTCACATAGGTCTCACCAGCCACATGAGGAGGCATAAAACCCCAGTGCAAAGCCCTCAGCCCCCTGGATGACAAAGTGGTCATCATCGAACCACGATGGACGAACTATATATATATATAGACTAGCCTTACATTACCCGCGGCCTGCGGGTCTAAGTTTGTGTTTACTAATCTAGTGGATTGGATTTAAATGTATGTTAAACGTAGCTAATGATCCTTTCAAGTTTTTTCTCTTTCGCTACGGGTAATGTCTGGCGAACATCCTTTCATTAGACATTACCAAATGGTTACACATTAACACATCTCTCTACTGAGTCTATTCCTAGGCCTAGGTCTAAAACTTTTATTGAACTCTAAGATGATAAAACTTCTTTTCGCAAAGATAGTTTTATGCTTTAACACATAAACATACTAATTATTGTCCATTCATTTCAGATTTTAATCAAATTAACATTCAAATGTGTTTTTCTAAAGCATTTTTAATACATTCGTTCGCTGTTCGCTAAATAAAGCTGCGTGGCAGTGTTGAGATAGGCATATATTCATTCATGCGCAACACAGAATGAACTCTATAAAAGCCAATTTTTAACTCTACATTAGAGTAGATTTAGATCTATGTCTACCTCAAGATCTACTTTATACTTTAACACATGAACATACAAAATTAAGTCTTTTCATCTCAAATTTTAATCAAATATATGTAGGCCTACAAGCAAATGTTTTAATTTGAAAAAATGGATTTAAGCCTATTAGCTATTCTGATTTGATAGCTTCATTCACACTATTTTTACATTGACACATTCGCTATACTTATTACATTATTATTTCGTTTAATTGTTTACAAAACACTCTCAGTGACTATATCGACAGTAATACGCAAATAATAACATATGTCTAGAATATATATATATATATATATATATATATATATATATATATATATATATATATATATATGTATTGTTACGACTTTGGCGTAGGCTAAAGAAAGTTAACTCATCGACTGACAGGTCGCCGATATCCTTCTGATTGCAGAAGCACAATCCACTATGAACAGTCAATTATCGAAGTAATAGAAATAATGTAACAGTTCTCTTAATTAGATGTACAGGTCCTAACTCACAAAAACCGATTCAAGAAAAACAAATCCGTTGAAAAATCAGCGATCATCACTCCTATTTTAACACACCAACCCACTTCTCAGGTCAGTTTCGCATCCACGCACAAACACAACTCAAAATGTTTTTCAGGAGGAAAAAAAAGAAATTGTCAGTCGGGGGGGAACAAGTTTACAACACTGCTCCCTCCCTATGTCTGTGCGTCCAGGGCTCTTGTTTTCCCTTCTACTTTTGTGCAATGCTTACACTCCTGCTTACAAGGTCGTCGTGATAAAGTGTCGGCATTCGAATGGGCTTGTCCCCTCCTGTGTTGTGTTTCGAAATCATAATTCTGTAACCTTTCTAACCATCTAGCTACTTGACCTTCCGGATTCTTGAAGCAAAGTAGCGATTGGAGGGCCGTATGGTCTGTTCTCAACTTAAATCTTTGTCCACAGAGATACTTGTAAAAATGCTTAATGGAGTCCACCACAGCTAACAGCTCACGTCTAGTCACATAATAATGAGAGAAGAACCTCTTTCAATCTTTCGAAAGCTTCTTGGCAATCTGGCGTCTATTGAAATTGCGTCTTTCTCTCAGTCAATTGGTGAAGGGCTCTAGCGATAGTGGAAAATCAAGGTACAAAGCGTCTGTAATAGCTGCCAAGACCCAAGAAGCTTCTGAGCTCATGAAGATTAGTAGGTGTAGGCCAGTGCTTGACGACTTCCGTTTTTTCTGGATCCGTGCTTACTCCTTCTTTGGATACAATATGTCCCAGATATTTAAATTCCCTCTTAAAGAATGAGCACTTCTTCGGATTTAGTTTCATTCCCACACTTCGAATACGTTGCATCACTTCCCTCAAGTTATGTATGTGTTCATCAAATGTCTTTCCGAAGACTATAACCCTAACCCTAACCACTAGCTGTTTTTAGTGAATAGCTACTTGTTTCATGAATCACGTGCTTTTCTACGAGACTATGGTGAATTATTGATCTCGATGCGCCAGTATCTAATAGAAATCTGCAGAAACGAACTCCTATTTTCCCTTGTACACTCAGGCTTCTATTTTTACCTAAAACGGCCACTGGGATAATAAGTTTAGGGCTTCCTATGAATCTTGCTGCCTATCTCTGCCCTACGAGACCGGAAGAATCTAGTTTTCCTGGTTCTGAGATTGGGCGGTGGCTTGCTGGTTACCCAATCCTTCTCTTCCTCTCAGACGGCCTGCAGTTCTTCGAGTACAGTTCTTTTGAATATGGCCAGGAGCATCGCAACTCCAGCAGCGAAAGACTGATCTGTTCTGCCTGGATATCTGATGAGACCGTCGGTCCTCTATAGTTTCCGCCACCTGTCTGATAATATGGACATGGAGACCTCGACTGAAATGGTATGTTTTCGCTGTGCTTTTAGTTGCCTCAAAGATAAGGCGTATATCAAAGCATCGCTCCCCTCTCGTTTCCCACTCAATCGGATGGCCTTCTTCGATTCGGGGTCATGAACACCATCGATAAATGCGTCCGTTACGAGAACGCCTAAGATCTCCTGAGTCAAGGTCGGATAAGCCAAGCGTGCCAGTCGTTCGATGTCTCCCATCAACTCTTGTAATGTCTCTCCTGGTTTTTGTTGCCGCGTCTTCAATTGCACCCTATAGACCTCCTTTATGTGTTCGCCCCCAATTCGCAATTCCATAGTTCTAACAATATATATATATATTTGGCGCGGGGGGGGGGGGGGAGAAAAAATCCCCCAACCTCCTCCCCCCGAAAAAAACCTGGCTTCGGCCATAATACTTTGTATAGATTTCCAATTTAAAAGTAAGCTATTTTTTTCTTAAACCACAAGCCTGACAGCAATCGGCATTAATCACGAGAGAAAGAAAGACAGAGAGCAGAGCCTCATATATTTATTAAAAGAGAATAATCTTGAAGCTTAGCCATATAATTTAAAATGTACACAAGACAGTAGCCTCACTATGGGAGTCAAAATCGTACCGGGTCTCAACAATCAAGAGGAAAAATATTACTTCCAAAGCAAACACGTTAGAAAAAAAAAGAATTGATGATCTCACAATCTACAACAATTTCATTGAAACTAAATGTCCAATCACAATCTACAACGATTTCATTCAAAACTAAATGCCCAATCACAATCTACAACGATTTCATTAAAACCAAATGTCCAATCACAGTCTACGTAGATTTCATTGAAACTAAATGTCCAATCACAGTCTACGTTGATTTTATTAAAACTAAATGTCCAATCACAGTCTATGTAGATTTCATTAAAACTAAATGTCCAATCACAGTCTACGTAGATTTCATTAAAACTAAATGCCCAATCACAGTCTACGTAGATTTCATTAAAACTAAATGCACAATCTACAAACATTTCATTGAAACAAAATGTCCAATCACAGTCTACGTGAATTTCATTGAAACTAAATGTCCAACCACAATCTACATACATTTCATTGAAACTAAATGTCCGATCACAGTCTACGTAGATTTCATTGAAACTAAATGTCCAATCACAAACTTCATAGATTTTATTGAAACTAAATGTCCAATCACAGTCTACAACGATTTCATTAAAACTAAATGCCCAATCACAGTGCAATCACAATCTACATACATTTCATTGAAACTAAATGTCCGATCACAGTCTACGTACATTTCATTGAAACTAAATATCCGATCACAAACTTCATAGATTTTATTGAAACTAAATGTCCAATCACTGTCAACAACAATTTTATTGAAACTAAATGCCCAATCACAATCTACATACATTTCATTGAAACTAAATGCCCAATCACAGTCTACATAGATTTCATTGAAACTTAATGTCCTATCACAGTCTACATAAATTTCATTGAAACTAAATGCCCAATCACAATCTACATAGATTACATTGAAACTCAATGACCAATCACAGTCTACGTAAATTTCATTAAAACTAAATGCCCAATCACAATTTACATAGATTTCATTGAAACTAAATGTCCAATCACAATCTACGTAAATTTCATTGAAACTAAATGTCCAATCACAGTCTACGTAATATTCATTGAAACTAAATGTCCAATCACAGTCTACGTAGATTTCAATAAAACTAAATGCCCAATCACAATCTACATAGATTACATTGAAACTAAATGACCAATCACAGTCTACGTAGATTTCATTAAAACTAAATGCACAATCTACAAACATTTCATTGAAACAAAATGTCCAATCACAGTCTACGTGAATTTCATTCAAAAATGTCCAATCACAATCTACATACATTTCATTGAAACTAAATGTCCCATCACAGTCTACATAAATTTCATTGAAACTAAATGCCCAATCACAATCTATATAGATTACATTGAAACTCAATGACCAATCACAGTCTACGTAAATTTCATTAAAACTAAATGCCCAATCACAATTTACATAGATTTCATTGAAACTAAATGTCCAATCACAGTCTACGTAAATTTCATTGAAACTAAATGCCCAATCACAGTCTACGTAGTTTTCATTGAAACTAATAGTCCCATCACAGTCTACGTAGATTTCAATGAAACTAAAAGCATAATCACAATATACATAGATTTCGTTGAAACTAAATGTCCAATCACAGTCTACATACATTTCATTGAAACTAAATGTCCAATAACAGTCTACGTAGATTTCAATGAAACTAAATCCCTAATCACAATCTACGTAGATTACATTAAAACTAAATGACCAATCTCAATCTACAACGATTTTATTGAAACTAAATGACCAATCACAGTCTACATACATTTTATTGAAACTAAATGCCCAATCACAATCTACAACGATTTCATTGAAACAAAATGTCCAATCAAAGTCTACGTAGATTTCATTTTAACTAAATGTCCAATCACATTCTACGTAGATTTCAATGAAACTAAAGGCCCAATAACAATATACATAGATTTTGTTGAAACTAAATGTCCAATCACAGTCTACATACATTTTATTGAAACTAAATGTCCAATCACAGTCTACGTAGATTTCATTAAAACTAAATGCCCAATCACAGTCTACGTAGATTTCATTAAAACTAAATGCCCAATCACAATCTACATACATTTCATTGAAACAAAATGTCCAATCACAGTCTACGTGAATTTCATTGAAACTAAATGCCAAATCACAAACTTCATAGATTTTATTGAAACTAAATGTCCAATCACAGTCTACAACGATTTCATTAAAACTAAATGCCCAATCACAGTGCAATCACAATCTACATACATTTCATTGAAACTAAATGTCCGATCACAGTCTACGTAGATTTCATTGAAACTAAATATCCGATCACAAAATTCATAGATTTTATTGAAACTAAATGTCCAATCACAGTCAACAACAATTTCATTGAAACTAAATGCCCAATCACAATCTACGTAAATTTCATTGAAACTAAATGTCCAATCACAGTCTACGTAATATTCATTGAAACTAAATGTCCAATCACAGTCTACGTAGATTTCAATAAAACTAAATGCATAATCACAATCTACATAGATTACATTGAAACTAAATGACCGATTACAGTCTACGTAAATTTCATTGAAACTAAATGTCCAATCACAGTTTACGTAGATTTCAATGAAACTAAATCCCTAATCGCAATCTACGTAGATTACATTAAAACTAAATGCCTCATCTCAATCTACAACGATTTTATTGAAACTAAATGACCAATCACAGTCTACGTAAATTTCATTGAAACTAAATGCCCAATCACAGTCAACAACAATTTTATTGAAACGAAATGCCCAATCACAATCTACGTAAATTTCATTGAAACTAAATGTCCAATCACAGTTTACGTAATATTCATTGAAACTAAATGTCCAATCACAGTCTACGTAGATTTCAATAAAACTAAATGCATAATCACAATCTACATAGATTACATTGAAACTAAATGACCAATCACAGTCTACGTAAATTTTATTGAAACTAAATGCCCAATCACAATTTACATACATTTCATCGAAACTAATTGTCCAATCACAGTCTACAACGATTTCATTGAAACTAAATGCCCAATCACAGTCTACGAAGATTTCATTGAAACTAATAGTCCCATCACAGTCTACGTAGATTTCAATGAAACTAAAAGCCCAATCACAATATACATAGATTTCGTTGAAACTAAATGTCCAATCACAGTCTACGTAGATTTCAATGAAACTAAATCCCTAATCGCAATCTACGTAGATTAGATTAAAACTAAATGCCTCATCTCAATCTACAACGATTTCATTGAAACAAAATGTCCAATCACAGTCTACGTAGATTTCATTTAAACTAAACGTCCAATCACATTCTACGTAGATTTCAATGAAACTAAATGCCCAATCACAATATACATAGATTTTGTTGAAACTAATTGACCAATCTCAATCTACAACGATTTCATTGAAACTAAATATCTAATCACAGTCTACGTATATTTCATTGAAACTAAATGTCCAATCACAGTCTACGTAAATTTCATTGAAACTAAATGTCCAATCACAGTCTACGTAGATTTTAATGAAACTAAATGCCCAATCTCAATCTACAACGATTTCATTGAAACTAAATATCTAATCACAGTCTACGTATATTTCATTGAAACTAAATGTCCAATCACAGTCTACGTAAATTTCATTGAAACTAAATGTCCAATCACAGTCTACGTAGATTTTAATGAAACTAAATGCCCAATCTCAATCTACAACGATTTCATTGAAACTAAATGTCCAATCACAGTCTACGTAGATTTTATTGAAACTAAATGTCCAATCACAGTCTACATACATTTCATTGAAACTAAATACCCAATAGCAATCTACGTAGATTTCAATTAAACTAAATGCCCAATTACAATCTCTATAGATTTCATTGAAACTAAATGTTTAATCACAAAAACGTTATACCGTAGGCCACAATATACACATAAAATATTGTAGTTAATAATGATTCGCTTACAAAAAACTAGACTGAAGGAGACTGATCCAGTTTTGTAAAGAGGAAAGCATTTGACACGGAAGTCAATGCATTGATCAAGCCAATAAGCGAAAATGGTGTGACCTCTTAGAAATCAGGCAAATATTACTTGATGTCACACTGTTTCTAGCAAAGCAGAAGTCTACGATTCATAACAACATTGACGATGAAATATACATGTAAAGATCACATTTAATTGGGAAACGAGAGCTGACGAGATCAGTTTTGAGAGCTTTAAAAAGATCTGCACTAGAATGGGCTTGTTCTAGCTCAGGAATATAAGAGTGCAGCTTCGTCTGGAATCAATGGAAGAGTGCATTCGATTTTTTAAATAAAAGAGTTTTAAAATACGTGTACTCAATTCAGTTGATCTATGTTAGTGTTATTCAACCTGTGGGGCGACCCCCCCACCAAAAAAAAAATGTGTGTATTTAGTAATAACTCCAAACTTGAGAATCGATGACGTCAAACGAGGTTTAAAAAACTAAAAAAAAGTAAAATTATTAATTATCATTTACCACCGTTTTCACCAGAGGCCATGATTTGTGCTTTCTAACATATTTTTGGGAGGAGAATTTACAAACAAAAGTTTGAGAAACACTGATATGATGGCTATTAAAGCTTTTTGCAATCATTCTGAAAATTTAGAAACGCACGGACTGCTTTACTTTTTATGAAGAAGATTTAGTGAAAGAAGTGAACAAAAAATATAAACAATTACCTTCAAACCAATAGTTTAATGAACTATTGATAAAGAGATAAATGTGCTTCACGTATCAACAAGAATGACAAGTGATCTCAAATTGGTATTGAGAAGGCGCTTCTCAAATTAGAACAACATACAAATAATTGTAATAATTTATCATTTTAATAATTACTACTCATAAACATTAGTCGATTAGTTTTGTACTAATTAATTCGACATTTACAGACTAGCTAATAAAAGTTTGTTTTTTTTTTCAGGAAAAGGGAGATAGAGGCATGGGGAGGGTGAACTATGAGGTAACCGGCAGACATTGACCCCAGTGACGCTGCTAAGACTAGACATTCAGTAGCTAGTTATCTACCTCTTTACACTTGTCCATAGCCAACTCTCTGGAAAAAAGCTTCTGACTCTCTCAACAGGATTAGTTGATGTCGCTACATCCATCTCAAATGAAGCGCTTTGCTTTGCATTGTCTGCTCTATATGACATAGCATATGGTGAACTTTCAGAGTTACTTGAGGACAATCTTGCAACTTCAGCTATAGAGAACCAAAAGATACACAATAGGCTGTTATTTAATTCTGATCGTTGTTTTAATGTTATATACAGTAATGTTACAGAACTGCTACTGCACGTTTTCAATGGACTAAAGCTTAATTAATTATTGACAAAATTTATCGATCTGATTGCAAATTTATGACATTTTTAAACGTTTTCTTTGTTTTTAGATTTTTATTATTTACATATAAACAAATTCTTTCAAAAAAAGCATTTGTAATAATGAAAATAAATATTAACATAAATTCCATTCCATCTTTGTGGAAACTTACGAGCGTAGGAGGAGCAAAAATGTCTAAATCTGTTGCAATCGCTAAGCCCATATTCTGTCAAGAGAAGATTTAATTCATCATTTATAGCATAACAGAGCTGAGAATAGCTTAAAATATATCTAACAATTATTGCAATAGGCCAATATGAACAATTAATGAATGTCAAGCTTAGTAGTCAAGTACTTACTGAGAATACTTCATTGATTGAGCTGCCGCTGTAGGAAAGAGCAAAGTTTGAATCTGTAGGAATGTCTTCCTTATGAAACTTGGAGATGAATGAATCTTTGACCTATTGAAATTGAGTTTATTTATAACACAGTTGTAAGTAATGCCTAGAATAGTTATTGAACATCAAAGAGTTAGGCCTATGTCCGAATGTAACTCATGTAACAAAACTGTCTGACCTTTGGATGTTTGGATATTTTAAAACAATTTGGGTTTGAGAGCACTCGTAGTGTAGCAGTGTCTCATTTCTAATTGTCAATTTTATGATTCAAACAACACGCAAAATGTCTTCCCCGCTGTTGTGGGAGAAATAACGTGTATACTTTTTTTTACCATACAGGGTTGATAAAAGTTGATAAAAGCTTTATAACCAGTTAAAAATAAATATTCGATTTAGCCTTTTTGACTGCTTAATGTAAAATTATTTTTTAAATCCACTACTTGCTGAAATAAAGTCACCTTCTTTGGGGTTAGATCATTTCCTGTCTTCAGGAGAATGACACTCTGATCCACAGCCAAGACATAGACTTGAGAATCTGGGTCAGCAGACAGCTCAAGGGTAACATTCTTATTAATGTCAGTTTCATTTTCTTTGAAGGCTACACTGACCTGGAGATTATAGTTTCAAAACAATAGTTATATCTATAAATATAAAGTAATGCTTTATGACATAAGTATATGCGCATATTTTTATAAAACTGTTAGCAAGATTACATACATCAATCTAACGAAAAAAAATCGGCTTAACACCTAGCAAAAGTGACAGCCAATCAACTTTACAAAACGCTATAAGCAATGAGTACCAAACACTCAATTACAACACTAAACAAAACGGTTTTCTCTAGGTCATGCATTTTGCACCATGCACCAAAAGAGACAAATTTAAAAAATTACAAAAAAATGACGCTGATTCATTACAGAGACATTTTTAAAAAATTTATAGTTTAAAATTACAATCTTGAGCTTACCTTTGTTAAATGTGCCTTAGTTTAGCTAACCCTAACAATAGCCTACATACACTATAATTTTAACAAAACTGGATGGCTGCCTAGTTGAGCGGTTTGCGCGCTGGACTGTCGATCGGTTGTCTCGATGGTTCAGGGTTCATACCCTCCCCACGGCCATCCCCCGTCGTCCTGCGAAAGGTTTGTATAGGAAGTAATTATCTTCAACTCTGAAGGAACGTCTGAAACATAAAAAAAAACATTTTAACTTTGTATCTCCCTTCAAATAATGCCAATATTTATCGTGAAAGCCTGCATTTCCTTGAAAAGTAAGTCAGGTTTGTTTGTTGTTTATTTCAAATTCAGGTATTACTCCAAGTAAGCATACGAGTCAAGAATAGTCCATGTATTTTATTTTTCTTCTTCTTCGTATCTGAGTTGGAGGGTTCAGACAAATTTATATCCTAGATGAACTTTCGATAGAGTTGTTTTTCTTGTGGGGTGGAGGTGGGTTATACGAAGTGTCTTATTTGGGCCTCTTGATAGAGGAAGCAGCTTTGCAGGATATGTTTAGCAATCTCTGGTGATGCTCCTCAAGGTGAAATCTCACTAGCCTCTATTTTTAGTTTCAGTTCCAGGTAGTAATCATCAACATCTTCTTCTTGTCCAGATCTTTCAGACCAATGTTGCTTTTAACTTTCACATTGTTTTCTCTAAAACATAGACGCTCGAATGTTACATTTCTTTTCTCAGCGACTCATTTCAAAGCTGCCAATATCAGAATTATTAGAGTTTCTGTTTTCAAAATCTTCGTGAAAAAGTGAAAATTTGTTTTCAAATGAAATTACTTCTTCTAGCAACCAAAAAAATTTCTTTTATTCCTTCTAAATTATGATTCAGCTGGTAAAGAAGTAATATCCACCATGAAATGTTCGCATCCACTGATCGTTCAGTAACCGTACATAATCAGTACTATTATCAAGTAGAGATGCTTTGATTTCAGTAAACAGTCAAGAGACACAACTGTAGACATTTCCTCACGATAAACAACGAACCTTCTTATGCAGCATAAGATTAATTCAAAATTCTTTAAAATAGCGATAGCAATGAGCTATAGCTGAAATAGAGTGGATTATCTTGACTACCGTGTCCATTACTTTGCACATTTCTTTAGAAAATGTCTCTGCACATGGTGCTTTCTGATGAAGATCTCAATGCTCTAATTACCTGACAAATATTTTCTTTCAAAAGGATCGACATGCGCATTTCTTGCACCCGTTTTTTAACTCACTTTAGAATTGCATGCACCCCGGTCGCTCTATCGACGGAGAAGTGCAAAACAATAAGTTTATCCCAAAAATAATACTAATGTACCTATGCTGCTTTGTTTGTCAAATTAAAGCCCGCCAAAAAAAAAAAAATTTCGGCGCTCAGCAATTCAACAGAAATAAAGATACAGAATATTTTCGAGCGACTATTCGTGATTTTGTTACTTTCTAAAAATATCTCTCTTTTCTGTAGATTTGCGTTTCAATAAGTTTTCTCTTATCTTATCACGCAAGGGAGTAAATACTATTTCCTTGTCTGCATAAAACATTTCGAAAAAGAAACGCAGCCAAGAAGTCAAAGAGACACATGCGATTTGAGAGTCACAGTTTGCGCCCCCACTGATCTAGCCCCAACTTCTCTTCTACACAAGATCCCACTCAACCAAAGTATAAACAGAAAATAATGAAGATAGGCGATTTAAGAAGGTATGGTATACCTGTATTTTTTTTTTGGTGATTTGGTGATTGATTTCATCCCCAATTAAATCTTTTTTCTTATTCATTGTTTGAACGTGCTGTTAAGGCTTTGACTTTAAGCCCTCTTTGCATCTAATATATAAATATGATTATCATGGGCGTAACGGGGGGGGGGGGGAGTGATTGGAATTTAGTGAATGATTTTTTGCTTTGATTTTGTTTATTTTAGGTGAGATTTTAATACTAAAAAATCACTTGCCCCAGCACAAACAATGGGGTTTTGAGTTTAAAAACCCCTGCCAGGGGTTTTGAGTTTAAAACCCCCTACCAGGGGTTTTGAGTTTTAAACCCCCTACTTGGGGTTTTTGCAGTTAACTCCCCCTCTTCTACAAAACAAAACAAAAAAAATGCAAACGAAAATCCCTTAATTCCAAGAGCACAGTTAAGGGAGATTTTGATTTTAAACCCCCCTCCAAAATTTACGATAAACCCCCTCTTCAATATAAAAAAAAAGCTAATTACGCACTCAAAATGTTATGAGCGTAGCTAAATGGGTTTTGACTTAGTTTTGAGTTTAAACCCCACTTCAGCGGGGTTTGAAGGTAAAAAATACCTCTTTAATAATAAAAACAAAAGCAAATTATACACTCAAAATGTTATGAGTGTAGTCAAAGGGGTTTTGAGTTTAACTCCCCTCCAGTGGAGTTTGAAGCTAAAAATTAACCTCTTCAATATAAATAAAAGCAAATTACTCACTCTAAAATCTATAAGCGTAGCCAAAGGGGTTTTGAGTTTAAACTCTCCGCCAGGGGGGATTGAGGCAAAAAAATACATCTTCAGTTAAAGAAAAAAAGGCAAATTACGCACTCAAAATGCTATGAGCGTTGCCAAAAGCTCCTGACGACCATCTTTCACTTTATTTTATTTTTCAATCCCTCTTTCTTGAAAACGGGCGCATCACTTTTAGCATTGAAATAAGGTTATATTTTAGATAATAAAGGCTGACTTCACCCATGCTCAGGATATCATGTCGCCTATATACGTTTAGCTTTAATTCCTTTTAAACATTAAAGTTGCAAATTGTGTTGTAGGCAAAGAGAATCGTCTTCGTCTTCTGTACTTACAATCAATAACCTAACAACCATATTGATGGAGATGATAACAAAAACACTTTTTATGCATGTACATTTATACATGTTAAATTTTAATAGTTTTTAATGTCATTTAATTCTATTCTTTATCTTATGTGTTACACTTTTTGTCGTAAATAAAAATGAATATATTTATTTATGCTTATTTCATGATTTCTACAATTACTATTTGTTAGATAGATAAAATGATCTGATGATGAAAAGAACAGGGGGTGAAATGACCGGGGATGAAATGACCGGGGATGAAATGACCAGGGAATGAAATGACCGGGGATGAAATGACCGGGGATGAAATGACCGAAAATGAAATGACCAGGGGATGAAATGACCGGGGGTGAAATGACCGGGGATAAAATGACCGGAACCATTTCTTTAAAAAAAGTCTTTCATTTAATGCCAAGTCGACTTACTTTGTTCTCGAACATCCCCTCCACATTAAAAGCCAAACTATCAGTTACAACTTCATTGGAGTCTCGTCTAATGTAATACATCAACAGCTGTGCTATGGGAGCCCAGCTAGGCTCAACTTTGAATGTAGCGTTAAACTCTCTCTGACCGTTCAGGTTCAATACTCCAGACTTCACATTATCACTCCTAGATCTGATCTATTGTAATATTAGATTGAGATATGAAACGTTTCTTTAAATACATAGGTCTGGACAAGAATAACAAAAAGAAAAAAGAAAAGTCCAAATCGCAGCTTCTAAGATCTCAGAATGATTATAATGCAGCACTCAACAATACAATAAAAGTGTTATCATTAACTAATAACAAGTATAATGTATGAATAAGATCATTTATTTTATAAAACTAGTAGATATTAATGTCTTTACATTTTTAAGAATCAAAATATACACCAATCATCTAAAGGGTAGATGTGCACTTGCAGGTAGACACTTTATTCTATTAAATGTGTGGCCCAGTGCGCACATACATGTAGACACTTTATTCTATTAACTGTAGGGCCCAGTGTGCACTAGCAGGTAGACACTTTATTGTATTAACTGTAGGCCCCAGTGTGCACTAGCAGGTAGACACTTTATTGTATTAACTGTAGGACCCAGTGTGCACTAGCAGGTACACACTTTATTCTATTAGCTGTAGGGCCCAGTGTGCACTAGCAGGTACACACTTTATTCTATTAACTGTAGGGCCCAGTGTGCACTAGCAGGTAGACACTTTATTGTATTAACTGTAGGGCCCAGTGTGCACTAGAAGGTAGACTGCTAGAGTATAGTACCATGTGTACTCTAGCAGTATTTTAATTATAATGGATCTACTCATTGCTCCTCCTATAATGTGTAACCTGTCAACATTTCATTTGTAAAAAAATAATCATAAGAAATTAAAATTTATTACATGTGTATTTAGGCCTATATTATTTCAGCTGATACCCGAACTACTCTATGAATTCAATAGTTCCTATATATGCTTATTTTGCCTGGAACTCTCTTAGACCCCCCCCCCAATATAACGACCCGCATTACAACGCTTCCCCCATACAATTTTCTAGCCCTCAGATTTTATGTTCTATTTCATCTTTCAAACAAAGGGCCCGCAACCCTCTATTAGCCTACTATGCACAAACACAATGGTGATGCAATGTATTCCCTCGCATTGTGGAATCAAAGGCAATGAGAAAGCAGTTTGAACCCACCCTAGAAGCCTAAAACACACGAGAGTGCAGAGGTTAGGATTTGTGAATGGATCATGTCCAAGTGGTACGACAGCTGGGAACATTGTAGCACGGGTCAGAAAGTTTGGAAGATTCTAAAACGCCCAAACAGGAAGGATGAATGGTAGCAGCTAGTTAGAAAGGATCAGGCAATTTTGGCACGTTTACGCACGGGACTCTGTCCGATACATGCCTACTTAGCTAGGATCCGAGAGAACCACGATCCCAGATGTCGACACTGTCAGATGGAAGACAAGATAGTTGAACACATCCTCAACCACTACAAGATGCTCAGAAACATATTTGAAGATACCACTAGTCTTGTAACCGACAGAACTGGTGCATGCGGGGTTTTGCCCTGTAGACAGCTGAATCCTACAGAACACAGCCAGATATCTGGACTATGCTCTAGTCTAAGGGATTAATCTCAGCCTTAGTGGATGGAGGCTTGCAAACGGTAAGAAGAGGTTAAATTATCATATTTTATCGTCCACGGCAAGTGGGAAGATTAGTGATCATTATCATTAGTGAATGCATGCATCAAGAAATGTATTTAGTAAATTAAAAGACATGACAAGCTAACAATAAATGCCGTACAAAGGTACTTCAATCCCCTTTAAAAACAAATGTCTATTAGAGCCAATTAGTATCACAACTACGTAGCCTACAGAAATTAGTGGGAGAAAAAGTTATAATAACATATAACACATATCATGATTAACATAATTACTTTAAAATTGTCATCATCCTTACCTCATATGCTAATGAATCGATTGCTTCTGTTGATGTTATTTTAATAAGTACATCTGATTCTGCCTACAAATCATAAGAAAGAAGATTTAAGCATGGTCTAAACCTTTTCACTTGGTTACCTTTGTTTTAAAAAAACACAAGTTGACGTAATTAATGATATTATTTGTAGTCAGAAGAGTGTTTTTAAATCACATTTAACTATTCGACTGGCATATTGACTAGAAGAATTAATTCTTTAACAAAGAAAAAAAACTTTGAAAGAAAAATAAAAAACTTACTTTTACCAGTTTACTCAGCAAAGACAATTGTAAATAATTGTTACTCATTGAATAAGATTTAGAAACACTTTTCTCCGCAGTTGTTTGTTTGTTTAACGAGACCTGAAACGTGTACAAATAAACTTGTAAACATTTACAATTAGAATGATATTGTTTGTTAATTATTTATGCGATGTAATGTCTAAGAACAATGAACTATCAACTAATATCAATAATTGAAATCCTCATAAATTATTGAACTTCAGAATGTTAAAATATATATATTTTATTACAAAGTTTTGTAACATTTAAATGAATAAATAATATTAATAATAATAATTGGCAGAAAATTCCTCAGTGGAAACTGTTAAAGGGACTACGATGAATTTTGTTTCTCTTTATCGAAACTCGACCCTGGCAGCGCCAGAGAATGACTACTCGTTCATTTGTAACATAATAATAATAATAATAATAATAGGTCCCATTAATCAAGGACGAAAAAAACATATGCCAGCATGGAAAAGCGTCTTGACAATATTAATCAGCTGAGGAGCAAAATGGATACAATCGGACAATATCTTGGAAACAACCATTCCGCGAAAATACTTAACAAAATAAAGTCCATATTAAGAACAACTGGAATCAAACTGACGAACTGTGATAGTCACACACAACTCTTATGTTTAAAAGATACGCTAAGGCAGAACGTTAAACTAAAGGAAGCTAGGTTAAAGCGCTACAACGAAACCACAAAAAGGAAAGAGCATAATGCTCTATTTTAACACAAAAGAAAACAGTTCTTCCGTAAGCTAGCTGATAAAGATGCTGACAAAATTCAAAACATTGATAGCACTAAACACGGAGCGTTCATTGACTATTGGGCAGCGCTTTGGTTCGACCCTCTACATTACAATGTACAGGCTGACTGGATCGACGACATCCAAACTACAAACAACCTAATACCAGAAATGCCTGATGAGGATTTCGCAGCCGAGGAAGTCTCAGCAGCTATATTAAAAACTCACAACTGGAATGCTCCTGGGCCGGACAATATACACAACTTTTGGTTGAAAAAACTTACAGCCATACATGTACCACTAACATCAAGTTTTAACGAGTTAATATCAGAACCACTGTCAATGCTGATAGAACTCACTGAAGGGAGAACATCTCTCCTCTCCAAAAAAAAAAGGTGATCCCAGTCATCCATCAAACTATCGCCCTATCACTTGTCTGTCAGTTGTGTATAAACTACTAACATCACTATTAAAAAATAAAATTTATAATTTTTGCTCTGCCCATAAGCTACTAGCAGAGGAACAACAATGTTGCATTAAAGAGTCGATGGGCTATAAATTACAGCTAACCATAGATGTAATTATATTGCACCAAGCTAATAGAAGAAAAAGTAACTTACACATGTGCTACATCGACTACAAAAAAAGCATTTGATTCAGTTCCGCATGATTGGCTGTTGAAAACCCTGGAAATTCATAGAATCAATCCAAGAATAAAACAACTACTGAAAGTCTGTATGGATAATTGGAAGATTAGTCTACACATTAATGGTGATAAACTGGGTTCTGTGCACACAAGAAGGGGTATATACCAAGGTGACTCTCTATCTCCGCTCTGGTTCTGTCTAGCTATCAACCCACTATCTAAATTACTCCATAGCACTACAAACGGTTATAGGGTTGACACTAAATGTACAAAATGTGTGTCTCATCTGTTATACATGGATGATTTAAAGCTATATGCAGAGAACGAGCAAAAGTTACACACCTTAATTAAAACGGTAAAACGCTTTAGTGACGATATCTGCATGTTTTTTGCCTTGGATAAATGTGGTATCATAAGCATAAAAAGGCAAGGCAGCCAACACTAACATTGCATTTGAAGTCATCGAAGAGCTGAACTCTGCCTCTCTTTATTAATATGTTGGAATAAACCAGAATGTCACAATAAACCATAAAAAATTAAAAGAGGACTTTCTTGGTAAAAACAAGCAGAGAGTAAATAAAATTCACAACACAAAACTGTCTGGTAGTAACCTCATCACTGCAATAAATAGCCGGGCCGTCCCAGAGCTCCTATATACCCGCAATATCATTAAATGGACTGACACCGACCTACATGACATTGACAGACTCACAAGAAAATTATTAACCAAATTTCGATGTTTACACCCCAAGTCCTCCACCTGCCCAGGAAAGATGGAGGCCGTGGATTGCAGAACATCTTCAAATTGTGTAAGACGCAAGTTTCAAAAATACGATCAAAACTGCACGCCTCCAGCACTGAACTAGTTTCCTTCCTACGCAAATACGACTATGATGCAACCCCTCTGAACCTACAAAATATTTATGTTAATGTGGGCCTGGACGACGTAGGGCATGAGATACGCCAATGGGAAAAAAAAACACTCCACGGAAAATTCCCGGCTTTATTAGATGGGGCAACATCTAACATTCTTCAATTACTTCACGATGTGCTTAAATTTTCAACAAAAAAATAAATATAATTTGGTCTTGCAAAGTCAATGATCATTAATTCCAAATATTTATACTGCGACAATTAAAACATCTGCATCATCTCTCTTCGAGTACCAAATATAACTTTAAAAAAAAGGGGGAACAACCAATAGAAAAACATGTGTATCTTCCAACAATAATACTACACTCACTCAAAATACCCTCTGTGTGCTCTAGCAGCATTTCCGTGTTCTTATATATGTCACCCCCACTTATTATTTATTTTTTTGACGTTTGACGATCGTTGTAAAATACGATGAGAGTAGTTTCTTATATTTTGTTATTAGAAATATTTTGAATACCAACTATGGTTCAAATATTTTGTTACAGCTCGTTAGAATGGACAGTCGTAAAAACACATTTTATTTAGCCTTAGGCGACACCTGGCATTTTCTCATTCGACCCCCAAGGGGGGTGGTGATCCATAGGTTGAGAACCCCTGCTCTAGATCAAGATCCAGAATTAAATCTATAGCTAAATCTAGTCTAGAATCTAAAACAGATCTAGAAATCAGGAAATGGAGCTTAGATCTATTAGAGCTAGATCTAGGTCAATATTATGATCAGGATTAGGAGGCCAACTACAGCACTTGTGCTGTTCGCATCATATTCACTTGTGGATGTGATACTAGTGCTTACATAATAAATAAATCTGCACTACTAAGCTTTTAGAAGATTAACCATTTCCTTAATGGATTAAACATGTACATTTTGTTCAAATCGTTTAATACAATTAAATCTAAATCTATGTCTGGCTTCAATTTATTGTTATTTAGATTGTTGTCAAGTGTATAGCCTAATGACGATATGTGAAAACTGCGCATATACAGGTGGTTTTTCTTTTAAAAGTTACAATTGAAACGAAGTTCGTATTAAAATTCTTTTTAAAAACAATTTTTGAATCAGTATTCTATTCCATGAGTTAGTTAATAAATGGAAAATCTATTTTATAATGATCCATTGATGCTTTTTCTATTAAAACCTTAGATGCATTTTTTTTACCAATGCGCGAATATATAATATGAATGAAGCTTGATTTATTAATGAAGTAGCTTGTGACTTTTTTAATAAGACTTACTTCCCCTGAAGTTTGTCATTTAAAAGTGGTGTAATTTTTTTGAAAAATCTGATGCATATACAATTTTAAAAATTAGATAGTTCACTTTCGGAAAAGAAAAAAGTAGCCGTTGCATCAGAACTTTGAATAATCTAAAATATCATGATGTCCGATTTTCATTTTCTCTTCTAGTTTCTGAGATCTAAACGGGACGGACGGAAGGACGGACAGACAAGCCACACAAAACTAATAGCGTCTTTTCCCATTTCGGTGGCCGCTAAAAAAGTGTTATATATTCGTATGCATATTTACCTTGATATCAATAGACGTAGCATTCAAGGGAATATTTATATCGATGGACAGTAACCCATTGTCTGGCAGGCTCATGTTCTGTCCAGGTAGTGGATAAGATCCAGAGAAGCTTGAAGGACTGTACAACTCCTGATCTGGTACAGTCATTTGATAAGTGACTGAAGTGTATACACTGAGAGAAAGATTTGAATCTGTTGGAGGTAGTCCATCTGGAGTTGTTACTTGAACCTGTAACAAATTTAGAACGGTATTAAAACGTGAGAAACACTATAGAAAGTGTGATCCACCAACACAGCTCCCAAATTCTTTAAGTCCCTGTTGGCCTCTTGCATCCTTCAATCGAACCGCCCTTAAACCCAATATAGAGTATGTACAAACACTGGGTCCATCAGTTCTCATCTGACTACATTATAATCTCCCCAATACTATTTTGAATAAAACATACCTTTCCAACAATACACTTTTGTGGCCCTAATTGTATCTTTCAATAGAGTAGCTGCCCTGGAATTCCAAAAGCGCGAAAGCCTCAGTTAGTTTGACCTGAATTTTTTAAAAATAATTATTTGATGTAACAGCCAACATTACAATGGCGTCGCAATATTTTGTGTCATTCTTCAATAGAATCTAGGTCTAGTTTAGACTGACATAGACTAAATCAAATAAAGCGTCTGGACCTGATGGTATTCCAGCTATATTACTCAAAGAACTAAGCAATGAGATGGCACTAGTGTTCAAA
Organism: Biomphalaria pfeifferi; assembly: GCA_030265305.1. NCBI lineage: Eukaryota > Metazoa > Mollusca > Gastropoda > Planorbidae > Biomphalaria > Biomphalaria pfeifferi. The sequence goes on along the minus strand of JASAOG010000145.1, from coordinate 864,262 downwards.
ATATATTTTCAGGCATCGCTTAACCAGGGCAGAGTACCAAAGGACTGGAAAGAAGCTAATGTCACCCCCCCCCCCCTACTTAAAAAAGGAGAAAAATCTGACCCAGGAAACTACAGACCAGTATCACTTACCAGCATCACATGAAAAATCCTATAACACATAATATGTAGCAACATTATAAACTACTTAGACAAACATAATATCCTTACTCCATACCAACATAACTTTAGGAAATATAGATCATGTGAAACACAACAAATAGGACCGATTGATGATTTTCCAAAAGGTTTATTTCGGCATTAATGGTCCATTGTATCAATTAAAAATTTTCTGATAGGGAGAGAACAAACTGAAATAATAAATGGCTCTAAATCAACACCAGTAAACTCAGGTGTACCGAAGGAACAGTCTTAGATCCACTACTATTTTTAATTTACTTAAATAATTTACCAAATTGCATTAGTTCAGGAACAAAAGTCAGATTATTTGCAGACGATTTCATAATATATAGAACAATAAAAACAACAAAAGACACAGAAATTTTACAAAGAGTGTGACAAGTCAAAAGCTCGCTGTCAGAGTCACTCAAATTTATCACAGCATTAATTATTATTATTCAATATTTATTTATTTTATTTTAGTTATTTTTCTGTCCTATCCCCACTTTCTTCACCCTCCCCACCTTTACCTCTTCGAGCTAGACTTGGTCCGCCACCTTGGCGTCCTTTCATTTATCCTACCTTGACCGGGGCAAAGATAAACACAGTCTCTTTGATCTCACCCACAGGATGTCTGACAGCCGCAGTAGACACCACCTTAGGTGGAATGCGAGTCAATCTTTCTTCCCCCCCTCTCCCACGTCTCTCTTTGATCTAGGAGATCACTCGGACCAACACGACTCGTGACGCTCCAAGGTGCGACTCTTGTCGGACTTCACCCACGTGTAAGATAATTCTTAGCCTAGGACATTTCCTGTTTCCGCCCACAATTTCCAGGCCTATATATATAAGGTAGATTATATCAAGCCAGACCCTCTCATTTCTCAATCGCTGTCAATCGAGTCTGGACTAAATCATTTATTCTTACTCCTAGAGAAATACCTGGTGGTAAGCCGAACTTAATCACAAGTTCCACTTAATTCTTTGTGTGCATATTTCTCATTGGATATTATCATGTGTATTTTATTATTTCATTGATAATTAACTAGTGCATTGTGTATTTCTCACTGTCGTAAGTAGAAAACATAAACATGGCATATGTATATATTTATGTATTGCATTAATCTATTAATGCTACATTGCTTAATTGATCGTTGACGCAACCATGTATATCTTATTTTATTTCCTTTATCTCGGCTGACCGCCTTGATAATTTTCCTAGCGCACTGATACTGCGCTTAGAAAAGATATATGAATTATCTCCCCTTTACTCATTCTACTTGAACGGCCGCTCTCCCCATTCAAGCTCGCTCCATTGTTCTCGGTCGACGGTCGTATGTAAACTAACCGTCATGGTCGCTGACCACCGCCCATTTCTCCCCCCCCCCCCTCTTTTCTCTTCCAACTTGTGTTGTTTATTTGAAATTATTATTTCCCCTTTTATGTACATTTTATATTGCTACTATCAGCCATCTGTTTTCCAAATCCCATTTGTCATCATCTCCCCATTGTGCTCAAAAGCAATTTTACCAATCTGACGAATGCACCTCAGTCGAGGGCATCGATACGTTGCATGAGAGTCATGTCCTAACTTGTCTTTATTTATCCGCAGCCTCCCTCAGGTGTCTGCCTATTTACCTGCCTATTTATTTGGCCTTATCTGCCTATTTATCGCATCACTTGCCCACTTGCTATTTAGTATCATCTACTGCCTACGTGGATCTACTCAACTCTACTACTTGGCGCTATCGGATCTATTTGCCCGCCTATTCGACAGCCCACCTGTCAACTTATTAGGTGCGACGTCCCTATAGACCCAGATCTGTGCGAGACGTCATAGCTACGCCAAACCCTCCGCAACTCACTGGACTTATCCTGTCAACTACGCTGCCTTCGGCAGATCAGCTCTGCCCGCAGTACACTTGTGCCCACGGTAGCCGGCCACCCGCCCTACTGTGCCCACTACAGATATTAGAACTTTGGATTGAGACTCCACAAGAACTATATCACCGGCGTCCCTCTACCCGCTAGAGCGCCACCTCCAGCTGCAGAACCCAAAGCCGGGACACAGCCAGTGCGACATCAACAGGACAACCAGCTAAGTTCAGAAGACAAAGCGACATACTCTTTTATTAAGTGCAAGAGTGATGATTAGATATATTATTGCTTATAGATAGATGCAAACCCTCCCCCTTTTTAATTCTTCTATGTAAATATTTATGTAAATAAATATTCTTCATTTTTAACTTTGTATCTATCTTTCATTGCTTGTCTCGTTGCGTGTCTGCTCCCGATTTGTATGCTGACGGGTTGGTGTGTGATCATATAAAAAATAATCATCCCCTAGACATTAAACGCGCCAAACACACGCCACTTTCCCCAACCTGTCACAAAGAGCATTAGATGAATTAAAGAAGTGGGAATCAAATTGGAGCATGTCTTTCCACCCATAAAAATATTAGTTGTTAAGAGTAGCAAAAAAAAAAAAAAAACTAAAACAATTTAATTTCACTTATCTTGTTTGTGGTAAACTAGTAACACAGACTAAAAACGCAAAATACGTAGGTGTTATAATAAATGTAAAACTCTAATGGAATCCCCATATTAATGAAAGTATTATAAAATCAAACAAAGCATTAGGGTTTGTTAAAAGAAATTTCTATAAATCAAATAAGAACATCAAACTAAAATGTTATTTAACCTTGGTTAGGCCAATAATAAAATATGCATCCTCTGTTTGAGACCCTCAACTAAAGAAAACATTGAGAAACTGGAACAGACACAAAATATAGAAGTGAGATTTATAACAAACAAATATTCATTTTTGACTAGAGTAACACCTTTAGTAAAATCACTAAATTTAGAAAGCGTTCAGGATAGAAGACTCAAAAATAAAGTAGCAATTATACATAAAACAAAATTTAATAAAATACTCAGAAAGACACAATGATAAAGGCATATTCCACGTTCCATATGCTAGGACAAATTTGTACAAATGCTCCTTCTTCCCTAGCGCTATTAAAGCATGAAATGGGTTGCCTGAAGTAGTCAGGAAAGCTAGTGATTTGGCAAAATTTAAGTCATTTGTTAATATGCATGACGCGTAGGACGCAATCATCTTCTTTTTTGAAGTAATGTCTGTATTATATAAGATAAGAAGATGCTCTCATCTTTAGCAACGAACTTTTTGGCCGCCCATTTTTTTAATGTATGTCGTAATTCGCAATTTTGTTCGCTCTTTATACGTGACTTTTTTTTTATATTTTACTTTTGTCATTTATTGGTCTAGACTTAACATCAAATTGTTACCTAGGGGCGCACTTTATCTAGAGGAACACGTCTCCACAAACCATAGAATACACCCCTCAAAAACAAAACACACTCAGTTTTAAAATGCCTTTACATTCAAAGTGAATTTTTATTACGCGTATATAGATTTACTATAGAGGCCTACGTCTTGATCCAGTCATTTAAAAAGTGTGTTACTGGTCGTCCACTTTTACGTTATACTGATGTATGCAAACGCGATACGAAGCTCTTCAAAATTGACACTAGCAGCAAATACGTATCTATTTTACAGAATGTGACTCACAAAAAAAATATGGAAATATTTATTAACTAATAAAACAAAATAGTGTTCAAGCTGATTTCGAACCCAAGACCTTCTGCGTGTCATGCAGTTGTGATAACTAATACACTACGGAAACACATATCAAATATACAATATATTTGAAATCTTTCCTTACAGAAATAGATCTCAGTTTCTAAGTCTAGATCTAGAGTTAGATGTAAGTCAACTAAGTCTATATCTAGGGTTAGATCTAAGACTTTTAGATCTAGATATAGAATCTTGATATAGAATCTACTATATCAAGACTAAAACTCGTACATAGACCTATGTAGAACTGGCCTCTATTTATTGTAATTTAGATTCAGATTGTTCCCAATTGTATAGCCTAATGAGGATGTGTGAAAACTGCGCGGTAAAAAGTAGTAGTTGTTTTTGTTTTTTTAAAATTACAATTGAAACGAAGTTCGTGTTAAAACTCTTTTTTAAAAACAAAATTTTAATCAATTTTCTATTCCATGAGTTAGTTAATAAATGGAAAATCTATTTTATAATGATCCATTGATAACTTTTCCGTTGCGACCTTTGATTCAATTTTTTTAATCAATGCGTGAATCTATGAATAAAGTTTGATTTATTAATGAAGAACCTGTGACTTTATTAATAGGACTTACTTCTGAATTTTTTCAATGAAAAGTGGTGTAATTTTTTGAAAAATCTGCTTGCATATGTAATTTAAAAAATTAGATGGTTAACGTTCGGAAAAGAAATTAGCCGTTGCATCAGAACTTTGAATGATCTAAAATATCATGATGTCCGATTTTCATTTTCTCTTCTAGTTTCTGAGATCTAAACGGGACAGACGGTCAGACAGACAGAGAGGCCACACAAAACTAGTAGCGTCTTTTCCCCTTTCGGGGGCCGCTAAAAAGGGCTAATATTTGTAGCCAAATAGCTTCAATTGTTGACATTCGTTTAGAAAATAATGTACATAGATCCTTAATTGTAAATCTAGATTTAGAAAAAAAAGACACACACACACACTTGATGTAGAATAGAGACCTACTTGTAATCTAGTGGTTCTAAAGCTTTGCTACACATTATCATTAGCTACACTCTTTACATTTCAAACTGGCAATTTTCTCCAGTCACACACACACATACACACAGATGTTCCGTGTTCTTTGTACAAACATATTTGATAAACACACAGATATAAGAATCATTCCTAATTCTAATCTAAATCTAGATATGTGTAGAAATAAACATAAGTATGAAAAAAGCTGGAACGAAAGAATGTTACGCACCAAAATAAAGTAACGATAAGTGCTGAAAGCAGAAGCAAGTACTTTTAAAAGACATTTCAATGTTAGCTTAAAAAACATACTGGGTTAAAATTTCAAATAAAAAATCGTTTTTGGTAAATTTAACCACTGCGATCTCGATAGTGAAAATGACTTAGTTGTTGTAGGCTTAAGTTAAGAAATAACAGGTTAAATTTTCTTATTTTATTGTCCTTAGCAAGTGGGAGAATTAGTAACTACCAGTGAGTGCATGAGTGAACAGGGCCCTGATTTTATATTGACTAAGGCCTACTCAGGTTTGAATAGAGTAACACCATTAAAAAAAAGATTTAATTTAGAGACACTTAAGAACAGAATGCCAAAACTTAAAGTAGCAATAATACTAAATCATAACTAACACATACTACACAGAATCTAATATGTCTAATTATAGATTTTAAAAGATACAAAGGTAAAGGCATATTTCTTATTCCATAATGCTAGGGAAAGTGATCGTCGTTGCTAGTGCTATTAGAGCAAGAAATGGGTAGAGCCTGAACTAATCAAATACTTTGCAGAGTTTTAATCTTTAATAAAGTGTAGTACTAGAATAACACATGGATATGTAACAAAGTCTTCTTTGAAATGGCGTCTATCACTTGTATTAGGTTATAAGTAATAATTATATAGTTTGGCTAAATGCTTCTCATTGTTGTTCTAATACATAAACGCTTACCGTTAGCTAAATTGTAATGTACAAATAGATTTTAAGGCTTTATGAAATAAAATGTATTATTTTAGTCACAAATACATTCATAATGGTATTTAAAGTTTAAATGTGTGTCCTTTAATTTAAAATTGCAGTCATACTTACGTATGCAGTATATTGGAGACCTGGCTTGAAAACAGCTGGAGTCATTTCTAAAAATTTGATCTGATATCTGTTTCCATAGTATGTTATGACCGAGCTGCCATTTAGCTTAATGCCTGCAAAAAAAAGTGAAGTACAATAAAGTATAGTTTATACAAACATCAACTGTTACCCTTTGAAATACATATTTGGCAACAATACAGAAATGTTTTAATTTAGTGCTCCTGGAATTGCTTCATTTATATCAAATCTCTTCCAATATCTCCCTTCTTTTTCATACTTTTTTTTAAATTCATGATTTCGACCCCGTCATTCCTCTGTAATTATATCTATTCTTTGACTATATTTCCCCCTATTTAAGGCTTAAAGAATGTTGACCAAGTCTTTACAATGAATAAAATTAGCATTAATCATGAAAATCCCTAATGCTTTGAGTATCACATTTTTCTACCTATAGTTCACCCCCTTTCAGAGATAGCATTTTAAGATATACATACTAAAGATTTTTTTTGAAAATATACATGTTATAGATTTAGATCAAAATATGTTTTGGAAAAAAAAAGTTAAAACAAGTTAAATAATCAGTCATAGCAAATCTAATTATTTTACCAGTTGATGCCTCAGTAACGAAAGCTGTGATTTTAATTTTCTTTCTCTCATTGAGATGAACGCTTCTCCGAATATCCTCCAAAGGTACGCTGAAGTTTCCTTTTCCTTTGATCTTAAGCCAGGAACAGAAAATAAAAACCACTTAAGTTATAGTAATTTATTTGTATAAACTTCTATCAACTCACAATGTCTGTCGAGTCAGAAGCTTGAGCACGTGATTTGTCTCACACCCATTGTCGGAAAAAGTTAAATCTTTACACAATTATTCAATGGAGAAGACATTAAACAAATCAATAAAAAGAAAATTAACCAATTAGTCATTTAATTATTGGTAATTAAATATTTTGTTTGATTTCAAAAAGGGAAATAAATAGTACATTATTGAGAGATATAGCTCTTGTGCTCTTCCTCTTTCATAAGCTTTGTTTAAGAAAAATATTTTGTATGTTTTGTTATTTTTCCCTTAGCTAAAAGTTGTAAATGTATAATTTATAAATCAGTCATTAGCTTTTATTTCATTCACCTCAAAACTAATTTCTGTCACTTTTCTGTTGACATTGCATTTGTCTATTGTGTCAACATTTTCACCAATTTGAAGTAGTACTAAACCATATACTGGTTGGCCGAACGTGTATCTGAAAAGTATTGCATGCATATTTATGATATTTCAATATAGTGCTACAACCCTAAATAAAACATATATATCTTTATATATATTCTTATAATTTTGGTGGTGGTGATACGGATAGGGGTATTAGTGTGTGTGTAGTCAACCGACGCCAATCGCCCCAGGCCAGCGCTAGACGAGCGGTGAACCGTGATGAGTTACGACGGTCCACAGTGATGACTGACGAAGTTTCAAGAAACATCTAAAGTGAACAGTACTCGGCGAAAAGAAAATCTTAATCGACCACAGGCGGACAATGGTTATGCTTGTACTGAATGTGGCAAAATATGTAGGTCACAGCTGGGGCTGCGTATCCATGGGAAATACTGCATTTTTTATTAACAATTTGACTCGAAGACAAGCCTTATTATTATTATAATAAATAAATTACATCTTCATAATCGCGATCACCATATGTCCCTTGACTTTTGTGATAAGGGTGCTGTGACAGTTCGCGTAACCAAATTCCTCAATTTTCCCTGTCAGCAGCTTTTTTTTATCAGGATTTCAAGAGAGTGGCTGGCACGTTCTTTTGTTCATCCAGCTTTTCTTTGGTTGACTTTTTCTTCCACTGTACATTGAAGAATGACTTTTGACTGTAAGTCATGTCTTACAATATGACAGAACCAGCTTTCGTCTTTTTACAGTATTGAGGTGTTTCTCATTTTTCCCAGTACTGACTTGTAATAGTAATTCAAAAGTCTTTGTTTCCTGGTATGTAATACTCAGCATTTTTCTGTATCTTTTACTCTCAAAAGTTTGAATTCTTCTTTCTGCCTCAGCTTTCAGTGTCCATCTTTCACAACCATATAGGGGTACAGCTACCAATAGCAAATACTAGTTTTAATTTGACTGGAAAGCTGATGTAGCTCTTACAGATTTCTCCAGTTTGCTCATGACGGCGGATGCCAAGCTTAAACAGGTTTATACCTCTTTTTGATCCACACTCTTTTGTTATGTTGGAGCCTTAAATGAGTCAACTTCTTCTAACGATTAGCTATTCAACTGTATGCAACATCTCGTACTATGATTTCCATGACAACAGCTCTAGCTACAGAATTCAGTTTTGAAGTAATTCTTTACCTGGTCTCCATTTTCTCCACCAAAGTCTATATCATATTCAACCGTGAGATGGGAAAAAGACCGCACGTTTAGGGTCAGCTACGAGTAGATCCTCTAGAAATATGTTAAAAACAGCTGGTAATAACTTTATTCAATTTATTTTTTTTCAGAATTACTGAGCCATTAACATTTCGGTATGGGGCTTTAAAAACGATGTGTTTTTTTTTCTGTATTAACCTCCCTCCTCGCTTGTTACATGCCATCCTGCCAAATCTAGTCATAAGATTGTTTTTAAGACTAATAAGTTATAAACCAATTTCTTTTGAAAGGCGTTTTTCATGTTAAATACTTTTCAGCAGTACTTTTACCTTCTCTGAAGCTTTCCCGTTCGGCTGTTCTCTTAAGTCTTTTGATAACTATTCTTTATCTTGCTCGAATCAGACTTATCGTTCTATAGTTTTGGTATTGTCTAAAGTTTCCTTTCTTGTGCATTTGAATAATTAATGATTGGGTCCATTCTTTTGGCAATGATTTTGTCCCATATTTTCTGGCAGATTTTCTAAAAACACTGAGTTATATGTGAGCCGACGTGTTTTAAAAGTTCTAATGGTATGTTATCAATTCCATGCGACTTGCCACCTTTAGAAGATATTATTGCTTCCTCTGCTTCCGACTCTAGTATTGGAGCCTTGCCAAGGTATCGTGTTGGCTCAAGGTGTAACTATATACAAACTAAAAAAGAAATACAAAATGAACTAGTCCTGATCATGAAATGTAATTCACAATGGCAATAAATCATGTTTCATTGACTAATTTTAAAACAAATTTAATTAACAAGATAGCAAAAAGATTTGTGGTTTTCACACTAACTCAAAGACTACCCCGTAGGGTCTTTTCGTGGGTTATAAACTAGTAGGCGACCACGTAAAATGGCAGGTTTCTATATTTTAGCACGAATATCAGAAGCTATGAAGTACACCATAACCGATCAAGTATCAATATCCTACATCCCTCCAAACATTGTGGGGCTAAAGTTTAGTTGACATAATTGTATTGTCTGGAAGGCTGACAGTATTAGTATTATTACATTGTTAATATTCTTAATGTATTCAATGGACTTTTTTGTTATGAAGCAATGTTTCACAGTCTGGCCTAGCTCGAAGGATCATCTAATGGATGTTTAAACTACGAATAAATTGTTTTGATCAATTTCCTTTGTCTCATTTAGGGCATCTGGAAGAGGTCTTTCCCTTTGGTCAAGTGTCGACGTGGCCTTTGACTTCTATATAGACTTGTTCACAAGCCGCAAATAACATTAATCACTGCGTATTAAATCTTATTTTTGAAAAGTGTATAAAAATTATTCCCAAACAAAAAAGGTTTTCTTTTCTATTTAAAAAAAAATATTTGGTAAATTATTAGAAACTATAAGGTTTATATTATAACAATTAAATATAACATTATTGTTGGAAAAACTGTTTACATGAACAGAATTATAATAAACAATGTAATTGATATTTCCCTATAAAGCCTCGTTTCACTTCTAATATTAAATAGTTTTTAAAATGGTGTATTTTATGAACGAAAAAAAAATCTCAATGTTTAATGAACTGACTTTTAGAAGATGAAAAGTATCTATTGCATCCAAACATTTTAAATTTTAAAACATGTTGAAATCGGATTTTAAATATCTTTTCTAGTTTTTTGAGATCAAAATGTGAGACGCAGACTGTCGGACTGACAAACACACTATTAATAGCGACTTTTCCCATAAGGGAGATCCTCTAAATTTTTAAAAAGTGTAGATCTATATGGACTTACTCGTGTGACTCGTGACAATAGATTATGATAAAAAAAAGTTTGTAAATGAGAAATATAAAAATTTAAATTCTTTTAACATGTTAGAAAAACGAAGCTAAAGTAATATTATCTCTCACTTGGCCACTACTGAGCCTGATAGTGTTGTATCAGAAAGTAAAGCAAAAGGAGGTAACCCAACATCCACTTGAAATCTTGGTAAATCTGAGGGAAACAAACAGACACATGCATTTTAGTTTGATTTATCTGGGCAAGCAGTGAATCAATCAATGGTGAAGAAATTAATTCTGGGTATAAAGAGCACTACATTAATACTATCATATATTTTCTTTAAACACAGGTTCGCAATAGGGGAACAATGAAAACATCGCGTGTTATTTTATAGAGAAAAACATTAGAATCACACTTATGAAGAGGTTAAAGTGATAGATAACTAAAGTAAACCAGTCAATGAAGAAATTGTTTTAAAAAGGCAACAAGTACAAACGTCAAACGCGTCAGATCCGCGATTATTTGACGTCAGATTTTCACTCACGATAAGAATGTTAACAGGTTAACTTTGTTCATATGCCAAATACACTATCACTTGTCTACGTTTACTCACTGTCACTTGTCTACGTTTACTCACTGTTACTTGTCCACGTTTACTCACTATCACTTGTCTACGTTTACTCACTGTCACTTGTCCACGTTTACTCACTGTCACTTGTCTACGTTTACTCACTGTTACTTGTCTAAATTTGCTCACTGTCACTTGTCTAAGTTTACTGACTGTTACTTGTCTACGTTTACTCACTGTCACTTGTCTACGTTTACTCACTGTTACTGCTATTTTATCTTGTCTTATAAATTGAAGACATTCCTTTAAAAGAGAATGAAATAAAGTCCTTCTCGAATCATTGTGTTAATTTTAATGTAAAATAATTGCTTATTCTAGCTGATTCATGCAACACTCTCTAAGTTTTAATGGCAATAGGGTAGAGAAAGCACTTGTATGAGCTTGTCCTATCGTATTGTTATAAATCCGCCATGCGCACCGCCATCCAGGCTAGTGCAGAGAAAGAAGAACGATTTCCGCTCAAGTTGAGAGCCGAGATAAAAAAATGTTGTGATCAAGACATGTTGTTCTACATGTATTTGTGATGTCCTGTAAATAAACATATGTGGTGTCTCATTGAGTTGCCTTCCCTAAAGTTACTACATTGGTGTTGAAGTGGGACTATAGGCGACTCAACGAGAGGAGGTAGGATTTGATCACAATGGCATCTTTTAAACAACTAGACCAACTCTTAGTTATAGAGATAAGGCGAGAACTGCGTTACCAATATCTAAAGCTTATTGGTACCAAGGATGTGCTTACAACGCGTCTCAGGCAAGCCCTGAAGAAGAACGAAGAACCGTATACCTACCTATTTGAAATTAAACTGGAGTTTTAAAAAGTCATTAGCAAGATGCATGAAGATATTGATGCAATGTGTGAACAAATTAACAGCATGAGGAACAAGGTAGATACAATGGTGTCTCAAGCTAAAGAAGGAATAGACTTGTTGGTGATGAAGCAGTTGCCCGAAGACTCGTTGGTGAAGAAGTTGCATGGTCATGACTGTGGCTGCACAAACAGTGGGATTGGAGAGCCGTCTGTGGCTGTGATGTGGGCAAGTCTTGTGGGCGTGACTTTCTAGACGAGAAACTTGACGACGATTGCTGCAACGATCTCAACGGGATGTTTCAAATCGAAACGAAAGAAACAAAGGAAGAAACAAGAGAAGTCTGTTATGTGCCTGAAGTTTTTGTTCCTATTTTATCTGTAACGATTACCTCAATGAGCCGAACAGATCAAAACAACGTTGGGTCTGGGTCCAAGCTTGCTGCTGTGGACTTTAAAGACCTCTGTTTATCTGTCATTACCTTTGATGAGAACTCAAACCGTGAAAGCCTCAAGACCGTTTCTTAATCCTGGCCTTGGATGTCGTCGGGTGAAATTGCGAATACAGGCCCCAACAATGGCCGAGACAGAAACAACGAATTTGACTTTGCCTGCGGCATAAGAGAGAACTCGATGCTTGGCAACTGCATCCAGGCGATTAACATGAACTGTAAATGCGGCGTCCTGCGGGGACAGGACCCTTGCCAAGAAACCCAGCTACAAGATCTGAACTTAACAGAAATTTGTACTTCTGCTCACATCAGTAAGAAGGACTTGAACGGTGGTGAATTAATTCCAGCGAAACCTGATGTAGTAGTGGTGGATGAACATTACAAGGATGCTTCATGGGCATACCTTACAGATGAGGATGATAAAGACTATATGCTACCAATGAACCTACAACTGTGTCACGAAACGTCCATGGAAAAGGTCCTCTGACTCAGCGTCTTAGAACAACAAGCCTGGAATCTACAGTGATCGCCTCAACCTCAATTAGTGTTAAGTGACTGGCAACCACTAGCTCTCCCTGTGGCAACCACTAGCTCTCCCTGTGGCAACCACTAGCTCTCCCTGTGTCAGCTGGCAGGCAGCAGCAACTATCGTCATGAGGTCGAAGCAGCGACCACGATATCGTCTAAGGCAGAGACTGGCCAACTGAAAGAAGAGAAAGCGACGGCCGCGGAAAAATGTGTAGATGGCTTCGTGGGCAACAAGCACTCTACCGTCTGTGGTTCTTACCGATCGATCTCCACCTGAACTGTCAAACCTCCACAGCACTGTTTCTTTACGGGACGAAAAGCCATAAGAAAGGTGCAATGTTATAACTCTGCCATTTCCGCTAAAGTTGAGAGCCGAGATGAAGATGTTGTGATCAAGACATGTTGTTCAACATGTATTTGTGATGTCCTGTAAAAAAAACATGTCTCGTTGAGTCGCCTTCCCTTAAGTTATTACAGTACAGTATAAGAATGCGCTTTATCTTTGTGTATTTCTGATTAATCTATTATATCGTGTTTTTTTTCTTTTAAACATATGGTTCTATGTTTTATGTATTATTGCTAGTTTAAATTTTAGTCGTTTGTCCTAAAAATTAGTGATTGTGTATATATTTTGTGTATATTTTGTGTATATTTATTTGTTATCAATCTCACGAGTATATTCTGCGTCTGTTTAAGACATATTTCTTTGGGACCTGGAACTCTACCTTGAAACATATTTTAATAAAACACTTATGTTATCTATCTATCTATTTATCTATCTATCTATCCTATCTATCCATCCATCAGTTTAAGGTTATCGATATCGCAGGCATTCTTTCTCTTTTTATTTAGCAATATCAATTTGTGAATAGAATAATAAAAGACCGCAAGCCTACCGATGAAAATGAAATAAAGTATCACTAATAGATATTTATAATAATATTGTATAATTATAATAATATTGTTAACCATCAGTGTCATATTTATAAAAGATATATAAATAATCAATTCTATTTTAAATTCTTGCTACCAGGTACTTGTTTTCTTAATTTTAATTTTAATAATTAGATATAGATATAAAAATAAAGCAAAGTTCCCCAGGTCATCTGTTTCGTTGGCCTTCGGTTTACTAGGGTGTCATGTAGCCAGCACAACAACCAACCGTCTTTACTTTTCCCCATCTAATGTCAGGTAATCATTACAGCTAGGTACTAGCTCAAGCAACCCATTCCATGCTCTAATAGCACTAGGGAAGAGGGAGTATTTGTACAAATTTGGCCTAGCATATGGGACGAAGAATGTGCCTTTAACTTTGTGTCTTTCAGAGTATTTTATTAAATTTTGTTTTTGTATTTGAAGATTATGGTCAGTGTTTTATGTATAATTGCTACTTTACTTTTGAGTCTTCTGTCCTGAAAGCTTTCTAAATTTAGTAATTTTACTAAAGGTATTACTCTAGTCAAATGTGAATATTCGTTTGTTATGAATCTCACTGCTCTATTTTGTGTCTGTTCCAGTTTCTTAATGTTTTCTTAAGTTGAGGGGTCCCAAACGGAGAATGCATATTCTATTATTGGCCTAACCAAGGTTAAATAATATTTGAGTTTTATGTTCTTATTTGATTTATAGAAATTTCTTTATAATAAACCATAATGCTTTGTTTGATTTTTTAAATAGTTTCATCAATATGTGGATTCCATGACAGTTTTTCATTTATAATAACACCTAGGTATTTAGTCTGTGTTACTGGTTTGCCATGAATAAGATAAGTGGAATTAATTTGTTTAGTTTCTTTTTTTGTTACTCTTAACAACTGACATTTTTCTGGCTGGAAAGACATGCTCCAATTTGATTCCCATTTCTGTAATTCATCTAATTCTCTTTGTAAAATATCCGTGTCTTGTGTTGTTTTATTGTTCTATATATTATAATATATTATATATTATATATATTATATTGCAATCATCTGCAAATAATCTGACTTTTGTTCTTGAAGTAATGCAATTTGGTAAATCATTTATGTAAATAAAAATAGTAGTGGACTTAAGACTGTTCTTTGTGGTACACCTGAGTTTACTGTATCGGTGTTAATTTAGAGTCATTTATTATTACAGTTTGTTCTCTCCCTATCAGAAAATCTTTAATCCACTAATGCAATGGACATAAATGCCGAAATATTTTAATTTTTTAAGCAAACTATGGTGGTAAAATTTGTCAAAAGCCTTGGAAAAATCTAGTAAGATAGCATCTATTTGTTCACTATTATCTTAATCTTTTGAAAAATCATCAATTAGTCCTATTAGTTGTGTTTCACATGATCTATATTTCCTAAGGCCATGATGGTATCGGGTGAGGACATTATGTTTGTCTAAGTGGTTTATGATGTTGCTACATATTATGTGTTCTAGGATTTTGCATGTGATGCTGGTAAGTGATACTGGTCTGTAGTTTCCTGGGTCAGATTTTTCTCCTTTTTTAAATAGGGGGTGGTGTTAGCTTCTTTCCAGTCCTTTGGTACTCTGCCCTAGTTAAGCGATGCCTGAAAGAGTATTTTGAACACTGGGGCTAGCTCATTGCTTAGTTCTTTGAGTACTCTAGCTGGAATACCATCAGGTCCAGACGCTTTATTTGATTTAGTCTATGTCAGTCTAAACTAGACCTAGAAATTCTAGATCTAGAATATACAAAGATTTTGATTAGAATATAAATCTAGATCTTATTTTAAAAATATAGATATGCTGTAAAAAAATCTAGATCTAGTTTTACAAATCTAGATTAGATCTAAATCTAGCTATTATGTCTTTTTAAAATACGAGTCATGATAACGAGGTTTAATAAACATTACTATACCGAGTTGTTTTAGCATTTCATTTAAAGAATGTATTCCATATGACGTCAAAGGAAAAAAATCATTACGTCACACGGCCTAGTTAGACAATGTCTCATCAATACCAACAGCATATCTTATCTTATATAATACAGACGTTACTTCAAAAAAGAAGATGATTACGTCCTACGCGTCATGCATATTAACCAATGACTTAAATTCTGCCAAGTCACTGGTTTTCCTGGCTAGCTCAGGCAACCCATTCCATGCTCCAATAGCGCTAGGGAAGAAGGAGTATTTGTACAAATTTTACCTAGCATATGGGACGTGGAATGTGCCTTTCTTTTTGTGTCTTTCATCTTTCAGAGTATTTTGTTGAATTTTGTTTTTGTATTGGAAGATTATGGTTTAGTGTTTTATGTATAGCTGCTACTTTACTTTTAAGTCTTCTGTCCTGAAGGCTTTTAAAATTTTTAGTGATTTTACAAAAGGTGTTACTCTAGTCAAATGTGAATATTCGTTTGTTATGAATTTTACTGCTCTATTTTGTGTCTGTTCCAGTTTCTTAATGTTTTCTTGAGTTCAGGGGTCCAAAATGGAGGATGCATATTCTATTATTGGCCTAACCAAGGTTAAATAACATTTCAGTTTTATGTTGTTATTTGATTTATAGAAATTTCTTTTAATAAATCCAAATGCTTTGTTTGATTTTTTTTGTATAGTTTCATCAATATATGGATTCCATGACTTTTTTAAAATTTATAATAACACCTAGGTATTTTGCGTTTTTAGTCTTTGTTACTGGTTTGCCATGAATAAGATAAGTGGAAGTAATTTGTTTTAGTTTTTTTTTTTTTGTTACTCTTAACAACTGACATTTTTCTGGGTGGAAAGACATGCTCCAATTTGATTCCCATTTCTGTAATTCATGTAATTCTCTTTGTAAAATATCTGTGTTATATGTTGTTTTTATTGTTCTATATATTATGCAATCGTCTGCAAATAATCTGACTTTTGTTCCTGAAGTAATGCAATTTGGTAAATCATTTATGTAAATTAAAAATAGTAGCTTAGTTCTTTGAGTAATCTAGCTGGAATACCATCAGGTCCAGATGCTTTATTTGGTTTGGTGTTGGCTAATAGTTTTTGGATTCTATTTTCTTGTACTACTATATCTTCTATTTTGTCTATTTGGTTCAAATTAAGTAATATGTTTTTGTCTCCAGGGGCTGAGAATGCTGATGCAAAGTATTTGTTTAGGATGTTTGCTTTAGTTCCATTATCATTATGTATTATGTTATGTTCATCTTTTAATGACGTTATGCCTGTTGTTTCCATTTTCTTAGACTTAATGTAGTACCATAGGTTTTTGTTGTTATCTTTAGATATATTACATTGTTTATGTATTCACTCTGCAGCTGTCTGCTTACTTTTTGGGTTAGGTGTTTAATTTTTATATACTTTTTGCAAACTCTTTCTGCCTTAGTTTCTTTAAATTTTCTATATAGGTTTTCCTTCTATTTACAAAGCTTCTTTAGTCTATTATTAAACCTGCATTTATTTATTTTGTTTGTTAGTTGGTATATGATTTTCTATAATGCTTTTAAGATGGTTTTTAATGAAATTCCAGAGTTTATCACTGGTTGGTTAATGTCTTTTTCTAACAAGAATGTTTGTTGAAAGTTAAATGCAGCTTGGTGTAGTTGTGTTAGGTTGCATTTATTTCAGAGTACGATTTTTCTTGTGGGTTTTGTATTGGCTACTGCTTTTATCTGACTGTGTATTTTTATGATCTCATGGTCTGATAGACCAGGGATAATATCATAATCAACTACTAATCCATGTCTGTTGGTTAAGAAGAGATCTAATGTGTTGTTTAATCTAGTTGGCTTTTTAATGATTTGATCTAAACTTAGGTTGTGTAAAGTTTCTATGAAAAGCACATTTATGTCCTTAAGGTTTTGGTGTTTATCTATGGTAAGTGTTTTCCAATTTATATCAGGTAGGTTGAAATCACCCATAATCCAAAAAACGGCATTTTTATTTGTCTCTTTAAGTGTAGTAAGTTGATTACATGGATTCTAAAATAGAATTTGGTGGTCTGTA
Organism: Biomphalaria pfeifferi; assembly: GCA_030265305.1. NCBI lineage: Eukaryota > Metazoa > Mollusca > Gastropoda > Planorbidae > Biomphalaria > Biomphalaria pfeifferi. The sequence continues at coordinate 846,887 of JASAOG010000145.1, read as the reverse complement.
AATACTGTATATTATTAGTGATATTGAGGTGGTATTAATTTTAAAAAATGTTGATTCTATATATCGAGGGATTATAGAGATTGGTGCACCAAGCGAGTTCTTTTAGCATTACAGCTAAAGAATTCATTTATATGACGTCAAAGGGAAAAAATTCCATTACGTCACACGGCCTAATTAGACTAAAATATGTCTCATCAATATCGAGGGATCATAGACATTAATGCAAGGAGTAAACTCCTTTAGCATTTTATTTAAAGAAATTACTCTATATGACGTCAAAGGAAAAATCCCTTACGTCACACGGCCTAGTTAGACTAAAAAATGGTTTCATCAATATGAGCCAATTATCGAGGGATCATAGCATTGGTGCACCGAGTGAGTTCTTTTAGAATTACATATGAAGAATTCATTCATATGACGTTAAAAGAAAAAAAAATCCATTACGTCACAATGGGCTAGTAAAAAAAATGTTTTTTTTAACAAGAGAGATTTCTTGAGGGTGCACGACCTCTGTTTCACAGAATTCTAATATAACTCATTTTAAGATATTAAAATTATTATTTAGATTAAAACGGCATTTTTTGTGCAATTTGTCTGTCAGTCTGTCCGTCCGTTATGTTAATAGAAAAGAACAAAACAATTAAAAAGTATTGAAAATTTGATAAACCTTTAATTTTCCTTCCGAAACATCGCAATAGTTTTAAGTATCTATAATAGATTGTTCCGGATGTTTGTATATATAGTGAGAGAAAAAGAGAATTCTATATAAATCTAAAACTGTTAATTAAATTTTTGGAATGGTTTCGTATAAAAAATTAGATATACCATAGCCTTCCGGAGAGATTATTTTTACCATATTATGGTGTTAGAAAGTTGTTTTCCTTTAAAATCGGAACATAATATTCATTAGATTTTAAAACTTTTAGTTAAAAAATTAACTGTAATGTACGACAGAAGAGCGATTTTATATAAATAGAGTTAGAATGTTTTTCATAAAAATCCGGAACAACCGATATTCGTAAATGAGAACAAAATTATTTGTTTTATTTATTAGAAGAGGGATTTCAAACAGTTATTTGTGTTAGTAGAGTTTTTATATTAAATTCGTAACAATTTTGGCGACGATTGGTAAGAAAATGTAAGTAATAATGGTGAATTTCTTTTCAAAATCAAATCCGGAACATTGTTAACATATACCAAAAAAACTGTTATGTTTCAGCAAGAAAATTCAATGTAAAATAAGTCTAAAAAGTGTTTTTCTATAATCGTTTCTAATAAATTCTGAACGACCTATTGTCGATATTTTAAAAAAAGTCATTTGACATAAATTTGTTTTAAGTTGAAAATACGGAAAGATTTGATATCGATAATTAAACTATAGTGACGTAGTTTCAAACAATGCGATTTCAAACAATCATTTGACATAGTTTCAGGTAACAACTTCATATTTAATGAAATATAAGTCAGTATAGAGATTTTCATATAGCATTTATATGCTATTTACATTAAAAAACCGGAACAACATATAATTGATAAAGTGTTTTGCAACGTTTAAGCACAAAAATTAAATATATAATATAAATTAGGGTTCGTTGACATTGATTTGTTTCTTCAAAACCATCCGGAACAACCTATTATAGATACTTAAAACTATATAAATGTTTCGAAAGAAACAATAAAGGTTAAATCAAATTTTAAATTCTTTTTAGTGTTGTTTTTTTTAAATCTAAACGTGCCTGACAGACCAACTAACAGACAAAACGCACAAAAATAAGCGGCTTTTATCCTGATGGGGCACTAAACAACAAAAAAAATCTGCTTGTTTAAAATTTTTTAATTAAAGCAATTTTTTTTCTAATCTAACCCACACGGACAGACCGACCAACAGACGAAACGCACAAAAATAAGCTTCTTTCATTCTGATGGGGGCAGTAAACAAAAAGTAAATAAAATCTGATTTTTAAAACAAGTTTAAGAAATTGGTTTAGCACTATGTCATGGTCGGCCTTTACGCTACTTCACCATTGTCGCAGCATAAAATGTCCATTTAAAAAATTGTGCGTGATATTTATATACAAAGTGCATTCTTAGCCGTTACATAAATGTTTTCTTTTAATTTTAGCAGCTAGTTGACCAGAAAAAAACACCTTTAACTATTATTTATGTTTGTTGTAAACATTTCTAGTACATATTATAAATATATTTGACTTCGTGATACTGGAAATACACAAAAGATTGTACATTTTTGTTAGCATATTGTAACATTGCCTCCCTTACATTTACGTAATTGTTTTAGAATTGGTGTATTTTTTTGAAAAAAAAAACACTTGCAAAATTAATTTTAGAAATTAAACGGTTTGCTTTTAGAAAACCAAAAGTAGCCGTTGCACCTAAACTTTTCAAGCCGCATTTAGTAGTGAAACAATATTTTTAATATCTCTTTTAGTTTTCAAGATCTGAATGTGACAGACGGACAGACGGACATTTTGCACAAACCTAATAGCGGCTTTTTCCCATTACGGGGACCGCTAAAAATTAGGATTTTAAAACCTTTAATGATTTTTTAAAAGGTTATTTTAAAAGGTGTTCCTGTAATCAATTGTGAATATTCATTTCTTATGAAACTCAGTCTATTTTGTGTCTGTTTTAATTTCTTAAAGTTTCCTTGAGTTAAGGGGTCGTTTTTTCTCCTGACGTTTATACCTGATTTCTCTTATCAGTTGTTGTGAGACATTGGTTTAAAATAATACTAAGCTTATAAATATAAAAAAAATCGCTTGTGAATATATGAATGAACCTGTTTTAGTCCATTAATTATAGTTGCTTTAAAAAATTTATTTCACACATATTCCATGGACCTCGTCACAATCGTCATAGATCTATACAATGAATTTATAATCTGTAATCCTATACTCTTAAGCGAGCAATTCTTGTATGTATGCATGTATATATATTTATATATAAATTTTATTTCGAAAACGGCTCTAACGATTTTCTTTAAAATTTCACGGTATGTGCATAATAGTGAGAAAAAAATTAACTCATTGGCCACATCAGGAAAACTCGAAGTAGACCGTTATATCGGTTTGAAAATGGCTCATTATCGAAAAATTAATTTCGGCTAGAATGTTTTATGAATGAAATTTTCTATATGACGTCAATGGGAAAAAAACTTGACACCGCTTACGTCACTAAGCTCACAGAAGTACACTAAGACTTTTCTTCGCAAACAAGAACAAGTTTAATGATTCCATTGGCGTAATTAAACATTTGCGCACCATCGTATTGTACAGTGATCCATTATGAAACTATGGAAGAAAAAAAATGAAATTAAATATCTTAATGTATGATTAGTTATTGTGTTTTAAAGGCTTTATAAATTGTTTACACTTTAATTGCGTACACCCGTAGGTAGCTTTTACTTTGTTATTATTTTGCTGGTGAATTATTGCAATGTGTTTAAGCTTCGAAGTCTACTGTCCCATACCAAAACATAAGAAATGGTCATAACACAGCTTATCTATGCCTTACCTTTCACAACCAGGGCCGGCCCTAACATTTGCGGAGTTCTATGTCAAATGGATTGCGCGCGGACCAGTAAGGGTAGGGATAAGGATAATAAGTGAAAATAAAGAGTTTGTATTAGAAAATAAATTCGTATTTGCATTACATTTTTATTAAATGAAAGCTGACGATGCCGTTTTCTTATATCACGCGTAGGACTGGCGTTTACCATATTGATTGACACCCAAAAATGACAATTTTGTCTTTTTAAGGACATTTTTATGAGTTTCAGGAGATTTTCAGGAGCTCCTTGAAAACAAGGAGACCACGGGAACCCTATTATAAATTATAATGGTATAATTTAATAATTTACACCTAGAATTAGCGTGAGGCTTTTGAACCTTCGTGGTCCACTGCGGCAGCATATGATATCCAGCGGATGATATCCAGCTCGCGGTCAACGAATTTTCATCACGCTGCTGCTTTTTTTTGGTTAACCTATAAACCTATAAACCTCGGTAAAACAGAAGTCAGGTTCCAGAAGTCACCCAATAAAACCTACTCAGCCCAAAGATCACCGCGTATAGACATTCCTTAAAGTTGTAGATAACTTCACATTATCTGGGAAGCATAGTATCAAATGACGCATTGCTTTAAAGAGAGGTTGATATGTGATCAGGGATAGTTGTGCTTTTGGAGGCCTCCAAGTGAGAGTGTGGCGAAATAAATCGCTACGCCTGTCTACAAACATCAATGTCAACCAGTAATTCTCTCAACCCCTCTATGTGGATCTGAGACATGAGTACTTTATAGAAAGCAACTAAGACTTCTTGAACGACTTCACCAAAGACCGCAATACAAACAGCGATATTCTTGCAAAATGGTATGAACTTCTTATAATCCGACAGTCACGCTTTGCAGGGCACTTATTCCGTATGGGTGACGAACATATTTTTGGCAATCTTTTTTTTTTTAGTAAGCTCAAAGGTTGTCGGAGTAAAAGAGATGCCTTACAATAACGCTTCTTTAGAAGACTAACGCGATGTTTTTAAGTCTCTTAGGAAAAAATGCGCGATTTTACTTTGTTACTAGGTGCACGTTTTACTCTATAACGTAGAGATTTTGCATCACTTGATGATTCTTACTAAAGCCACAATAATAAGGCTTGTCTTCGAGTCCGAAGTTTAGTGAGGAATGCAGTATTTCCGTCTTTTCGCCGTCTGCGTTTGCCCTCGGCAGCAGATTTTCTTTTGGTCTCAAATGTGTATCCCGCGGCCTTTGTGAGTGACCTCCAGCTGTCTCGTTCGGAGGCCGCATACAACCAGGTGCTCTCTTCTATGTCAGCCAAGGAAAGTTGACGCCTAAGCGTTTCCGTGGGGCGTCTCTGTTACGTCGACCACCTTTTAGCTCACCAAAAAAAGACTGTCTTTGGCATACGTTCGTCTCCCATACGGGATACGTGCCCTACCCAGTGCAACTGTTGGACCATAAGAAGTCCCTCTATACTCTCCATACGGGCGTTGGCAAGGACATCGCTGTTTGTAGTGCGGTCCTGCAACCGTATGTCCATGATGGAGCGCAAGCATCTTTGGTGAAAGCATTCAAGAAGTCTTAGTTGTTTTCTGTAAAAGTTTCCATGTCTCAGAGCCATAATGAATATATTAATTGCAATATTAAATATCAGAAAGTAACCATTTTAGAAGTTACACTACAAAGACTTTCTTCCAAGCCTATAATAGCCCGATAGTTTTACGCGAAAGAAGCAATGTAAAACGTTAAGACGTGAGCTGTGATTTTCTATAGGCCTACTGTTGGGGGAGACTTTCTTTTCTAATCGCCATTACATTGAGAACTGACAGAACGAAAAAGCAACTCTTCGGACTGAAAGTCTTTACCCGATCGTTCATTTTCGTAATTACAACAATATTCCCAAAATGACTTCGGGTATATATCCTCCCGGGTTCGCTGTTCTGCCTCATCGTGGCATCCGGGTGGAAACGGCTATTTGAGGAGATAGCTAGGCAAAACGAATGGCAAAACATAACTCCCGTGGGGATGCCCATGGGTAGACGAGAGTCCACCCCTTGCACGGGCGGGGTTGTAAAAAAGTCCTCACAAAAACTGTCACACATCCATGCGCCGTTCCTCAAAGGACCGTTCCATAAATGGCGGTTCCCCCACGGTTAGCTTGGTACAAAGAAGGAAGATGACGGAGGCTCCCAGTGCTCCTAGGCCTTCGGCCATGTGTCGGAGGCTGAAGACATTGGATACAGCAATGCTTTATATAGGCATTGACTAGGGTCGCTCTCAAACAGAACTGTGTTCCACAGGTTTGTTTTTCTTTTTTACTGTTACGGCTGGACGACCTAACAGGTTTTTTCTTTTCAAACTTTGAGCTCGAAGAGCCTTCGGCTCAGCTCAGAAGACAATCAAACGGTATATATCCTTCCTTCACAAATTATTCATCCGAGCGAGGCTCGGTCACCTGATATTCTATATCCTATACTCTTAAGCAAGCAATTCTTGTATATATATTTATATATATATAAATTTTATTTCGAAAACGGCTCTAACGATTTTCTTTAAAATTGCAAGGTACGTGCATATTAGTGCGAAAAAATTTCTCAACTCATTGGCAACATCAGGTAAACTCGAGGTCGACTGTTTTATCGGTTGGAAAATGGCTCATTATCGAAAAATAAATTTTGGCTAGAATGTTTTATGAATGAAAATTTTCCATGACGTAAACGGGAAGAACGCTGCTTACGTCACAAGGCTTATCGCAGTACACTAAAATATTTCTTTGCAAACAAGAACGAGTTTTAAAGAATCAATAGACCTATTTAAATATTTGCGCACCGTCTTATTGTAGATTGATCATTTATGAAACTATGTTGATGTATGATTTCTTATTGTGTTTTAAAGACTTTGTAGATTGTTTACACTTTAATTGCGTAAATCCGTAGGTAGTTTTTTACTTTGTTATTATATTTCTGGTGAATTATTGCAATGTGTTCAAGCTTCGTAGTCTACTGTCCCATACCAAAAACGTAGGAAACGGTCATAACACAGCTTATCTATGCCTAACTTGCACACACTGAACATGATAACCAGGGCCGCCCTAACATTTGCAGGGTCCTATGTGAAATGGATTGCGCGCGGCCTAATCAGAGTAGGGATACGAATAATAAGTAAAAATGTAAATTTTGTATTAGAAAATAAATTCGTCTTTACATTACATTTTTACTAAATGAAAGCTGACAATGTCGTTTTTTTTTATCGCACGTAGGATTGGCGTTTACCATATTGATTGACATCCCAAAATGACAATTTTGTCTATTTTAAGGACATTTTTATGAGTTTCAGGAGATTTCCAGGACCTCCTTGAAAACAAGGAGACCACGGGAACCCTATTATAAGTTATAATGGTTTAATTTATGATTTACACCTAGAATTAGCGCGGGGCTTATGAAAGTTCGTGGAAATCATGTTCCAGATGTTATGTTACAGAAGCACCCTATAAAACCTGCTCAACCCAAAGATCACCGCGCAAAGACATCCCTTAACGTGAAAGGGATGACTTCACATATCTGGGAAGCATAGTATCAAAAGACGCATTGCTTTGAAGGGAGGTTGATATGTGATCAAGCCTCCAAGCGAGAATGTCGTGAAATAAATCGCTCCGCCTGTCTACAAAAAATCAGTGTCTACCAAATAGTGGCTATCTCAACCCTACGTTGTGGATCTGAGACATGAGTATTTTATAGAAAGCAACTAAGACTTCTTGAACACCTTCACCAAAGATATTTGCACACCATCATAGACATACTGTGGCAAGACCGCACTACAAACAGCGATATTCATGCGAAATGATATGAACTTCCTATAGTCTGTCAGTCGCGCTGGGCAGGGCACTTTTTTTAATGAGCTGAAAGGTGGTCAGCGTAACAGAGATGCCCCACAATAACACTTCTTTGGAATACTAACGCGATGTTTTTAAGTCTCTTAGGAAAAAATGCGCTATTTTACTTTGTTACAAGGTGTACGTTTTACCCTATAACTTAGAGATTTTGCATCACTTGATGCTTCGTACTAAAGCCATAATGAATAAACTAATTGCAATATGAAATGTCAGAACGTAACCATTTGAGAAGTTACACTACAAAAACTTTCTTCCAAGCCAATAATAGCCCAATAGTTTTACGCAAAAGATGCATTGTAAAACGACACGACGTGAGTTGTGGCTTGTCTAGACTGTAGGAGGACTTTTCGTAATTACAAAAATATTCCCAAAATGACTTCTGGCATATATCCTTCCTTAACAAATTATTCATCCGAGTGAGGCTCGGTCACCTGGTACTAATCATAAATATTCACGTTGAATTCCAATTGTAACTATAGAATCAGTAAAGATCTACTTCTAGAATATATATCTAGGATATACATATAGTAGAAACAGAATACAAGATAATCGGAATTTACTGGTATTCTAGATCTAGAGTCTTAGAAAGTCTTGATTTTAGACTAGTTTTAAGTCTAGTACACTATAGAATCCTATATATATATACGCTGCCTTCGTGGACCTCACCAAGGCTTTCGACACGGTCAATGGTCAATGATTAATTGAGGATTTCGGCCAGGCTCGGATGCTTAACTACGCTCCTATTCATTCTCAAGCAGTTTCATGTGGGACAAAAAGGCATAATGGTGACATGTTGATCATTTCCCAATAGAAAGTGCAAGCTGTGTACTTGCCCCAACTCTATTCGCTATCTTATTTGGCGTAATGCTGGGTCATCAACATCACGTTTCGTTTGGACGGCAATCTTCAAAAGAAATGGTTATAACAGAGCTTCTCTATGCCGATGATTATGCTAGTCCCTGCTAGCCCACAATGAACATGATCTCCAGATACGATCCCGCTTCTTTCTGTTCATCCATTAATCTTGAGAAAGCAGAAGTATGTGGGACGAATGTATGCCAAAAGCAGTCTCTTTTTGGTGAGCGAGACAAACAGCTGAAGGTCACTCACACAGGCTGCGGAATGCACATTTGAGACCAAAAGGAAATCCGCTGTCGAAGATAGACGCAGACGGCGAAAAGAAAATGTTAATCGACCTATCTAGCCTCAAGATAGAATCTAGATTTCTAAACTAGATTCGATCTGGAATGTAGATCTAGATATAGAGTCTATTTAATGACAATGTCAGTGATTCCAAAGATAAATGATGAATGAAGTGTTTACTATGTATTTTAATGTTTTACGAATCACATGTGCCCATGTGGTGATATGACTACGCCTACGGCTTACGCAGAACCGTGAATGGCGTGAACTGTATACGTATACGCAGAACCTATTGCGACTTGACGGCTTTTGTAAATTTGTCTGCTGTGCTGTACGAGATGCCAAAAAATATGTAGCTTCTAAAGTTCTACAACAATAGATCTGTTCCACTTAATTTATTAACATAAATCTATTAATCTCATTTATAATAAGTAGCTCTAGATCTACTATTTTACCAATGCATTCATACAGAATTTAATATGTAGATTTAATTATACTAACAAAGAGTTGTAATTTAGCTCTATACGTTGTTAGCAAATAGCGTTGCAAAAAAAAAAAAAAAAAAAAAAAAACCTAGGTATTTCTAAACTATGATACTTGGTGTGTAATAGAAAAACAGCACCTACCCAAATGAATTGTAAATAGAAAGCAAAATACCCATATTTATTGTAGTATATATAAGTATGTGGTTTTATATTATATAACCTTCGTAACTTCTTATAGAGAAATGACTTTTATAAATACTTTTACTGAAAAATTGGGTCATTCGCGTCTGACACATAAATAATTTGTATGTTCAGCAACAAAGCCCATTGTACATTTATTGAATATAAAAGTACGAACCATACTCTGCCACTTCAAATAATTGACTCTTCTCTCCTGAAACAGTCTGCAAAATATTACAAGAAACTAAGTTTGAAAACTGTTTACACTTTATTATGTCTAGTTACTTTATTTTTTAGACGCCCCCAAATTAAAAATGTCACTGTAGTTTATTTGTCGTTCGTCTGTCGGCATGTCACGTTTTGGTCTCATAGACCAAAAATCCGATTTGAAAATCCGATTTTACCCTAATCTTGAGCGTGTTAGAATTGAGTGCAGTGGCTAGTTTCTGAAATGAAATTCCTATGTTGTTGTTTTTTAAATTAAATGTGCAATCCGCTATTAATATTTTTATGTATACTTTAAAGTCTTGTATAGTATGTAATATGAATATGAACCAAAGTAATGTAAAAGTATTGTAGAGTATGTGACACTATGTGATATGAATATGAATCAAATAAATGTAATCTTTAAAAAGGGGAAATAAAAAAAAATATATCGTTATTCTTGAACTACGAAGCAATATTTAAGGCCAACTTAATGCTACAACTATGTGTTAAAGGCTTATTGTGTGTCTACATGAATGAATGGTCTGCATATTCAATTATTATAAAATCAAAAATGTTTCATTTTAGATAAATAACAAAAAATTCGTTGCATCTAATTATAGATCGACACAACATGGTCAAAATGGCGATTTAGTCTTTGAGATCAACACGCCTTTAGTTGCTAGAAGGACGAACATTTTAGAGTCTACACAAAACTAATGGCTCGATGGACGAACACAAAACTAATACCGGTTTTTCCCCGAACAAAGGCTGCTAAAAATATGCTCTTTGAGAAATATTCACCTCAGTTCTGACATTTATTTTCCATGTTCCAAAAGAAGGCTGATCACTTAAATCAAAGAAACCTTCCACTACACCAAATGTTCCGCTGACTCCACTCAAAACATTGATTTTATTATCATAAGGATCCTAAATGAAAGAGTACAGGCAAGCAATAGTTTGTTTAAGCACACAGTGCATAATAATAAAGTTATCAATTTCTTTTGATTTGATTAACGTCAACAGCAAGATGCAATGTGGGAAAAAAAAATTACCAGAATTTCATAATGAAATGTTCCAGTGTAAAGTTGTAAGTTGTAATATACTGCCAGGATTCTGAAGTTTACTAGAGAAAATGAGAAAAAAAATATTTAAACGTTTAGAATTATATTTGTCTTGAACGTTGAGTAATATATTTCACAAAAATAGAGAGAGAGTTTCTGTGATACAAGGTCGTAGGCCACCGAATAGGGTCAGGCGTACTTTCACACAAACATTTAGTTCACAACTTCACATATTGATGAGGCTAGCTTATCTCAAGTGGAAGATTTTAAATCTTTTGAACTAAATGTTCAAACAAATTTGATAATTACGTTTTCAAAAGACCGTAAAAAACTATTGCCCGTTCAAACATATATCCAACCTTTTTAAACAATCTTTTTCATTCAATATACTAGCAGCATCATTATAAATGTGCCACAAAACACCTAAAACGTTTTTTTTTCTTTTTATGTAGATAGAATGCAATACCCTATTTGTTTTTAATCTTCACTTCCCGTAATACATATAATATTATACTTTCAATTAATTGTCTTAAAAATAGTGCAGGCCACTATACTTACTTTGAAAACCAAAGTATGTGCTATTAGAATACCAAAAGTAAACGTTACACTTATTTTCAGTAATTAAATGTACTAGGAATGAGCATTTAGTTTTTTGAGATATAAACGAAAACACATCAGACAGAAACACAGAAACATTAAAAGTATCTAAACATAATAAAAAAATCTTTATTATTTTAGATTTAGATATCAATTCACTCTGTCTGTCTAATAAAAGTTTCAATTGACTCTGTCTGTCTGGCAAAAAAATTGTCTACGTTATTTTTCCGACACCCAATCTCGGATCAAGCTGACGTTTTACAATACTATTTCTTCTACCTGACAACACAAGATCAATACAAAATAACGTATCAATTACTTAATTAACTATTGGTAATTAATTATTTTATTAGGTATCTCAAACAAGGGAATGAATTTGTACTTGATTGAAATTGTGGTTTAAGCTGAATTATTCCACTTTATTGGTCGTTGTCTGAGGCTTGGTGAACACAAACATGAGATAAAAACTATTAAATAACTATACAATCTATCATGTTCATAAACTCTTCACTAGCAGATTGGCTACCTCGTTGGCTTGAGAAGCCTGAGAAGGCTTTAGCCCACAAGTTCAAATCAGGTAGTTTACATTTTTAAAATAAATACGTGTAAAAAGCGATCACTCAGATACCTCATTCTTTCTCCCCGTACCCTTTTCCAAATGATCCAAACAAGTGATAATATCATAGCGTATTGAGAAAGCTTGAAGCATGACATTGCTTTAAACAAAAACAATTAGTAGAAATATTTCTAATTGCACAGATTTATTATTGTTAGTCTAGATCTATTACGAATTAAATGACATGACTGATCCAAACTAAATGATACAACTACTCAGTGATACAAATCAAATTATCGTCAAAGGTCATAATATCGCAAGATGAATTCAAAATGTTTAGTCATTGATTTCTTAGATTCTAGATTAAGCTAGATGTACATTCAACTAAATTTTATTTCAACAATAAGATTGGCGTTTTCACTTTAGTTATAACATTTTTTTCATCGCGTTGTCGTCACCTACGATATTTCCTATGACAATTGGTCTTAAGGTCATGAACTTGCAGAGCTTGAAAAAATGAAATAATATTGGCTAAATAAACTCCATTTCAAGTTATTTTAAATCATTGAGAGTTCAATATGTAATATTTTGATTGGATGCTAACTGTCTCTTATATTCCTAAAAATAACTTTTCAGTTTCAGTACGGAGTGGTTTCAAAAGTTTATCAAACGTAAATAAGACAATTAGATCTATTATAGATTTAAACTTTTCTACAGAAAATATTTTTATTTCATTTGTAGGGACTATTATTTAGTCATATAGGATACATGATAAATAATAATAACATTGATTTTCATGACGTAGCCAGGATTTTTTTTTCGGGGGGGGGGGGTGTTGGGGGATTTTCTCGCTCCCTAAAAAAATAATAATAATATATCTATATTATAAAGTAGAATGTGAGGTGTATGTATGTATGTATGTATGTATGTTACTTATAGATGTCAAAACCGCTTGACCAATCTTGATAAAACTAGGCAGGAATGTTCCTTGGGTACTAACTTAGACCGTAGTGTATGTATTGTAGCCCTAAAACAAACATAAGACCCTCAAAAAAAATAAAGTTGTCCGACTCTATTACAGCTATAGTATTTTATGGATCTAGGCCATGGTTTACAATGTTGACATGAGAAAAGATCGAAAGGATTTAGATCAGATTTTAAGAAATACACTTTGCGCACATAGTTTTTTACTTAGACACATGAAAATACAAAAGAAGATCCATTGATTTCATTATGTAATAAAATTAACTTTCACTTTGTGTTTCAAAAGCATTTTTTACATAAATTATTTCCTGATATCTGTGACAACAGATTTCCTGGAAACATTCTTTCATTAGACATTACCAATTGGTTACACATTAACACATCTCTCTACTGAGTCTATTCCTAGGTCTAGGTCTAAAACTCTTATTGAACTCTAAGATGATAAAACTTCTTTTCGCAAAGATAGTTTTGTGCTTTAACACATAAACATACTAATTATTGTCCGTTCATTTGATATTTTAATTAATTTAACATTCAAATTTGTTTTTCTAAAGCATTTTTAATACATTCGTTCGCTGTTCGCTAAAGTTGCGTAGCCGTGATGAGATTGGCCTATATTCATTCATGAAAAAAGGTCACGCATGCGCCACACAGAATGAACTCTATAAAAGCCAATTTTTAACTCTAGATTAGTGTTGATTTAGATCTATGTCTACCTCAAGATCTACTTTATACTTCAACACATGAACATACAAAATTAAGTCTATTCATCTCAAATTTTAATCAAATATATGTAGGCCTACAAGCAAATGTTTTAATTTGAAAAAATGGATTTAAGCCTATCAGCTATTTTTATTTGATAGCTTCATTCACATTATTTTTACGTTGACACATTCGCTTTACATATTACATTATTATTTCCTTTTATTGTGACTATATCGACAGTAATGCGCAAATAAAGACCCGCAGGTCGCGGGTAACATGTCTAGTATATATATATATATATATATATATGTGTGTGTGTGTGTGTGTGTGTGTGTGTGTGTTTGTTAGTGTGTGTGTATATATAATCGTAATACATTATGTCCCTTCATTCTTTCGGAAGATGTTTATTGTACCCGAGAATAGGCTCTTCCTGGAGTTAGTGGGAAAATTGTACACTCCCCCTTGCTGGCAAAGGGGTATGGGGGAGCGCTATGAGCTCCCCCTGCGCGGGGCGAAGCCCCGCCCCCAAGCACTATTTCCGGCATTGAAAGCCAAAATGCATATTCTGAGGAATCTACACTGCATTATCCCGCAAAAATATACACACACACATAATTAATCTTTATTACATGCTTACCCTTTATTCTTTCGGAAGACGTTTATTGTATCCTACAATATGTTTTTCCAGGAGTAAGTGGGAAAATTGTAGACTCTGAGGAAGCGCTGTGAGCCTTACCTCCAAGCACTATTTCCGGTATTGAAAACCAACAAAATACATATTCTGATGTATCTACATGTATTATCTTGCTATTAAAAAGTTTTATTTTAAAAACCTTTTGTGGTATTTTTACTAACTTAGATCCTTCCGCACCGTTCGGCTCCGTGGGCGGAAAACTGTTTCCACAAAAATCTAATACTGGTAAAGTCTGAAGTCTTTTCACACCTTCTCTGAGGACCTCCTGTGACAGGTTTTCGCGTGTGACGTGTGTTTGGGTTGTTTAATATCTAGGGGATGATTATTTTTGAAGCTATCACACACCGACCTATCAGCATATAAATCGGGAGCAGGCACGCAACGAGATAAGCAATAAAAGAGAGATACAAAGTTAAAATTGAAAATTATTTATTTACATAAATATTTACATAGACGAATAAAAAGGGGGGAGGGTTTGCATCTATCTCTAATCAGTACTATATTTAATCATCACTCTTGCACTTAATAAGAGAGTATGTCACTTTGTCTTCTGAACTTAGCTGGCTGTCCTGCTTGGGTCGCAGCTGGCTGTGTCCTGGCTTGAGGTTCTGCAGTTGTGTCCTGGCTAGAGGTGGCGCTCTAGCGGTTAGAGGGACACCGGTGATACAGTGGAGTCTCAATCCAAAGTTCTGATATCTGTAGTAGGTACAGTAGGGTGGATGGCCGGCTACCGTGGGCATGCGTATACTGCAGGCAGAGCTGATGTGCCGTGGGCAGCGTAGTTTGCAGGATAAGTCCAGTGAGTTGTGGGGATCTGGCGGAGCTATGACGTCTCGCACAGACACGGAGTCTATAGGGACGTCGTACCTAATAAGTTGACAAGTGGGCTGTCGAATAGGCAGGCAGGTAGAGCCGATAGCGCCAAGTAGTAGATCGCAGTGCTGGCTAGCACCAAATAAAGTAGTTGATTGATATGGAATAAGTAGACAAGTGATCCGATAAATAGTTGAGTAGATCCCAGTAGGCAGGAGATGATACTCAATAACAAAAAGTGCAGTGATCCGATAAAAAGTTGAGTAGATCCCAGTAGGCAGGTGATCCGAATAAATAGGCATTTGAGTAGGTTGACGAGTGGCAGTCAAACAATGCCGAAAAAATAGCCAGGTGAATGGTAGAGCCGCATAGGCGATTGAGTAGGTTGACGAGTGGCTTGTCAAACAATATCGAATAAATAGGCAGGTGATCCAAACAAATAGTTGAGTAGATGCCAGTAGACAGGAGATGATACTCAATAACAAATAGGCAAGTAAATAGGCAGACACCTTAGGGAGGCACAGGGTATTCCTCTAGGAGTAAGAATGTATGAAATAGTCCAGACTCGATTGCCAGCGAAAGAGAAAAGAGCGGGTCTGGTTTGACTTAGTCTACCTTATAAAGGTCCGGGAAAGATGGGCGGAAACAGGAAATGCGATAAGCCAAAGATTATCTCTCACGTGGGCGAAGTCCGACAAAAGTCGTACCTTGGAGTGTCACGAGGCGTGTGACACGGATAATCTCCTTGATCAAAGAGAGACGTGGGAGAAGGGGGGGGGGGAGGAAAGAGTGATTTGTATCCCACCCAAGGTGGAGTCAACTTCGACCGCCAGACATCCGGTGGGTAAGACCAAAGAGACTGTGTGTTTATCTTTCCCCGATCAAGGAGAGATAAGTGAAAGCCGGGTGATAAAATTGAGGATAGAACGGGGAAATAATTAAAATAAAATAAATAAATAATAAATAATAAAAATTAATGCTGTGATAAAATTGAGTGACTCTGACAGCAAGCTTTTGACTTGTCACACCTCCAAGAAAGCGTAACGTGAAGTTCTACTAAGATGTCCCTGTTTGCGCTTTCTTCGTATTGGCCTCCATGCCGTCGCAACTGTTTGTATGCGTAATTCATTTTGTCGGAGAACATGTCCCGCAAACCTTATTACTACGCTCTGTCGACTCCCAGTTCGGCATAGGATTTCTTTGATTGAGACCCGATTTCTATAACTAACTACAAAAATTAGTAATTCGGTGACTGTAGTTTGCTTTAGATTTTATAACGAAAAGGAAAGTTTTATCGTCAAAATAATCTTTTGAGGAGTTTTAAACTAAAAAATCTGTGGAGTATTTTTTTTTACAAATTCAAAGCTTCATTTAGATACACTCATAGAATCTGGTGAGAGTAGTTTGTTTTAGAATAATACTGAAGAGGGGGTTTTTCAACCTCAAAACCACCATTCAGGGGGATTTTAAACTCGAAAACATCTAGTGGGTTTTTAAACTCAAAAACCTCATTGGCTTAAAGAACTTTAGTGTTTAATTATCTTTTTTTTTATATATTGAAGAGGTATTTTCTTAGCATCAAACCCCACTGAAGGGGGGTTTAAACTCAAAACCCTCTTTGGCTACGCTAAAAGCATTTTGAGAGCGTAATTTGCTTTTTTTTTTTATTGAAGATGTATTTTTTTTAGCTTCAAACCCCGCTGGAGGGGGTTTAAACTCAAAACCCCTATGGCAACGTTTATAGCATTTTGATTGCGTAATTTCCTTTTTTTTATATTGAAGATTTATTTTTTTAGTTTCAAACCCCGCTGAAGGAGGGGGGTTGACATCTACACCCCTTTGGCTGCTCTCATAGAATTTTGAGTGTGTACTTTGCTTTTTTATACTGAAGAGGGGGGATATTGTAAATTTCGGAGGGGGTTTTAAAATCTAAATCTTAGCTATGCTATTGGAATTTGGGGATTATCGTTTACATTAATTTTTTTTTTGTTTTATAAAAAAGGGGGGTTTAACTGCAAAACCTCCTGGTAGGAGGGTTTAAACTTAAAACACCCTTGGCTGCTCTGGGGCAAGTGATGGTTTAGTATTAAAATCTCAATAAAATAAACAAAATCAAAGCAAAAAATCAGTAACTTTATTCCGACTCAATCCACCCTAGGGGGATTTCATTTCGGGGGGGGGGGGGGGGGTTAACCCCAACCCACCCACCCCCCGGCTACGCCCATGTTGATTTTACATCTACAATCTAGACCTAGACAAGATCATTCTTTTGCTTGGATAAACCATCTAAGCATATTTCTTATAGAAGCCTATAAAAATACATAGCCTATATATATATATAGATCTTTATAGATCTGAGAAGTAAGTAAATAGGTATATAATAAACTATAAAGTATCAGAGATCATGATTAAACATAAATTTACATCTAGATCTACATCTATTAAAATAGTTTCTAGACTCTAGGTATAGATCTAAATATAGATATCTATGTAATTGTGTATGATGTCGAATGTTTTGATAACTTTAGTAATACTTTCACATTCACTCTATCACTTTAATTATTATTATTTTGTTTTATTGTTTCTAATACACTAGATCATTGACTATATCGAAAATCAAGTCTCTCGGGCCGAGGGTAATATTCGACTGGTAAATTACAATGGATACAATTTTCAAAAAAAATAAAAGCTACTTTATAAAATCTAAAATGCTTATTTTATTAATAATCTTTCAAAAGTTATAAAATTCAAAAGGTTTTTTTAAAAGTCGATTAAGATCTAAAAGTTTTTCTCCTTGGATCATCAACTTCCAAATACTCAATCATTTGTGTCTAATGGTGAACACGTTTTGAAAAAAAAATTTACAAATTCAATTTTTTATGGCTTTTATTTATACGGCATTTTAAAATTCATTAGTTTAAAAAAAAAATCACAGTTTAGTGAATTCTTCTACCTTCGATTAAATCCAAAGGCGCCACTATCCCAATCGATTGATTGACTGAAACGCTTTTATCCAGACATGGACGGGAGCTCTCCGTAGTCCTGTCTGAGGGCTCTCAGCAGTAATGGTCATGAACCGATCAAGGGAACAGCATCCGTGAACTGTGTACACAGCAGACTGCGCTTCGGTCCTTGACCCACTCTCTATAATTTTAAGCGACCGAGCGTTTCTATAGTATACTGTAACGCTGCTGTTCGGTGTAAGGGCAGACTTTTCGGACTGGGTCACCGGGTTATTTGTTCCATCCCACCCCGAGTGAGATTTAATAAAAAGCTTCCCCAGGATCACCCGAAAGAGGCCTTGTTCGCTTTCAGTTCTTAGCCTATCTAGTTCCACTACTAGAAGTTTCAACAGAGGCGCCACGATAAAGCGACGGAGACTGACTGAATCTTCCAGATTTATTCTCCATATCTATATGTCTTCTATCCAGCTGGTAGCCTGTAAGTTTTATTAAACCTACATTACATAGGCTATATTCAAAATAACTAATTAGTAAATGCTTACCTCTCTCTTTAGGTTTGTAGATGGCTTTATCAGTTTGGATCAATATTGATAAAATATCAGAAGATATTTGAATATCAATTTTCTCTTCAAACTGCAGTGGATTATATCCTCTTAGAAGAATCAAACAGTAACGACAGTCTAAGTTGAAGTCAATCTGGTAATTTAAGTTGAAAGTTGCATAGTAAAGAATGCGTTCAATGAAATACAACCTGTAAGTAAACCTGCAGGCCGCGGGTCATTCGGCTAGTCAAATATAAAATACTGAAAAAACGGGTTAACCCGATTTGTTAAAAAGTTTCGTTCTTTAATAAAGCTGCATTTAGTAACCTAATTATTTAAGGGTGAAACTTATCAGATTCAGAGTTTTTAACCACAGGCATTTACGAGAAGTACTCGAAATTTAGTATCAAAACATTCCAAAGTTCCGTACCACATTAGTATCCGCTGGCTTAGCAGCGGCAAGGTATTGAAAAGAATATCTCTATGAAGAAATTGTTATGTTCCTTGAAGGACATTGACTGTGACTTTGTTACTAATTTTTGTAGTGAAAAGTGGAATACATACTTCATGTTATTGTGCACCTACTTCTCATAGATTGTTTAACCATAAAATGTATGTGCATGTTAAATTCTTAGCAAACAAAGTTCTCCTATTTCTCACGGCAAGCTATTAAAAACAGGCATTGTCATTCTTTTTTTTTTTTTTGCTGAAAGGTGAAACCATTTTAGTGAAATGGTTGAAAAGTACAAGAATTATTTGGATTCCTTGATTAAGGAATTTGAAAGCGAATTTTAAGACGCCAAGAACTTGGAGCCAGTTTTCAATACTCTCAGTTCACCATTAATTACAGAAGCTGCTTCAGCTCTACAGAATATGTCTCAAAGCAAATTATGAACTGATAAAGAAGTCATTTCTTCGGTGGAGCTCTTGTAATTCCGTAAGTGGGAGTGTAAAAAATGAAATGTAAATGTATAATGCAGTTAAAATGTGAATTAAAAGACATTATACATAGTTTACTAGCGTATTTTTCTAAGTTGTAAGTACATATTTTTTATATATATATTATATTGTTTTTTATGCGCCCTCCATTGAAAAAGGTTGCCCGCCCCAGTTTTAAATAAAACCATCTTGAATTGTTTGTTCGGCTGAAGAATGTATTTCATGGCCAAAACACAAACAATCGAGAGCCCTCCTTCAGCCTCACACAGCTTGCACACTCTTAGGTTGGTGTCTGTACATTTCAAAAAGACTAAGACTAAGACTAAAACTGCTTTATTGATCCTTACGGAAATTTGTTGTGATTATAAGGAATCTTTTTTCATATAAAGACAACACAACAGAAAAATAATATAAATACAACAGACAACATAAAGAGTTCATTCAGCGACTACACACAGGTATCTTGGTGCATTTCATGTTCCCTGATCAATGAATGGCGGTGATAAAGTCTGACCGAGTGAGGTACGAATTTTACAGAACAGAAATGCAAATAAAAGACGCTCTAATTATTCATTCAAAAGTAACATTATAAACTTACTGGAACTAATACCTATTGATCGAGTCTTGAAACGTAGTTATTTTTATGTAATTTTTATGTAATTGAAAGATAAGATATAGTTTTTAAAGCTAATATAAATAATAAAATAATAACTTACTGGCATTGACAGAGTCCCTCTAACTCCTATTGAAAATACATAAAAAAAAAAAAGAAATTGAACTATTATACTTCCACAGTAATGGGTCGAACTGCATATGCAAGGGTGTTTATTTTGAATAGAAATGGTATGATATAATACAACAGAAAACAGTCTGTTCACCTCCGCATTTTTTAATAAACCGAAAAAAAATTAGTTCTCACTTTCTGGGTGCTATGTGTTGCGGAGACGTTTGGACAAGCCTACAGATATTTGTTTCTGGGTGCTATGTGTTGCGGATACGTTTGGACAAGCCTACAGATATTTGTTTCTGGGTGTTATGTGTTGCGGAGACGTTTGGACAAGCCTCTACAGATATTTGTTTCTGGGTGCTATGTGTTGCGGAGACGTTTGGACAAGTCTCTACAGATATTTGTTTCTGGGTGCTATGTGTTGCGGAGACGTTTGGACAAGCCTACAGATATTTGTTTCTGGGTGCTATGTGTTGCGGAGACGTTTGGACAAGCCTACAGATATTTGTTTCTGGGTGCTATGTGTTGCGGAGACGTTTGGACAAGCCTACAATATTTGTTTCTGGGTGTTATGTGTTGCGGAGACGTTTGGACAAGCCTCTACAGATATTTGTTTCTGGGTGCTATGTGTTGCGGAGACGTTTAGACAAGCCTCTACAGATATTTGTTTCTGGGTGCTATGTGTTGCGGAGACGTTTGGACAAGCCTACAGATATTTGTTTCTGGGTGCTATGTGCTGCGGAGACGTTTGGACAAGACTATAGATATTTGTTTCTGGGTGCTATGTGTTGCGGAGACGTTTGGACAAGCCTACAGATATTTGTTTCTGGGTGCTATGTGTTGCGGAGACGTTTGGACAAGCCTACAGATATTTGTTTCTGGGTGCTATGTGTTGCGGAGACGTTTGGACAAGCCTACAGATATTTGTTTAACCTTTTTTTTTTAAACATCATCATGTTTCTCACCTGGTGAAAATTTGCCATTTGCAATTTGTAACGTTTGTGGATCCTTATATTCATAGACGCTGCCACGATCTTGTAGTATTGCTTCTACTGTCACATTGTCAATATTTTGTTTCAAGATGTCAACACTAATGTCATACGTGGTGCCCTTCACAACATGACGTGGCGCCGAAATAAAATAATTTCCCCTGAGGAAAACAGGTGTGTGAAATGTTATCGATGTCTCAACAAAATGTGTTCTTATAAGTCGGTTAGGGTTAGGGTTGACTGCCATTGATGAAATCCTACATCTAAGTTAATGTTGTGTAATATATTATCAGAAAAAACATTGAGATATTTCTAATGGGAATACATAGTTTAAATAAAAAATAAGAAAAACATTAATTTTTTTAATAGAAAAGACGATACCTCCTTAATTTAACTAATAGAGTGATTTTTTTTCTTAATAATTAATGAATGTAAGATTAAAAAACAATGGATCATTTTTACCCCACCCCATTCTAATCATTCTCCTCCCCCATCCCCCGAGAAAGAATCCTTGTTAAGCTAATGAATAGATGTACTAGATCTTACAATATTCCAATTTATTCAACAATCAGGAATCAATGTACTCAGCACTCTTTTTTTCCCCAAGATCTCGTAATGATGTTGGAAGGTTCAGTCCTACATCCGAGATCCATTGCGGAGGGGGTTTCGAAATCAAGCAGCTCTCCTTGTAGTTTTTCTTTTACAAAGGTTTTTGGAGATCAGTGTCTTGTTCAAACCGGTCAATTTAACTTTGCTGCACATGGAGGCACTCTCTTAACCAGTAATTCCCAAAGTGGTCTATCTAGACCCCAGGCGACTTCCAAGGGGTCATCGAGAGTGAAATAATGAATTGGATGTTTTTAAGATGTAAATGGGGGTCTACGATAGAGGGTATCATTTCAGCATGTCGAGACTTACAATTTTATTTCCCCCAAAAAAGAAATAACTCATACACATATATGATTTGTATCTTAGTTAAAATCCTTTGAAATTTAACCCTGTCAATTTAATTCTTCCTATGTCAACATCTTATTGAAGTATCTTAAGTGTCTACGTGAAACTAACATTAAAATTTAGAAAATTTAGACAGTACAGTGTTGGTTACTTTAAATTTAGCTTCATTCCTTTTTTCATTATCTGTGGGTCTTGTATGCAACAAAATTTAAGTAATTACTCCATGAAACCATCTAAGGTGGAATATCATTTGAGAAGATAGCACCCTGATAAAATAGTTAAAGATTCGAAATACTTCGAACACTCAAAGATAAAGTTCAGAGTAGACACAGCGTGTAGCACAGCTAGCCACAAACTGCCTAAGGGACACCAGCTTTTGTTGTTTTTCCTTAGGGAAGCGTTTCCTATGTTTGGGTATAGCTGCAAGGCAGCGGAGGTTTGGATTCAGAGTTTTCCTTCTCCTAGATAGGTAACCAACCAAAGCTAACAGAGCTATTCCTTCCAAAAGCTTACCTAATTGATACGAGATTGTGTGTCGACAAACTTTTTACCAGATAGAGAGAATTGATATAAGCTTTGTAAAAATGAATTAAAAACGCATTATCTAAGTGATCTACATTCATTCCATTGAGTGAAAAGCTGTTATATAGTTAGAATTATAGTAAATACTGAAGTAGACCTATTTCCAGAACTATACACTAAACATGCATTGAATATTTAAATAGCACTTACCCCTGACACTCTAGAAAGACAAGAAAAGAAACAAATAATATCAACTTCAGCTTCATTCTGAGGAGATAAAAAATACAACCTACACATTAAAGAAACAGTCAATTCAAAAGTTTGACTCTTGAAATAAACAAAAATAATAGTTAATTAATACTGTTAACTCCAATGTTAAAAATATTAGACAACTCAAATATCCACCCGTCACGCACGTTCATTTGCTCCCTGTCTTCTTTTTTCACATCCAATAAACTGCTCACTTTTGAACGCTCCCTCTACATAGCTTACTTTTTAGCCCGTGAATTCTAGTATCTGCTATGTTTCATTTGAACATCCTACTCTTATAGACTATTTCTCTCTATCCTTCTCTTTCTCATTTCTCTTTTCTCTCTCTCCTGATTTTTTTCATCCTGCCATTTCATGTTTCTTCACTTTCTCTCATTCTCGTTTTCTCTTTTTCTCTCCAGACCCCCACATTTTTTTGCTTACTTACATATAAACTCTCTCCCTTATAGACTTTTGACTCTTGAATTTTCATTCTTTACTCCACAGTAGTAACATACTGTTGGAACAGTTGGAAAGGACATCACTTTTCGCAATTTAGTCCAATCTTTACACGTCAGATTTTTTTCGAATTTGATCATCACTACCTCATTTTTAGACTTTTTCATCACTTTTTTTCCATGACAAAAGATCCTCCGTCAACTATTGGGTTGACGAATTCACGCAAGTGTCTCAATGTTGTGACTAACTTATGACTTTCGTGAAACGGCGTAGAGAGCACATGTGGAATACATTTGTATCTGAGCTCTTGATTTGCCGCTGTACTTCATGTCTCGCTGTCATACTCAGGGTGCATGCGTGGTAGACCTCCCGAGTATATCAGCGTTTAGACACCCTTCTTAAGACATGTTTTTCATCTCTTCCATGGACAGGTCATGGTGAATTCTGCAACCCAGGTTTGTGTACAAAGATTTAAGTATCCCTTTCAGACCTTGGGATTTATAGGGCAGATGCTGCTAAGATCACCTGTTTCTTTGACCAAAGGTTAACGAGCAGGGTGTCATGTGTCCAGCACAACGACCTTTACTTTTCCCAACTAAAGTTATGTGCCCATTAGGATTTGTTGGACTAAAGGACGCCTTAACAATCCTGAAATACAAAATCCGAGTTTTCACCGAGATTCGAGTCCAAGCAATTAACCACGGCGTTGAATTCTCTGTTTGAGGCTAGACTGTTGACTGGTTAGATTGTTGGGAAACCACATTGGGGCCATGGGCGTAGCCAGGGAGGGGGTTTGTTGGGGTTCAAAAGGAAAGGGGGAGTCGGAATTAAGTGACTGATTTTTCGCATTGATTTTGTTTATTTTAGGTGAGATTTTAATACTAAACCATCACTTGCCAAAGCGCAGCCAAGAAGGTTTTGCACTTAAACCCCCTCTCTTCTATAAAAAAAATAATGCAAACGTCAATCCCCAAATTCCAAGAGCATAGCTAAGGAAGATATAGATTTTAAAAACCCCACCGAAATGTACGATACCCTCCCGCCTTCAGTATAAAAAAGCACACCCAAAACACACTCCAAATTCTATGAGAGTAGCCCAAGGGGTTTTGAGTTTAAACCCCCCTATAGCGGGGTTTGAAGCTAAAAAATACCTCACCAATCTATAAAAAAAACAAATTACGCACTCAAAATGCTATGGGCGATGCCAAAGAGGTTTTGAGTTTAAACCTCACTTCAGCGGCGTTTGAAACTATAAAATAACTCTTCAATTTAAAAAAGCACATTACGCACTTAAAATGCTATTAGCGTAGCCAAAGAAGGTTTTGAGTTAACAACCCCCATTTAGCGTGGTTTGGTGCTAAAAAATACCTCTTCAATATAAAAATAAAGTAAATTATACACTACAATTCTTTTAGCGTAGCTAAGTCAAAAAGAAAGGGGGTTGAGTTTAACCCCTCCCCTCCTCCACAGGTTTTTTTTTCTAATTTTTAAAACCCTCCAGATGGTTTTAAAATCCCCCTACAAAGGGTTTTGAGGTTGAAAACCCCTTCTTTAATATTATCCTAAAGCAAATTACTATCACCAAATTCTATGAGCGTAACTAAATGGGGCTTTGAATTAGTTTAAAACATCTCAACAGATGATTTTGACGATAAAACTTTCCTTTTCAATATAAAATCTAAAGCAAACTACAGTAGCATAATTCCAAGAGCGTAGCCAAGAGAGGTTACAAATTTTTACAGTGAACAGTCCGTCAAAATTGAAAAAAACTAAATGTGGTTCAACAAAGGTAGATAAGACGAATTTTAGGAGTCAGTGATAGAGATTGGGTTTTAATCAAGGAAATCCTATGCCAAACTGGGAGTCAACACCTTAGTAAAGTTGTGACAAAGCGTCGCATGAGGTTTTCGGGACATGTTCTCCGACAAAATAAATTACACATACAAATAGTTGAGATGACATGGAGGCCATTACGAGGAAGGCGAAAACAGGGAGATCCTAGTACAACTTCACGCCTTACTTTCATGGAGGTCCTCAGAGTAGGTGGGAATAGCCTTCAGATATTGCCAGTGATAGATTTTTGTGGAGATTTCCGCCTAATGCGTCGAACGGTGCGGGAGGATCTAAGCTAGTAAGAATAGCACATTAGGTTTTTGAAATAAAAATTTGTAATAGCAGGATAATTAATGCATGTAGACACCTAAGAATTTGTATTTTGTTGGCTTTTAATACCAGAAATAGTGCTTGGCGGCGGTGCTTCGTACCGCGCTGGGGGAGCTTAAGGCGCTCCCCCTGACCCGCCAGCAGGGTAAAACTTCTATTTTCTACTAACTCCAGGAAGAACATACTCTCGGGTACAACATACATCTTCCGAAAGAATGAAGGGTCAGAATGTAATAAAGAATAATTATATTTACACACACAAACAAGCTGGCGATGAACGCTTATCGCGTTATTCTAGACCTTTTTCTTCTTCTTCTTGAAACTGTCAGGTAGAGTTGAGCCTTCGGCTCTTGGAACTCTAGGCCAGCAAAAGTGAACAAGAGCTCTCTCTCACCAGTCTGAATGAGAACAGTGTACACTGTTCTGTCTGGCGGGTGGGTCAGACTCGTGGCAAGAGGCCGCGTACACTAAGACCCCCGCCATTTTCCTTTTCTATACCAGGTTAACCGTGAGGGACACGCCATTTATGTAACGGCCCCTTGAGGAACAGCGCCTGGATTGTGACAAGATTGTGGGAGCTTTTTTACAACTCCGCGCAGTGCGATGAGGATGCTCTCGCATCCCCTTAGGCACCCCCACGAGAGTCTTGTTTTGCTACCCTTTAGCCTAATCGTTTCCTCGTACGATCGTTTCCACCCGGGCGCTATTATGAGGCAGGGTAGCAATAAACAATAATTGTGGCATTTTACGTCATGAGACATTGTTTCCCTTAGCCACTTCTTGTGTGACTAAAGAGGCCAATCCTTTGTACTTTCACATTTCTTTCTACTACTATTGTGTAGGGCATCTGCAATCCAGGACCTTTCAATTTTGCTCACTCTTCGTGTAGATCTATCCAGAGCCGCTTATTCCCATCTATTAGTGACGATTTTGAAGAGCTTTATGTCGCGTTTGCATATATATATCCGTATACCTTAGCAGTGGAGGACCCAGCGGATCTCCTGCCTTCTGTTAAATCACCATACAGAATGTCTTGTGAAAGTCGACCTTGTGGCGTTCATAATAACTAAATCTATGTGCAAATATAAACAAATCGTCACGACTAACATGCTATAGAATAAGTGACACCCTTTATAGAGCAAAGAATTGCAAGCCTAGAATAAATCGTACATGAACATGAACTACAGATTTGCCTATTCAAGTAACAATAATAACATATCTTTATAACTGTACTTCAGTGGAAGCACCACTTGTTAAGTTACTACACTTTATAATATTCCAATGAAAGGCCTTTAGATTTAGACTTAGAAGACGATGCGCACAATTTTCTTAAACATTAGTTAATTAAACTGTTGAATCAATAATGCATGGGCGCCTGCAGAAGGGTACATGGTGGTCACTTGCATCCCCCCTGGATTCTGACTAAATCTACATCTACGTAATAAAAACAAACAAATCTGGAAGATAAATGAATTCTATCATAAAATATAATGGTTGAAAAGTGGCTACTTAGAAGTCAGAGGCGCGCACGTACATGGTTGGCCATCCATATCCATTCCATAAGCTTAGGTTAATCTACTTATTTCTACTACTGCATAAACCAGTGGAAGCACTACTTGATCAGTTGCTACTTAGAAAATTGATTTGATGGTGCGAAAAAAAATGGCTACAAATTGGTTAATCAGAATCCAGGGGTGGTGCAAGTGCAGCCCATGATGCTAGTATACTGCGAGTTTTAATCAGAAAAAAAAAGATTGAAATGAATAGGATAACACGTGTGTTGTTGGGGAAGAGGCATTTCATTTAAACGTAGAGTGTTTTTATTGCGTGTGTGTGTTGGCGGGCGTTGCAGACGAGAAGTCAATAATAAATGGGTCAAAGATTTTATATTAGAGAATTTCAGACGTAGCGCAGCACGGTGTAAGATCGTGTTGTAGATTTATGTTTAAAAAATGAATATTTAGAAAAAAAAAGTGCAAACTTTCAGACAATTAGAATGACTCATACTCAAGATCATATGTTATATATATATAGTTCGTCCATCGTGGTTCGATGATGACCACTTTGTCTTCCAGGGGGCTGAGGGCTTTGCACTGGGGTTTTATGCCTCCTCATGTGAGACCTATGTGAGCCCGGAATGTTCGGCCGCACACTTGGAAGGTTATTCCAGCTGGAGCTAGTGTCGTTTGTCTTGCTTTTCTTTTCTGGCGTTTTTCTTCTGCCAGCGTTGTTCTTTTTTCCTCAGCAACCTGTGCGCCAGTTTTCACAGCGCGACGCCATGATGCTCTGTCATGTACCTCTGTCTCCCAGATCATAGGTTAGGGTGGTCAAGACTATACGTTAGGGTGGTCAAGATCATAGTTTAGGTCGGTCAAGATCATAGGTTAGGTCGGTCAAGATCAGAGGTTAGGTCGGTCAAGTTCATAGGTTAGGGTGGTCAAGATCGTAGGTTACGGTGGTCAAGATCATAGGTTAGGGTGGTCAAGAAGATAGGTTAGGGTGGACAAGAGCATAGGTTAGGGTGGTCAAGAGCATAGGTTAGGGTGGTCAAGAGCATTGGTTAGGGAGGTCAAGAGCATTGGTTAGGGAGGTCAAGATCATGATGGTCAAGACCATAGGTTAGGGTGGTCAAGACTATAGGTTAGGGTGGTCAAGACCATAGGTTAGGGTGGTCAAGAGCATAGGTTAGGGAGGTCAAGACCATAGGTTAGGGTGGTCAAGAGCATTGGTTAGGAAGGTCAAGAGCATAGGTTAGGGTGGTCAAGGGCATTGGTTAGGGAGGTCAAGACCATAGGTTAGGGTGGTCAAGACCATAGGTTAGGGTGGTCAGGACCATAGGATAGGGTGGTCAAGATCATAGGTTAGGGTGGTCAGGACCATAGGTTATAGTGGTCAAGACCATAGGTTAGGGTGGTCAAGACCATAGGTTAGGGTGGTCAAGAGCATAGGTTAGGGTGGACAAGAGCATAGGTTAGGATGGTCAACATCATAGGTTAGGGTAGTCAAGATCATGGTGGTCAAGACCATAGGTTAGGGTGGTCAAGACCATAGGTTAGGGTGGTCAAGAGCATTGGTTAGGAAGGTCAAGAGCATAGGTTAGGGTGGTCAAGGGCATTGGTTAGGGAGGTCAAGACCATAGGTTAGGGTGGTCAAGACCATAGGTTAGGGTGGTCAGGACCATAGGTTAGGGTGGTCAAGATCATAGGTTAGGGTTGTCAAGAGCATAGGTTAGGGTGGACAAGAGCATAGGTTAGGATGGTCAACATCATAGGTTAGGGTAGTCAAGATCATGGTGGTCAAGACCATAGGTTAGGGTGGTCAAGACCATAGGTTAGGGTGGTCAAGAGCATTGGTTAGGGAGGTCAAGATCATGATGGTCAAGACCATAGGTTAGGGTGGTCAAGACCATAGGTTAGGGTGGTCAAGACCATAGGTTAGGGTGGTCAAGACCATAGGTTAGGGTGAACAAGAACTTTGGTTAGGGAGGTCAAGACCCTAGGTTAGGGTGGTCAAGAGCATTGGTTAGGAAGGTCAAGAGCATAGGTTAGGGTGGTCAAGGGCATTGGTTAGGGAGGTCAAGACCATAGGTTAGGGTGGTCAAGACCATAGGTTAGGGTGGTCAGGACCATAGGTTAGGGTGGTCAAGATCATAGGTTAGGGTTGTCAAGATCATAGGTTAGGGTGGTGAGGACCATAGGTTATGGTGGTCAAGACCATAGGTTAGGGTGGTCAAGACCATAGGTTAGGGTGGTCAAGACCTAGGTTAGGGTGGTCAAAAGCATTGGTTAGGGAGGTCAAGACCATAGGCTTGGATGGTCAAGAGCATTGGTTAGAGAGGTCAGGACCATAGGTTAGTTAAGACACCTAGTTTATAGAACTAGTTATTTAGCGACGCACCATAGAAGACGTTTATTGAACGGGACTAGCGACGTTTGGGATATTTTGGGTTAATTACCGGAAAATCAGTTAGCGATAGAATCCTCTAGGGCAGGGGTGGACAAATTACGTCCGGCGGGCCACATGCGGCCCGCCGAAGTGTTTTATGCGGCCCGCCTACACCTATGGAAATCAGGTGTGCCCACAGTATATACATATAAAAATGCAAATATTAAAAATAATATCTATATAAATTATTGAAACTGTCTCATTATAAAATTTTTATGTAAACAAAGATCATGTTTATTGGTTATACATCAACAACACACTCGATTCAAGACACAATGTCTGAGTGGTGGGTAGGCTTGGAACAAGATGGCAAGTGTAACAACTAATGGAGTTCGATGTTTGACTAAGACTTTTTTTTTTTATAAAAAATATCCCAACCATAAACTCTAAACAGGAAAGTTTGCACAAAGCTGCATATAATTTCAACATAATATAGGATCAAATATAATTGAAATCAAACTTAGTAGAGCTGAATGTTTTAACCAGGGATAGTTCCGATTTATGAACAAAATAATCCAATGTATCCGCTAACTTAGCACGGGCAAGGCTAATGAGGTAAAAAAAATCTCGTATGTTACTTGAAGGACATTTGCTGTGACTTTGTTATCAATATTTCTAATGAAGAGTGCTTTTTATAATTTTTATAATTGCTATTGAAATGAAATGTAAATGCATGTTAAATCTTTTCCTACAAGGCTTTTCCATTTCAACAGGCAAGCAAAAGAAAATAGTTTTTGTCATTTTCCTTTGCTGAAAGGTGAAACTATTTTTACTGAAATGATTAAAAGTATAACATTTGTTAAGATTCCTTAAATGTGCAATTTATAAAAGCAAATTTTAAGACGTCAAGAGCCAGTCTTCAATACCATCAGCTCACCATTTATCACAGAAGCTGATTCAGCTCCAGAGGACATAACTCCAAGCAAAGAGAAGTTCTAGTCATTACTACCTCGGTAGTCTTATGGGTGCCAGAAGCTGTATTTCCACACTTAAAAAAACTTTGCTGCTGTTCACACTATTTGGGTAAACACATCCGTTCTTCTTCTTCGTTTACATTTTACATGTTGGAGGGTTCAGATCAGTAATCCTATACCTGAGATGAACCGCGCAGTGGTTTCCGGATCAGGTAGTTCTCCGAATAGTCTTTGGAGAGTCTTGTTCGGGTCTCTTGATTTAGTATGCACCATTGAAGGACATGGTCAGCATTCTCTGGTGATGCTCCACAATGGCAGGTTTCGCTCGTCCCGACATTCAACTTCCGGAACACATATTATTGTCTCATTCAGTGGGCAAACATTTTTTTGTGTAAACTAAATAAGTATAATCACTGGTCAATTTGACAGCAATCATAGTGGTAACAACTAGTAAGCTAGTTCCACAGTTCCGGAACATTATGCACGAGTGTAAAAAGTAAAAATACTGCACATTAAGTACAACTGTATATTTGTGGGGATATTGTGATATAATAAGACAACAGCATTTTTTTAAAAAAATCGTAAAATTGATTTAAAAAACTGCACATTTTTGTTACGCGGAGTCTGAAAAAAAAAAGAAAGAAACGTGAATCTAATATAGTTAAAAGCCATTCTACACAGTTAGTGAGCGTATCTTTCTAAGATATATACATATATGCGGCCCGCCATTCCCAAACTTTTTAAAATGAGGCCCTCGATACAAAAAGGTTGCCCACCCCTGCTCTAGGGTAAAGACGTGTTTATTTTGACAGAGATCGTACGTTCAACGAGCCGTTAACTCAGGGTGACCTTCGTCAGGACAGTGATCATCTCAACGTCTGGTCTACTCAACGAGTATATTATCAACGCCTGATCTTCGTATGCTGAATCGACCTAAAGCCAGAGGAACCGCTCATTCATAATGGGTGAGAGTTTGTCAGTAAACCTAATGGACATATTTTTTCTTCGCTTGCGAAAACAGTCGTAGGATCAACATAGTCATATCAAGTTTTACCTCGTCAGTTTTGAGAAGGACTGTTTGTCCACTGTTGGAAGTTATTGTGAGTACTACAAGTTTGTTAGCTAACTAAATCGCTCTGTTTTACCCTTTGAGAGATTTGCTCATTGAACCGGTTGCCACTAGTATAACGGTCACTGTATTTGACCTTAGGAAGGTTAGGGAATTCGTATTTGTCGTTGCTGAACATTGATCTATTTATTATAAGTTGGTCTAGACCATATCTAGACTTGTTAGTGCTGAAGTAGTGGAAACAGCTACATCCACTTATTATTTTTTTGAAAACCGTTAATCATATAACGGAATGTCGTCGGAGGTGACCTTGGTCTCACCTAGTCTACATTGGACATTACGGACATTTTGGTCTAGTGAAGCAGCATACAGCAGCAGACTTCGTCGTACTACCAGATTAGCAGCAGAAGCAGTGAACTATTTTAGAGAATCGTTATTTGTCAGCCCAGATCAAGTCATCGTCAAGAAAGTCGCTATTCGCCCGCCCAGATCAAGTCATCGTTAAGAAATTCGTTATTCGTCAGTCGCCCAGATCAAGTTGCCGTCAAGAGACTGTCACTGTTATTTGCCAGTAGTCGTCTACGCAAATCAAGTCGTCGTCAGGAGAACCGTTAACCTATTCGTCAGTAAGTGTTTACACAAAGTCGTCGGAACTACACATACGGTCATCAACAGTCGTCTAAGAAACTGAAACATTTTGCTGTGGCATATCAAGACATCTGGGACATTACGTGGGATACTCGACACGGATTATATCCATTGGCAGCACCGGAGAACAGAGTCAGAGCTGGAAGAGAGGCAGTGGAATTTGCTGCAGATCTATCATATTCGAGAATCCGGGCATAGGAATCTTTCTTATCAAGCTAAGTGCCATTTTTCTTATTAATATATGTTAAGATTGCCCATAGAAATAGATTTTGTCTAAATTTGGTACGTTAGCCTGAGTAAAATCAGGTGGCGCGCCTTAAACTGCTGGGGAAAGACGTAATTTAGATGAAAAGCTATATTATACGTTTAGGATAGTGATTGTTTTTGTTTGTGTAAACGTCATATCCGTTGTTGCTTGGTTACTTCGTGACGTTATCAATTGTGCCATATTGTCATATCCCAACCCATAGCGATAGTCTCATTTATTTATTTCATTTGAGTATATCATATTATATTATTTTTTTTATTAATTTAATTAGATTTGTTATTTTTCCACTTAATGATAGAAAGTGCAGGTAAGATTTTTTTATTGTGAATCAGACTAAAATACATTTTTAGTTTGAGCGGTTAAAATCAAATATGATTTTGCCATGAGAATAATGCCGAAACTGGCATAGTAGTCAAACACTTTCGTCTGGCTAATTTTAGATCCACAAATTTTTGTATATTTCGTTCTAGACTCTAATTTCGAATATTAAGTTGAAAGATGAATGAAGGTAGTACAATCTCTCTATATATATATCTTGAAACAGGATCTTGCCAACTCTAGATCTATAATTATTTAATGATCGAGTAGCATCTTTGATTGTTTTGATTTATTAATACCGAATCTGGTGGATTCTAGATCTACTTCAATAAAAGCCTTAATTTTGGGTATAATTTGGATTTACTGGAATCTAGATCTGGATCTAAATGGTACTATTATATATACTATAATATACTAGATTTAAATTTGTATGATATTAATATACAGATTTGAATATAACTCAGACTAGATTTACACATTTACTGAATCTATAGAGACATAACACCTAAAACTTGTATAAAAGTGTGTAAAAACTTAAATATAAAATAAGTTTAAAGTATAGCCATAACCCCAACATAAGTTAAGTAAAAATATATATAAATTTGGGTGAAAATAAAATACAATGGCTACATCATCATATGTGGACCTTAAGGAGGTTAAGGAAGCAGCTATGCAGGATGGAAAGGCCATGGAGTTAAAAGGGAAGGACTTGGCAGCTTATGTTCAGCAAGTTGTGAGGAAGATATGGAACATCAAGATAAAATAAGAAGGGAAAAAGAAGAGATAGAGAGACAAGAAGAACGTCAAAGACAAGAGATAGAGAGACAGAAAGAAGAAAAAAGACAAGATAGGATCAGAAAGGAAGAATATGAGAAGCAAAAAGAGGACCAAGAAAGGCAAGACAAAGAGAGAGAAAAAAACAGAGAACATAAGGCTAAAATAGAGAAGATGAGATTGGATGCAGCACAAGCCAGAGCTCAAACTGCACAGACAACTCAAGGAAATAACACAAATAATTCAAATAATGCTACCACACAAAGAGACAACCCTAATTGGCAAACATGGCTAAAGAGGAAGATACAAAGTTTTGATGAACAGAAGGATGACATTGGTGATTTTCTGAAAAGATATGAGGCAAAAATGTCTACATTTAATATGCCAGAGGAAGAATGGTCTGAAATGCTGATAGACTTCATCTATGGTCAAGCTCTAACAATATGCCAAAATCATGACCATCATATTGATGATAGCTATCAAGTCTTGAAAAGAGAGTTGTTGAACGCCTATGGTCATAATGCTACAACTTTCAGAAAGAAATACTTTGACAATATACCATCATTAGAAATAGAACCCCAAACTGCCATTAATATGGAGAAAGATTTTTTCAATAAATGGGTAAAGTTAGAAAAAGTGGGAAATTCTTATGAGGGATTAAAAAATTTCATTCTGTTAGATAACTTTATTAACAAGTGTGATCCCCAACTTCAGTCATTCATTAAAGAGAGAAATCCAAAATGTTTAGATGAAGTAACAGAAATAATGAGAATTTATAAAAATGCTTATCCAACTAATCCATTCTCTACTAAAGATAAGAATAAGGTAGACTTAATAGGATACACAAGTGAGAAAAAAGTCAGAAGAAATGATAGATATTCTAGAGAAACTGAAGATAGGTTTGAAAATATAGAAATGCAAGATCAAAATCTAGGGATAATCATTCTGAAGAAATAACTTGTTTCAATTGCCATAAGAAAGGTCACATAGCTTCCCATTGCAAAAAACCAACATACTATAGAACAAATGATAGGAACTCATATAGAGATAGAAATCAAAACAGAAGTAGTAGTAAACATGAGGGAAAGAGAAATACTTTTAAACTATTCAAAGGTCTAGTAAATGGAAAATCTATAAATTTTATCAGGGACACAGCATGCACAACAATTGCAATTCATTCAAAATTTGTAGAACCATGGTGTTATTTAGGTTACATGATAAAGGTTAGATTGTTAGATGGCAGTATTAAGAAATTTAAAGCTTGCAGAATTTTTATCAAGACACCATTTTTCACTGGTTACTGTAATGCTGTAGCAATACCTAGTTTGACACAAGATATGTTATTGGGTAACATTAGAGGAATTAGGTCTTGTACCATGAGGGACATTGACAGATGGCAAAACAAATATGAACATTTATTGAACAGAAATGTGTTAAACAGAAATACTAGACAATACAATAGACCTATGAATAACTCATACAATAGAAGAAACATGACTTGTTATAATTCACATAAGCAAGGACATTTTGCTAGAGAATGTTGGAGTAGGTCACATACCAATCAGAAGATAGCGAGTTCTTATGGTGGTAAAAATAATGAAAGAAGGAATCAAAGTAGAAACAAATACAATGACTATAAAGCAAATGGGTACAGAACTTATGATAAACAAAATGACAGGACAAGATATGATGTAAAATAAATAAGTATTCTGAATATGGAATTGTGATCAAGTTTAAACTTGTCTATTAAAGTTTATTTATGTATTGAGAAATAATGAGACAAATGAATTTTAAATTGAAGTATAATGTTGATTGATCAAGTATAGGAATATAATAATAATGAATAAATTCTATGATGTGTCATTCCATAGAATAGTAATGATATGTTTGAAACTTTTAAAGTTACAAAACTAAGGTGGAAGTACCTCTTGTACTTTATTGACATATGGATATTGATTATTGATTGATAATTTTAAATTGGTTATATGATGTCTAGATTGACATGAGGAACTGATACTTGTAAATACTATGTATATAGTACATTGCTGTTTGATATTATATGGTATTATTAATTAACATGGCACAATTTGAATGTTAGTTGAAAAGGGAAATCAGTAAATTTGATCGTTAAGCATTTGAAAGTAAGTATATATATTTTTTGTGAATCATTTCATGTATCATTGGAAAAGGTTATGTCGATGGAAAAGAAAAATGGACGAAAGCTTATAAAAGGGTGGTAAGGAAAAAAAATTATTGAATATGGAGATAAAGTTTATAATTTGTTTTGAAATATTATATTTTGTCAGATTACTGCCAGTCGAGAACATTTGTGAGAGGTAATACTGTATGACGCGCCCATGAGATGCCACATTTCCATGATGAACTGTTTATTAAATGAAGATGACTTTGGAACTTTAAAAGTCTACATAGTGTAATGATATGAACATCATGAACTGTCAAGCCAAGATGAAGATTTCAGAATGCCTTATTATATGTTTGTTGTCTTCCCCATATAATGCAAATGCCCTTGTAAGACTTGACAGTAGTCAAGGGGGGAAGGAATCTGTTAGACACCTAGTTTATAGTATTAGTTATTTAGCGACGCACCATAGAAGACGTATATTGAACGGGACTAGTGACGTTTGGGATATTTTGGATTAGAGATTAAAATCAGCAATAGAATCCTCTAGGGTAAAGACGTGTTTATTTTGACAGAGACTTTTACTATGGCCTTTTATTGGAATAAATATAGTATGAACTGTTCCTCAGTGTTGACCACATCTCTTGACTAGTTACATCCATCGTCTTGTTTATTCTGTATTGTTGATCAACTACACTGAATACACCCGAACAATTAAACTCAAACGGTTGTAGAGTAATTGTAATCTATAGTTGACCTCAAGACAGCCTGAACAAGTACATCACATTAGGGTGGACAAGAGCATTGGTTATGGAGGTTAGGAGGGGAGGGAAGTCAAGAGCATTGGTTAGGGAGGTCAAGACGAAAGAGGAATTGGATTTTCAATAGAACTTAAGGTTTTTGTGATATTGACTTAAAAAATAGATGAACATACGATCAGACTGATAGGCAGATGGCCAAACAGAAATGACTATAATGGAACCGCTTAAATGATCATAAATAACTCCGCATTGAACGAACGAACGTGTGTATAGTGTACAAGTATACAGAGTATATTGTGTATATGTATAGAGTGTCTATTGTGTATAGTGTACAAGTATACAGACTGTATTGTGTATAGTTTATATGTATAGAATGTGTATAGTGTATATGCATAGAGTGTGTATAGTGTGTATTGTTCATAGTGTACAAGTATACAGACCCTATTGTGTATAGTGTATATGTATAGAAAATAAATCCACTAACTCTTGTAGACAATAATGAATGGAGTCTGAAACCCAAACAACTTAGTAAATGCAGTCATTTTTATAAAGCTTTGTCATTTCTCATTTTTTTCTTTCTTTGCTTTGTTTCTCATCAGAACCAGGGATTCTCTAAGCGTGTTACCTAATCTATTTAACTATGCCCTGTGCTGAAGTTTTCCAACTTTTTCTCTACACATGTTAGGACAGACCAATTTTTACATAGTAGGACTTATCTTTTTATTGATCTAGATCTATGTAGAATATTTCAAGCTTTAGTTAGTCCCATAGATTGAATGACTTTATTGTTTAGACTCAATATGTTTTTGTTGGTGTCTTTCAAGTCGTATGTTCTATACTAGCATTGCTATTGGCACAGTGGAGATGTACAAGATAAATTAACAATGTCAGTGACATTTGATTGAACGTCACTGTGACCCAAAGAGTTTAGAACATCTGATTTTGTATTTATAATAATGTGCACATCAATTACCTTAAGCCTTCTGAAACTAAGCCCTTTGAAAAACATGGTTATCAAGAATTCCTATATTGAGTGCACCGGACACACCAAAACGTTATTTATAGTCCGTCCCCCCCCCCCCCCCCCCCCCAAGGCGCCCATGTATGAACTTCTCCTTCGTTCATTCTTGTCTTGTCAAACAAACAATTACTCCTGTACCTGACGAACTAACGTCATAGACAATGATCAGGGTCGTTCGTTTGTTGTACCAAACTGGAGTACTTTTAATATAAGGCAAAAATACAAGCACACATATTTATTTAGACATTTTTTTTTCAAATTTTAGTTTGCATTAACATTTATGTAAGAAACATCTTACTTATTACTGATTTTATTATGAATAATTATTTCTACAATGTTAAAAGAATAAGATCGAACCTTAGGCATACAGTCAGATGCAGGGGCGGACTGGGTCTCAAAATCGGCCCGCATTACCATATAAACCGGCCCACATATGAAGAGCGTAGCCAGAATTTTTTCGATGTTGGGGGAGGGAGATTTTTTACTTCCCCCTACCGCAATATATATATATATATATATATTGTTACGATCTTCTCTACCAGGCCTTCTGTAAACACTGCCCAACAACACAACACATCTATCACAAGAACTTGACAACAAGAGCTTCAAAAAACAATTTGGCGGTTTAATGACAAATTTCATCAACAACAGCCAATAAACACAATTGGCTACATTAACTTCAAATGCGTTTCTTCTCCACAGAACTGCCTAACTAATCACTACAAGTCTCTCTAACCCGTACAGCTACATTTTAGAGGACTCGTTTTGTAGCACACAGTCCTTACTGCCTTGCTGTCCTGGACTCTCCTTTCTTCACACAGTCTCTAGTTCGTAAAGGCTTTCGATCATATGACCATAACAATGGTCATACTTGCGTGTACTAGAGTACTGTCCCTTGTCTATCGACAGCCGTTGACCTGTGTGATTGGATTGGCCTGAGTCGTTGTGTGTATCAATAGGCCGCAAACATATTAACTCTTTCAGTCCGCCACTGGAGTTACTACAATATATATATACTTGTCGACCGGCGGCGTAGCCTACGCCGCTATTTTGCAGGGCCGGCCTTAGGCCACTGCAACCTATGCGACCGCATTGGACCCGCACTTTCATAGGACCCGCACGTTCACAGGACCCGCGTTAATTCTGGGTGTATAAATTATTAAATTAAATCATATTATAACTTAAAACAGATTTCCCGCGCCCTCCTGTATATTTACCAGGAGCTCCTAGAAATCTCCCGAAATTACAAAATATACGAAAAAGTCCTTACAATATACGGAAATATATAGACAAAAATTGTCATTTTGGGGTGTCATCCAATATGGAAAACGCTAATCCCACGCGCGGAATTATGCATCAGCCGTAATTGTGTAATCTGGTGAAAGAAGCTTCTCGCGCCTCAAACTAATGAAGACTTACTTGAGGTCAACAATTCTCAAAGATAGATTGAAACATTTGGTAATTCTTGCTATTGAGCGGGATCTATGTAGGAAACAGAATTATTTTGATATACTGTATGACTTTGCTACACGCAAGTCTCGTAAAGTAATTCTGTACGTAGTAAAGAATGAATAAAATGCATATACGAATTTATTTTCTAATACAAACTCTTAAATTTCACTTATTATCCTCTTCCCTACCCAAACTTGCCCCGCGAAATCCGTTTCGCATAGGGCCCCACAATGGTTAAGTCCGGCACTGCTATTTACACACACACACACACATATATATATATATATCTTTCCATGACTTCTTGGTCACAATGGTTAAGTCCGGCCCTGCTACTTAGTGTTTGTAAAATGTTTTACAATGTTTCGTTCTACAATGCTAAATTTCTGGACATGGAAAGCTTAATGTCCAATGGGAAAAATAAATGTGATTAATGCGAGTAATGTTCAAACTGGTGGCCTTCGGCATCAGTAAATGCAACTTGGCGGACGTGCATTTGAGTTTTGAAGAGCGGAAGCAGACAATTAAGTGGTACTGGAAGTTTGAGCTGCGGTTCGAAGACAGTGGAGATGTGAGTATGGTACAGAACCACCTTCAAGGTTTACAATTACACGTCTACGAGACAAATTCGAAATTCATGGAACAGTGTGTGATTTGCATAAAGGTCGATCAGGGCGACCTCGTACAGCTAAAAGTGATGAGCCCACAACTGCGGTCTTGGAACTGTTTCAGCGTTCACCTTAAAAATCGTCAAGGCAAGCGGCACGTGAGAGGGATGTAAGTGCTAGTAGTGTGCTACGCATTCTAAGGCAAGGCAAGTTTCGTGTGTACATTCCAAGGCTGGTGCAACAGCTTAGTGATGACGATCCAGATCGAAGGTTAGAATTTTGTGAATGGGTTCAGGAGAGGGTGAGACGTGAACCGGGATTTATGGGTTGCATAAATTGGTCGAATTTATTTTTCCAATTGGACATTAAGCTTTCCATGTCCAGAAATTTAGCATTATTGAACGGGAAATAAATTGTCTATGATAGTTCAAAATACGTATACATTTTTTTGACGCACCCTGTATATAGATATGAGTGTGTGTGTAATTAATCTTTATTATATTCATTCATTCTGACCTTTCTTTCTTTTAAACGTTTTCTTCTACTCTAGAATACCCTCTTCCTTTTATTAGTGGAAAGACAGTACACACCATCAAGGACAGCTAGGGAGTCTGGGGGAGCGTTGTGAGCTCCCCCGGCGGTGTCCGAGGAGAAGCCCCGGCTCCATGCATTATTTCCGTTATTTTAAGCTTTAAAAAAATGCATACTCTTCCGCTATGAAATTGAAAAACCAAATCTGCCTTTCATAGCACTTAATTAATGGAGTACAGCGACTGGTAGAAAATGGTAGCTATGTTTTGTTTTAGCTTTTGTATTGGAGGGGAGGGTAACCACAAAACTCCTTTTGTCTACGCTCCTGAAATTTGGTAACTTTAGTTTTCTTAAGTTGGCTACACTGGGTCCCTTTCAGACAATGAGGTCTGTCGAGGAAAGTGATGGTTTGAGCCCCCCCCCCCCCCTTTCTATCCCGACTACGCCCATGTGTCACATTATAGGTGTAAGCCTAATTATCTTCAAAATATATAAAGCTTGATAACGCATCGAAAACTGGATGTATGCTTGCGTAGGATTACATAATGTTTTTGTTTTTTTATTTATACATGTATGTAGTCTGAAAGATATAAACACTACAATAGCAGCCTTAATGAGTTTGAAAATTTTTGGTATTACTTATAGATTACATAGATTTCTTCAAAAAAAAAAGATTGTTACGTCCTTCGGTTTTCATGTGTCAATCTAGTCATGCATGTTGATCTGAGACTTAAAATATGCTAAGTTATCGGTTTTCCTGGCTAATTCAGGCAACCCATTCCATTAAAAGTTAAGAGAATGCAGAACGGTTAGCAAGGCGCTTACTAGTACATTCTCAAAAACGCGAATTGTATATGAATATATAATGAATTTTTTTTTATCATTAATGACTTCATAGTAAGCATAAGTATGCCTTTAATTGTATTAGTAAAAAATTAATTTAGATCTAGATTTTTTTTAATTAAATAGGCGGCCTAATATTTTTTTGTAAGCCATAAGTGTAGTATTTTTAGTTCTATGTTATTAAAAATAAACAAAAAGAAAACTTACTTTTTCTTTTCAAATCGCAGAAAGAAGAACGTTATACTCATATTGAGCTGTGAATAAGTTGGGTGGTTTGCAATATCGCGGATGTGTGTAATGTTAACGTTAATTTCTATTAAGTATTGTAAAAGAGCTAATTGTCGCTCGAATCTTTTTTGTCTGCGTTATATCAATGTTTTCTAACTTAACCCCCCTCATCCCCTGTGTCGTTAAGTGACAATGGAACCATCAAAAGACGGGGAGGAAATGAGCAAAAACAAATGGGAGTGCCATCAAACGTTCATGCCGACCAGCAAAATGATAAAGTCAAAAACAAACTCGACGATACCAAAGCAGTGTTGAAGTCCATGCCGCTCGTGCGTAGCAAAAAGTACGGTCTAACATTTTGCAAATGATAATACGTACAGTGTATAGTGTACATGTTACAATATTCTTGTTGAATTTGAAACAAAATTAATTGTAATAATAATTTTTAAAAAACACAAGAAAAGGTGTTCAGGCATCATCTGTGTCTTGCTGACGTCAATTTTTTTTTTTTTTTAAAGTTTGTCTGCATTGAAAAAAAAATTTTTTGGTCGCGACCAGACCGCCCATTTAGTACCGCCCCACAGGGCGTTTGCCCGTTTGCCCATATAGCCAGTCCGCCCCTGGTCAGATGATTACAATAGCTTGGCCTAGATCACCCCCACCCCCAAAAGAAAAATTATGAAAAAGTTTGTATAGTTTAATTATTTTCTTTAGTTTAGTTTAACTATAATTTAAGATTCATGATAAACTAATAGTTTAACTAATTTATTTTAGTTGAAACATTTAGTTTATTTTTTTAAATTTAGTTTAGTTCACTATTGAGACTAGTATCAAGTCTGCAGCTGCGTAAATGAGCCAGTTCTAACAAACTAAAAGTTCTCCTTCTTCTCTAGTGATATTATAGAACATGAAATCAGCCAGGAATGCAATTATCTTAGCAGTATTTGAGTTTCTATTAAACACGCGGTCTTGGACACTGACTTCAAGCTAGGGAGGAGGATCCTAGCAATGGAATTGAGATGCTACAGAAGAATCAACAACGAATGACGAAAACATGCTAACTATTAAAAACAAGGTTACAAAGATAATGTGTGTGGAAACACAAAAACTCAAAATCGGCGCCAGAAATGGTCCAACCAGGCAGGTAAAAAGGAAGGTTTCAATATTTTCAGAAAGAACATCAAAATGAAATTCTATCAAAGACAAATGACAGAGAAGAATGGAGAAAGAATGTTGACAGATCTTGTTTGGTGCCTCAGTGGTCCAGCAGACCAAAGGATTGGTGAAAGTGAATGTGAAGTTCGATGTGAACCTGGCCTTTCTGATGTTTTATAATGAATATCTAACTGTTTGTACATGGTCAACCTCTTATTCCTTAAGAAAAAAAACATTTCCGAAAAAAAAATTACTTAAGTGTTCTATAGTAATAGTGCAGCTCTGCAAGTTCCTGTGATAATATAAAAAACTACTTATTAATTGACGTTTTTAAATTGTGTCCTACTTATATACATACTAAATAGATTTTTTTTGTGTAAATGTAGTAGTATAACAAAACTTACTTAACTTAGCAATACATTTGTTATAAAATATTTTTTTGATAAAAAAATTAAAACCGTTTGCATAAATGTGTTAAAAATATGGTGAATAATTGTCTCCTCTACTAAAATGCCTCCCGTGTTTTTTACTATTAATAGTGAATAGTTGTAAAAGTGGTTTATTTTTATGAAAAACCTGCTTGCATAAGCGATTTAAAAAATTCGATTTTTCGTTTCAGAAAATAAAAGTAGCCATTGCATCAGTACTTTAAATGGTCTAAAATATTATGATGTCGGATTTTCACTTTTTTTTTTTCTAGTTTTTGAGATCTAAACGGGACGGACGGACAGACATTCCACACAAAATTAATAGCGTCTTTTCTCCTTTCGGGGGCCACTAAAAAACGGAAACTAAAACTCTCTGGTCACATTACAAGGTCTTCGGGGCTTACAAGGACCTTCCTTCGGGGAACAGTACCAGGGAAAAGAAGAAGAGGCAGCCAGAGAAAGCTTTGGGAAGAAAACCTTAAAAAAAATGGACGGGCCTTACATTGAAAGAGTTTCTATCAAAGGCAAAAGACAGAGTAGTGGAGAAAGTCGGTGGACAATTCTGGCGTGGTGGCCCAGAGTCAAACAGACTAAGGGATAGATGAAGAAACAAGATTAAAAGATAAATACGTGTAGGACGTAATTATTTCTCGTTAGAAGGAACGTTTGTAGTTGATAAGAGAGTACACAGAGTTATCTAAACGAGCTTGTGGCATTTATCCCACCTTGATTTCTACAATGGCCTATATTTAATGACTAGGTCAACATCATGGGCGCCTGCAGGATTTTTTGCAAGTCCCCACTCATGGCTCAAAGTCGTAATTGCAACTTTTTTATTACAAAGAATATTAAAGAAAAGAAATATTGCACCACACCACCCATACCTATGCGATATTAAGTTCACAGATGATTCACAGTAAATAATGTTTCATGAAATAAAAAATTGAACAAACTATTTACTGTACACTTTGCTAAGTTTATCTTTTGCGGTCCGTGCATCCCGACGGTTGATCAAACCAAAAATGCAAACGTTGCCAAAACTGTCAATAACTTGAATACTGAATTGCTTCTTGTCGCGATGAACAAGCCGGCGATGAATGTTATCCACAGTGCTGATATTCTTCATAATGTTGCAGCTCTTGCATCATTTTAGGATGTAGATAAAACAAGTTGAACTGAGCATTATTATTGCCTGAAAAAGAAAACGTTAAGGAAGAAACTAACGAATAAAGTTACGTCATGTAAAGCAGTGTTCTGTAATAACTCCCGAAATCCAGATATGTTTCTTTCTCGGTGTGTCTGTCGACTACAAATTCTCGGTAGCACCAACTCAATACCCATTTTGCCTGCCAGCAGTCTCCCTTCCTCAAAATGTCATCCTTGAAATGTTCCTCAAGATGGCCAAGTTGGTATTTATGTCATTAATGTGACTGCTGATTTGCTGTTAAGCGGCCACTTATGCTAAGATGGACAGACTACAACATCACGGAAACTTGATTCATGAAAAGATGAATAATTGACAATTA
Source organism: Biomphalaria pfeifferi (assembly GCA_030265305.1). Classification (NCBI taxonomy): domain Eukaryota; kingdom Metazoa; phylum Mollusca; class Gastropoda; family Planorbidae; genus Biomphalaria; species Biomphalaria pfeifferi. The sequence goes on along the minus strand of JASAOG010000145.1, from coordinate 802,903 downwards.
AAAGACAAATCAGAAATACGTGAAAAGCAGGCACTGATTACACATATGCAGTTTGTCAGGTTTCACTTACAGACGTTATTTTAAAATACACCAAACAGTCAAAGATCTTCTCAAAGTTGTGACTTTAAACGCGAAATAATTCGTATTTCTCAGTCCATTGTGTCACACATAAAAGAGGTAAATTTAGCATCAACGCTCTCTCTTGGACTGTTATGGAAAAAATAGAACTTTTTTTTATCACAAACTGGTGGACGTGTTTAACCTGCTATTTTATTGTATTGAGCGCTAACACTGACCTCAACTCCGCAAGACTTAAATACATTTACATAGATGACTGCACTCTTCAATCTTGTTCAAAGAAACTTTCACATATAGGCCTATCAAATTAAAAGAGAGCTGGCAAGGTTTTTTACTCCAAGACAAAAAACAACTTTTATCATATTCTAGGTCTTTACTAAATAAAATGATAATTATTAGTTATATGCAAATGGAAACAAATCGTTACGACTAACGTGCAATAGAATATTGACTTGAAAGCGTACATGGTCAGACGTTAGCTACAGATTAGCTTGTTACAGTTTATTACAACAATAGCTTATACTTATTAACTTTATTTTAAATTAACTCTACATGTTAGGCTGCTTCCTAGTTAATTGATTGAAGGTGTAAAAAACTGGCTAAAATTTGGCTACTCAAAATTCAGAGGGGTGCATGTTAATGATCAGCCAGCAAAGCCTGATAAGCCTATATGCTAGTCTATTCCAAGTGTACTTTAGCCACCAGTGGAACCACTACTTATTCAGTTTTCTACTTAGATAATAATTGATCTGATGGTGCACAAAAAAACTTTACATCGAAGGCCCCTAGTTTTTCAGGTCAATTATTTGGCAGCTGTCTATCCGCACGTATGATGACGTACTGACGTGACCTCACCTGCTCGCGCGCGCTCTACTAGCAGAGCGCGCCTGGTCAGTGTCTCTCCCTCTCTCCTCTTTTAGTACGGTAAATCTTAGATCTATGTAATATAGATTTAGATTTTTTTCTACAAACTATTCTTGGAATACTATTAATGTTTAGATGGTATTTTATGTTTTTAATTGGGGAATTTTAATTAATATATAATTAATTAATTATAGGCCTACGTATCTTTGCTAAAAAAAAAAATAATAATAAATCTAATCGTGTGTTAACTGTTTTGTTTATTTTAAATACGTATTTAAATACATTTTTTCTGCCCTCATTTTTTTTTTAGAGTATAACTCTCCAATTGAATCATAATTTAAAAAAAAAAAAAAAAGATAATATGCCATATTTTAGAAGAAAGGTGTAATCTTATTTTTCTACTTTAAAAATAATTATAATTATTTAATATGCAAACGAAAAAATGTGTATTTTGTATATTTTTAGGTTTGCGGAAATATAGGCACAGGGTTGACGCACTGCTTTAAATCCGTAACTGGATTTTTATATTACGAGTACGCTACAAATGGACATTTTGTTAACCATGACGAGGTTGCCGACCTTAATATGTCTCCTTCTGTCTTGAAAGACAAAGGATGTAAATAATGTACTCACATTAAAAACTAGTTTGGGTTTCTTTTTGAGTCCACGAACAATCGGATTCCGAAGCGGCAAAGTTAACCACTGTTCGTGTATCTGAATGCTCCTGTTTTAGGGCTATCTAACAAGGCTGCTTTCTTTTGCATCCCCTTCTTTATGGCAACTTCATTTCTTTCGCCATCGGCGAGGTTCGTACCAGCACGCTCAGTTTGTTCCGTTGTCCATCCTGCGCGACGTTCTCAAACTATTTGTTTATACCTGTGGTCGTCAGAGTTCACTTGCAGACATCTCTGTTGGTAAATCTTGTACGTTTCTTGGATCTCCACAAGCTCAGCATACAGGATGTTCTCAGGAATTCTTTCATCTGGCATGCGGGTGACATATCCGATCCAACTTGGTCTACTGCTGTGTCAAAAAAGGATTGATACTTTGTGTATTGTCCAGTTTCAAAGCTCCTTATTTGAAAAATGATCCTCCAAGAATTACACATTATGGACTTGAGCACACAGGCAGTAGTCCTGATGCTGTCTAAGCGGGCTCAGAGAGCACTTATAGGATGGGAAGCGCATGGACCAAGGATAATAACAGCCTCATTCCGTTCAGTGAAGAAGAGGATTAACTAAGATATTGTCTTAACAACAAATGACAGTGAAGAGGAAGAGAAGGATAATATTTACAACAGACTGACAACCATCATACTCGACAGACTTAAAAAGAGAAAGATAGGGACGGCCCAGGAATATATGGCGCCGCAATTTGGAAGCAGATGTCAAGCAGATGGGCAAGACGTGGGGACAGTTGGAGAGACTCGCCCAGAACCGAGACGCCTTGAAGAAGCTGGCTTGTGGCCTATGCCCCATAAGGGACCACAGGCAGAGATGAGATGATGATGGCCAACCATATACATCTAATAATAGGCTTGCAATTCTTTGCACTATAAAAGGTGTGAATATTAGAAAGTTCTTAACCGTTGTACGAGTCAAAACGTTGATTTGGAATAAATAAATAAAAAATACGAGCAAGAGCATTATGAATCAACTGAATTTGCTGGGTATATTGGTGGTGAAATGCAGATATCTCAGGCCCAGCTCAGTCACGGTGAAAGACGGGGCATTTGAATACTTTTCTCCAAGCATATGGAATAAGAAAAGTGCCTTTATCGGCTTCAACAGTCTGTAGATGAAAGGCTCAGAGAAGAACAAGCAGGCTTCCAAAGAGGCAGAACATGTGCAGAGCAGATCTTCGTTCTACGAAATATCATAGAACAAAATATTGAGAACCAACAACGGCTAACGATAAGTTTCGTAGACTTTAAGAAAGAGTTTGATAGTGTTCACCGAGAATCGGCATGGAAAATAGCTAGAGAATACGGCATCCTAGAAAAATTCGTCCAGATCCTACGACACCTATACAGTTAGTCTAGCTAGAATTAGGCTTCTTAGAATCCAGGGGGGTGCAAGTGCACCCCATTGCGGCGCCAATGGTCAACATGCTGCAGTGAATTCAAAACAGCGCTGCTCCGTCAAAACGCTTTGATTCTTCATTTAATTTTTTTAACAGCACAATTAAATTAAATCATTATTATTGTTTTAAAAAGTAAATGTTTGCAGATTTTTAAAAACTATATCATCCTCATAAAGACAGTCTAGTTGTAAATATGTGTTCTTTTAGAGAGCTCAACAATAATTAGGCCTAAAAGCTGTCTACATAAAATGTAACATTATCTTCTTTTCAGGTCCAGTTGTTGCGCCAGAAAAACTTTCTATCATGCCAGTAGCTTTGTCTGAGAAGCTAAACAATAAACAGAATAAAACGAGTTCTTGATACACTGGATTCTTTAAGGTTTTACCAGCGTTGACCATTTTAATACAAAGTTACATTGCCTATACTTTATAAATATTTCTATATAGATATTACTATTTGTTATACTTTGAACTGTGATATTGTTTCAAACAAACTTTACAAAACGTGTATGCCATTGGATTAGATCTACTTTCCCTTTTCAAAAACTTGGAATTTTAGGATCAATAAATACTAGAAGTGGTTTGAATTCTAATCTTAGCTACTAGACATAAATGTTACTCATGTTTCACATGCATTCAAACTCTTCCCCACAATCACTAGCGGATCCAGAACTTCGGAGTGGGGAAGGGGAGCGATTTTTTTCCAAACCCTAACCCTAAGCATAAACACGCTTTCAGTAAATATATATATATATATATATATACTAGGCATATGTTACCCGCGACCCGCGGGTCTTTCTTTGCCATTACTGTCAATATAGTCAATGAGAGTGTTTTGTAAACAATTAAACGAAATAATAATGTAATAAGTAAAGCGAATGTGTCAATGTAAAAATAGTGTGAATGAAGCTATCAAATAAAAAAGCTAATAGGCTTAAATCCATTTTTTCAAATTAAAACATTTGCTTGTAGGCCTACATATATTTGATTAAAATTTGAGATGAATAGACTTAATTTTGTATGTTCATATTTTAAAATATAAAGTAGATCTTGAGGTAGACATAGATCTAAATCTACACTAATCTAGAGTTAAAAATTGGCTTTTATAGAGTTCATTCTGTGTTGCGCATGCGTAACCTTTTTTCACGAATGAATATAGGCCTATCTCAACACGGCCTACGCAACTTTAGCGAACAGCGAACGAATGTATTAAAAATGCTTTAGAAAAACAAATTTGAATGTTAAATTGATTAAAATATCAAATGAATGGACAATACTTAGTACGTTTATGTGTTAAAGCACAAAACTATCTTTGCGAAAAGAAGTTTTATCATCTTAGAGTTCAATAAGAGTTTTAGACCTAGACCTAGGAAAAGACTCAGTAGAGAGATGTGTTAATGTGTAACCAATTGGTAATGTCTAATGAAAAAATGTTCGCCAGGAAATCTGTAGTCACAGATATGAGGAACTAATTTATGTAAAAAATGCTTTTGAAACACAAAATCGAAGGTTAATTTTATTACATAATGAAATCAATGGATCTTCGTTTGTATTTTCATGTGTCAAAGTAAAAAACTATGTGCGCAAAGTGTATTTCTTAAAATTAGATCTAGGTCTAAATCCTTTCGATCTTTTCTCATGTCAACATTGTTAACCATGGCCTAGATCCATAAAATACTATAGCTGTAATAGAGTCGGACAACTTTATTTTTTCTTAGGGTCTTAAGTTTGTTTTAGGGCTACAATACATACACTACGGTCTAAGTTAGTACCCAAGGAACATTCCTGCCTAGTTTTATCAAGATTGGTCAAGCAGTTTTGATGTCTATAAGTAACATACATACATACATAAATCTCACATTCTACTTTATAATATAGATAAATATTAGAATGTTAAAAAAAAGTAGTGTTTCTCAACCTTCGACGAAAAAAGCAGACAAAAAAGTTATGTTGAAGCCTTTCTCTTGACAGCTAGGGGGTCTGGGAGAGCGGCGTAAGCTTACCCAGTGGGGATCGGGGCGAAGCCCCGACGCCAAAATCGTTTTCTTGCATTCTTCACTGCAGAAACGCATTTTACTGACATCTACAGCTCATTATTCATCCTATGACCTTTTGAATACTGTTTTACTTGAAAAATATTCTAATATGATTTTACAGGCTCTTACTACATCGCAAATACAACCGATTTGTTCTTGAAAAGATAAGATACTTCACAGATTTAGATTAAGACTTTGAGTAACGCCGCCTAAAAAACATCTATTCGAAAAATATTTTTTTTTTACAACAGAAAAATATCAGTTTGAGTAAAGGTTGAAAAGATGACTAGGAAAATAATATTTGGGTTCAGAACTCATTTCCATTGTTACTCTTATAATGAAAAATTTCGTATGAATTCTAAATTTTCCAAAACAAAGTCTTTCTTAAATGACTAAGATAAATTCGTGTATAATGACATAAACTCTTTCGCCATATTTGACTTTTCTGTTTTAAAACGTCATCTTTTCATCTGGAAAGGGGAGAGGGCGGTAGAGTGAAAACGTTAACCCTCGCTCCTTTTTATAATTTCTAAAAAGGATTGCATTTGGCATTAAAGAATAGGTGGTGAGGCGACTCGATAAAAGAATTCAATTTATAGCATATATAAATTATATTAGTGACACTTTTTTTTAATAATTTCTTAACTAATATACAAAAGAAAAAAGTATTGGTTTGTCCGAATGGGGAAAAGGCGATCGCATGTATCGCCCCTCCGACCTGGAACAACCCTTTTTCATTTTATATTTACTTATGATAAAATTTGAGATCAGATCGTGTGTCCGACATTATATACAAATGGATTAAAACATCAATATATAGCTTATATTATATAGATATTCAACTAATTTTGTTCAAAAACTATGATTTCTCCATAAAAATAGGACCGCCCATCACTCAGAGGGCTAGAGTGGGGAGGGCAGCAGAAGCAATCGCCCCCTCCCTCCACCTCACCGAATCGGCTAAGATACCAGAAGTGTTAAAATACCAATATCAAGTTTTAATTATGTAGATATTTAATTGATTCCGTTGACAAGCTGTGATTTGTACATATAAATTGGACCGCCCCCCACTCGAAAGTTTATGGTGGGGGGGGGAGGGGCGGGATTGATGCCATCGCCATCTCCTTATCCCACCAAATCGGCCAACATACTAAAGGGGGGGCGAAATAATCTAATAATAGGTTGAAATATAAATAATTAGTATATATTATTAACATAGCTAATTAATTCGTATACAAATTGTGTGATTTCTTAACCTACAGTCGTCCCCCCCCCCCCGGATCGGCCGAGTGAGGGGGGGGGGCGATCGCCCCCCCTGGATCCGCCAGTGCCCATACTACTTTTGACCCATGAGTTCTAGTATACTATACTCCCCCCTCCCCCTAAAAAAGTGTTGTGCAATGTGTGCAAGCAGCGAACTGATTTCTAAAAATCACCATCCTCTACGATGTACTGCACTCCACATTAATCTTCGGAAGACAAGATTTATATATATATATATATATATATATCCAGAAGTGGGAGAATGAGTGATTAGCCAGTGCTGATCTAGTGCACTCTATTACTGTGCCCATTATTTTTATTGAATTTATTTTTTTAAATGTCATTATTTTAAATGTCAATATTTGTTTATGAAATTACATGCTCAGGAACAATATATAAATGACGTAATCTTTGAAGTTATTCATTTTATTGGATATATATTTATATTATAAATAATGATTTCGCATTTAATATTCATAATGATATATTTATTTCACTTGATATGCAATTATTATGTATCTATCAGAAGAAAGATGTTGCCTTACAGAAGTGTGCATTGTAAACATTGTTGGTTCAAATTAAATAACACAGAACAACCTCTATACAGTTTAATAATGATTTATTCTGATTAGTAGTTAGCACAATTAGTGCTGAAAATGTATTTTTTCTTGTCCTCTTTATCTATGGGCAACAGTTGGGGCAAACATCACAGACAGTTGAGTCTCTTAAAGTTCGAGGCTGATAGAACACTGTTGCTTGATTAGCTTTTATTTAAAAAAAAAACATAAAAAAAGACCATTATAAAAGTTGTGATAAATTCATTTTTAAATAAAGGACAAAGTGTAACTTCCAATAAAGAGGTATTTTATTTTAGTTTGTTTCACCAGCCAATTTCAGTACAAATTATTATTTAATTTGGCTGATCAGCTCTAATGTAACGGACCAATAAAGTAAATGCTGATATTTAATGAGTATCATAGAGCACAGAACACAATGGAATATAAAGTACTCAATGTTCACATAATGTTGGGAATAAATAGTTTTGTTTTCTTTTGGTTCTAATAAAGTTTTGTTTTCTTATTTTTCTTTTTTCTAAATAATTATTCTTTTTTAACGCAAAGAACATTCGACCTTATTTTCTTTGAATATTGACATGTAGGCAAATTTAATGCCAAACCCTAAAATGTTCAGTTTACCTGGTTCATAATAATCATAGGTTCTGACATAGCTCTTCTGGGACTTAGCTACTTTAGCTTCACGGGTCATAACAATACTGTAACACAGAGAAGACCCACTGATCTGTTTCATTGTAAAACATAGGAATATAAGAAAAACATATGCAAAGTTATTGACAGACATCAAATGTTCAAAATTATGACATATTTTGGAGTAAATGTATTGACTGAAAACATTTTGTTACTGTGTTTTGCTTTATTTTTTTTATTACAGGGGATATTTTAATGTTCAGCCAGCATTACCAGGGGCATTTAAGGTTAAAAACTCCAATAAAAAAAACTAAAACAAACAACAATCACTAACTTCCATTAACGTAGTCAATTTTGGGAGGAGGTTTGAGGTTAAACCTCACATTCAATATGAAAAATTAAAGCCAACTACAGTCACCAAATTCCATGAGAGTAGCAAAAGGAGGTTTTGAGTTATAACCACTCTCCAGAGAATTGTGAGTTTAAACCCCCCCCCCTCCAGTGGGTTTTGAGGTTTAATCCCCTCTTCAGTAAGAAACTTAAGAAAATACAATCACCAAATCCCATAAAGTTTGCCCGGGTGGTTTAAATTTCCCCCTTTAATAAGAAATATAAAACAATCTTTAGTCAACAAATTCCATAAGTTTACCCCCCCCCACACCCAACCCCTTCAGGGAGTTTTGATGTTAAAAACTCCCTCCTCCCTCTTCAATAAAAAGATAAAACAATCTATAGTCACCAAATTCCATGAGCATAGCCAAAGGGTGTTTTAAGTTAAAAACCCTCTTCAGGGGTTTGAAGCCCTCTTTGATAAAAAGTAAAGCAAATAACGGTCACAAAATGCCATGAGGAGGGTTGACTTTTTAAACCACACCAATAAAAAACTAAACCAAAACTACGCTCTATAAATACTGTATTTGTAGCCAAGGAGTTTTTCAGGTTAAATGCCCCTTCCAATAAAAAGAAAAGCAACGCTACAGTCTCTAAATAGTATAAAAGAAGCTACAAAGGGGTTTTGAAATTATCCAACACCCTTTTTTTTCTAATAGAAAAACTGAAGTATATTTAGTCTCTGAATTGCATTGTAGACACATCAGAATATGATTTTTTTAGTTTCAAATACAGGAAATAATTCTTGGAGGACCCGGATCAAGGAAAGAATGTCTAGTGTCGTTCCCTGAACTCCAGAAAGAACATACGCTATGGTACAAAAGACTTTTAAAAAAGTGAGGTGACAGGATAAAATTAAAGTCAATTATGTATATATGTTATCTCCCTTGTATCCTCTAGTGCCCCCTCCTAAAATATGTTTAAAATCCTGGCTACGCCTATGGTAAAAGGTTATGGCCAAGGAAGAAATTGACCTAAAATATGAATATAATTCACCTTGTCAAAGTATATTGCTACAATAGAGCCTTTTCTTTCTGATCTCTTGACACCTGCTACTTGTCCCAAAGTACTTAAGTCGGGCACAAACCCTGAAGGAATGCTAACTTCTTGGACAACCATTCCTGTATCATGCTTCAGCAAAAATCTAGAAATAAAACACTGTAGCTTTAAAAGATCTTGCTAGTTATTTAAAACTAAAACAATGATAGATAATGCCTTAAATATAGTTCGTCCATCATGGTTCAATGATGACCACTTTGTCATCCAGGGGGCTGAGTGCTTTGCACTGGGGTTTTATGTCTCCTCATGTGGCTGGTGAGACCTATGTGAGCCCGGAATGCTCGGCTGCACACAGGGCAGATTATTCCAGCTGGTGCTAGTGTCGTGGGCCTTGCTTTTCTTGTCTGGCGTTTTTCTTCTGCCAGCGTGGTTCTCTTTTCCTCAGCAACCTGTGCGCCAGTTTTTACAGCGCGACGCCATGATGCTCGGTCATGTGCCACTGTCTCCCAGGTAGCTGGGTCTATGCTGAACGCCTTTAGAGAAGCTTTGAAGGTGTCCCTGAAGCGCTTTCTTTGACCACCTTGCGAGCGCTTTCCTTCGCTTAGTTGGCCATACACAGTCGTTTAGGGATGCGGTGGTCTTCCATTCTACAGACGTGTCCTGCCCATTGCAGCTGAGACTGCATTAGGGTTGTATGGATGCTTTGCACACCCCTCTTCGAAGGTCTTCAGTATCTGGTAAATGTCTTGCGATTTGACATTCAGTATTTTTCTTAAGCATGTCATGTGGAAGTGATTCAATTTCTTTGCATGTTTTCTGTACACTGTACATGTTTCCGAGACATAGAGCAATGTAGGGAGGATGACGGCTCGATAGATCCCTAGCTTTGTATTTGTAGTGATACCATGTCTGTTCCAGACGTTTCTAGACAGTCTGCCATAGGATGCACTGGCCTTGGCGAAACGCAGGTCGATTTCATTATCAATCTTTCCGTTTCTGGAGAGTGTGCTGCCAAGATACGTGAATCTTTTCACTGCGTTTATATCATGTCCATTTATCTTGATGCTTGGATCTGAGTAGGCTTTTCTAGGAGCAGGTAAATATATGACTTCAGTCTTATTTGTGTTAAAAATGTGCCTTAAAATTGTAACGGTTGTCCTATAACAAAACCATTAGTGCCTAAAGGAAAATAGTCGCAAAAACGTTCACATTTTTATTGTGCTTAAATTATGGTCATAAGAGATTTTTAATCTTAACTAAAGTTTTAAATTATGAATATACATAGGCTGTAAAAACAAAGATATTTTAGAACTGTTGACTGGATTATTACTACACCATTTATCTCTTTTTATTTACCCTTCACAAATACACAATTTTAAACTAATATTGACTTATTATTAAAGATATTTTTAGAGAAAACAAATTATGTCTTTCAAATGTGTTAAAAGAGTCTTGGTGTAATATTACTTAAAGATAACCTTTATTTCTACTGATATGTTAAAACTTCATTTTCTGCATTTTTTAAAATTTAATTTAAGTATTGCTTTATTTATACATTGCTATGAGAATGATCTTATGATCTAACTTGAAAGATGTAAATTGTTATACAAGAAATCGTAGACATATTGACATGTATCAAAATGGTCAGTGCTATATTCACACAAAAAAAGTCAAGTGAAACAAATTTCAGACAGCCATTATAACCATAAATCTAATGGTTGAAGATAAGTAGCACTTCTGTTAATGCAGTACCTGCCACAATTCTCTAAATAAATGTTACATTGTTAGTTACAAATTTGATACAAAACTTTCTGACTTTCCACAAAAAATGTTTAGAATTAGTATTGGAATAGGGAGTAAGAGAATTATTCTAAAAGTAAAGTTTTTTTTTATTTGAAAATAAAAGTAAAATATACCGGTAGATGTAAAATTAATCATCAGACCATATAGTTCTATAATTTTTATATATTTGCACTACTAGTTACCTCTCTTTGGCACTTAGCATATACCATTGGATATCACTGAATATTTTGTGCTCAATGAAAATAAATTTTAAAAAAAACTTCCTTACTTAGTGCAGACCATTATATTAAAAGAATCCAACTTGTCATCTAACAGAACTGTGTTCACATCAAAAACGGGCTTGGACAATTCTTTCAGGACATTAAAACTGTATTCAATCTAGAAAATTATTTGATATTTTAACAAGATTTAATGTAAAATAAACTCTGCAATATACTCATTTTTTTTTTATTATAATATTTACATTTAGGCCTACAGTCTAATTAAAAAAACTAAAATTTGGACATTGCTTTCATGCTACAATATTGCAAGTTAGTTTTTTATAATATATAAATAAATAATAATTACATAGAATATTACTTACATCTAAAAGTGCAAGGCCTGAACCAGAAGCAGTGATACTAAAATCTTGACTATTGCTTTGAATCTAGAGAAAGTTTAAAAAAACAACAAAAAGTTACAAATTTTGGAAACAAAAATAAGTGACTGAAATACAAGATAAATTTTGTAGAATTTATTAATGGTTTGTAGCTTTTCCCATTTTTTAGTTTTAGAGTTTTTTTGTTTTTTTTTCTTAAAATGCATTAGCATGAACACCGCCCACACATAAAATTTGAGAGAAAAATTCTTGGCTGTTGGTAACTCAATAATTCTTAAAAAATCACTAAAATTTGAAATTTATATCAGAAAATGTTTTTGTCTACTATATCACAATACCTCTTGAATTTGTAGTGATAAAGCATTTTCACTGTTAACATTCATTGTCAGATGTGTGTTCATGTCTGACACATAAATGGTAATGTTAGTGTCTGGCCTGAATGACTTGCTGCCATAAGTAGAAAGTGCTTGTAGTCCTACAACTGTGTCCTGCGGATTTTATCATAGAAGCTAATGAATCAGTTAGGCCTATATTGTCTTTAACTACTGGCTATATCAAAGTCACTGAACACTGAAGTAGAACAGTCAAGAAAGTATTTTTGCTTTGTTTTCAACTTGTTGCAGATGTATTATAATAAAAATAAGACTACAATAAATTTGTTTCCCATAAATAAATTTAAATCCAGCAGATACAATTAGTGCTTTTTTAAATTATAATAATAATTTGATAATAGGCCTATAATAATGTTAGCAAATGTAATTTAGGCTCAAAGGTGCTCTATAACAGACATTGAAAAAAAACAAACAAGAGTTAAAAAAAGCAAACAAATCTAAATGAGCTTTTAATTGGCAATTCTTGATGATTTTCTCAATATAACATTTGATTTGTCAGATCAATGGGAACACATTGCAAATTTTTGGTTTGTGCACTGAAAAAGCCTGAACATGGTAACAACAAGAAGGGACGAGTCAGTAGGTTGCAGGGGTCTCTAGGGAATATTAGATTTATCAGTGCATTTTATAATTATAGATAAACTGATGACAAAGTGTGAACACCTTGAACTCAAAGGAAGTATTCCATTTAGGCAACAAAATTTGTACAAAATAACCCCCTATTCCAAAGAAAGAGCAAAAGTGTAAAGCAAGTGTTCAATGGGAGAAAACAGGCAAACATAACATGGGTATCTAAATAGTTCAAAGTGTGCATTTTCCAACTAAATTTACCTGAGTAGACACAAAACCTCCCTGTGCATTTTTCTGTAATGTTAACCACCTGACAGATGGAAGAGCCTCATCAAGACGCTCCAGAGAACTATAGGTCAATATAGCATATGATGTAATCAAAATGTCAATGGGTCTGGCCTGAAGACGAGGAGGGCGCCAGTAAATAAATCTGTTTAACTCTTCATTGTTTACTGTACTGTTGGCACTCCAGTACTCAAGACCTCCTGATAAATTTATTATTACATAAGGTCTTATAAAATTCCACATTAAAAAAAATATAGTATTTATACGATCAAAATTGCACATGCTCAATTTATATACCAGCGCTTTACCCAAATTTTATAAAAAGCATGTCGAAATAACTCAACAATTTAATTTATAAATTTACTAACCTACTTTACTGGTACTATAGCTTCTAGATAAAGTTTCTATTTTTATAAGAAGGCATCATTCATAAATAAGCCTACTACAAACTTAAACCTTTAAAAATAATGAAATAAATATAAGCATTCAATTACCTTCTTGTTTAACAAATGTCAACAACTTTTCAAATGTTGATTGAGCAAGTTGACTTTTTGTGCAAATAACTTAACAATTTAATTTATAAATTTACTAACCTTCTTTACTGGTACTATAGCTCAAGTGCACTTCTAGATAATTTTTTTATTTTTATTATAAGAGGGCATCATTCATAAATAAGCCTACTACAAACTTAAACCTTTAAAAATAATGAAATAAATATAAGCATTCAATTACCTTCTTGTTTAACAAATGTCAACAACTTTTCAAATGTTGATCGAGCAAGTTGACTTTTTGTGCAAATAACTTAACAATTTAATTTATAAATTTTCTAACCTTCTTTACTGGTACTATAGCTCAAGTGCACTTCTAGATAATTTTTTTATTTTTATTATAAGAGGGCATCATTCATAAATAAGCCTACTACAAACTTAAACCTTTAAAAAAAATGAAATAAATATAAGCATTCAATTACCTTCTTGTTTAACAAATGTCAACAACTTTTCAAATGTTGATTGAGCAAGTTGACTTTTTGTGCAAATAACTTAACAATTTAATTTATAAATTTTCTAACCTTCTTTACTGGTACTATAGCTCAAGTGCACTTCTAGATAATTTTTTAATTTTTATTATAAGAGGGCATCATTCATAAATAAGCCTACTACAAACTTAAACCTTTAAAAATAATGAAATAAATATAAGCATTCAATTACCTTCTTGTTTAACAAATGTCAACAACTTTTCAAATGTTAATTGAGCAAGTTGACTTTTTGCTTCAGCTAAAGCATAACTGATCACAGCAAGAGAAAACTGGTCATCAATTGAATCAGCAAGCATCAGCCTTTCTAAATTTCTTGTAGCATTTAGAGTTGCATTACCCAATAGATAGTATCTACACTTGTTATTGTTTTTGCAATCCTATAAAGATAAAACAGAACTTCTTTGAAAAGGTTTACAATTTGTAAAAATCTCTTAAAGATCAAAGTCAAAATATATAATAATAATAATAATAATAATAATCAACATCGCAGTACCACTTTCTCATAATTTAGGAAAAACTGAGATAGAAAAACAAAGAAAATATGGGAACCTAGGTTTGGAGATTAAGCAACTATGGAAATTGTTCAAAATAACAATTTACCCCATTGTTATATCAACCAAGGGGATAATAACAACTGTCCTCATAGACACCTTCAAGACCCTTAACATTCCTAGGAACATCCCCCTTGCCTGTCACAGGGTGGTACTGCTGCAGACCTGCCACATCACCAGACAATTCCTCAGTGGAAACTGTTAAAGGGACTATGATGAATTTCGTTTCTCTTTAGCGAAACTCGACCCTGGCAGCACCAGAGAATGACTACTCGTTCATTTCTAACATAATAATAATAATAATAATCTTTATTGTCTATATAGAAATTTGTCTTATAATTTAGGCATTACACCAAACAAAATATTTTAACTAGAAAGAAACAAAATGTACATTCACACCATACTTACTCATAATTTACATATGAAAATTTTATATCAAATTGTTTCTATGTTTAATTGTTTAATGATTTGATTGCCAATGGAACAAAAGAATGTTTGTGTCTGTTTGTCTTTGCTATCGGTGTATTGTATCTCTTTTGTGATGGTAAAATCACAAAATCCTGACCCAAAGGGTGCTAATTTTTCATTTTTGTAATGGTATCACAATTTTTAATGGTGCTTTGAAGTGATCAAGCTAAATACTTATAATCCAATAAAAAATTAAAGCAAATCATTTTTTTAAAATCTTAATTTAGTTTTCAATGGGGCAGAATGTTTTGTCACTGAATAACCCTAAAACCTTTTGTTTGCTTTATTTGTCGTAAAAATAAGTAATTCATAAATGAATATTCATTGTCCTATACGATTTATCAATTTAGTTTTATCTTTGGATTTAAAATACATTTACTTCAGGTTAAGCCTATTGTTTTGATTCTTTTTAAGTTGTAAATGTTAACAGAATAAAAAAGCTCTATTCTGTTTATGTCAAATAATACCTGAACATCAGCAAGCTCCTTGGCTTTGAGCAGTGCAACTAATGCAAATGCAGTTAAGGCTGGACCAGCAGTTGTTCCCTAGAGCAAATACAATTTTGAAAAATGAAGAAATAGCATTTCGTTCAACATGTTTTTAATCATATATAATATGATATAATATAACTTACAATTACATTGTAAGTTAATTGATAGCCTGCATTTATTATAAAGTATATAAAATAAATCAATATTCTAGTACATAGTTACCATAGACTACATACTATTGTAAATATCAATAACTTTTCCAAATGTTTTCTGCTTCGCCACTTTTACCATTTGATGGGTTATTTTAATTAATCATATTAGAGTATCAATAAAATGTCTATAAACAATTTGCTGGACCGCTCATCATACTACTATATAGAACTGTGAAAGAATGATCTGATGAATGTGTGACGAGAATTAAAGCTCTTTAGCACCACTCTGAAAATAGAGACACTAGATGCGCAGCTCAAATACCATTGCCAGCTTTTAGTGCATAATGTAAATCTTTTTATTACTATACTTTTTGAGCAGAAGTACTTGGAAAAACTCAACAATACACAAGAGTAAATAATTCAAATTAACTGATTAAATATTGACGTATAGGTGGCTAAGCTAGAGCAATTCATTGTTTTCTCTAAGGAAAGTGTGAAACATTATCTAAAAATGCTTTTAAGATAACTCTTGTCCAGTCAAACTTACGAGTTATTGCAACAGAAGAATACATTTAAACAATATGAAAATGTCAGAAGAGTAATCTAAAGATGATACATTTACTATTCAAGAAGAAAACAAGAGTTTCATGCTGGTGTGCATTGATCCCTTTTATGCTGAGACTAGGACTAGATATTTGAACAGAAATACCAAAAACCAGAATGCAGACCCATCTACAGACAGCAAAGTTAATTATGAAGAAGGTAAAACTACGAAATACTGATATTGCACAATTCCAATGGAATGTCGATGAGACTTAAGGAACCTATCCCTTTGTTTCTTGCCTAATGTATTTTGTTAACGTGGCGTCATATGAAGAAGTTTTTCAAAACTAAAGTTAATTAAGATGTATTAATTGAGAACTTTTCAGATATACATTTTAAATCTGTCCATTGAAAAAAAAATCACAAAAAATATTGACTTTAAAGTTATTTTTAAGTTTTCAAGTTTGAAATCCTGAAAAGTCGTTCATGCTTTTAAATATTAAATTTAATTATTATTATTATTATGGACATATTGATAAATGAGTCGTCTATATAAAGCTAACGCTATAATGTTAAACTATTTCCATTAGGAGCTCTTTAAAGTTCATTTTATGTTTAAAATTTTTTAATCTAAAATCTTACATTTTTATCTTTTAGTAACTAATGATAAAATGTCAGAAAAAAAAACACAAAATTCTCAAGTAGAATCGACACTCTTTTGAACGTTCAGAACAACTATCAACGAATGTTAGTAATTATCTCAATGTTGTAGGGCACAACACAAAGAACTAAACAATAACTTTTTATTTGGGAAGATTTGAGGGTAAAGCTTGGGGGGACACCCTGAACTTACTGCACTGGGTGACACCCACCCATAGTGACACAACTGCACACACATAGTTAAAAACCCAACCTTAAATCAATCGTTGTAATATAATAATATTAATAATATCTTTTGGAATATCATAATAATAAGATCAAAGTTTGGGAGGGGGTAAAAATTGTATTTCCAAGGGTTCAATATCAAACTAGAAATAATAACTATCACAGTACCAACAACTATGAAATAACCTGAGCATAAAAACAGTTTAAATTAAATTCATAATAAAAATATTTTTTTCTTAACAAAAAATACGTAAACTGTTTTTATATACATAAGAATAATAATAATAAGGATTGTCTTCGAGTCAATTAAAGAGGACCAGGAATACAATACTAATAATTAAGTAAAAAATAAATTCATTCTGATGTATTTTACAATTTTATTCTTACTTGAGTATTTCTGTCTAAAACTTTACCAAATTCATTGAAGGATCCATCAAGATTTTGTCTGTCTATTAACAGCATTGATGCTTTAAGAATGACTTCTTTATCCACAAAAATAAACTCTTGAGCTTCAGCAAATGATGTTACCACTAAAGCTGTTAGCCTGTGAATGAAACATCACTGTGTTTGAGTTGACTGCTTGAAAATCAAAGTCAGATCAGATTTTGAAAAAACTAAAAAATCTATTGAAAAAATTATTTCACTATCATATTATCTTATCTTATATATAACATATATGTTACTTCAAAAAAGAAGATGATTACGTCCTACACGTCATGCCAAGTCACTGGTTTTTACTGGCTAGCTCAGGCAACCCATTCTATGCTCTTATAGCACTAGGGAAGAAGAAGCATTTGTACAAATTTGTCCTCCCTTTCCTACCAAATAGCCCTAAAACTGGGGCATTCACATGCACAAACTGTGGCAAATTTCGCACTCAAGAATTGGCTGTTTAATCCTGTCTGATTCTTTATGACTTAAGAAGAAACCAAAAACAAATAGTAGATGTGATCTGATTAAACTCGAGTGGAAGTCTCTTGTAGAATTAAAATTAGCATAACGGAAATTAGTGAGACAGATCAAGAAACATAATAAGTAATTATATGTATGTGAAAATGTTTGTTAGTTAAAAATATTTTTTCCCAGAAAATCTTTTGGCGCCCCTCTGCATGTGGCGCCCCTCTGAAAGTGATGAGGGATATCATGCCTATGCTTTTGGGCGCCACTTAAGGTCTTCTTCTCTCCACAAGCTTAGCATAGAATATGTCCTTAAGAATTTTTTTTTTGGCATGCCCTAGCCAATGTAGTTTTCTCTGTGTGAACTGCATATTGTCCAATTTCGAAACTTCCTATTTGGAGACATGATCCCTCCAGCAGATATGCACATTATTCATCATGGGTTCATACCAGCACACAAATAATCTATACATATTAGATTTACAACTGTCTGGGATGACCACTAGGTAATGAGACTCTAAAAGATTATAAAAATGAGGATTGTGATTCCAATATTATTCACATACAAATGCTGTTCAAGATCAAAATGGTTTCTAGTTTGTTTACTTTTACTAGTTACAACTTAGAAAACTATTAAAACTTAAGTTAACTTGTATCTGTATATATTTTACATTTGTAGCACCAAGCATGTTTTACAACAAAAAAAAATGTTTCTAAAAATCTTACCATGTACTAGAACTTATATCATAGTTTCCGAATGCACTAAAACCATTATCATATCTCTTGAAGGTTAGTTGTCGTTGATATCCTAAAATAAATTATAACAACCTAATAACAAATACATTTACAAAATATTTACTTATTTGCATACCAATTTAACAAAACATTTAATCCTATACTGTTAAGCGAGCAATAATTGTAAGTATGTATATGTATCCTATCACTAGCGGATCCAGAACTTTGGAGTGGGGGGGGGGGGGGCGATTTTTTTCCAAACCCTAACCGCAACGCCCAGTAAACCCTAACCCTATGCATAAACGTGCGTACAGCACAGTTATATATATATATATATATATATATATATATATATATATATGAGAATTTAAAAAGTGCAGCTTTTCTAAACCATCGACGAAAAACAAAACAACTGGGGCAGCGCTATAAGGTTTTTAGTGGGGTTTGAGACGAAGCCCCGATGCCAAAAATCGTTTTCTTACATTCTTCACTGCAGAAACGCATTCTCCTGACAACTATAGTTCATTATTCATCACTCGGGTTCGATGCCAAAAGTGCTTTCTTGCATACTTCACAGAAGAAACACATTCTCCTGACCTAAACCTCATTATTCATACTATTAAAAAGGACCTTTTGAATAATGTTGTACTTGAAAAATATTCTAATATGAATTTATAGGCCCCATGGGCGTAGCCAGGATTTTTGGTTTGGGGGATTTGCGGGGGGATTTTTTTCTCCCCCCCGGCAACCCTTCCCTAAACCTTTTATATCGAAAGGGAAGTTTTATCGTCAAAATCATCTATTGGGGGTTTAAAACTAAAAAATCTCTGGGGTTATGTTGATTTTTTTAAATTCAAAACCCCATTTAGCTTCGGTCATAGAATTTAGTAACTGTAGTTTGCTTTAGAATAATATTGAGGTTTTCCACCTTAAAACGTTCTGTAGGGGGATTTTAAACTCAAAACCATCTGGAGGGGTTTTAAACTTTTAAAAAAAGCATCTGTAGGAGAGGGATTTAAACTCAAAACCTCCAATGGTCTTGGCTATGCTCAAACAAAATTTTAGTGTGTAATTTGCTTTTTTTTATATATTGAAGAGGTGTTTTTTTTTTTACATCAAACCACTCTGAAGGGGGGTTTAAACTAAAAACTCCTTTTGGCAACGCTCATAGATTTCTGAGTGTGTTTTTTTTTTTTTTTTATTATATTGAAGATGCAATTTTCAGCTTTACTACACTTAAACTCCACTAGAGGGGAATTTACACTCAAAACACCTTTGAATATACTCATAAAATGTTGAGTGTATAATTTGCTTTGTTTTTAATATTAAAGAGGTATTTTTTACCTTCAAATCCCGCTGAAGGGGGTTTAAATTCAAAACTGAGTCAAAACAGATTTAGCTACACTCATAACATTTTGAGTGCGTAATTTGCGTTTTTTTATACCGGGTATTGAAGAGGTATTTATTAGCTTCAAACCCTACTGAAGAGGGGGTGGGGGTTAATTCAAAACCCCTTTGGCTACGCTCATAGAATTTTTTGTGAGTAATTTTCTTTTTTCCATACTGAAGAGGGGGTTTATCGTAAATTTTGGAGGGAGTTAAAAATCGAAATCTTCCTTAACTATACTCATGCAATTTGGGGGATTGTCGTTTGCATTTTTTTTTGTTTTGTTTTATAGAAGAGGGCAATTTAAATGTGAAAACCCCTGGTAGGGGGGTTTTAAGCTCAAACCCCTCTGGTAGGGGGTTTTAAACTCGAACCCTCCTGGTAGGGGGTTTTAAACTCAAAACCCCCTTGGCAGGGGTTTTAAACTGTGATGGGGCAAGTGATAGTTTAGTATTAAATCTCACCTAAAATAAACAAAATCAAAGCAAAAAAGCAGTCACTAAGTACCAATCCCCCCCCCCCCCTGCGGGGGGTATTCATTTCGGGGGGGGGGGGGGGGGTTTGAACCCCAAGAACCCTCCCTGGCTACGCCCATGATAGGCTCTGAATACATTGCAAATAAAACCGATTTGTTCCCTGAAAAGATAAGATACGCCACATATTTAGATTTTGGCTTTGAGGATCGCCGCCGAAAAAAAAATTATTCGATAAATAATATTCAATAAGGTTAAAGTATAACTTGTGAGTTATAGTCCCAAATTTATTTAACTAGAAAAAATATCAGATTGAGTAAAGGCGACTTTGAAATGATTATTTTGGTTTAGAACTACATCTCAATCATGACTCTTATACTGAAAATTTAGTTTGAATTCTAACTTTTCCAATTCAAAGTCTTTCTTAAAATAATTATGATAAATTCATGTAAAATTACATAAACTCTGGAAATGGGAAGGGCGGTAGAATGAAACAATTAATCCTCGCTCCTGTAATAATTTCTGCTAAAGATTGCATTTGGCATTCAAGATAAGGATGGGGCAACTAGATATAAAAATTTTATTTATAGTATATATAAATTATATTAGTGACAGTTTTTTTAAATTTTTTAATTTCTAAACTATAATACAAAAAGAAAAAGTATTGGTTTGTCCGAAGGTGGAAATGCGATTGCGTGTATCATCCCTCCCACCTGTTACAACCCTGTTTTCATTTAAATTTACTAATGATAAAATTTGAGATTAGAGTGTGGTACGACATAATATACAATGGGTTCACATATCAATACGTAGTATATATTATACAGATATTCAACAATTTTTTCACAAACTATGATTCTCCATAAAAATAGGACCGCTCCCGAACTCAGAGGGCTAGAGTGGGGAGGGTAGTATCGCCCTCCCCCCAACCCACTGAATCGGCCAAAATACCAGAACGGGAGCGACATAATATAAAATTTATACATTAGTTTAACTAATTTTATTCACAAACTATGACAAACACAAAAACTCTTGTCTGCTTGGAATTAATTTAACACTTTGTTGTTAAATAATTCCAGTCTTTATAAGAGCTCCAGAAAGAGACAAAAAAAAAACAAATTATTCACCATCATTTAACAGATTAATGATCTTCTTATTCAGTTCTTCAGATAGTTGATTTGTAGCCTTTAAATATCTGCCTATGTGGATGTTAGGTGTAAACTTGACCAGGCTTTGTTCACCACACCCAGTTGGTAATGTTAAAAGAGATGTTAGACTTTGTACAGTTGATCCAATCAGGTCACCTAAAAAACAGATGAAAAGTTTTGTTTTTAAATCATGATGGACAAGAATCAGGCTCTTGACAAAATGTTATATATTTTATTGATAATAAGAAATACACTTTGTGTTGTCTATGAGATAATAAGAAATGCACTTTGTATTGTCTATGAGATAATAAGAAATACACTTTGTGTTGTCTATGAGATAATAAGAAATACACTTTGTGTTGTCTATGAGATAATAAAAAAATACACTTTGTGCTGTCTATGAGATAATAAGAAATACACTTTGTGCTGTCTATGAGATAAAAAGTAAACAACTTTGTGCTGTCTATGAGATAATAAGAAATACATTTTGTGTTGTCTATCAGATAATAAGAAATACACTTTGTGCTGTCTATCAGATAATAAGAAATACACTTTGTGCTGTCTATTGGATAATAAGAAATACACTTTGTGCTGTCTATCAGATAATAAATAAACAACTTTATGCTGTCTATGAGATAATAAGAAATACACTTTGTGTTGTCTATGAGATAATAAGAAATACATTTTGTGTTGTCTATGAGATAATAAGAAATACACTTTGTGCTGTCTATGAGATAATAAGAAATACACTTTGTGTTGTCTATGAGATAATAAAAAAATACACTTTGTGCTGTCTATGAGATAATAAGAAATACACTTTGTGCTGTCTATGAGATAAAAAGTAAACAACTTTGTGCTGTCTATGAGATAATAAGAAATACATTTTGTGTTGTCTATCAGATAATAAGAAATACACTTTGTGCTGTCTATCAGATAATAAGAAATACACTTTGTGCTGTCTATTGGATAATAAGAAATACACTTTGTGCTGTCTATCAGATAATAAATAAACAACTTTATGCTGTCTATGAGATAATAAGAAATACACTTTGTGTTGTCTATGAGATAATAAGAAATACATTTTGTGTTGTCTATGAGATAATAAGAAATACACTTTGTGTTGTCTATGAGATAATAAAAAAATACACTTTGTGCTGTCTATGAGATAATAAGAAATACACTTTGTGTTGTCTATGAGATAATAAGAAATACACTTTGTGCTGTCTATGAGATAAAAAGTAAACAACTTTGTGCTGTCTATGAGATAATAAGAAATACACTTTGTGCTGTCTATGAGATAAAAAGTAAACAACTTTGTGCTGTCTATGAGATAATAAGAAATACATTTTGTGTTGTCTATTGGATAATAAGAAATACACTTTGTGCTGTCTATCAGATAATAAATAAACAACTTTATGCTGTCTATGAGATAATAAGAAATACACTTTGTGCTGTCTATGAGATAATAAGAAATACACTTTGTGTTACCTATGAGATAAGTAAACAACTTTAGAAATGCAGAACCTCAAATTTTTTCCTTGGAGTGAATGAACTGAATCATGGAATGCAAAACATATTGTACTGTTATAGCTTTAGTAAGTGATATATGCATCATATCTATTCCTACAGAATTTTAAAATCAAGAAAAAATAATATTCTGTAAATAACATGTAATTAAAAATATTTTTTTTTTGCTGTTGTAATTTCCTTACCTGTCACTTTAGCTCTAATTATTTGAGATTCTGGAACCAAAGAGTCAGGATGTGTGAAGGCAATATTTTTTTCAAAAGTAGACTGGTTGTTGGACAAGCTTATAAAAATAGGATTGTTGTAAACAACCGGAGCTCCTTCATACTGTCATGAAACAACAAATAGAGGTCAAGTAGAGTACTTTGGACATTCTCATTGTATTGAACATTTTTCTTATTTTACAATTTATAGTGACTGTTTTATCGTTTTGAAAATATAAATTAATAAATTTAAAAATAAATAAAAATAATACACAAATAAATAAATAAATTCTTCAGTGGAACAGCCTGCATTATGATACCTTCCCCACACTCAAACATTATATACCTTCCCCACACTCAAACATTATGATACCTTCCCTACACTCAAACATAATTTAGTTTCTTATAATAGTCTGATATGGACACCCAGTTTTTTTTTATCCCTCAGAGGAATGGGCAGGTATTAGAATTTTATGGCCAAGCATACAATTTGGGCAAGTGAATTCTAGTAACACTTTGTCTTGTTTCATCCAGTTCTTTTTCTTCTTCTTCTTCTTCTAGCCAGCTTTAGTGCTGCTGAGCTGTGAGCTCTTTTGCAGACTGTGCCAAGGAAAAATAATGTGCTGTTTTCTTCAGTTGTTCAGCACTGCTCTACAAGGTGTTGGTTATGTTGGGCTATAGTGGTAGTAGGGTCTGCCTAAGGTGGATTAGGAAGGGGCATTCAAAGAGGATATGGTTTACAAAGGGGGAGTTGTGTGGAATTTATTTTGTTTAGGATGATGGTCCCAGTTTAACTAAAAACAATTTGAAAGTATCAATATATAAGTCTAAACGACAAAGGAGTGATTTCTATAAATTCAATGACATATATATAAACCATTAATTTGCCATTACAACATTCAATTAACTCTAGTGTTGCCTAGATATACTTACTCTGACGAGAATCTGTCTTACAATAGCATCAGCGGCCATGTTACTTCTAGCAAAAACTTCAATGTCCAAAGCGCCAACAGTCAGTGCTAATAATGAGAAATACACTATTCCTTGTTCATTGGCTCTTACCTAATGGTCAGATAGGAAATATAGTCTGTATTGATTTGTCTATTAGGTAATGTCGTTTGAATGTCATTATTACAACTGACAAACAGAAAACAATACAGTGTCATATAATATTGTTACGAATCTCACTATCCAGGCTCTCTGCAAACTGCACCATACACCACCAACTTAAAGAACTTGACAACTCAGGGCTCCAAAGTAACGTAACACTTTAATAGTTGAATAAATAACAGCCAATACTGTACAATAGGCAGCACGTAACACAAGACTGTATAAATATCTCTCCGTCTCATTCTGGGCTTGCACTGGGTTCAACAGTTCAGGTCTGATTTCACACACTAGGCTCGTTGTGTCGGACTTGATCGCAGACCAAGATCAAGACGCCTTTTGTCTCAACTGTACTTGACAGTACTCCGCACTGAACCGTCGTAATGCTTCGTACAGAAGCACACCGTTGAACTGTGCTGTAGTCGACCGGACTGTATTTAACCGGGCTGTAGTGGACCTTCTGTATTGAGACCTTTTCTGAACCGTCTTGACTGCGACACCTCCGTTCTTATATAAATGTCAAATGGCAAGACATAATACCAGATACAGAAGTTCTTCGAAGAGCTTATCTCCAAAGCATCCACACAATCCTGATGCAGTCCCAGCTGCGATGGGCAGGTCACGTCTACAGACCCCAGCATCCCTAAACGACTCTTGTATGGCCAACTAAGCGAAGGAAAGCGCTCGCAAGGTGGTCAAAGAAAGCGCTTCAGGGACACCCTTAAAGCTTCTCTGAAGGCGTTCAGCATAGACCCAGCTACCTGGGAGACAGAGGCGTCGCGCTGTGAAAACTGGCGCACAGGTTGCTGAGGAAAAAAGAACAACGCTGGCAGAAGAAAAACGCCAGAAAAGAAAAGCAAGACAAACGACACTAGCTCCAGCTGGAATAACCTGCCAAGTGTGCGGCCGAACATTCCGGGCTCACATAGGTCTCATCAGCCACATGAGGAGGCATAAAACCCCAGTGCAAAGCCCTCAGCCCCCTGGATGACAAAGTGGTCATCATCGAACCACGATGGACGAACGATATATATTTATCGAACCGGGCTGTAGTGGACATTCTGTCGTGAACCCTTTTTCTGAACCGTCTTGACTGCGACACCTCCGTTCTTATATAGGGTCCCTACTGGCCTTCTCGAACCGGACAGAACGCCGCTCGACGTTTCTAAGTAGTCAGATGACTAAAACTCGTGACGCTCCTGAGCTCTGTTCACGACGTCGATCCTTCCCGAACCGTCGTGTTGACACTCGTCTGGGCTGACCGTCTTAACTCGTCATGGTTGACCGCTCGTCTAGCGCTGGCCTGTGGCGATTTGCGTCGGCTGACTACACTCACACCACTACTCCCATCTGTGCCACCACCAGGTTTATAACAATATTAATAAATTTAAAAAACACTTGTCTACTAGAGAGAATGCAAAGCATGCAGTAAATTGTTGAATAGTTATAGAAGATGATTTGAAAATTTGGATTAAGAAATCCACTAAATTTATTCGTTAATGGGTGGAAACATTTCCTTTAATATTGAAAAAAGGAGCAAGGGGCAGCAGTGGCGTCACTAGGGTGGGTGTCACAAGGTTCGGTCAGCTCAGAGTGTCACCCACCTCTTTAAAAAAAAACATTTTTTTCTTATTTTGTTTGTTGCGCTGCAATACATATAGTTTATAATTACCTACGTTATTGGATAGTTCAACAACAATATAATGAGTGTCTGTCTATTAAATTTTAAAATTCAGTTTTTTATTACAATTTATCTACAGTTCACTGGGTTTGTGTAGTCATGTGAAACTCTGCACTCATCCTTAATCTTTATCTTTGAAATCGAAGACATTGCCATTAATATATAGTTCAATTTTGCAACAATGTAAACATAAGTAAATTACACAGCTTTTTTTCTGGATTTAACTCATTTTGATTAAATTCCCCTTTGTCTCAGAAAGTTCTTAATTTTAATTTTAAAAATCCTTTTTCACATAAGCCATAGATAAGCAGATGGTAAGAAACGGTTGAAGGCTTTGTTAAATGATTTAGATATATTTTTTAAGGTGTTAGTGGCATATGAATCTTCAACTTTTATTTTCTTCAAGAATAACTTTTGTTGCCTTTAGATCCATTTTCAGTCATGGCATTTCTTCAACCTTTTGTAGACATTTTAAGATATTAAGTTGATCTTATTAGCTTTTTTTTCTTTTTTTTTGTCTCACTTAAAATCGTATAACTTCTTGCTAAAACATTTATAAACTTTTTAACATAACAGATGTACTTTTAGCAATGTTTTTTTTTCTACATAATATTTCCATCATCTCATGGAAGTTCTTTATTCAATAAAGACTCGTTAAAATGGTCACAAAATGTCAAATATTCAGCTTTTATAGAAACAATATATCCAATATATCCTTCCATTGTTGTTTTTTTTTACATCAATCATAGCCACGACTTCCTTGTCTATTGTATTTATAGACGGATGTTTTCCCATTTTCCAATCCCGATGAATTCTTCATACGTCTTGTAATATTCCAATATCGGACTTAATTTTAACATTTTATATTAAGTTACAAATTTCTATTTCATTTCAATACTATTAGTGGAAAATAGTCGACAAAAATACAGTTCTTCTGCTATTTAGTGCCTAAATCGTCCCTACTAGGAAGCATCAGAACCATTATTGACACTAGCCAAAAAGAAAAATCCACTAAAATATTCAAGTATATCATTCGACTGACACATTATAACATTTCCTTCATCTAGAGCTTCTTATACAGAAAAATTAAATAACATCATCCCATCATTATCTTCAGAAATCTCAATGGCTACGTATTTACTTTCAAATACTACAAAATGTACATTAATTACATTAGAGACTTCAATAATATTTTATGCCTAAAGAATGTCGTCGTTTGTTAAACATTAACTATTGGTTGGCAACCTGAAAATAAGGTGCTAGCTACAAATTCAATAGAACATTTTTTTGGAATCAAAGCAGGGTTCATATACATATATGCACCTGGTATACATCTGAAAGTAAAGTTTTACGCTTTCCTTGATATATTGAACATAATATAGTATTTTAATACCTTTCGATAGAATTTCATAAAAAAATTAAAATATGTTTAGTCGAAGTATATAGATCTATTTATTAAATGCGAATAACATGTTCCAATATTAAGTCACTGTCGTTTATTTTTTTAATTGTCAGTTATTCACAAAGAGCATTTTTTTACTTGGGTGTCACCCGGTGCGGACCGCACCCCCCAGTGACGTAACTGAGGGGCAGTCAGCCATGAAAATCAACAA
Source organism: Biomphalaria pfeifferi (assembly GCA_030265305.1). NCBI lineage: Eukaryota > Metazoa > Mollusca > Gastropoda > Planorbidae > Biomphalaria > Biomphalaria pfeifferi. The sequence continues at coordinate 775,442 of JASAOG010000145.1, read as the reverse complement.
TATAGCAGAGCTTAAGTCACCGATTAACGAGTATGCCTAGATCAACACGTGACATAAACATTGTCTTATGTCTTGTGATACTTATCTAGGATATATTCGAGAATTAGCCATATGCTCAAGTTAAACAATATTTTATGTTATATGTTTATTTGGCCCTGTTAAAAACAATTCTACCACACTAAGGTTAGAGAAATAGACAACCAAATAACAAAAAATAAATAAAAGATTTAACCTTTAAACGAAGATAGTTAAAATGATTTAACAAATGAGAATGTTAAAGTTAAAAAGGGACAAAAGGCACAGGTATGGGAAGTGATGAGGATGATTTTCATCACTGACTACAAACAAACAGGGATACCTCATTGTTTTTATTTATTAGCAACTAATCGACCCGCGGCGTAGCATACACCGCTTCGTAATGGTCATGATCCAAAGGACCGTTAAATAGCAGCGATATGGAGAGACACTGACCCGGATTGTAAACTCAAGGCGGGTCACACACGACATTTTCGAAAGTGAATGTTGATAGTAGCGGGAAGTATTTCAGACATCGCCACAACTTTAGCCTCGCCACCATAAAAGCCGGAAGTATTCACGTAGACAGCGTATTGTTTAGCAGAGTGTATGACTATGAGTAAGAACAACGGACAGGACGTCCCCTTGGTTATCCTAATGTTCGCAAACAAAGCTTACAGCCATCTTGCGAAGTTCGAATAACGTCGTCGATGACACTATCAACATATATGCGACTGATAGAAATAAACAGATACCTGATGCAGGAATTTCGACCTGCTGACTCCACGAAATATGTGTGAAGCGGTGGCCATGGTTAGAAAACGAATGGCAATACGAAGGGGCAAAATCAAAACAAAGCTACAGAAAATAACATGCAACTATTTTAATGACAACAGATATTGACGTGTGTAGCAAAAAATACACATATGTCAAATATATAGAATGTGTAAAGAGAAAGATTACTTGTTCTCCTCCCCCGTGCTCACTGTTGCCGTGAAAGTTACGACACCTGCGATATGTCTTGCAAGGTTGGACCACGAAGAGAACTATATATAGAGATAAGCGATTCTCTTGATCTTGTCTCTGAGAAACTGAAAATAATGGGTTTCTGGCATTTTCTGCATGAGGTAGGTCAGGATTTCTCGATTTGTTCATAATGGTGCTAGATCAGTGTGAGCGACTCCTATTTTATTTAGAACTATACTGGGCATTGGTTGCCTCAGGTTTTGAAAACATCTCCTTAATAAAAGGTGACGGTGTTTACAGATTTTGTGAACTTTGAGATGGAAAAAAATGTAGCGATTGCACAAGATTCAAATCCTGAATGGGTGAAAGGTAATAGATTTAAGTCTGACTGATTTAAGAAAGTGTCGTCCCAAAATGAATACGCTGATTCTAGTTAAGAAAAGTACCGGTAAAGTTAGTGTGTGGAATGAGCCAACAAGTAGGCATTCTTACCGCATAATTCAACAGGTATCCAGGGGGGACACGACAGTTCGTTCACTGGATAGTAACATGTTAATATTATATATTCTCGTCGCGTGTTTACTTTGTTTACATTAAAACTTTTGCAGCATCTATTGTCTTCCTAGACAAAAAGAGCCATATATATTCAACGACCTTGCTGTAATTCCTCTCCAAAAAGAACTTATGAACAAAATTTAAAAACTTCTGAATTATAAAAAAAAAAACTACTTAAGAAAAAGACTAAGTGGCTAAGATAAATGAACATTCTTTAAGTCTACGTAACATTGAATTACTGAAAAAAAAAGTATATACTAGCATTATCTACCGACTTTGCCCGTCGATTTGTTCCTCAGGGTAAATATTATTTATTTTACCATGGACCCCTCCCATTTATTACAATGGACTCCCTCCCCTTTTGTTATTAATTATAACAATACTAGTCGACCCACGGCGTAGCATACGCCGCTATTTTTCAGGGCCGGCCTTACGGCACTGTACACTATGCGACAGCAGTAGGCTTCGAACTTTCATAGGCTAAAGTCTAATCCTAGATGTAAATTATTAAATTAAACCATATTATAACTTATAACAGATTTTCCACGGCTTCATGATTTACCAATAGCTCCTAGAAATCTCCTGAAATTGCAAAATATACGAAAAAGTCCTGGAAATCTCAGGAAATTATAATACTTATTTGAAAACTCATAATATTCTCCTGAAATATTGACAAAATTGTCATTTTGGGGTGTCATTCAATATGGAAAACGCCAATCCACAAATATATATATATATATATAAATGGAAGTATATATACATATATATATACATATATAAACTGACGATAAGTGCTATTTAAAAAATAGTTTTAAATATTAAAAGTTTTAGCTCGATTAGGGACTTAAGCCCTTTACCCAACTATTAAAAGCCTGATGCTCTACCGACTGTGCTTACCGAATGTTATTATTATTATTAGTGGAAATTACGAATAAAAAGTAAAAGTGCTAAAAAACTGAAGCATATATAAAAAAAAAAGTTCTTATTTAGATTAATTACAATAATACTTACTGTGAAAAAATTTCGGATTTTTACAAATCTTATATCAACTCACTCTCTCTGTTTGGTAAAAAGTTTCTAAACGTTATTTTTCCGACACCCCATCTCGGATTAAGCTGAAGTTTTACACAATTATTTCTTCTACCTGACAACACAAGATCAATACAATAAACTTACCAGTTATTTAATTAACTATTGGTAATTAATTATTTTGTTTCGTATCACGAACAAGGGAAAGAAATTGTACTGAATAGGTGGTATTAGCTGAATTAGTACCGTCTGAGGCTTAGTGGCTAACATGAAGATGAAATAGAAACAATAGATAACTATTATTCCATAAGCTATTCATTAGAGTGTTTATCGTATTGGCTTGAGAAACCGTTTGATTGTCGTCTGAGCTGAGCCGAAGGCTCTTCGAGCTCAAAGTTTGAAAAAAAGCCTGTTAGGTCGTCCAGCCTGAACAGTAAAAAAAAACAAACCTGTGTGAACACACAGTTCTGTTTGAGAGCGACCCGAGTCAATGCCTAAGTAAAGCATTGCTGTTTCCAATACCTTTGGCCCCCGACTCATGGCCGAAGGCCGAGGACACCGGGAGCCTCCGTCATTTTCCTTCACTATACCAAGCTAACCGTGGGGGACTAGCCATTTATGTAACGGTCCTTTGAGGAACGGCGCATGGATGTGTGACAGTTTTGTGGGGACTTTTTTACAACCCCGCCCGTGCAAGGGGTTGACTCTCGTCTACCCGTGGGCATCCCCACGGGGGTTATGTTTTGCCAAGTAGCCGTTTCCACCCAGGTGCCACGATGAGGCAGAACAGCTCACCTGGGGCTTGAGAAACCTGAGAAGGCTTTAGCAAATTGAGGTCTTTCACCTTTTTTTTTATAAATTCATTAAAAATGCGATCATCCAGATACCCCGTTCTTCCTCCTCCCCCCCCTTCCACCACTTTCCAACTGGTCCATGCAAGTGATAGGATTATTGCGTATTTAGAAAGCTTGAAGCATGAAAGTGCGCTAAACAAAACAATTAGTAATGGTATTTCTAATCGCAAAGGTTTATTATTGTTACTCTAGATCTGTTACAAATTTAATTATATGACTGATCCAAACTAACTGATGCACTTACACACCTAAAACAAGCTTTTTCTTTTTAATTTGTTTTTTTATTTTCGCTTGTTATTTATAGACGTATAGGCCTAATACATGTCCATCTAGATCTATTTTTTTAATTATAAAATACAGACGTTTCTTTTAACAGAAGATAGTCTTATTAGAAAGTAGTAAATGTGTAGAATTAAAATTAGGCCTTTACGCTAGGGCGAACAGGAGGAGGTAATTTTCATTATGCCGTCTTACAAAATCATATTGGGTCGACATTGCGAATAAAGAATTGTCTATAGTTAATTTTTCCGCTGCGGTTTCGATAATGAATATATCCTGCTCTCCTAGATCCAAGGTATGAAATATACAGTAAAATGTTCAGTTTATGCAAGTGGGAAAATTAGTGATAGGTGAGTCAGTGAATGAATCAGTCAGGGCCCTTCTAAATATAGCTATAATAATTAGACCCTAAATGTTTGAAATTTCTTTTTTTAAATTATATTTTCAAAAAACCTCCGGACTCTCCTGACTTACAGCGTCCTCCAGAGACTTTAGCTGGATAAAAGGAGAGCTAAGGCGCAAAAGAATTTTTTTTCGTCGGGTGGGGCATAACAGATTAAAGTTTGAGAAACACTTGGAAAGGGAAGTTACATGTTATGTCATTATACATACAAAGTTACATGTAGATAAATGTAAAGAACTCCCCAAACAAACAACAAATAATAAAACATATTCAGGAAACTAACTGTTGCAGGAAATACATTTTCATTTGAATGATATTGCTAGCAAGGGAAAGTGTTAATACCTTCTATTTATGGTATTATTATGTTATGCGTTAGAGTAAGGTTAACTTCGGCAGAGTCGATAATTGAAAATTAGACAAGGATTAAGATTTGTATATATAAATACATTGCTGAGAGATCCTGTTAAGTAAAACATCATAGAATGTATGTAAATGTCATCATGTGGTAAATATTAATTAATTAGCATGCTCACATTTAGGTATTGGAAAGTGAATATCCACTTTTTGACGACTAATGTAAATAGTTATAATCAAATAAAATAGAAAAAAAGAATAGATAGGAATAGAGGATTGAAAGTGTACACCTTTCATAATATGAATTAAATCTAGTCATTGTGAGTTCACACTATAGATAAGAAAGTGACAAGTGCAATAGGTGAACTCAGAAAGTTATTTAAAATAAATATGATAGACAACGTGGAAGTAGTGACATGACTTTCGTAGGGACAAGAAATGACCGCTTGACTATTTAGTCAAAAACATTGGATAGTTAAATAGAACGCTGGTCTGTAAAATCGTTTACATTTTTTCTTGTCGGATATTGACTTACAACTTAGCTTTAGTTCAACAAAATGAAACTAGGAATATGATTCTGAAAGGAGAAGATAGATGGACGGTCAAATCATGAATGTGGCTAGGAAAGGGAAAGATAGATGGACGTTCAGATCTTGAATGTATAGTTTTTGTCTTTGTGAGAAATATTAAAGGGGGGGGGGGGAATGAGTTAAATATCGGTAGTTATTAATTCTCACAGACATGACTCAAAGTACAGTGGGAGTAAGAACGTATGTAACGCATGAATTAGTGTGTACTCATTCAAAACTAAAATGGTAGTGAAATAAACATTTTGTACATTAAACCAGTGTATGCCTGTAAGTTACCTGAATATTTGATGCTTGATTTCCAGGTCCAGGTGTGACAGGTGTCAAGAATGAGTTTTCTTTTAAAGAGACAGTGACCTACATGAAAAATATGTTGAGTATTTGTTAATTCAAATTTCGAAGTATTTAAAAGAATTGTTTTATGTATATTCCTATGTGATATAAAATGACTGTCTAATAATACTATTATAATACTTTTCTACTAATTAAAGGAAGATATTATATCTTAAACTTTATATTTAAGATATTTTCTTTTATTTCTATTGTAAAGCTTATATCAATTCACTCTGTCTAGTCAAAAGTTTGTATAACTTATTTCTCCCACACCCAATCTCGGATCAAGCTGAAATTTGGCACACTTTTTTCTTGTTTCTGACAAAACAAGAATCTATTGAAAAAACAAAACAATCGATTAATAATAATTTTGTTTGGTATCAAACAAGGAAAAGAAATTGCACTTGTCAGATGTGGTGACATAAGTTGAATTAGTCCCTTTATACTTTACTAGACATATATTACCCGCGGCCCACGGGTTTTTCGTTTGCGTATAACTGTCGATGAGTCACTGAGAGTAGTTTGTAGAGAATTAAACGAAATAATAATGTTATAAGTAAAGTGAATGCGTAAAAATGAAAAAAAATAGTATGAATTGTGCTGTCAAAATAGCTAATCGACTTAAATCCATTTTTTCTTCTTATCTTATATAATACAGACGTTACTTCAAAAAAGAAGATGATTACGTCCTACGCGTCATGCATTTAGTCATGCATATTAACCAATGACTTAAATTCTGCCAAGTCACTGGTTTTCCTGGCTAGCTCAGGCAACCCATTCCATGCTCTTATAGCACTAGGGAAGAAGGAGTATTTGTACAAATTTGTCCTAGCATATGGGACGAGGAATGTGCCTTTATCTTTGTGTCTCTCAGAGTATTTTATTAAGTTTTGTTTTTGTATTTGAAGATTATGGTTCAGTGTTTTATGTATAATTGCTACTTTACTTTTGAGTCTTCTGTCCTGAAGGCTTTCTAAATTTAGTGATTTTACTAAAGGTGTTACTCTAGTCAAATGTGAATATTCGTTTGTTATGAATCTCACTGCTCTATTTTGTGTTTGTTCCAGTTTCTTAATGTTTTCTTGAGTTGAGGGGTCCCAAACGGTGGATGCATATTCTATTATTGGCCTAACCAAGGTTAAATAACATTTTAGATTTATGTTCTTATTTGATTTATAGAAATTTCTTTTAATAAACCCTAATGCTTTGTTGGATTTTTTTGTAGTTTCATCAATATGTGGATTCCATGACAGTTTTTCATTTATTATAACACCTAGGTATTTTGCGTTTTTAGTCTGTGTTACTGGTTTGCCATGAATAAGATAAGTGGAATTAATTTGTTTAGTTTTTTTTTTTGTTACTCTTAACAACTGACATTTTTCTGGGTGGAAAGACATGCTCCAATTTGATTCCCATTTCTGTAATTCATCTAATTCTCTTTGTAAAATATCTGTGTCTTGTGTTGTTTTTATTGTTCTATATATTATGCAATCGTCTGCAAATAATCTGACTTTTGTTCCTGAACTAATGCAATTTGGTATATCATTTATGTAAATTAAAAATAGTAGTGGACCCAAGACTGTTCCTTGAGGTACACCTGAGTTTACTGTTATTGGTGTTGATTTAGAGCCATTTATTATTACAGTTTGTTCTCTCCCTATCAGAAAATCTTTAATCCACTGATGCAGTGGACCATTAATGCCGAAATATTTTAATTTTTTAAGCAAACTATGGTGGTGAACTTTGTCAAAAGCCTTGGAAAAATCTAGTAAGGTAGCATCTATTTGTTCACTATTATTATTTTCAAATAAAAACATTTGCTTGTAGGCCTATATATATTTAATTAAAATTAAATGAATAGACGTAATTTTGTATGTTCATGTGTTAAAGTATAAAGTAGATCTTGAGGTAGACATAGAGTCATAGATCTAGATCTAGAGTAATCTAGAGTTAAATATTGGCTTGGATAGAGTTCATTTAGCACGTGCGCATGCGTGACCTTTTTAATTAGATGTACGCGAATGAATGAAACTATTAGAATATATCTTAACACGGCTTCGCAGCTTCAGGGCGAACGAATGCATGAAAAAGGCTTTAGAAAAAATAAATTTGAATGTTAATTTGATTAAAATATAAAATAAATGGACTTTATTAGTATGTTCATGTATTAAAGAATAAAACTATCTTTGTGAAGAGAAGTTATAACATCTTAGAGTTTAATTAGAGTTTTAGACCTAGGAATAGAAAGATGTGTAACATTACGGTATTGTCTATTGAAAGAATGCTCATCAGGAATTCTACATTCGCAGATATAAGGACCGAATTTATGTAAAAAATTCTTTTGAAACTCAAATTTGAAGGTTAATTTTATTAAATAATGAAATCAATTAACTATAGTTTGTATTTTCATGTATCAAAGTAAAAAAATATCTGAGCAAAGTGCAGTTCTTAAAATTAGATCTAGATCTAGATCCTTTCGATCTTTTCTCATGTAAACATGGCGTAGATCGATGAAGTTATAATGCTTTCATAGAGCTGGTCAACTTTTTTTTTGATGGTCTTAAGTTTGTTCTAGGGCTACAATACATACACTACGGTCTAAGTTGGTACCCAAGGAACATTTCTGCCAAATTTATCAAGATTGCTGAAATGGTTTTGATTTCTATGCGGGGACATACATACATTCATTCATATGCCTTACTTTCTGCTTTATATATTAATATATGTAGAGAATTAGATGTGGCTTAAAAGTGAAACTGACAATATAATATCATAACCACTACGTTGGCACAGTGGTTAGTGTTTTAACCTGAAGAGGAGCCCTCGAGTTCGAACTCGACACGTAATTTTGTTTATTATTTATAAAATGCATTTAAAAGCGATCACGATAAAACCCTTTCCCAACTTGTTCAGACAAGTGATAGGATCATAGCGTATTGAGAAAGCTAAAAGCATGCAATAGCGCTAAACAAAATCAGTTAGTAAAAATAATATCTAATCTCTAAGATTTATTATTGTTAGTCTAGATCTATTAATAATTTAATGATATTTGTTCCAAGCCTCTTTTTTTGAAGATTTTGTTTTGTTTTGTTTTGCTTTATAAATGTTTTTTGTTTCTTACCATTAGATCCACTGGAAGGTAATTAAAAACTGTGGCCTGGACAATAAACTGTTCATTCCGTGTGACTGAGCGAGGGTAAGTCAGACTTACAAAAAATGGTCTGAACACACGAAGCTGTAGAGTAAATGAAAGTACTATTTTTCTATTGATAGACCTAGAGTAATTTTACATTTAAACTGTTATTTAAATACATAATATATATATAAATATGTATTAATCCATTTTTAAAGCAAAAATACAGATACAAATACTTTAAAACAGTAATATTTAGAAAAGAAAAAATAAATTGTAATAATAGTTGTAAATAACTTTTTGTTTATTGCAAACCTTTGAAGTAGTTGGTGCCACGCCGAGACCTGTGTCCGAGTTAGTTGCAAAGGCACTAACAATCCACGAAGTGATGGTGTCTGGTACTGTGGTAGTAAGTGTGGCATGACCATTGATGCTAAACAAATTCAAATTAATTATTTTCTGTGGTCTTGAGTATGTTTTATACAAAATGTATTGCATAACTTAATATACATGTATATATTATGTATCCAAAGGAAAGGCAACTACCAATACAGTATAGGGTTAGCGGCGTAGCAGGCTCTGCAGGGGCTCCTGATTTTTCCTAAATGTTGATTCCCGAAGCCTTTCCCATGATTGGGTATAGCTGCAAGGCAGCAGAGGTTTGAATTCAAAATTTTCCTCTCCTAGGTAAGTAGCCAACCATGGCTAACGAGCCCCTCCTGCCCAAAGCTTAATGGTTTAGGCGCCAGTTAATTGCCTTCGCCCTTTAACCTGTTAGTGAAAACCGTTCCGCTGGATTCATAAGTGGAGGGCTTATATCTATGACCACTTCCACAAACACCCTAAACTTAATAAAGGTTTCATATTCTTTTGTTAGTGGCGTATATATTTAAGTTCTTTTCCAATTCTAGAGCTTAATCACAAAGTTTCCAAATGTTTTGTACATTTATATAGTTTTAAATGCTGAAATTTTGATGACGCAGTAGATTTCTCATTTAAAAGTAATATGTCCATTTTTTGTTTCTTAAACCACATTCCTTACAGCAATCGGCATTAATCAAGAGAGAGAGAGAGAGAGAGAGAGAGAGAGAGTAGAGTTTCATATATGTATTAAAAAAGAATAATCTTAGAGATAAACTTTAAAATGTACACAAGGCAGTAGCCTCACTATGGGAGTACGAATAGGACCGTGTGACCACAATCCAAAGGAGAACAAAGCAAGTGGACAAACTATTTGTGTCCAAAGCAAGTGGACAAAATATTTGTGTCCAAAGCAAACACGTTCAAAACCAAAGAATTGATGACCTTACAATCGACATCGATTTTGGTGAACGGTTATTTCATCCCCGGTTATTTCATCCATGGTCATTTCATCCCCGGTTATTTCATCCATGGTCATTTCATCCCCGGTTATTTCATCCATGGTCATTTCATCCCCGGTTATTTCATCCCCGGTTATTTCATCCCCGGTTATTTCATCCATGGTCATTTCATCCCCGGTTATTTCATCCCCGGTTATTTCATCTCAAATTAATTTTTTTTCTTAGTCGTTGTGTAATTGTGTTGTTAAGACTTTGCCTTGAAGCCCTACACACTTTATCTAATATATAAATACTTTTATTGAGAATACTTTTTTCATATTTTTGACATGTTTATTAATATGTTTATAGCGTTCCCCCTACTTTTTTCATACTTGTTGAGAAATGAAAATAAATTCCAATAAGTAGACATATTGTAATGCGGAGTTTGTATTTAGTTATATTGTTTATGTTTCTTGTAGAGATCTCAATATTACCCTGTGCATATTGCGTGATGTAATGATCAAAGGCCATGGTGCTGTGGTGAAAGTAGGGGAAATGTTTTGAGAGATAGAAGTACGATTTAAATAATTATGTTCATGCCGCTCTGCGTTCATAATGTATCATCAAAGTCCAAGGTATGATGGAAGTAGTGGAAATCTATGGAGAGATGAGAACGATTAGAATACTTAAGATCTTGTCGCTGATAACGTATCTCCTGGAGGCCATCTTTTACTTTATTTGTCAATTGTTCTTACTTAAATATGAGCCTGTTATTTCAAACCCTGATATAACGTTTTATTTAATCTAATAAACGCTGACTTTAAGAAATACGCAACACTGGCCAAGAAATTACAAATGATTTCCAGCAATATGAATTAAAGAATCGTCTTCTGTACCTACTAGCAATAGCCTATCTTATTGATTTCATATAACACGCAAAAACTATTATATGTATAGATGTTAATTTTTTTAAATAGTTTTAATGACATTATATTCAATTTTATTTAATAATGTATTTTATATATATATATATATATGAAATACAGTTGAAATTTCATTGAAACTAAATGGCAGAAGTCGACGATTCATAACAACATTAACGATGAAATATACATTAAAAGAACACATTTAATTGGGAAACGAGAGCTGACGAGATCAGTTCTGAAAGCTTTAAAAAGATCTGCACTAGAATGGGCTTGTTCATTTGTCTAGCTCAGGAATATAAGAGTGCAGCTTCGTCTGGAATCAATGAAAGAGTGCATTTGATTTTTTAAATAAAAAATTTTAACAAATCTGTATTCAATTCAGTTGATCTATGTTAGTGTTATTCAACCAGTAGGGCGATCCAAAAAAATAATTATTTGATAGTAGCGATAAATCCAAACTTGAGAATCGATTTCGTAAAAACGAGATTATTGACAAGGCTTAACAAACTTATAAAAAGTAAGATTGTTAAATATTATTTTATTATTTTACACCGTTTTCACCAGAGGCCTTGGTTTGTGCTTTCTAACATTTTTTGGATGAGAATTTACAAACAAAAGTTTGAGAAACGGCTACTAAAGCTTTTTGCAATCATTCTGAAAGTTTAGGAACGCACGGACTTCTTTACCTTTTTATGAAGAAGATTTAATGGAAGAAGCATTGACATAAATAAATATAGACTGGAAAAAGGAAATAACCATGTAACTTGAAAACATGTATATCTATTGTTGTCAGATTTCCGAATTCTGAAAAGTTGCATGATCTTCAGTCTTAGATATTAAACAAAACTACACTGCTGTATAATAAAGTACACAAAATTGCAAGTCACAAATTTTCGTTTCATAAAACTCTTTTATTGGCCAGTCTATATTTATTTATGTCTATGGGAAGAAGTGAAAAAAATATACCTTCAGGCTAATAATGAAAAAAAAAACTATTGACAAAGAGGTGAATGAGCTTCATGTATCAAGAAGAGTGACAATTGATCTCAAACTGGTATTGAGAAGGCTTTTCTCAAATTAGAACAACATACACATAATTTTTATAATTTATCATTTTAATAATTACTACTCATAAACATTAGTCGATGCATATATATACACTTATGTACTAATCAATATGACATTTACAGACTAGCTAATGAAATATTTTTTTAGGAAAAGAGGGAGGGAGGCATGGGGAGGGTGAACTATGAGGTAACCTGCAGACATTGACCCCAGAGACGCTGCTAAGACAAGACATTCAGTAGCTAGTTATCTACCTCTTTACACTTGTCCAGAGCCAACTCTCTGGAAAAAAACTTCTGACTCTCTCAACAGGCTTAGGTAATGTCATGTCAGCTACATCCATCTCAAATGAAGCGCTTTCCATTGCATTGTCTTCTCTATATGACATTGCCATTGGTGCACCCATCATGCCTTGTCTATCAAAGCCACCTGAGGGAAATCTTGCATCTTTAGATATAGGGAAAAAAGAGACACAAATAGGTTGTTAGTTCTAATCGTGGTTTTATTGTTATAGACAGTAATCTTACAGAACTGCTACTGCACGTTTTCAATGGACTAAAGCTTGACAAAATGTAGCGATCTGATTTTAAACGTTTTCTTTGTTTTTAGCTTTGTATTATTTAAATATAAATAAATTCTTTCAAAAAAGCATATGTAATAATGAAAATAAATATTAACATAAGTTCCATTCCATCTTTGCGGAAACTTACGTGATATAGGCCTAAAAGGAGCAAATATATTTAAATCTGTTGCAATCGCTAAGCCCATATTCTGTCAAGAGAAATTTTAATAAATCATTTATAGCATAACAGTGTTGATAAATAACTCAACAAAATATATTTAACAATTATTGCAATAGGCCAATATGAACAATGAATGAATGTCAAGCTCAGTCGTCAAGTACTTACTGAGAATACTTCATTGATGGAACTTCCGCTGTAGGAAAGAGCAAAGTTTGAATCTGTAGGAATTGCTCCTTTGTGAAACTTGGAGATGAATGAATCTTTGACCTATAGAAAGTGAGCTGAATTAGAACACAGTTGTAAATAATGGCTAGAATATTTTCTTGTCCATCAGAGAGTTAGGCCTAACTCAAAATGTAACTCATGTTACAAAACTGTTTGGTCTTTGGATGTTCGGCTTCATATTCTAAAACAGTTTGGGTTTGAGAGCACTCGTAGTGTAGCAGTGTCTCATTTCTAATTGTACATTCTATGACTCAAACAACACGCAAAATAAAAAAATACTTTTTTAACAAACTTATATTAAGTGGAATTTGTTCGGATCAGTCATGTCATTAATTTGTAATAGATCTAGACCAACAATAATACGTCTGTGTGATTAGAAATATTTAAACGATTGTTTTTGTTTAACGCAATTTCATGCTTTTAGCTTTGTCACCACGCTATGTTCCAATCACTTGTCTGACCAGTTATAAAGGGTTAAGGGGAGAAAGAAGATCGTATCTGAGTGATCGCTTTTTAAGTTTATATATAGAAAAAAAAGTGAGCGACCTGAAATCGATCTCTGGGGCTAAGGCCTCTTCAGCATCCTCAAGCCAATATTGTAACCACTGGGCCAGAAAGATTCTTATGAAAATGGGTTTTATAGTTATTTACAAACTTTTATTTCTACAAACAATTAAGGGGACTAATTCAACTTATACCAACTTATCAGATAAGTCAAACTTCCTTCCCTTTCTCGAGATAACAAACAAAATAATTAATTAGTTTGTGGTGTTTTTTTTTAATTGATTCTTGTGTTGGCAAGTAAAAGAAATAATTGTGCAAAGTTTAACCTTCCTCCAAAACTAGATGTAAGAGAAATAATGTGTAGATACATTGTACCAGGCAGACAGACAGACAGAGTGAGTAGATAAAAGCTTTGTAACCAGCTAAAAATAAATTTAGTCTTTTTGACCATTTAATGTAAAATTATTTTTTAAATCAAAAAGTCTAGTTCTATTGCTGTACAAACTACTTCCTGAAATAAAGTCACCTTATTTGGTGTTAAATCATTTCCTTTCTTCAGAAGAAGGACACTCTGATCCACAGCCAGGACATAGACTTGTGAATCTGAGTCAGCAGACAGCTCAAGGGAAACATTCTTATTAATGTCAGTTTCATTTTCTTTGAAGGCTACACTGACCTGGAGATTATAGTTTCAAAACAGTAGTTAAATATATAAATATAAACTAATGCTTCATAACAAAAAGTATATGCCTGCTAACAAAGACAGATGTATATTTTATAAAAGTGTTTAGCAAGATTACATGCATCAATCTAACACAAAAACTCGGCTTTACACCTAGTAAATCGACTATATAAAAACACTATAAGAAATGAGTACTAACTACATGATAAAAACATCTTCTCCCTGTCCAGATCTTTTAGACCAATCTCGCTGTTAATTTAATGCACATTGTTTGCTCTAAGCCGGCACATAGACGTTCGAATGTGAAATTTCTTTTCTCAGCAACTCATTTCAAAGCTGCCAATAATCAGAATTATTAGAGGTTCACTTTTCAAAAAAGTGTAAATTTGTTTTCAATTTAAATTACTTCTTCTAGCAAAAAAAATGTCCTAATTCCTTGTAACTTATGATTCAGCTGGTATAGAAGTAATATCCACCATGAAATACAATGTTCGGATCCACAGATCAGTAACACTGCATAGTGAACACTATTATCAAGAAGAAATGCTTTGATTTCAGTAAACAGTTGAGATAACTGTAAACTTTTACTCACGATAAGCAACGAACCTTCTTAAGCAGCAGAATATCAAGTAGAAATTTTTTAAATTAGCGATAACAACAAGGTTGAGCTACAACTGAGTGGGTTTTCTTAACCACCGAGTCCATTACTTTACACATTTCTTTATTAAATGTCTGTGCACATGGTGCTTCCTGATAGAGATTACAATGCTCGTATCATGTGATAAATATTTTCTTTCAAAGTAGCGACATGCCCACTTTTTGCACCCGTTTTATAACTCACACTAGAATTGCATGCACCTCCCCTACACCACCCCGGTCATTCAATCGATCGAATAATTTTAAAACAATAATTTACCACAAAAAAAAAAAGTTACTTATGTACCTATGCTGCTTTGTTTGTCGAATTAAAGCTAGCCAAAACAATTTTTGGCGCTCAGCAATTCAACAGAAATAAAGATACAATATTTTTGAGCGACTATCCGCGTGATTGTGTTACTTTCTAAAAACATCTCCTTTCTGTAGACTTGTGTTTCAAAAAGTGTACTCTTCTCTTACCACGCAAGGGAGTTAATACTATTTCCTTTCCTGCACTAAACATTTCGCAGAAGAGCCGCAGCCAATGAGTCAAAAAGCCACACGCGGTTTTAGAGTCACAGTTTGCACCCACTGATCTAGCCCCAACTGCTTCTCATCTACACCAGATCCCTCTCAATCAAAGTATAAACAGAACAAAAATGACGAAGGCAGATTTAAGAAAGTAACTTGTGTTGTTTTTTTTGTAAATAGTATTTAATTAAATGCCAAGTCGACTTACTCTGTTCTTGAACATTCCCTCCACATTAAAAGCCAAACTATCAGTTACAATTTCATTGGAGTCTCGTCTAATGTAATACATCAACAACTGTGCTATGGGAGCCCAGCTAGGTTCAACTTTGAATGTAGCATTGAACTCTCTCTGGCCATTCAGGTCCAATACTCCAGACTTCACATTATCACTCCTAGATCTGATCTATTGTAATATTAGAATGAGATATTAAACATTTCTTTGAATGCACATATCTGGAAAATATTAACAAAAATAATTATAACTAGAAAAAGTCCGAATTGCAGCTTCTAAGATCTCAGAATGATTATATTGCAGCATATTTTTCGCACTTACCAATACATTAAAAAAGTATTTTCCTTAACTAGAATTATGTATGAATAAGATAATTTATTTTATTAAACTGGTAAATATGAATATGTCTTTACATTTTTAAGACTCAATATACATCAGTCAGCTAAAGGGCAGATGGCCACAAGCAGGTAGACTCTTTATTCTACTAACTGTACGACACAATGTGCACTAGCAATAGACACTTTAATCAATCAACTGTACGACACAATGTGTACTAGCAGGTAAAAACTTTAATCAATCAACTGTAGGACACAATGTGCACTAGCAGGTAAAAACTTTAATCAATCAACTGTAGAACATAATGTGCACTAGCAGGTAGAATGCTAGAGTATACAGTCAAATGTATGATACAATGTGCTCTAGCAGTATTTAAATTATAATGGATCTACTCATTACTCCTCCTATTATAATATGTTACTCGTCAACATTTCATTAGTAAAAAGATATTCAAAAGAAATTAAAATCCACAGCATATTTGTATGTATATTTTTAGTACTTAGGCCTATATTATACTAGCTGATACCCGTACTACGCTACGGTTTCAATAGTTGGTATACATGCTCATTTTCCCACACAACACAATTTTCTAGCCCTCAGATTTTATGTTCTTCTATTTCATCTTTCAAACAAAGGGCCCGCAACCCTCTATTGTTTACTATGCACAAGCAAAAGGTACTTATAGTAAAGCAATGTTTTCCCTCGCATGGTGGAATCAAAGGTAACGAGAAAACAGACAGTTTGGAGAAGCGAGGAACGCTTTTGAACCCACCAGAGGAGCCTCAAGGCTCAAACACACGAGATGGCAAAAGTTAGAATTTGTGAATGGATCATGTCCAAGTGGTACGACAGTTGGGAACGTTGTGGAACGGGACGGAAAGTTTGGAAGTTTCTATTGCGCCCAAACAGGAAGGACGAATGGTGGCAACAAGACAGAAAGGATCAGGCCAATTTTGGCTCATTTTCGAGATAGTAGAACACATCCTCAACTATTGCAGGGTGCTCAGAAACACATTCGAAGATACCGCTAATCTTGTAACCGACAAAACTGGTGCATGCGGGGGTTTGCCCTGTAGACAGGCAAACCCTACAGAAAACCCTACCCTACTCTGCCAGATATCTGGGCTGTGCTCTAGGGGATTAATTTCAGCCTTAGTGAATGGAGGCTTACAAAAGGTAAGTGTCGTGCGCGCTTGTAGTTTTTCTTTGCATTTAATATTGGAGTTTTAGGGTATAGGAAGTGGTTTCTTTTAAGTGCGGTTTGTTGTCAAGAATATTGGGTGTGTGTGTGTGTTTACGTCATCCTTAGTTTCCGCAAGAGAGAGCTGCTTTTGTGAGCTGGGTAGCTGGTTTTTTGGTTCCCCTTGTAAGGGTACGTAAGTACATAGTTTTATTAAGTACGCTGATCTTTCGGTACGGGTATCGCTATTGAAAAGTTCTTTCTTGTAGCGGCAGCGCTAGATCTAGGTTTTCTTTTCGTTTCAGGGTGTTAGGTTTGGGCATTGGGAAAGTGTGTCGTCTTTCTGCCCTTGGAGTTGTGTAGCAACTATCGGTGTTGAGGTGTAGGGATTTGAGGTTCTGTTGGGCGCCGAGATGGAGTTGAGTGCGAAGGTGTGTTACGGAAACCTGTTGGTGTGATATTAGACTAATTAGTATCAAATGCTAACTTCAAGGATATTGATGTACATGCAAATATGTTTGAAACTTACAATTAAGTTTAATTAAATATTGTTCCTGTTGACAACTGTTATTATTCACTAAATGTTCAGTTGAATAACTGTTATGCAATGTTTGTAGTTTACATGCTATTATCTTTAGGTTCTTGTGTTACTCTGTTCAGGCTGGGGATACGGGACCGTAATATCATATCATACCCTAGCTAATCTGAAATCCCACCCTGACAGTAAGAAGAGGTTAAATTCTCATATTTAATCGTCCACGGCAAGTGGGAAAAAAAATTAGTGATCTTTATCTTCAGTGAATGCACGAATGACTGAGAGGTCAGCACCAAGAATTATATTTTGTAGATGAACATATAAAAGACATGACAAGCTAACAATAAATGCAGTACAAACGTACTACAAGCCCCTTAAAAAAAAGCCTACTTTAAAATTGTCATTAACCTTACCTCATATGCTACTGAATCGATTGCTTCTGTTGATGTTATTTTAATAAGTACATCTGATTCTGCCTAGAAATCATAAGAAACAGATTTAAATAAGAACTAAACCTCGACGCGTAGGACGTAATCATCTTCTTTTTTTAAGTAGCGTCTGTTATAAGATAAGATAAGATAAGATAAACATTTTTCATTTTGTTTTCTTTGTTTAAAAAAACACAAGTTAATAATAATATTATTATTTGTAGTAAGAGGGGTTTTGTTTAATCACATTTAACTATTTGACTTCCATATTGACTAGAAGAATTAATGCATTAACAAAGAAAAAAACTTTGAAAGAAAAATTAATAACTTACTTTAACCAGTTTACTCAGCAAAGACAATTGTAAATAATTGTTACTCATTGAATAAGATTTAGAAATACGTTTCTCGGCAGTTGTTTCTTTGTTTAACGACACCTGAAACGTGTACAAATAAACTTGTAAACATTTACAATTAGAATGATATTGTTTGTAAATTATTTTTGCAATGGAATGTCAACGAACAATGAACTATTAACTACTATGAATAATTCGGAATCCTCATAAATTATTGAACTTCAGAATGTTAAAATACAAATTATTTTATTACAAAGTTTTGTTATATTTAAACAAATAATAATAATAATAACACCAAACTGTCTGGCTGGGCCGTACCAGTGCTCCTTTACACGTTCGGTGTGATCAAATGGACTGACACCGACCTACATGACATTGACAGATTCACTAGAAAATTACTAACCAAATTCCGATGCCTGAAGTCCTCCACCATAAGGTTATACCTGCCCTGGAAGGATGGCGGTCGTGGATTGCAGAACATCTTCAAATTGTGCAAGATGTAAGTTTTAAAAATACGATCAAAACTGCTCGCCTCCAGCAATCAATTAGTTTCCTTTCTACGCAAATATGACTCAAAAGCAACCCCTCTGAACCTACACAATGATGATGTCAATGTCGGTTTGGACGACGTAGGGCATGAGATTCGCCAATGGGAAGAAAATATCCTCCACGGAAAATTACATGGGGACAACATCGACAAGGCTGCTTCCTTAACATGGCTCAAAGCAGGTCATCTCTACCCTAAAACAGAAGGCTTTGTTACAGCAATACAGGACAGAGTAATCAGGACAAAAAATTACGAGAAGCATATCCTGCCCAAACTCAATGTTATCGACAAATGCCTAAAATGTGGAAATGTGGGCGAGTCGATTGAAAACATTATGGCAGGATGTCCAGCCCTACCAGAATCAGCCTACCTATGTCGCCATAACCAAGTTGCAAAGTTAATACACCAACACTCGGCTTTGACTCACAATTTGAACGGTAAGGACACTCCTCCTAATTATAAATACTCGCCACAAGAGTTTCTCGAGTCTACGGATCATCTGCTGTACTGGGATAGGCCTATTCTGACCAACAAAACAGTATATTTCAATCGCTCGGATCTTCTGTTCGTTGATAAAAAAGAAAAAAACGCTACCATTATCGACATCGCCGTACCACTGTCTCATAACTTAAGAAAAACTGAGATAGAAAAACAAAGAAAATATGGGAACCTAGGCTTGGAGATTAAGCGTATATGGAAATTGTCCAAAATAACAATATACCCCATTGTTATTTCAACCGAGGGTCCAAAATAACAATATACCCCATTGTTATATCAACCGAGGGGATAATAACAACTGACCTCACTGACACCTTCAAGACCCTTAACATTCCTAGGAACATCCTCGTTGCCTGTCAGAGGGCGATACCACTGCAGACCTTCCAAACCACCAGAAAATTTCTCAGTGGAAACTGTTAAAGGGACTACGATGAATTTTGTTTCTCTTTAGCGAAACTCGACCCTGGTAGCGCCAGAGAATGACTACTCGTTCATTTCTAACATAATAATAATAATAGTAATATTCTTTAGGAAATGTGTCTTACAATTTGTGCATACTGTAAACGTTAGGTTAAATTATGTAACGTGTAATGTGTAATGTTGAAGAATGTTGGGTTCGTGCTTCCTGGGGTCTTACTTGACATGTGACAAACATATATACAAAAACTCGTTCGTACCTCACTCGTTCAGACTCTATCACCTCCACTCATTGATCAGGGAACATGAAATGCACCAAGATACCTGTGTGTAGTCGCTGAATTAACTCTTTATGTTCTCTGTTATATTTATGTGTATTTTTCTGTTGTGTTGTCTTTATATCAGAAAAGAATCCTTGTAATCACAAATTTCCATAAGGATCAATAAAGCAGTCTTAGTCTTATAATGGTTTGTTATGTGTATGTTTCACAGTCTCGGTTGACATTGCCTGTTAAATGTTCACCTCGGGTTAAGAGGGGGAAAAGATACGTGAAACTCCTGATATAGAAACAGGAAGTAGAATGACTAAATTGACTTTGAGTTCAGTCAGTCAAGTATTATTCTTTGGACAAGGCAGTCAAGTAGTATCTTTTGGTCCGTACGGACAGTAGAGACTTAGAAAGTCGAATAGTAATTTTGAGTTATTTGCAAAGAAATTCTCAATTTTTTCTTTGTATGTTTTTTCCCTTCAATTATTGCTTTTCTCAGTTTATTCTTAGGATTTATAAACTCTTCGTTGCTAGCCTTATACTTTGTTTTCTTTTCAGTAATAAGGTGTTTGATTTTTTTGGTCATCCAGGGCTTATTGTTCCCATAGACTTATATTATTTTTGTTGGAATTGTTAACTCCTCGCAGAATGATAGATACGAGTTAACAGTTTCTGTTAGTTCGTTTATGTCTTCTTATCTTATATAATACAGACGTTACTTCAAAAAAGAAGATGATTACGTCCTACGCGACATGCATTTGGTCATGCATATTAACCAATGACTTAAATTCTGCCAAGTCACTGGTTTTTCTGGCTAGCTCAGGCAACCCATTCCATGCTCTAATAGTACTAGGGAAGAAGGAGTATTTGTACAAATTTGTCCTAGCATATGGGACGAGGAATGTGCCTTTATTTTTGTGTCTTTCAGAGTATTTTAATACATTTTGTTTTTGTATTTGAAGATTGTGGTTCAGTGTTTTATGTATAATTGCTACTTTACTTTTGAGTCTTCTGTTCTGAAGGCTTTCTAAATTTAGTGATTTTACTAATGGTGTTGCTCTAGTCGAATGTGAATATTCGTTTGTTATGAATCTCACTGCTCTATTTTGTGTTTGTTCCAGTTTCTTAATGTTTTCTTGAGTTGAGGGGTCCCAAACGGTGGATGCATATTCTATTATTGGCCTAACCAAGGTTAAATAGCATTTTAGTTTTATGTTCTTATTTGATTTATAGAAATTTCTTTATAATAAACCCTAATGCTTTGTTGGATTTTTTTGTAGTTTCATCAATATGTGGATTCCATGACAGTTTTTCATTTATTATAACACCTAGGTATTTTGCGTTTTTAGTCTGTGTTACTGGTTTGCCATGAATAAGATAAGTGGAATTAATTTGTTTTAGTTTTTTTTTGTTACTCTTAACAACTGACATTTTTCTGGGTGGAAAGACATGCTCCAATTTGATTCCCATTTCTGTAATTCATCTAATTCTCTTTGTAAAATATCTGTGTCTTGTGTTGTTTTTATTGTTCTATATATTATGCAATCGTCTGCAAATAATCTGACTTTTGTTCCTGAACTAATGCAATTTGGTAAATCATTTATGTAAATTAAAAATAGTAGTGGACCCAAGACTGTTCCTTGAGGTACACCTGAGTTTACTGTTATTGGTGTTGATTTAGAGCCATTTATTATTACAGTTTGTTCTCTCCCTATCAGAAAATCTTTTATCCACTGATGCAGTGGACCATTAATGCCGAAATATTTTAATTTTTTAAGCAAACTATGGTGGTGAACTTTGTCAAAAGCCTTGGAAAAATCTAGTAAGGTAGCATCTATTTGTTCACTATTATCTAAATCTTTTGAAAAATCATCAATTAGTCCTATTAGTTGTGTATCACATGATCTATATTTCCTAAAGCCATGTTGGTATGGGGTGAGGACATTATGTTTGTCTAAGTGGTTTATGATGATGCTACATATTATGTGTTCTAGGAATTTACATGTGATGCTGGTAAATGATACTGGTCTGTAGTTTCCTGGATCAGATTTTTCTCCTTTTTTAAATAGGGGGGTGACATTAGCTTCTTTCCAGTTCTTTGGTACTCTGCCCTGGTTAAGCGATGCCTGAAATAGTATTTTGAACACTGGGGCTAGCTCATTGCTTAGTTCTTTGAGTAATGTAGCTGGAATACCATCAGGTTCAGACGCTTTATTTGGTTTGGTGTTGGCTAATAGTTTTTGAATTCCATTTTCTTGTACTACTAAATCTTCTATGTTGTCTACTTGGTTCAAATTAAGAAATATGTCTTTGTCTCCTGGGGCTGAGAATGCTGATGCAAAGTATTTGTTTAGGATGTTTGCTTTAGTTTCATTATCATTATGTATTATGTTATGATCATCTTTTAATGGCGCTATGCCTGTTGTTTCCATTTTCTTAGACTTAATGTATGACCATAGGTTTTTGTTGTTATCTTTAGATATTACATTGTTTATGTATTCACTCTGCAGCTGTCTGCTTACTTTTTGGGTTAGGTGTTAAATTTTCTATACTTTTTGTAAACTCTTTCTGCCTTAGTTTCTTTAAATTTTCTATATAGGTTTTCCTTCTGTTTACAAAGCTTCTTTAGTCTATTATTAAACCAGCATTTATTTATTTTTTTTGATGTGTATTTAGTTGGTATATGATTTTCTATAATGCTTTTAAGATGGTTTTTAATAAAATTCCAGAGGTCATCGACTGGTTGGTTAATGTCTTTTTCTAATAAGAATGTTTGTTGAAAGTTTAAATCAGCTTGATGTAGTTGTGTTAGGTTACATTTATTCCAGAGTAAGATTTTTCTTTTGGGTTTTGTATTGGCTACTCCTTTTATCTGACTGTGTATTTTTATGATCTCATGGTCTGATAGACCAGGGATAATATCATAATCAACTACTAATCCAGGTCTGTTGGTTAAGAAGAGATCTAATGTGTTGTTTAATCTAGTTGGCTTTTTAATGATTTGATCTAAACTTAGGTTGTGTAAAGTTTCTATGAAAAGCTCATTTATGTCCTTAAGGTTTTGGTGTTTATCTATGGTTAGTGTTTTCCAATTTATATCAGGTAGGTTGAAATCACCCATAATCCAAAAAACTGCATTTTTGTTTGTCTCTTTAAGTGTAGTAAACTGATTACATAGCTCCTGCATGTATTCTAAAATAGAATTTGGTGGTCTGTAAATACTGCCTATTATTAGGGATGTTGAGGTGGTATTAATTTTACAAAATGTAGATTCTATATTTTTTGAGTTAGGTAAGGTAATTTCTTCTGCTATAAGAGTGGGTTTTTTTATTGCTAAAAGAACTCCTCCATGATTATCAGCCCTATCTTTTCTAAAAATTTCATAATTACTATTGAAAATTTCTGCATTATAAATTTCAGGATGTAGCCATGTTTCTGTTCCTGCAATTATGTCTGGTTTCTCACATTCTAATAAAATTTCTAAGTCTGCTGTTATGTTCCTAATGCTTTGAAAATTTATTACTAAGGTTTTAAGGTATTTTGGTATTACTTCTTTAGTAGGTTTGTTTAGTGAGGCTGTTGTATTAATTTTAGTAGATTTAGGTTTAACAGGAGTGGATCTGGCTAGTGGTTGGTGAGTTTGTTTTGAGATGGTGTTTAGGATGTTGTATGGGTAAGAAGTGTCCGCATCAAAGGAATCAAACAGTCCTGATGTAAACTGAGGTAACCCACACGGTACACAGTGCCATGATGCGTCTTTGTTGCCTAAGGCATAATACACAAGTGTATTCATATAGAGACATGATGCATGGTACCATTCATAGCAGGTGTCACATTGAATGGCTTTCTGTTTCATGGTGCATACTTTTTTGCAGATATTGCATCTATCTTTAGATCTAGGCCCTGGATTTGACTCTACATCTCCTGCTATTAATATTAACAGTGATAGGTATTTATTTCTACTGATGTCTTGACAGTTCTCAATAAAGATTTCCCAGTTAGTTTTCTCAATGCATCCTCGTAGTTTTTCTACAGCCTCTTCAGTCCACATCTTGACCGTTTTTATAACTCTCTTTGTAGTTTTAAGAGTAGGTTTGTAATTTGGTATAAGATGGTATAACTATAGCAAACAGATCATACAGCAAACAAAATATACAAAATGCCTTGACACGGATTGATTGTAAAACTATCATTACATCACTTATATATTAAATCAGCAATTATTTTAAAATATCCTATTTTATACAAAAAAGTGTTATATATTCGTAAACATATTTACCTTAATATCAATAGACGTAGCATTCAAGGGAATATCTATATCAATGGACAGTAACCCATTTGCTGGCAGGCTCATGTTCTGTCCAGGTAGTGGATAAGATCCAGAGAAGCTGGAAGGACTGTACAACTCCTGATCTGGTACAGTCATTTGATAAGTGACTGAAGTGTATACACTGAGAGAAAGATTTGAATCTAATGGAGGTAGTCCGTCTGGAGTTGTTACTTGAACCTGTAACAAATTTAGAATGGTATTAAAACCTGAGAAACACTATAGAAAGTGTGATCCACAAACACAGCTCCCAAATTCTATAAGTCCCTGTTACTCTCTTGCATCCTGCAATATAATAATTCGCATAATTTTGTGTCATTCTTCAATAGAATGCTCTCATCCCTAGCAATGAATTTAGGGCTGCCCATTTTTTATGTATTCCGTAACTTGCAATTTAATTCGATCTTTACACGTGACTATTTGTTTACTTTTGTCATTCATAGGTCTAGACTTTACATCATATTGTTATCTATAGGCGCACTTTATAGAGATAACAAACCATATAATACACCTTTCAAAAACAAAACACACTTAGTTTTATAATGCCCTTACATTCAATTAGATTTTTTTACGCTTATTTTTATATAGAATTACAATAGAGGCCTACATCTTGATGTAGTCGTTTAGAATGTGTCTAATTTAACGGTATACGGATGTATGCAAACGCGACATGAAGCTCTTCAAAATCGACACAGCTCGGAAAAAGTGGCACTGGAAAGATCCACATGGAAAGCGAGCAAAAAGCAAGGGTCTCGGATTGCAGAAGTAGAAAGAAGGGTGAAAATGCAACTGCGTCTGCTATTTACATATGCTCAACCTGTGGCCTCTTTAGTCACACAAGAAGTTGTAAAGGGAAAAGATCATCTCTCGAGACGTAAAATGCCACAGGTGCACTTTTTCATTATCTGCAGTATATCCATTTCAGACTGTAGTAATTTTATCCGGACACACACATACACTTACTTTTACACTAATGTTACTGAAGCTCGTACAGCTACATTTTCGAGGACTCAAAGGTACCACGAGTCCTTACTGCCTTGCTGTCCTGGACTCAACTGTCTTTTCTTTACACATTGTCTCTCTACATTAAAGGCTCTCGGCCATATGACCACAACACAGTTCATACTTGCGTGCACAAGCATTAATGTCCCTTGTTCAAAAGCCGTTAGCCCGTTGACCTGTATCAGTGTGTATCAGTAGACCGCACACACATTAACCATTTTCAGTCCGCCACTGGAGCTGCAACATTGCCCCCTTCTTAGATTTGTCCGTCCCGGACAAAATCTACCTCACGACATGGGCGTAAGAGGTTCATCGACGCAGGTAGGGGTCTATCGGTGGGAGCGGCAATGGGCTTGTATTGCCACCTCAATGGGGCCCTCTGCAGTGCAACCTGTGTGTGTCGCTTCCTACTGCACCAGTTGGTCTTCCTTTGGTTGAGAGGAAGCCGTTAACGTTTTCTGGCCTTTCTCTCAGTCGCCTCGTGTCAAGTAGCGAAGCACTTGATGTCATGGCATTGGTCATCGAGTCCGTTGGTCTTACACGTTTCTCCAGCAGGCTTTCTCGATGCGCCCTAAGCCCCCAGGAGACCAGGTTGTCAAACACTCCATAATCTTGAAGCGTTCTGGAAGACATGTCTGTGGTGCACGTGGGTAACATTCTATGCTGATACTGGTATCAGGACAAACGCCCATTTGGTCAAGACATTGTTGGAAAGTCTTCCGGTGCTTGCACTCCCCTTGTGAGGCGTCCCCGTCAGCACATTTCTTGTTGAACGCCTGGGTGCAGGCAGGAATCACGTTGACATGATCAGATCTGTGCTCATCGTTGTCACAACAAATGTCAGGCTTCTTGTCATGAGAGCCAATCTTGCAAGGCTCGCTATCACAGTCATAGACAGCGCTACCATCAACAGCGTCTCCGCTGATTAACAGATTGTTAATACCTCTTGACATGGTAGCCATCTGTACCTCTGTCTTGTTCAATATGGCACCAAACGTTTCATCAGAGTTGTTCAGCGAGGTACTGATACCTATCTGTTTAATTATGGTACAGACCTGCTCTTTGACCTCTTCCAGCTTCATACCCAGCTGTACCTGTCTGGAACGAGTTCATCTGTTCTTTCACGGCGTTCATGAGCTCTCTGATATCTGGTTTTACTTCGAACAAATACGAGTCCGGGTCTTCATTTTCGTCCAGTAAGGCTTGTCGAAGGCGTTCTTTAAGAGTTTCCTTGTTTCTTTCAAAGCATTTCAGTCCACGACTCCGAAGCTCTTGTTTTAATTCTTTTAGATCAAGTTCATCCAATAGTTTCACAGAAGCCATGAGAGATTCCACTTCTGACACCAGTGTTACGATCTTCTCTATCAGGCGTTCTGCGAACACTGCTCAACAACACAACACAGCACATCTAACTCAAGAACTTGGCAACAAGAGCTTCAAGTAACAAAGTGGCGATTAAATTACAAATACATCCACAGCCAATTAACATAATTTGCTACATCAAATTCAAATGCTTTCTTGTACTTAACAGAACTGCCTAACTAAACATTATTAGTCTCTCTAGCTCGTACAGCTACATCTTTGAGGATTCAAAGGTACCACAGTACTTTCTGCCTAGCTGTCCTGGACTCAACTGTCTTTTCTTTACACATTGTCTCTCTACATAAAAGGCTCTCTGTCATATGACCACAACACAGTTCATACTTGGTGTACAAGCAGTAATGTCCCTTGTTCAACAGTTGTTGACCGTTTACCTGTGTGATTGGCCTGAGTCGTGTGTATCAGTAGGCCGCACACACATTAACCCTTTCAGTCCGCCACTGGAGTTACAACAGTATTATAAAACTCAATTCATATTTTAATATAGAAAATAAATCTCAAGATCTAGTTTTTAAACTCAATGCTGTTTTTTTCAAATAAGTCTAATGTAAAACAAGATTACAAAGAGAGTTTTGTGTTATCACACAAACTCAGTGCGGCCCCGTCGGATCCCTGTCGGATCTGCCTATTCGCAAGGAATATTCAAGATGTGATTTTATTTTGATTGTCAAAAGTAATAATGTTTCAAAGATTCATTTGCCGTTGTAAATTTTTTTTTCTGTTTTACATGTTTCGGGTGTTACTTTAAAGTTAAAGATAATTAACTTCCTGGTTCAAACCTCCCGCTGGACGACGGGGGATGACTACGAGCAGGGTTTGAACACGGGACCGTCGAGATAATCAGTCCTGCACGACCAGGCATTGCTATTAACTTAATAACAAACTGATTACAAACTAATAGCCTATTATTGATAAAGAGATATATTACACATTACGGCAGGACATCTATCGGATATGTACAATAAGTCAGAAGAGTGATTTTGGATAATCTTTCAACATTGATTTGTAATTGAAAAAAGAAAGAAGAAAGAAAAGATATCGTGCTTGTCTCAGCACAGTTAACAACAGAGCTATTGGCATTTTCGATAAAATGGAGCTGGAATAGGGATGTAAATCTAACTAAGCTAAACTTCTGATTTAGCAATCTTAAGATCTATATCTACTATTTCTAGATCTAAAATATAAATTTGGAATAATTTAAATTGCAATATAGATTAGATTTATGAAAAATAAAAAGCCTAGATAATCTATCAATAGACTGAATGCAACATTGAATTTAAAAATAGTAGATTAGTTTTAGTAAATTATAACATTGCAATATTGATCTAGATGTTTGGAAATCAAAATCTACACTTTAAATCTAGTGTATATCATTCCAAACTAAACCAAGAAATTCTAGATCAAGAATTCACAATGATTTTAATTAGAATATAAATATAGATCTAGTTTAAAAAATCTATATATAATGTTACAAAATCTAGATCTAGTTTAAAAATCTTGATAAGATCTAAATCTAGCTATTATAGCTTTTTAAAATACGAGTCAGATAACGATGTTTAATAAATATTACCATACCGAGTTGTTTTAGCATTTCATTTGAAGAATTCATATCATATGAGTCAAAGGAAAAAATCCACTACGTCACACGGCCTAGTTAGACTAAAAATTGTCTTCATCAATTCGAACAAGTTTTCGAGGTTTCATAGACATTGGTGCACCGAGAATTTTTAGCATTACATTTTACAATTCATTCATATGACATCAAACGAAAATGTCATTGTTAATGTGACAGGTTAGCGAAAATGTGTGTTAGGCTTGTTATTAAACAAGGGGATGATTATTTTTGAGGCTATCACACACCAACCTATCAGCATATAGATCGGGAGCAGGCACGCAACGAGACAAGCAATGAAAGAGAGATACAAAGTCAAAAATTGAATAATATTTATTTAAATAAATATTTACATAGAAGAATTAAAAGGGCGAGGGTTTGCATTTATCTCTAATCAATACTATATTTAATCACCACCCTTGCACTTAATAAGAGAGTATGTCACTTTGTCTTCTGTACTTAGCTGGTTGTCCTATTGATGTCGCAACTGGCTGTGATCCTGGCTTGAGGTTTTGCAGCTGGAGGTGGCGCTCTAGCGGGTAGAGGGACGCCGGTGATACAGTTCTTGTAGAGTGTCAATCCAAAGTTTTGATATCTGTAGTTGGCACAGTAGGGCGGGTGGCCGGCTACCGTGGGCACAAGGGTACTGCGGGGAGAGCTGATCTGCCGAAGGCAGCGTAGTTGGCAGGATAAGTCCAGCGAGTTACGAAGTTTAGGTGGAGCTATGACGTCTCGCACAAACTCTGGGTCTATAGGGACGTCGTGCCAAATGGGTTGACAAGTGGACTTTCAAATAGGCAGGCAAGTAGAGCCTATAGCGTCAAGTAGTAGATCGCAGTAGATCCAAGTAGGCAGTAGATGATACTCAATAGCAAATAGGCAGTAGTGCATTGCTGAATAGCAAAGGCAATAGGCAGGTAAATAGGCAGACAATGCCAAATAAATAGGCAATTGATCCGATAAATAGGCAGGAGTGCAGTGCTGAATAGCACCAAGTACAAAAGCAATAGCGCAGTGCTAAATAGCACTAAGTGTACAGGCAATAGGCAGACGTCTGAGGGAGGCTGCGGATAAATAAAGACAAGTTAGGACATGTCTCTCATGCATCTTAGTGATGCCCTCGACTGAGGTGCATTCGTCAGATTGGAAAATTGCTTTTGAGCACAATAGGGAGATGATGACAAATGGGATTTGGAAAATAGATGGCTGATAGTAGCAATCTAAAAATGTACATTAAAGGGTAAATAATAATCTCAAATAAACAACACAAGTGGAAAGAGAAAAAAAAAGGGGGGGGAAATGGGCGTTGGTCAGCGGCCATGACGGTTTGTTTACATATAGCCGTCGGCCGAGAACAATGGAGTGCGCTTGAAAGGGGAGTGTCCGTACAAGGGGGTCAACTCTCGTCAAAGTAGAATGACTACCGGGGAGATAATTCATATCTCTTTTCTAAGCGCAGTATTAGTGCGCTAGTAAAATTATCAAGGCGGTCAGCCGAGATAAAGGAAATAAAATAAGATGTACTAATACATACATGGTTGCATCAACGATCAATTGAGCAACGTAGCATTAATAGATTAATGCAATACATAAATAAATACATATGCCATGTTTATGTTTTCTACTTACGACAGTGAGAAATACACAATGCACTGATGAAATAATAAAATACACATGATAATCTCCAGTGAGAAATATGCACAAAGTAATTAAGTGGAACTGTGATTAAGTTCGGCTTACCACCAGGTATTCCTCTAAGAGTAAGAATAGATGAATTAGTCCAGACTCGATTGCTCAGCTAGAATGAGAAATGAGAAAGTGTCTGTTCCGCCTTATTCTACCTGGAAAAGGCGGGCGGAAACAGGAAATGTCCCAGGCTAAAGATTATCTCTCACGTGAATGAATTTGACTCGAGATGGGAGTCGCACCATGGAGTGTAGAGAGGCGTGTTGACCCGAGTAATCTCTTTGATTAGATCAAAGAGAGACGTGGAAAGGGGGGGGGAAGAAAGATTGACTTGCATTCCACCCAAGGTGGTGTCAACTGCGACCGTCAGACATCCGGCGGGTAAGACCAAAGAGATTGTGTGTTTATCTTTCCCCGATCAAGGGGAGATAAGTGAAATGACGCAGCCTAGCTTTCTCCAAGGTGGTGGACTAAGTCTAGCCTGGAGAGGAAAAGGCGGGGCGGGTGAAGAAATTGGGGATAGGACTGGGAAATAATTAAAATAAAATTAATAAATAATGATAAAATATAATTAATGCTGTGACAAAATTGAGTGACTCTGACAGCAAGCTTTTGACTGGTCACAGTTAACACAAGAGATTTAACGAGTGTTCATAGGCATTGGTACATTGAGTTCTAATATAATTCATTCAAAGGAGATTAAAACCGCATTTTTTTCGTTTTGTCTGTGAGTCATGTTAATATCTTCTTCTTCTTCTTCTAGCCAGCTTTATTGCTGCTGAGCTGTGAGCTCTTTTGCAGACTGTGCCAAGGAAAAAAAGTGAGCTGTTTTCTTCACTACCGTACAGGATGTTGGTTATATTGGGCTGTAGTGGAAGAAGGGTTTGTCTAAGGTGGATTAAGGAGGGGCATTCAAAGAGGATATGGTTTACGGTTTCAAAGGGGTGGGCGAAGTGTCTACAAAGGGGGAGTTGTGTGGAGTTTATTTTGTTCAGGTGGTAATTTAATAGTGGTGTGTGTCCTGATCTTAGTTGGAAGATTGTAGATTGTTCTTTGCGTTGGAGGAAGTTTATACCGTCCAGTTTGTTAGGCGTAGTCATTTCTTTGTACATGGCTCTGCCTGTGTTTCCTGATGCCCATTGGTTGAGCCACTCCTCTTTGTGATTGTTGACTAACATTGACCTTAGGATGAGATAGTTAACAGGTCTATATGGTTGTTCCATAGATGAACCTGCCTTTGATAGCTTATCTGCCTTTTCATTTCCCATGATGCCAATGTGTCCAGGGATCCACTGTAGTGTGATATTGATATTTAATTTTGATATCATCTGATGGATTATCACAATGAGTGTTGTCAACTCTCTTGGGCTGTTTGAGGTGCTGCTGTTAAGTGCTTGCAGAGTAGATTGGGAGTCTGTAAAGACAACAATATCTGATGGTGGTTGCACTCCTTCATATAATTTGTTTTCCACTGTCTGTAGTGCTATGGTAATTGCCTCAATTTCGGCTTGGAAGTTTGAGCAGTAATCGCCACAGGGTGCGCTTATCTCAAAGTGTTTATTTTTAGGGAAGAACAGGAAGGCACCAAGACCAGCATTGATGGTGGCTTTGATAGCTGATCCGTCTGTATAAATATGGATAGCTGTTTTTTTGATAGCTTTCAATTGTTTCAAGTGTGCCTACTATGAGCTCCAGTGGATTTGATTCTTTTGTTAAGGTGTTATTTAGTAAATGAGTTTTGATGGTTGGTTGTTTGTAGTTTAGTCCGGGTGTAATGTTTGAAAACCTGGTAATTTTTTCTCTGTTATTGGGTAGGTGGTGTTTAAGGGCTAGTTCGTCAGTAAGTTGGATCAGAGTCCTTTGCTATTTTTGGCTGTTTTTCCTATTTCTCTGTGTTAATAATTTATTAAGATGATCGTCCTCCAACCTTCTGTATCTCTCAATAGCTTTTAATGCTGCTCTGTTGGTTCAATATTGGAGTCTATTTCACAGGCTGCTGTGGGAGTAGTTCTCATACCTCCACTAATTAGCCGCAAGGCTTGGTTTTGGGTTGTATCTAATGCTGATTGATAGGTTTTGTTGGCAGCTACTTGTATGGAAAGACAGTTATCCATTACAGATCTGACGTATCCAGTGTATAACTGTCTTAAGGTTTTCTTTTCAGCTCCCCAGGATGTTCCTGCTTGTGTTTTATTATGTTTAATCTTTGTGATGCCTTTTCTTTTAAATCTGCCATAAAGTGTTTTAGAGACAGTCTTTGGTCTAGTTTTACACCAAGATATGTTGGATTTTCTTCTTTATTTATTGACTGTGAGTCTATTTTTTGGATGTAGTTTCTTTTTGCTGTTTTGTTGCTGTGGCTAAAGATTGAATAAACTGACTTTTCTTGGTCTATTTTCAATATTTTGAAAATGTGGAGATAGTTGTGAGGGCTCTATTTAGTTTGGATCTAGTCAGCACTGGATATTTCTCTGTAGTCCAAATTAAAAGATCGTCTGCATAAAGTGCCTTATTGACCGAAATGAGGTTCGGGAAGTCATTCCTGAAGATAAGAAAGAGAGTGCAGCTAAGGGCTGAACCTTGTGGTAGTCCTTCTTCCAAACTTTTTTTTACTAGAGATGGCACCTTCGAATCGGGTTTGGATGGTTCTGTTTTTTAAGAATGCCCTGATCCAGCTGTACATTTTTTCATGAATGCCCATTTTTCCATCTTCAAAAATAGACCTTTCTCCACACTCCATCATAGGCTTGCTGCAAATTTATAAATACTGCTGCAGTGTGCTTGTTTTCATGAAACCCTTCTACTGTGTCCTGGATAAAACGAAAGAGGTGGTCTTCTGTTCTACTTGCTTTCCTGAAGCCAGTTTGTGCATTGTGGAGTGAGCAAGTACTTTCTAGCCACCAATAAAGTCGGTTATTGATCATTTTTTCTGCCATTTTGCCAATGTTGGATGTTAGAGATATTGGTCTATAACTTTTTGGGTCTCCAGGTGGTTTACTTTTCTTTAAAATGGGTATTATGTTTGCGGTGCTCCATTCCTGTGGTATGTCTCCAGGTTGATAAAGTTAAGTATACAGTTTTGGGCCTTTGGTCCTAGTCCCCGAATCATTTCATTTGTTATTTTATCGGGTCCAGGGGATTTTCTTGACTTGAGGCTTTTTTAGGGCAGTATTGAGCTCATGTAGAGTGAAGGGAGTGTCAAAGATCTGACAGTTGACTGTTGGAGCTTTTTCTTCTTTCTTTAAGATATTACTAAAGGCCTGGTCCAGTTGTTTTCTTGGCTTTGACTTGTTAATGCAGGCAAAATATTTATTGAAGGTTTTATCCTTTTTAAGGCTTTCTGTTATTATGTCGTCAGTGCCTTTTATAGGTTGGGGGTTTGTTATTTGTTTATTTCCTGCTAGCCGGTGCAGAAGTGTCCAGGCCTTTCGACCATCCTTGTTTCGATCTAGTTGTTCGCATGTTGTGGTCCACTTTTTCTTTTTTTCTGTTTTAATTTTGTATCTTATAAGCCCTGTCAATTTGTTGTACGTTGTCTTGTTCTCTCTAGTAGGTTTTGTTCTATAGTCTTCCTGGCCATGTTTCTTTCTTTTACTAATTTATCTAATTCAGGTGTCCAAAAAGGTTTGTATTTCTTAACTTGGCCTCAAGGGATGTGTTTTTTTGCTGCTATAAGATGTTGGAGACTATAGTTGTGTAGGTTGTGTAGGTCTGTCTCCATTATGCTTGATAGTTTTGTGTCTGTTTCTTGTGAAAAAGCTGCCCAGTTAGCTTTTTTATAGTTCCATTTAGTTGTTCTGCTGGATTGGTATCTACCTGGCGTTCCAATATTGAGGAGTATAGGCCTGTGGTCACTACCTATGTCTTCAAGTACTGTTATCTTATAAGAGTCGGTAATGTCTGTAGAGATAAAAGTTAGGTCAGGTCTGCTAGTTGTGTTGTGTGCTCTGTGGAGGAAAGTAGGAGGTGAAGTTTTGTTTTGCAGAAGTTGTAGGTTGGAGGCATTTGTTACATCCTCTATTTCTTTGCCACGCTTGTTGTAGTGTGGGTAGCTTAGGGAAGGTGTGTGTGCATTGAAGTCGCAAGCTATTATTGTCATTGTGTAGTGTGGTAGTTGTATGTCTATTTCTGCTGTTGATGATGGTGGGCAATAGTAGTTTATGATAGTGTACTTTGTTACTCCCCTCCAAAGAAGTATTTCCTGCGTGTCGATGTCTGTATTGTTCTGTATTTGTTTTACTGTGGCTTGTGTGTCGTTTCTTATGAGGGTCATAATTCCCTGGCATTTGGTGGCATATGTACTGTGTGTAGCCTGTGATGTTTATTTTTTTCTTGGGCAGTAGCAATAGCGCCATGTGTATATCATGCTTCTTGAGAATGTGTTGGAGTTCTGTTGTTTGTTTTGTAGGCCTAAGATGTTGAGTTGCAAAAGGTTTAGGTGTTTGCTGCTAGTCTGTTTTTTATTTCCAGTAGCTGACTTATCACAGGCAGTCCTGAAAGAAACTGCCATGCGCAGACCTTTTACCATGTTAATATAAAAAAAAACAAATAAAAGCTATCGAAAGTTTGATTAACCTTTAATTTTCCTTCCGAAACATCGCAATAGTTTTAAGTTTTAAGTATGTGTAATAGATTGTTCCGGGTGTTTGTATATATAGTGAGAGAAAAGGAGAATTCCAGATTTATATAATACCGTTAATCAAATTTTTGGGATGAAAATTAGATGTACAATAGCCTTGTGGAAAGATTTCCAAACCATGCTTTGGTGTTAGGAAGTTGTTTTCCTTAAAATATTGAATCATATTCTTAACGATAATTAGATTTTGTAACGTTTTAGCTAGAGAATTGAATGCAGTGTAAGAGAGAAGTGAGATTTTGCATAAAAAGAGTTTAAATATTTTTTTTAAATCCGGAACAACCTATTTTCGTAAAAGAGAAAAAGATTATTTGTTTTATTTAGTAGAAGAGGGATTTCAAACAGTTATTTGACGTTAGTAGATTTTTCATATAAAAATTCGGAAATTTTTAGCGACGATTTGTAAGAAAATTAAAGTAATGTAGGCCGAGTTCTTTTTCAAAACAAAATCCGGAATATTCTTTACCGATTAAAAAAACTTATATGTTTCAGCAAGAAAGTTAAATGTAATTTAAGTCTAAAAAGTGATTTTCAATAACCGTTTTCTAGTAAATTACTTTCTTATTTTAAAATCCTGAATAAACTATTGTCGATATTTTTGTAAAAATAAAGTCATTTGACATAAATTTGTTTTAAAATGAAAATACGAAACAATTTGATAACGACAATGAAACTATAGTGACGGATTGTCAAAGAATATACTTGTAATATTAGTTAATTATGCGATTTTAAGCAATCATTAGACAATTTTTTTTCAATAAAAAGCAATATCTGGAACAACTTTATAGTTAATGAAATATAAGTCAGTATTGAGATTTTCATTTAGCATTTTTATGCTATTTACATTAAAAAACCGAAACAACACATTATTGAT
The DNA here is from genome assembly GCA_030265305.1 of Biomphalaria pfeifferi. Classification (NCBI taxonomy): domain Eukaryota; kingdom Metazoa; phylum Mollusca; class Gastropoda; family Planorbidae; genus Biomphalaria; species Biomphalaria pfeifferi. The sequence goes on along the minus strand of JASAOG010000145.1, from coordinate 740,009 downwards.
TATGTGATTTTGCACGTTTAAGCACGGAAAATAAATGTAATATAAGTTAGAAATGCAAACAAACATTCGTTGGCATAAATTTTTTTTTCACAAAAAAATCCGGAACAATCAATTTAGATACTTAAAACAATTGAGAAGTTTCGGTAGGAACATTAAAGGTTAAATCAGATTTTGAATACCTTTTTTTTTATCTAAACGTGACCGACAGACAAAACGCACAAAATAAGCGTGTTTTATTCTGACTAAACAAAAAAAAATACAATCTGATTATTTTAAAAAAATTGAGGGAACTTATTAGTACCCTATCTTGTCACGCTACTGTACGAAAGTCGCTGCATAAAAAGTCCATTTTAAAAATGTGCGAGATATTTACAAAGTGCATTCTTAGCCTTTATAAACAAAAATACATGTTTTCTTTTTATTTTAGTAGCTAGTTGACCAGAAAAAACACCTTTAACCAATATTTATATTTGTTGTGAACATTTTTTTTAAATTTGTAAATTATATTTGACTTTGTGATACTGAAAATACACAAAATATGATCTTTCTTTGTCAGCATATTGTAACCTTATCTATCTTACATTTATGTATTGTTTTAGAATTGGTGTATTTTTTTGAAAAAGATTTAGAAACACACACACAAACACAAGAGATGTAGAATAGAGACCTACTTGTAGTCTAGTCGTTCTTAAGTTGTGCTAGATACATGGGCGTAGCCAGGGGGGTCCACCCCCCCCCCCCACAATGAAATCCCCCCCCCCCCCGCCCCGCAGGATCGGAATTTAATGACTGACTTTAGTACTAAACTATCACTTGCCCCAGCGCAGCCATGGGGTTTTGAGTTTAAAACTCCCTACCAGGGGGTTTTGCAGTCGAATCCGCCTCTTCTATTAAGCAAAAACAAAAACAAAGAAACGACAATCCCCAAATTCCAAGAGCACAACTAAAAGGAAGATTTTGTGTTTAAAACCCCCTCCGAAATTTACGATAAAACCCACTCTTCAATATACGACAATTAATACATCAGTCACCAGATTCTATGAGCGTAGCCAAGAGGGGTTTTGTGTTTAAAACCCCCTTTTAGCGGGGTTTAGAGCTAAAAACCATCTGTTCTAGATAAAAAAAAAGCTAATTACACACTTTGGCGTAGCCAAAGAAGTTTTGAGTTTAAACCTCCTCCCTCAGAAGGCTTTTTTAAAGTTTAAAACTCCTCCAGACGGTTATGAGTTTAAATTCCCCAATACAATGAGTTTTGAGGTTGAAAATCTCCCTCTTCAATTTTACTCTTAAGCAAACTACAGTCACCAAATTCTATGAGTGTAGCTAATGTTTTTTTTAAATATCTCCACAGATTTTTTAGTGTAAAACCCTCCAAAAATGATTTTGACGATAAAACTTCCCTTTTCGACATAAAATCTATAGCAAACTACAGTTACCGAATTCCAAGAGCGTAGCCAAGAGAGGTTGCAAATTTCTACCAGTGGCTGGACTCCATTAATAAAGTTCAGTGAATTTTAGGATTTTAGGAGTCAGTTATAGAGATCCTTTTATATCAAGAAAATCCTATGCTGAACTGGGAGTCGATCCCTTAGTTTTGACAGTGTGTCGCATGAGGTTTGCGGGACATGTTCTCCGACAAAATAATTACGCATAATAAGAGTTGCGATGACGTATAGGCCAATATGAGGAAAGCGCAAACAGGGACATCCTGGTACAACTTGGCGCCACACTTTCATAGACGTCCTCAGAACAGGTGGGAAGAGGTTTCAGACCAGTGACAGATATTTGTGGAAGCAGCTTGCCGCCCAATGCGCCGGACGATGCGGGAGGAAAGTAAGAAAAGTACATACGGTTTTTAAAATAAAACTTTTTAATATATAGCAGGATAATGCACTGTAGATGCCTCAGAATATGCATTTTGTTGGCTTTTAATACCGAAAATAGTGCTTGGCGGAGAGGGGGGTTCCGCCCCGCGCTGGGGAGCTCACTGGCTAAGGTCAACAATTTTTCCACTAACTCCAGGAAGATAGGATAGGATAACACATAGATACGTAACAAAGTCTGTCACTAGTATGACGTTATATGATCAGTAGTAACTATAGTTTGGCTAAATGCTTCTCATTGTAGGTCTATCTTATCTTATCTTATCTTATATGATACAGACGTTACTTCAAAAAAGATGTCTAATACATGAACGCTTACCGTTAGCTAAATTGTAATGTACAAATAGATGTAAAGGCTTTTATGAAATAGAATGTATTATTTAAGTCACTAATACATTCATAATGGTTTTTTAAACTTTAAATGTGTGTCCTTTAATTTAAAATTGCAGTCATACTTACGTATGCAGTATATTGGAGACCTGGCTTGAAAACAGCTGGAGTCATTTCTAAAAATTTGATCTGATATCTGTTTCCATAGTATGTAATGACCGAACTGCCATTTAGCTTAATGCCTGCAAAAAAAAAAGTGATTTACAAAAAAGTATAGTTTATACCAAAGCAACTGTTACCCTTTGAAATACATATTTGGCAACAATACAGAAATGTTTTAATTTAGTGCTCCTGGAGTTGCATATTTTATTTACTTCAAATCTCTTTAAATCTCTTCCAATATCTTCCTTCTTTTTCATATTTTTTTTTCAATGCATGATTTCGACCCCGGCATTCCTCTATATTTATATATACTCTTTGTCTATATTTAAGGATTAAAGAATGTTGACCAAATCTTTACAATGAATAAAATTACCATTAATCATGAAAATCCCCAATTCTTTAAGTATCACATTTTCCTACCTACAGTTTACCCCCTTTCAGAAAGATAACATTTTTAAGATATACATACTAAAGATTTCTTTGAAAATATACATGCTAAAGATTTAGATCAAAATATGTTTTGAAATAAAAAAGTTAAAGTAAATTAAAGAATCAGTCAGAGAACAAATCGAATTATTTTACCAGTCGATGTCTCAGTAACGAAAGCTGTGATTTTAATTTTCTTTCTCTCATTGAGATGAACGCTTCTCCGAATATCCTCCAAAGGTACGCTGAAGTTTCCTTTTCCTTTGATCTTAAGCCAGGAACAGAAAATAAAAACCACTTAAGTTATAGTAATTTATTTGCATAAAACTTCTATCAACTCACACTGTCAGTCGGGTCAGAAGCTAGAGCACGTGATTTGTCTCACACCCATTGTCGGATTAAGTTAAAACTTTCCACAATTATTCAATGGAGAAGACATTAAACAAATCAATAAAAAGAAAATTAACCAATTAGTCATTTAATTATTGGTAATTAAATATTTTGTTTGATTTCAAAAAGGGAAATAAATAGTACATTATTGAGAAATATAGCGTTTGTGCTCTTCCCCTTTCATAAGCTTTGTTTAAAAGAATATTTTTGTATATTTTGTTATTTTTTTCATTAACTAAAAGTTGTAAATGTATAATTTATAAATCATTCATTAGCTTTTATTTCATTTACCTCAAAACTAATTTCTGTCACTTTTCTGTTGACATTGCATTTGTCTATGGTGTCAGCATTTTCATCAATTTGAAGTAGTACTAAACCATATACTGGTTGGCCGAACGTGTATCTGAAAAGTATTTCATTCATAGTTATGATATTCCAAAATAATACTACAATTCTAAATAAGACATATATATCTTTAAATATATTCTTATAATTTTGGTGGTGGTGATGCGGATAAAGGTATTAGTGTGTGTGTGTAGTCAACAGACGCCAATCGCCTCAGGCCAGCGCTAGACGAGTGGTCAACCGTGATGAGTTACGACGGTCCACAGTGATGACTGGCGAAGTTTCAAGAAACATCTAAAGTGAACACTACTCGGCGAAAAGAAAATCTTAATCGACCACAGGCGGACAATGGTTATGCTTGTACTGAATGTGGCAAAATATGTAGGTCAGAGCTGGGGCTGCGTATCCACGGGAAATACTGCATTCCTAATTAACCTTCGGACTCAAAGACAAGCCTTATTATTATTATAATAAATAAATTACATGTTCATCATCATGATTACGATATGTTCCTTGACTTTTGTCCTAAGGGTGCTTTAACAGTTCACCTAACCACATCCCGCCATTTTCCCCTGTCAGCAGCTATTCTTAGTAGGATTTCAATTGAGTAGCCGGCCCGTTCTTTTGTTTATCAAGCTTTTCTTTGGACGGCTTTTTCTTCTCCTTCCCTCCACTCTACATTGAAGAATGACCAGCTTTGGTCTTGTTACAGTATTGACGTGTTTCTCATATTTGCCAGTATTGACTTGTAATAGTAAAATGTTCATTGTTTCCTGGTATCTAAAACCCAGCATTTTTCTGTAGCTTTTACTCTCAAAAGTTTGAATTCTTCTTTCTGCCTCAGCGTTCAGTGTCCGACTTTCACAACCATATAGAAGTACAGCTACCAATAGCAAAAAATAGTTTTAATTTGACTTGAAAGCTGATGTAGCTCTTACAGATTCATCCAGTTTGCTCATGACGGCGGATGCCAAGCTTAAACAGGCTTTTACCTCTTATTGATCCACACACTTTTGTTATGTTGGAGCCTTAAATGAGTCAACTTCTTCTAACGATTGGCTATTCAACTGTATGCAACATCTCGTACTATGATTTCCATGACAACAGCTCTAGCTACAGATTTCAGTTTTGAAGTAATTCTTTACCTGGTCTCCATTTTCTCCACTAAAGTCTATATCATCTTCAACCCTGAGATGGGAAAAAGACCGCACGTTTAGGGTCAGCTTCGAGGAGATCTTCTAGAAATATGTTAAAAACAGCTGGAAAAAGAAAGCTTGTCCTAAAACTTTATCAAATTTATTTTTTCAAAATTACTGAGCCATTCGCATTTCAGTATAGGGCTTTGAAAACGCTGTGTTGTTGTTTTTTATCTGTGTTAACCTCCTTTTTGCCGTTCTACATGCTATCATGCCAAATCTAGTCATAAGCTTTTTTTTGAAGTCAAATAAGTTGTGAACCAGTTTCTTTTTCAATGCATTTTTCATGCAACAGTCTGATGTTAAATATTTTTCAGCAGTACTTTTAACTTCTCTGAAGCTTGCCCATTCTTTGGAAAGCAACTCTTTGGCTTTTCTCTGAAGTCTTTTGAATTATTCTTTATCTTGGGCTCGAATCAGACTTATTGTTCTCTAGTTTTGGCATTGTCTCAAGTTTCCTTTCTTGGGCATTGGAATAATTAATGATTGGGTCCATTCTTTTGGCCATGATTTTGTCCCATATTTTCTGGCTGATTTTCTAAAAAAATTTGAGTTACATGTTATTTTGCTTCCTCTGCTTCCGACTCTAGTATTGGAGCCTTGCCAAGGTTTCGTGTTGGCCAAATTTGTAACTATATACAAACTAAAATAAAATACAAAATGAACAAGTCCTGATCATAAAATGTAATTCACTATAGCAACTAATTTTAAAACAAATTTAATAAACAAGATAGCAAAAAAGAGTTTTGGTTTTCACACAAACTAAAAGACTGCCCCCGAAGGGTCTATTCATTGGTTATATACTAGTAAGCGACCACGTAAAATGGCAGGTTTCTATATTTCAGCACGAGTATCAGAAGCTATGAAGTACACCATAACCGATCAAGTATCATAATCCTACATCCCTCCAAACTTTTGTGGGGCAAACGTTTAGTCGACATAATTGTATTGTCTGAAAGGCTGACGCTATTAGTATTATTACATTGTTAATATTCTTAAAGTATTCAATGAACTTATTGTTATGAAGCTATGGTTCAAAGTCTGGCCAAGCTCGAAGGATCATCTAATGGATGTTTAAACTACGAATAAATTGTTTTGATCAATTTCCTTTGTCTCATTTTGGGTATCTGGAAGAGGTCTTTCCCTTTGGTCAAGTGTCACGTGGCCTTCGACTTCTTTATAGACTGTTACACTAGCCGTAAATAATACTGAACACCGCGTATTAAATCTTGTTTTAAAAATGTGTATAAAAAATTATTCCCAAACAAAATAAGTTTTCTTTTCTATTTTTTTTATAAAAAAAATATATATTTGGCAAATTATTAGAAACTGTAAGGTATATATTATATGGCCTCCTTTCCTTCAGTCGCGAAGCGACTATGAATCATCTCGATGAGATGAATGCCTAGGCATTAGCTATGGTCGGAACGATGTCGCCCACAAATCAGTTCCCCCCTCTCCACGCAGCTGATGTTATATATTATTATTATGATGTTATAATAGTTATATATATATATAATAGTTAGATATATATAATAGTTAGATATATATAATAATATATATATTTATAATAGTTATATATATATATATAATAGTTATATATATATTGTTGTAACCCTGCCTTGCACCAGTGCTTGAGGTGCGCACGAGCGCACTAGTGAACGTAAACAGGAATAGGCTAGAAAGTGGAAAGAAGAACAGTGCATCAAGAACTGTGAAGAGTCTGAATGTTTGGGAAACTAAGAGGCCACCTTTTGTGCTGCCTGAAGGTTACAGTAGGGACCTGGAGCGAAGCGGGGAAGGCTGTCGTTGGTCCACATTCGGGTTAAGTTGCAAAGAACTGGTATACTTAGTAATAAGACTCTGAGGAAGATGAAGGATGTTCTGTGTTTACCCTAGTGAATAAACACAACTATTATTTCCTGTTAAACTATGTTGAGTTGCATGCCTTTTCGTTGAGTGCCTACCCTAGAGTTGCAACAATATATATATATATATATATATATATTATAACAATTATTTATAACATTATCGTTAGAAAAACTGTTTATATGAACAGAATTCTAATAAACAAATTTATAAATAAATTTCCCAATTACGCCTCGTTTCACTACTAATATTAAATAGTTTTTAAAATGGTTTATTTTATGAACGAAAAAAAAAAAGTCTCAATGTTAAATGAAGTGACTTTTAGAAGATGAAAAGTATCTTTTGCACCCAAACATTTTAAAACTTTAAAACAAGTTGAAATCGGATTTTAAATATCTTTCTAGTTTTTGAGATCAAAAAATGACATGCAGACTGTCGGACAGACAAACAAGGCACTATTAATAGCGACTTTTCTCACTAGTGAGATCCTCTAAATTTCTAAAAAGTGTAGATCTATATGGACTTCCTCGTGACACTTAACTATGATCAAAAAGTTTGTCAAACGAATATTGAGTCCAACATATTGAGTGTAAATGCAAAATGAGAAATGTTTAATTTAATATTTCTCAACATGTTACAAGAACGAAGCTAAAGTAATACTATATCTCTCACTTGGCCTCTACTGTGCCTGACAGTGTTGTATCAGAAAGTAAAGCAAAAGGAGGTAACCCAACATCCACTTGAAATCTTGGTAAATCTGAGGGAAACAGAGACATGCATTTTAGTTTGATTTATCTGTGCACGGCAGTGAATCTAACAATGGTGAAGGAATTAATTCTGGGTATAAAGAGCACTACATTAATACTATCATTTATTTTCTTTAAACACAGGTGCACTACTGTGCAATAGGGGAACAATGAAGACATCGCGTGTTATTTTATAGAGAAAAACATTATGAAGAGGTTAAAGTGATAGATAATTTGAGTAAAGCAGTCAAAGAAGACATTGTTTTAAAAAGGCGACAAGTACAAACGTCAAACGCGTAACATCCGCGATTTTTTGACGTCAGATTTTCACTCACGATCAGAATGTTAACAGGTTAGCTTTGTTCCTATGCCAAATACACTATCACTTGTCTACTTGTTTACTGACTGTTACTGCTCTATGTTATCTTATAAATTAAAGACGCCCTTTAAAAGAGAATGAAAAAAAGTCCTTCGCGCATCATTGTGTGTTCATTTAAAATGTTAAGTTATTGCTTTTCTAGCTGATTCAGGCAACACTCTCCAAGTTTTAATGGCACTAGGGAAGAGAAAGCACTTGTATGAGCTTGTCCTATTGTATAGTATAAGAATATGCCTTTATCTTTGTGTGTTTCTGATTAATCTGTTATATCGTTGTTGTTTTTTTCTTTTAAAATTATGGTTCTATGTTTTATGCATAATTGCTAGTTGAAATTGTATTCTTTTCCCTAAAAATGAGTGATTTTGTATAGATTTTGTGTAAAATTTATGTATATTTATTTGTTATCAATCTCACGAGTACATTCTGCGTCTGTTAATTTCTTGAAGACATATGAAGACATATTTCTTTGGGACTTGGAACTCTACCTTGAAACATATTTTTTTTAAAACACTGGTGTTATCTATCTATCTATCTATCTTTCCATCCATCCATCCATCCATCCATCCATCCATCCATCCAACCCATCCATCCATCCATCCATCCATCCATCCATCCATCCATCCATCCATCTATCTATCTATCTATCTATCTATCTATCTATCTATCTATCTATCTATCTATCTATCTATCTATCTATCTATCTATCTATCTGTCTTTCTCTCTCTCTCAATATATATATATATATATATATATTGTTATAGCCCAATTCGTGACGCAAAAGGGTTAACTGTGTGTGATCAGCTGACATATGTGACACAGGCCAGTAATTCAGTTTAGCGTGCTATATTGATAGGCAAGGGACAGTACTGGCATAAACTTTGCACGTGAATAGCGCCCGTGTTATGGTCATTTGATCATAAGCCTGCGCAGACCAGAGACACAGTGTGTTGGAAAGCGGCAGTTCAAGACCGGAGAGCGTTGAGAACGGGACTGTTAGTCAGCCATGAAGTCGGTCCTGGTGCAAGGTGAAACGTACGAGTCCAGGAAGAGACAATAGAGTTTATGAGTTTAGTACAGTGATATACGGTCTAACGTTGTAGCAGTTAATTGTGTTGCCAATTGTGTCGTATTGGCTGTTTTAGTTGACCCTTATTAAAGTACCAGATTATTTGGAGCCTTGTTGTCTAGTTATTGATGTGTTGATGTGTAGTGTTGTGTTTAGCAGTGTTTACAGAAGGCCTGATTAGGAGAGAGGATCGTAACAATATATATATTGTTGTGACACGGTTACTGTGTTGTCAACCATGACACACGGTCAAGTGTTGGGTATCGAGAGTTAAAGGACTTGGGGTGAAGTGATTGGCATGAGGCTTTAGTACTAGACAATAAGCCTGACAACATTGGCCTTATCATTGGCTGTATCAAGGCTCTAAACCTTGCACAGTAGAAGAATTGAACAAGTGGAAAGAAAACTACACACAGAAATGTTCCATGGTTACTACAAGAGCTCGGAAGAAAGCAGAAGAAGTGCTAAATACAAACGATAACATACAAGTTCCTTATAACAATGAAAATGAAAATACAGAAACAGAAAATAGTGATATGAGAAACCATAATCAAGAAAACAACCCGAATGAAATCTCCACAGAAAGTCAAGACCCACTACAGATTAAAACAGAAAAATTTGTCAGTGAACAGAAAAATGATCCAGATCTAATAAAACTCATAGAAAGTGAAGCTCCACCAAGACGAGGGTTAATCAAGATAGGCGAAGATGGTGTTTATGTGAGAGAAATTCACCTGAAAGCAGGCAAGACACAACAATAGCTTGTTCCAAAGAAATATAGAGAAACAATTTTAAAGCTTGCACATGACACTTCGTTTGCCGGACATATGGGAGTAAAGAGAACATTGAATAGAATCTTGAATGAATTTTTTTGGCCTAGAATTACGCAAGAAGTCAAGGCCTACATAAAATCCTGCCATATTTGCCAAATACATGGAGCAAAGGGAACATATATGCAAGCTCCAATACAAACAACAGACTTAAGTGAAATGCCATTTGAAAAGATAGCTGTAGATATTATTGGACCAATGCCAGTAATATCCGGAAGAGGCCATCGCTACATATTGACTGTTGTAGACATGTGCACACGGTTTCCAGAAGCAATACCATTGAAAAGAATTTCTTCCGAAGATGTTGGAGACGCACTTACAGCAATATTTGCAAGAACAGGTTACCCTTGTATAATACTGAGTGATCAAGGCACCCAGTTTAAATCAAATGAATTCGCACAGTTATGCAAAACTCTGAATATTAAACAACAATTTGCTGCCCGTTTTCACCCCCAAGCAAATGGGATGTGCGAACGCCTGAATTCAACGCTGAAAACAATGCTGAACAAAGTAGCACAGGACAACCCAACAGACTGGGACAAGCTGATCAACCCCATACTGTTCGCCTACAGAGAAGTAACACACACAACAACGGGCTTCTCACCATTCGAGATGCTCTATGGCTCACCTGTTAGGGGACCCATGTCACTATACAGAGACTTTCTAGTAAATAGGAACATAGAAAATGACGTACTCACAGGATACGATCTTGTCATCAAAACAAGACAAAATATAATCAAAGCATGCGAAACTGTCCAAAAACAAACAAACAGAGAGAAACCAGAACTATTGAGAAAGCTAAATCAGGGTCGAAAGTTGAGAACACTACAAGTTGGTGATAATGTCATGGTTCTGCTGCCTGACAAAAATAACCAGCTATTTATAAAATGGCAGGGCCCATTCCAAGTCACAGAGGTGATTTCGAAGGTCGACTACAGTATAAACATCAGAGGTCGAGACAAAGTATTTCACATCAATATGCTGAAGCTGTACATGCCCAGACCATTTACCCTTTCAGCGAACGCTAAGCAAGACACGCAAGACAGTCAGAGAGTCATGAAGATAGAAGCAATAGAGGAACCAGATGAATTACCATGTCCAGTTATTGAAAGCTGTAAAACTGTGAAAGATATAGACACATCACACCTCCAGTATCCAGTTAAGCTAGATATTGATAAACTGCTAGCTCAATGGGCGCCAATATTCACAGACAAACCGGGTAGAACAACTGCCATAAAACACACTATCCAACTGACTGATACGAAGCCCACAAAATCCAAACCATATCCAGTTTCATTACACCATGAAGAGATACTGAAAAAGGAAATTGAAACGCTGCTAAAAATTGGAATAATTGATGCTTCCACATCCCCATACTCAGCTCCAGCAGTCCTAGTGAAACAAAAGGAAACAACCGGAAAGATGCGGCTATGTGTAGACTACCGGAAACTAAACGCCATCACAGTGAAAGATACATACCCAATGCCTAACATAGAGAACATTATACCTAAACTTAGAGGTGCAAAATATTTCACTACTCTTGACTTAGCCAGAGGTTATTGGCGAATTCCACTAGACGAAGATGCTAAGCCACTCACAGCATTCACTACTCCATTTGGTTGTTGCCAATGGAATTACATGAGTTTCGGGCTTAGTAACGCACCTGCGACCTTCAACAGAATGATGGCAAAACTAATAGGGAAAAGACCAGATGTCATTTTCTATCTCGATGACATATGTGTCTTCCACAACACATTAGAAGAACACGTTGCTGGTCTGCAACAAGTATTCCAGATACTACAAGACAACGGGCTTACAATAAAACCTAGCAACTTTAAAATCGCCAGAACAGACATTGAATTTCTAGGGCACAGAATACAACAAAATACGATCAGACCATTACAAGACAATATAAGCAAGATACTCAACTTAACAATACCTACAGCATCTTAGGTTTATGTAATTACTATAGACGGTTCCTGGCAAATTTCACAAGTATTACACAACCTCTAAATGAACTGACAAAAAAAGGCATGCCAAACAAGATCACATGGAACTCCAGACTACAGGAATGCCTGCAAAGCATTAAAAATGTCTTCTCAGACGACATAGAACTTCAGCTTCCAGACATCAGAAACCCTTTCTACTTGGCAACAAATGCATCCTCCACAGCAGTGGAAGGCACTTTAATCCAGAAGTGTGATGCAACGCTAAGACCAGTTTACTACATTAGCAGAAAGCTGAACGCAGCAGAACAGAAATATTCCACGATAGAGCGTGAAGCTCTAGCTATTGTGTTCTGCAGAACGAAACTATCCCGTTACTTGCTTGGGAAATCATTCATCTTGTTAACAGATCACGCCCCACTAGCTTATATCAATACAAATAAGCTAGCCAACCAGAGGATCACTAGATGGGCTTTAAAACTTCAAGACTTCAGCTTTACAGTTCAAGCTATTCCGGGACAAATCAACGTGATAGCTGACGTGTTGACAAGATGTGTCTAGGGACCGCTGGACTTATGTTCATTCATTAATCAGATAATGAGAAAATTAACAAATACCTTGTAAGATAACTTTAAAGTCTATCTTGTCAAGATTGAATTAACATTACGCTCCAGAATTTTTTATTTTCATTCAGTGATGGTAAATTTGTACTACAATTGAGTTTTTTATGTTTGTTGCATTGATTGTAGTCATAGATGATAGATGTCCATTTAGGAACTGGTATGAAAGCAACACATTGTAAACAATTCCCTTTATTTGGAAGATGTTTTGATGTAACAAAGTATTTACTAATTGTGCATTTTTCACCTGACAATGTTGGCATTCAATTGGAAATGTCATTGCAATAACATATTATTGAAGATTTATTTGTCGTCATAGACATTATCAGTTCTCTCATAATAGAAGATGCCATTGTATTACATGTCATTGTTTTTTCTTGTCGATGTAAAACATTATTGATGTACACCCAAACTATTGGGTTCATAAAATTTTGATACGATCAAAATTTTTCTCTGCCCTGGGAGGACTGTTGTGACACGGTTACTGTTTGGTCAACCGTGACACACGGTCACGTGTTGGGTATCGAGAGTTAGGGGACTTGGGGGGAAGTGACGAGTGTGTAAACAAGAGAGAGAGAGAAGTCAGCGAGTGAAGTAGGAGATCTGTATATAACGTTGCCGTTAATTAAAAGACACTTTAAACGTAAAAGGACTTGTTTCTTCACATATATATATATATATATCATAGAAGTGAGACGAATGCCAAGTGTTGATACAGTTTGGGGTCATCGACGTCCCAGGCATTCTTTCTCTTTTTATTTAGCAATATAAATTTGTGAATAAAATAATAAAAGAACGCAAGCCTACCAATTGAAATGGCTTAAAGTATCACTAATAGATATTTCTAATATTATTGTTAGCTAACAGTGTCATGTCATTAAAAAATACATAAATAATCAATTCTATTGTGAAAGCAAAGTTCCCCTTTCATAACTTGTGTTCTATAGGGCAGATGATGAAAAGGTCATCTGGTTCTGTGGCGTACAGTTAACGAGGGTGTCATGTGGCCAGTACAATGACCAACCGTCTTTACTTTCCCCAACTAATGTCAGAAATCCAGCTCTGCTGGATGGACTCAGAAGCGCCTAAAGATCCCGAATTTCAAAATCCCTGTCTTCACCAGGATTCGAACCCGAAACCCACGGTTCAGAAGCCAAGAGCTTTACCGCTCAGACATTGCGCCTCCAGATACAGATATACATTAACCAAAAAAGAGGCCATCATTAACAGTTACAGATTTGGTAAAAAAAATATGGTAATAAAACCAAAACAAGCTAATGAATGTGTCTGAATTGTACATTTATTGAATATAAAAGTACGTACCATACTCTGCTACTTCAAATGATTGACTCTCCTCTCCTGAAACAGTCTGTAAAATATTACAAGAAACAAAGGTCAATAAAGTTTTTACACTTTATTATGTCTAGTTACTTTATGTTTTAGACGCCCCCAAATTAAAAATGCCACTGTAGTTTATTTGTCGTCCGTCTGTCGGCATGTCACGTTTTGGTCTCATGAACTAAAAGCGCCATTGAAAATTTGATTATACCCTAATCTTAAGCGTGTTAGAATTAAGTGCAGTGGCTAGTTTCTGAAATGAAATTCCTATGTTGTTGTTTTTTTTAATTAAATATGCAAACCACTTTCTCATCAAATTTTTTTTAATGTATACTTAAAAGTCTTGAATATTATATGATGTGAATATAAATCAAAGTAATGTAATAGTCTTGTATAGTATGTGATATGAATATAAATCAAAGTAATGTAATTTTTAAAAAGGGGAAATATTTTTTAAAAATACAAATATATTGTTATTATTGAACTAAGTACCAAAATTTAAGGCCAACCTCATACTACGACTGCATGTTAAAGCCTAATTGTGTGTCTACATGAATAAATGGTCTGCACATTCAATTGTTATAAAAAAACAAGATTACAAAGAGAGTTTGTGTTGCCACACAAACTCAGAGGCGACCCCCGTGGGAGACGGATCCCTGTCGGATTTTGTTCTGATTGTTAAAAGTAATAATGTTTCAAAGATTCATTTGGCGTTGTTAAAAAAAAATAATGTAAAATCTCCGCTGGTCGACGCAGGATGGCATCGAGCAGGGTATGAAACCGAGACCGTAGAGATAATCAGTCCTGCGCGCTAACCGCACGACCAGGCATTGCTCTTAACCTAATGACAAACTGGTTACTAACACTAATAGCCTATTATTGATAATATACCTATACATTACGGAATGATAACTACCGGATATGTACAATATGTCAGAAGAGCGATTTTAGATAATCTTTTGGCATTGAGCATTTTCATTTAAATGGAACTAGAAAGAGGCTGTAGATCTACCTAAATTAAACTTCTAATTTAGCACTCTCAATATCTATATCTACTAGATCTAGATATAAAATTTATATTTGGGGTAATGTAGATGTAATTTAGATAAGATTTGTGTAAAAAAAAACACACTAGATAATGAATTAATAGACTAATCGCAATATTAAATTTCAAAAAAGTAGATTATTCTTAGTATTTATAACATTGCAATATTGACACCCTAATCTAGACTTTAGAAATAAAAATCTACACTTTAAGTCTAGAAATTAAAATTATAGATCTTGATCTAGTCTAAATCTGGTAGTGCTGTTTGCGCGCTGGACTGTCGTTTGGATTCATCGATGGTCCCAGGTTCAAACCCTGCCCGCTGCCATCCCCCGTCGTCCTGCGGGATGTTTCGACTACAACTCTGAAGGAACATCCGAAACATGTAAAACAACAAACATTCTAAACTAGACCAAGAAATTATAGATCTACATTTATATGTGTATTTATGTTTATGTATGTTGTGTGTGTGTTTGTTTGTTTTCATGTAGTCTCCCTTGTTCTACTGTTCAGCATGTTCACGTGTTCACAGTTTACTCTTAAGTGTGTCAGTAGTGTGTAATCACTGTGTATTAGTCTCTGCTGGTTGGTCTCCCCCTTTTGTTTTTCACGTTAATAAAAATGGAGTGTAACTTTTAAACATCAGTATTGTTAGTGTGTATAGTGATAATATAACATGGTGGCAGCTTTCTAAAAGTTCTAAAATGGAAACTGTAAGTAAAACTAACTTTAAACCAAGAATTAACCCTCCACCTCCTTTAAATGTGAAGAAAGGGTGTGAGGAATGGAAGCTTTTCAAGCAAATGTGGCTGAACTATTGCACTATCGAGAGAATAAACGATATAGATGAAGAGTATGCCAAAGCACTGTTCTTGCACACTATCGGCCCAGAGGCGTTGGCAGTATACAACAGTATCACCTTTAAACCAAAGCACAATGTTCAAGACATAATATCTGCATTTGATGAACACTTCATTGGTTTAAAAAATGAAACTTATGAAAGATATGTTTTCAACAACAGACAGCAGAAGCCACAAGAAACCGTAGAGGATTACCTACTAGCTCTACGCACACTCGCTAAAACCTGCAACTTTTGTGACCACATGGAAGAGTCATTAATAAGGAACCGAATGGTGGTTGGCATCAGAGACACAAGAACAAAGAAAGAACTCTTACAAGAACATAAACTAACACTCAAGACTTGTATGGAAATCTGCAAGGCAAATGAAACTGCTGACTTGAAACTACAGGTACTAGAGACAGGTAGGCCTACATCTGATGCCTCACCACCTCAGGATGAGGCGTTCGCTGTCTCGTCTCGCAAAAATATTCTACAACAAAATGCTGCTCATAAACAGCGCAAATGTAAATTTTGTGGACAAAACCACCCGTTCAAAAAGGAACTGTGTCCTGCGTGGGGTAAAATATGTAATAACTGTAAAAAAAAATAATAATTTCGGCATTCAATGCAACCAAAAGAAACTGCAATATGCACATGAAGACAGTGATGATTGTTATTCGTTATCTTCTAATGATGCTGTACAAGGTGGACCAAACAATAAAATCATAAAAGCTGAAATGATCATAGCTGGTGAGAAGATTGTGTGTCAGATTAACTTGGGTGCCAGTGTTAAAGTCATCCCTAAGAAGCTTATTAAATCTGCACAAATCTGTCCCACTCAAAACAAACTTGTGAATGACGGTAGCACACTCATACCTATTGGAAAGGTACAACTTGTAATACAAAATCCAAGGACCAACTAGAGATATCGTGTTGATTTCGTGGTTGTGAGAAATGACTTTACTCCGTTGTTAGGGAAGAAAACGTCAGAAAAAATGGGACTAATTACAATTAAGTATCATACTTTTGAAAGTGTTGACAAGGCTGAAAGTGTTGATAAGCCTCTACCAAGGTTATCGACAAAAATATTTGAACAGTTCTCTGATGTATTTGATGATCAGCAGGGTGAATTACCTGGTGTTGTACACTTAGAAGTGAATCCTGACATAACACCAGTTACATGTCCATCTGGTCGTGTACCTTTAGCTATGCAGGCTAAAGTACAGTTTGAGTTAGAACTGCTAACAGTAAAAGGAATCATTGAGCCTGTTGATAAACCTACTGACTGGGTCAGAGAACGTTTTCCCCTTCCAGTAATGGAAGACTTGCTTCCTAGATTATCGAATGCAAAAGTGTTTTCAAAACTGAACCTTGCAAAGGCATATTGGCAAGTGCATCTGGATGAAGCATTGAGTTTGCTAACAACTTTTCAGACACCCTTTGGACGTTACAAGTGGAGAAGATTACCTTTTGGAACATCTGTGAGCTCAGAACTGTTTCAGAAACATTTAAATGCTGCTCTTGAAGGTGTGATTGGTGTAGCTGATGATATTATAGTTTATGGTTCCGGAGACACATGGGAAACAGCTTCCCATGACCATGACAAGAATATTACAGCATTATTTGAGAGATGTCGCTCTTGGGAATTAAACTGAACACAGAAAAAGCAGAGATTAAAATGAAAGAAATTACATTTCTGGGACATCTAATTACAAGTGATGGTTTAAAGATTGATCCTGAAAAGGTAAAGGCTGTTAAAGAAATGAACAAACCAACAAACGTTGAGGAAGTTCGGCGCTTTTGTGGGTTTGTGAACTATCTTGCTAAATTCCTACCCAAACTATCCGACGTCATTGAACCAATTCGGCAGCTACTTCATACAGATATCCCTTGGTCATGGTCGAGAAAACATGACAGTGCATTCTGTGACATACAATCTATGGTGACTCAAGCTCCTGTGCTAGCATTCTACAATCCACTTAAAGAATTGACCATACAGTGTGATTCCAGCCAAAATGGTCTTGGCGCTGTCTTAATGCAGGAAAGTAAGCCCATAGCTTACGCAAGTCGATCTTTGACTGATACTGAAACTAGATACGCGCAGATCGAGAAAGAAATGCTAGCGATTGTATTTGCACTGGATAAGTTCCACCAATACACGTTTGGTCGACATATAACCATTGAAAGTGACCACAAACCTCTTGAAGCAATAATGGCTAAACCTCTCTCAGCTGCTCCTCAAAGATTGCAGGGAATGATGTTGCGCATACAAAACTATGACATAACTGTAATTTATAAAAAGGGAAAAGAAATGTATTTTGCCGATGCACTTTCAAGAGCTCATATCAAGTCATCAGCAAACAGTCAAGGGGAGTTTGAGCTCATAAATATGGCCAGTTTTCTAGCAATTAGGGAAGAAAGACTACAGAAACTAAAGGAAGAAACCGAGAAAGATAGGACTCTTCAAAAACTTCTAATCATAATTAATCAAGGTTGGCCAGAAGGCAAGCATCTTCTACCATATCAGCTAACGCCTTTTCAGAGACGAAATGTCAGTTCAAGAGGGGCTTATATTCAAAGGTGAAAGAGTGGTAGTGCCCAAGTCACTACGATTAGAAATGAAAAGAGAAGTTCATTCTACACACTCAGGCATTGATGGATGTCTAAAAAGAGCTCGTGAGAGTTTATTCTGGCCAGGAATGACTGGTGACATAAAGCATTATATTTCAACTTGTGAAATATGGCAAGCTTTTCAACCCAATCAACAGAAAGAGACTTTAATGAATCATGAAATTCCCACACACCCCTGGGAAAGGGTTGGTGTTGATCAATTCACACTTGACGGCAAAGACTATCTTGTGTGTGTGGACTACTACAGTAACTTCTGCGAAGTTGATCGTCTAGAGAACACTAGTTCAGAAACTGTCATAAGAAAACTTAAAGCCCATTTCGCTAGATATGGCATCCCATCCACAGTGGTCTCTGACAATGGACCTCAGCTATCTTCGAACAGCTTCGCAAAATTCGCCAACGATTGGAGTTTCAACCATTTGACAAGCAGTCCCCACTATCCCAGATCAAATGGGAAAGCTGAATCAGCCGTGAAGACTGTAAAGACATTATTTCTTAAAAATAAAGATCAGTTCATGGCTTTACTTAATCATAGAAGCACCCCGAATAAAACTGGTACTAGCCCATCACAGGCATTCTTTAACAGAAGAATCAGAACCTTGCTGCCAATAGCTAAAAGCCTGTTGAAACCTCAAGTTCTGGATCCTCAGAAATATAGAAAAGCGCTGAAAGAAAACCAGAGGAGATCAGCGATTTACTACAACTCCCAAGCTAAAGATTTACCTCCCCTTGCTAAGGGTGAAGAGGTGAGACTAAAGTCAAGGTCGCGTGGCCATGAGCGTTGGCAAAAGGGAGTTTACATCTTCTACCATATCAGCTAACGCCTTATTATAATTTCAGAGACGAAATATCAGTTCAAGAGGGGCTTATATTCAAAGGTGAAATATAGAGTCTACAAAACTCGTCAGTTACAACAACGGTCTTATGAAGTTGAATCGGGCGGAGGAGTTTATCGCCGAAATAGACTTACCTTACGAAGAATCCCACTGCCTGCTGAAACGAATGCGCCTACACCAACAGGTACGACCGAGCCTGACAACCCCGCACCTGTGGATGCACCCAGCACAGATGAAAGTAGGCCTAATGCTTTCAGAGACCTGAGAGCCATATAGAAGACGGGTCTCACAGATCGACAACCTAAACAACTAGGTCAGGCCGAGTGGTCAAATCCACAAGAACTAGTGACTATGTATATGACTAACATCAAACACCGGGGATGTTACATTTATATGTGTATTTATGTTTATGTATGTTGTGTGTGTGTTTGTTTGTTTTCATGTAGTCTCCCTTGTTCTACTGTTCAGTATGTTCACGGTTTACTCTTAAGTGTGTCAGTAGTGTGTATTCACTGTGTATTAGTCTCAGCTGGTTTGTCTCCCCCTTTGTTTTTCACGTTTATAAAAATGGAGTGTAACTTTTAAACATCAGTATTGTTAGTGTGTATAGTGATAATATAACAGATTCTACAATGATTTTAATTAGAATTTAAATCTAAATTTAGTTTTTAAAATCTAGCTCTAGTGCAAAAAAATAATAAATCTAGATCTAGTGTAAAACATCTAGCTCTAGTGTAAAAAAATCTAGATCTAGTATGGAAAATCTAGATTAGATCTAAATCTAGCTATTATGTCTTTTTCAAATGCGAGTAACATTACGAGGTTTAATAAATATTACTATACCGAGTTGTTTTAGCATTTTATTTAAAGAATTTATTCCATATGACGTCAAAAGTAAAAAAAATTCACGTCACACGGCCTAGTTAGACTAAAAATGTCTTCTATACGAGCAGCTTCTCGAGGGTTCATAGACATTGGTGCACCGAGTGATTTCTTTTAGCATTTCATTTAAAGAATTAACTCCATATGACGTCAAAGAACAAAATCCACTACGTCACACGGCCTAGTCAGACTAAAAAATGTCATCTATACGAGCAGCTTGTCGAGTGTTAATAGACATTGGTGCACCGAGTGAGTTCTTTTTTAACATTTCATTTGATGAGCTAGTTAGACTAAATATGTATATAACACATATATAAAAGGTTTAAAGACGCTTTTTTTTGTTTTGTCTGTCAGTCTGTCTGTCTGTCCGTCATGTTAATAATAGCGAGTGAAAAAAAAAGACTAAAGGCTATTAAAAATCTGATTTAAATTTAATTTCCCTTCCGAAACATCGCATTAGTTTTAAGTTTCTATAATAGATTGTTCCGGATGTTTAGATATTTATAGTGAGAGAAAATAAGAATTCCAGATTAAGCAAACACCGTTAATTAAATTTGTGGCATGGTCTGTTATAAAAAATTAGATGCACCACAGCCTTATGGAGAGATTTTCAAACCGTTTTTTGGTCTTAGGAAGTTTTTTTCCTTAAAAATCGGAACATAATATTATCGATGATTAGATTTTCTAACGTTTTAGCTAGAAAGTTAAATGTAGTGTAAGAGAGAAGTGCGATTTTACATAATTAGAGTTAAAATATTTTTCATAAAAAATCCGGAACAACCAATTTTCGTAAATGAGAAAATTATTTGCTTTATTTATTAGAAGAGGGATTTCAAACATTTATTAGATTTTTCATATAAAATTCGGATCATTTTTGGCGACGATTTGTAAGAAAATTAAGGTAAAATTAATGTCGATTTCTTTTTCGAAACAAATTCCGGAACATTATTTACCGATTAAACAACTTTTATTATGTTTAGGCAAGAAAATTAACTGTAAAATAAGTCTAAAAAGTGATTTTCAATAATCTTTTCTAGTAAATTACTTTCTTATTTTAAAATCCTGAACAACCTATTGTCGATATTTTTTTTTTAAAAAGTCATTTGACATAAATTTGTTTTTAGTTTAAAATTCGGAACAATTGATATTGATAAATAAACTATAGTGCTATTTACATTTAAAAAAAGGAACAATGTATTAAAGATCATGTGTTTCTTGCAACGTTTAAGCATTGAAATAAAATCTAATATAAGTTAGAAGAGCAAACAAATATTCGCTGGCATTGATTTGTTTTTCACAAAACATCCGTAACAATCTATTATAGATACTTAAAACCATTGCAATATTCCTGAATTTAAAAATTAAAGGTCAAATCAGATTTACAATAGCCTGTAGTGTTATTTGTTAATCTAATTGTGACGGACAGACCGACCAACAGACAAAACGCAAAAAAATAAGCTTCTTTTATTTGGATGGGGGCAGTAAACAAAAAATAAATAAAATCTTTTTTTTTTTTAAAGTTTAAGGAATTGGTTTAGCACTATAACATGTTGCGACGTTACGCTATTGCACGAAAGTCGCTGCATAAAAAGTCCATTTTAAAAAATATGAGTGATATTTACATACAAAGTGCAATCAATTTCGATACTTAAAACAATTGAGATGTTTCGGTAGGAACATTAAAGGTTAGATCAGATTTTCAATACCTTTTTTTATCTAAACGTGACGGACGTGACGGCCCGACAGACAAAACGCACAAAATAAGCGTCTTTTATTCTGACTAGACAAAAACAAATACAATCTGATTATTTTAAAAAATTTGAGGGAACTGATTTGTGCTATATCTTGTCGCTGCTTATCACGCTACTGCACGAAAGTCGCTGCATAAAAAGTCCATTAAAAAAAATGTGCGAGATATTTACATACAAACTGTATTCTTAGCCTTTATAAACAAAAATAAATATTTTCTTTTAATTTTAGCAGCTAGTTGACCAGAAAAAACACCTTTAACCAATATTTATATTTGTTGCGAACATTTTTTTTTATTTTTTAATTATATTTGACTTTGTGATACTGAAAATACACAAAATATTGTCTTTCTTTGTCAGCATATTGTAAACTTATCTACCTTACATTTATGTATTGTTTTAGAATTGGTGTATTTTTGTGAAAAAATCACGTACATAGTTAATTTTACGAATTAAACGGTTTGCTTTTAGAAAACCAAAAGTAGCCGTTGCACCTAAACTTTTCAAGCCGCATCGCATGGTGAAATAATATTTTTCATATCTCTTCTAGTTTTTGAGATCTGAGTGTGACACACGGACAGACAGACATTTAGCACAAATCTATTAGCGTCTTTTCCCCTTACGGGGGCAGCTAAAAATGCTTCATTTTAGGTTTATAAGAAAATAATTGTTGCATTTAATCATATATCGACAGAACATGGTCAAAATGGCGCTTGAGACTTTGAGATTTGAAATCAACACGCATCTAGTGGCTAGATGGACGAACATTTTAGAGTCTACACAAAACTAATGGCTCGATGGACGAACACAAAACTAATACCGGTTTTTCCCCGAACAAAGGCTGCTAAAAATATGCTCTTTGAGAAATATTCACCTCAGTTCTGACATTTATTTTCCATGTTCCAAAAGAAGGCTGATCACTTAAATCAAAGGAACCTTCCACTACACCAAATGTTCCGCTGACTCCACTCAAAACATTGATTTTATTATCATAAGGATCCTAAATGAAAGAGTGCAGGCAAGCAATAGTATATTTAAGCATACATTGCATAATAATAAAGTCATCAATTTCTTTTGATTTGATTAACGTCAACAGCAAGATGCAATGTGGGAAAAACAATTTACCAGAATTTCATAATGAAATGTTCCAGTGTAAAGTTGTAAGTTGTAATATACTGCCAGGATTCTGAAGTTTACTATAGAAAATGAGAAAAAAAAATATTTAAACGTTTAGAATTTTATTTGTTTTGAACGTTGAGTAATATTTCACAAAAATAGAGAGAGAGTTTCTGTGATACAAGGTCGTAGGCGGCCCGATTGGGTCAGGCGTAAATTCACACAAGCATATTGTTCACATGGGACTAGCTTATCTCAACACAAAAACATTAAAGATATCTAAACATAATAAGAAAATCTTTATTATTTTAGATTTAGATTATTAGCTTAAATCAATTCACTCTCTCTGTCTGGTTAAAAGTTTCTACACATTATTTCTCCGACACCCAATCTTGGATTAAGATGAAGTTTTGCACAATTATTCCTTCTACCTGACAACACAAGATCATTACAAAAAAAATACCAATTAGTTAAAAAAAATAATTGGTAAATAACTATTTTGTTCGGTATCTCAAAGGGAAACATTTTGTACTTGATTGAAGTAGTATAAGCTGAATTAGTCCTCTTTATAGGTCGTTGTCTGAGGCTTGGTGAACATGAGATAAAAACGCTAAGATATTTATACAATCTACCATGTTCATAAACTCTTCACTAGCAGATTGGTTACCGAGAAGGATTTAGCCCACAAGTTCAAATCAGGTAGTTCACATTTTTTTTATAAAACATTTAAAAAGCGATCACTCAGATACCCCATTTTTCCTCTTTCTGTAGATACCTCAGAATATGCTTTTTTTTGGTTTAAATACCGGAAATAGTTCCCGTCCCAAACCACACTGAGGGAGCTCATAGTGCTCCCCCAGACCTCTATGCTGGCAAAGGCGGGATATCTTCAGTTTTGCTAAAAATAGAGAGAGTTTCTGTGATACTAGGTGGTAGGCGCCCAATTGGGCCAGGCGTAATTTCACACAAACATATAGTTTATATGGGGCTAGCTTACCTCAAATTGAGGTCATTAGATTTTAAATCTTGTGAATTAATTGTTCAAACAGATGTTTATACAACATTGATATTTACGTTTTCAAAGACCATAATAAACTATTGCATTTTTTAACTTTAAACCCTCTGGAGGAGGGGGTGTTTTAAACACAAAACAAACACCTCTTGGTTACGCTTATAGAATCTGGTAACTGATTTATGCTTTGGTATTATATTGAAGGGGAGGCGCGGTGGCTGAGCGGTAAAGCGCTTGGCTTCCTAACCGGGGTCCAGGGTTCCAATCCTGGTGAAGACAGGGATTTTTTATTTCGGGATCTTCGGGCGCTTCTGAGTCCACCCAGCTCTAATGGGTTCCTAACATTAGTTGGGGAAAAGTAAAGGCGCTTGGTCGTTGTGCTGGCCAAATGACACCCTCGTTAACTGTAAGGCCACAGAACCAGATGGCCTTTTTATCATCTGCCCCATAGACCACAAGGTCTGAAAGGGGAAATATTATATTGAAGGGGGGAGTATTATTTATTTTAAAAACTTTGTGAAAAAAGTGAAATCTCAACAATTAGTCATATTCTCTTCATGGCAAATATTAGAAAGTGAATTCTTCTTCCTTCGATAAAATCCAAATGCGCGTTATCCCGATTGATTTCTGAAAGACTTTTATCCAGCGAACAGGCATGGACTGTAGCTCTCATTAGACCTGTCTGGGGGCTCCCAACAGTAACGGCCATGAACCGAGCAAGGAAACATCAACCGTGAACACAGCGCCCTTGAGCCGCTCGCTATAAGCGACCGAGCGTAACGCTAACCATAGGAGCTTGCCTTATATTCCTATAGTATACTGTTCGATGTAAGGGCGGACTTTTTTGACTGGGTCACCAGTCTCTTTGTTTCATCCCACCACGAGTAAGATTTAATAAAAAGCTCTCCCAAGGTAGCACGAAAGAGGCCTGTTCCGTTTCCCATTCCTACCCTATCTAGTTCCACTACTAGACGTTTCAACAGAGGCGCCACGATGAAGCGACAGAGACTGACTGAATCTTCCAGATATATTCTCCATACCTATAATTTGTCTTCAATCCAGCTGGTAGCCTGTAAGTTTTATAAGGTCTACATTACATATGCTATATTCAAAATAACTAATTAGTAAATGACTACCTCTCTCTTTAGGTTTGTAGATGGCTTTATCAGTTTGGATCAATATTGATAAAATATCAGAAGATATTTGAATAAAAATGTCTTGTTCAAACTGAAGTGGATTATGTCCTTTTAAAAGTATTCGACAGTAAGAACAGTGTAAGTTGAAGTCAATCTGGCAAAATAGAGAAAATGTATATGACAATAGAGAAAGAGTTTAAAGAATTAAAAAAAAAAAAGCTGTGTAACTAAATGACGTTTTGTTTCGATTTCTGGAATTGTGTCTATTTTAAATACATTTCTTATAACAATTTAACCTATAAAATGTTTCAACATGATAGGTTATTTCTTATCTTGAAAAACAATTTTGTCATGGATGATAAAGATTATATTGTATTATTGTAAATTACAAAATTTTTACGTTTCTTCTTCATATAAGAAAATTTGGTTCTATGTATTTTAAAAGCAATAGACAAAGATCCATTGACAAATCATACTATAATGTGTCGATATACAACAGAAGTTGACCTAGCATGTTGGTGATAAACTTCGACAGCACGTTGTGAATCACGTTAAATGTGTGTCAGCGTGGTTGGATCGAGCTCTGAGAATGTCCAGTGGTAGCACAATAGATACGATGGTGCTAGAACAAATTACAAAAGAAAAGCTGCATTGGCGCGCAGTCTGAACAACAAGCATTTCGTGGGAAAACATTTGAACTTTATGCGCCAAACAATGGTTAATTTTAGGCTTGGTTGAGAATAACTTGAGATGCTGGCCTAATTCGACTCAACCATCTTCAACTAATTAAGAACGCCGAGGCTCACGACCATGAAATCGGACATAGGACTCAAAACGAGCTTATGGACCTGATGGCAGTAAAAGGGAAAGTTATTGATCAAATCAAACTTGCTAAATATTTTTCTGTCATCCTTGACTGCAAGCCACAAGGAGCAGATTTCCCCTATATTTCATTTTGAGGACGTATCAGATAGAAATTCAAGGAACAAAGATCTGACTAAGAGTAAGACCCAAGAAATAAAAACAATTGAGAGTATAGACAAAACAACATTTTCGCCAACAGCGCTAGAGGCGCACAAGCCCGTTACCGTGATGTGGTATGATCTATGTATATAATATAGGGCCCCGCATATGACGACACTCGCACAGGACCCCACGAACTGATGATATACATTGTCCTATACAAGAAAAGCCTACTTCAAATTAAAGAGAACCCCTTGATCATAGTCTATGGTGTTGATCAAATATTTGTTGGGAAGAGCTTTACTCCTAATCTGTATTGGAGATTAACCTTTAAAAACACGGTAACCGATCATTTCATAAATACCTAGACATAATCGGCGGAGTTGGCGAACAAACAACGCTCTGGAGGGCTGGCATCACGCCTTCCAATCTCTATTTTCATGCCATCATCCAACAATGTAGACATTCTTAGATGGTCTACGTAAGGATAATCAGTTGAACAAGGCATCAGTTTTACAGACTAGAGCCAAGACTTAAGAACGTCCAGAGAAAAAATATGCAACACTGGCCAACAAAATTTAAAACACTGTACAGCAATACGAATCAGTGAATCGTCTTTAGATTAACACACAAAAACAATTTTTAAGTTAGCTCTATATCTATAGATGTTAAAAACTTTAAAAAATTTTAAAAGCAATACATTTTTTCTTATTTAATGTGTCACACTTTTTGTCATGTAAATAAAAATAGCAATATGGCTGATTTCATAATTTTTTAACTATTATTTCTTTGATAAAAAGATCCGAGGATGAAATAACCAGGAAATGAAATGACCGGGGATAAAGTGATCAAAGATGAAATGACCGGGAACCCAATACATTTCATAAATTGATGCTTCATTCCTTTGTAGAAACCAAAGTGCGACTAAAAAAGGAAACATAATATTAAATTATATTTGAATTGATTGTGTCCCAAAAAGTATAAAAGTTGTCATGGTTTAACTTGATTGTAGATCAATGCACTACTAGAGTTACCAAAAATTATCAAGCATGTCTACAACTAATAAACTTAAACATGATCAAAGCATTAATAATTCGATAGTGACAGTTTCTACTAAGTCTACACAAACCGCGACCACCATCATAGAAAAAGACAAAGATTGTGCAAGCGATTACTCCACAGCTACCAAGTGTAAAACTGCAAAGCTCCTGCACTTGAAGCTAGGACCTTTCATCCGCCAAGAAATGTGCTGCATTCCAAACTTCAATGACTTATTCAGATAGAGACAGAGCTTAACAAAGAGATGTATGCAACTTTATTTTGAACAAGGAAATACAGTTTATGGACTTTCATTTATAAAAGCTCAATCTCTCTCCTTCTATCTCTCTTTCAATCTTTCTTTCTTTTTCTCTATTTTTTTCTCTCCCCCATCTCTCTTTCTCTCTCTTCCCATATCTCTTTCTCTCTCTCTATTTCTCTCTCTTTGTCTTTCATTTTCTGTGAATCTCTTTCTCTTGTTTTTCTTTCTCTTTCTCTCTCTTCTATCTTCTTATTTCTCTTTTTTTTCTCACTCTCTTTTTCTCTGATTTCTTTCTCTCTCTCTCACTCTCTCTTCACGGGAAAGTTTGCGCAAAGCTGCATTGAGTATGCAACATGTTATTACCCTAATTATTTTAGGGATGAAACTTATCAGATCCAGAGTTTTTAATCACAGGTAGTTCCTAGAAGTACTTGAAATTTAGTAACAAAACATTCCAAAATTCAGTACCACATTAGTATCCTCTGGTTTAGCATGGGTAAGGTAGTGAGAAGAATATCTCTATGAAGAAATTGTTATGTTCCTTGAAGGACATTGACTTTGACTTTGTTACTAATTTTTGTAGTGAAAAGGGTAATACATATTTCAAGTTTACACAGCCACATTGAACACGGATTGTTTTCCCATGAAATGTATGTGCCTGTTAAATTCTTTTCAAACAAAGCTATTCCATTTCTCCAGGCAAGCAATTAAAAATTGGTATTGTTTTGTTTTGTTTTTCTGAAAGGTGAAACCATTTCTAGTGAAATGGTTGTAAAGTACAAGAATTATTTGGATTCCTTGATTGTGGAATTTTAAAACAAATTTTAAGACGCCAAAACTTGGAATCAGTTTTTAATACCCTCAGTTCCCCATTAATAACAGAAGCTGCGTCAGCTCTACAGAATATGTCGCAAAGGAAATTATGACCTGAAAAAAAGTTCGTCACTTCTTCGGTGGAGCTCTTGTATTTTCCGTAAGTGGGAGTGTGAAAAATGAAATTTAAATGTATAATACAGTAAAAATGCTAATTAAAAGATATTATACATAGTTTACTATCGTATTTTTCTAAGTTGTAAGTACATATTTTATATATATATGCGTCCCCCAATTTCCTAATTGTTTTTGTCTTTGCACCCTCGATAAAAGAAGGTTGCCCGCCCCAGTTTTAAATAAACCCATCTGGACTTGTTTGTCTGGCCGAAGAATGTATCTCTTGGCCAAAGCACAAACAATTGAGAGACCTCTTTTAGCCTCACACAGTTTGCACACTCTTGGGTTGGTGTCTGATTGCACTTTTCAAATCCTTTCACAGAACAGAAATGCTAATAAAAGACGCTCTAATTATGCATTCAAAAATAACATTGTAGATTTAATGGAACTAGTACCTAATGATCGAGTCTAGTAACTTTTTAAAAATTTTTATGTAATTGAAAGATAAGATATGATATGGTTTTTAAGGCTAATACAACTAATAAAATAATAACTTACTGGCATTGACAGAGTCCCTCTAACTCCTATTGAAAATAAGTATTAAAAAAAAGGAATTATAATACTTACGCAGTAATGGACAAGTGTGTTTATAATAAATAAAAATGGTATTATAGAATAAAACAAAACAAAAAAAAAAACAGTCTGCTCACCTCCGCATTTTTTAATAAGCCGAAATAAATATTTAGTTTTCACTTTCTGGGGGGGGGGGGGGGGGGTATGTGTTGCGGAGACGGTTGGACAAGCCTACAGATATTTGATAAACTTTTTTTTTAACATCATGTTTCTCACCTGGTGAAAATGTGCCATTTGCAGTTAGTAAACTTTTTGGGCCTTCAGGTATAGAGAAGCTATAATCTTGTAGTATTGCTTCAACTGTTACATTGCCAATATCTTGTTTCAAGATGTCAACACTAATGTCATATGCAGTGCCAGGCACAACATTACGTGGTGCCGAAATAAAATATTTTCCCCTGTAAAAAAAATAGGTGCTGCTACTCAGTGATGTATTGCCTAACTTTTAACTACTAATACATTAATACTAAACGTTAAAATACAGCCCTCCCCCACCCTCGCAGCCTCATTTCAACTTCAACTAGCTTCAAATAGCTTCAACTGTATGTTTACGTTTACAGCATTATTGCTAGTACCCACTGAAGCTTCTATATGTAATGTGTTTATGTTGTCCACTTGTCTTTGTGAGAGATATACAATTAGATAGAGCCATCGTTTGTCTAATACATGCCTAACGGCTGTCTGTGTCGGCTCTATCGAAGTTGTTGGTGAACGGATGCTGCGAGGGTGGGGGAGGGGCTAGCTGGGGCTTGTGGCCTTTGACCACTGGGGTGGTAATTTGCATACGGGCGAAATGACTCTGGATCAGAAGAATGGTTTTTTTTGGACATTCCGATGGTCTAGAGGTTAGTTTCGCTTGGTGCGTTATCGCTAGGCGGTGGTGTCGAATCCAGAGTCACAGGTTCGAGCCTCGGTAGGCGCATACCCTTATTTTCGTAGCATTTTAATTCACTACTTTCTAAAAACTTGGTCCCTGGTGCTGTTATTCATTTATGTTTAATATATGTATGTATCATTTGTTTCAGCACCTAGCTTCAACTCTATGTTATTGAAAAAGATGCAGGTAAGCACTGTTTATTCTACAAGAGTAGAACTTTTTCTACAACTATACACTAAACAATCATAGAATATTTAAATAACACTTACCCCTGACACTCTTGAAAGACAAGATAAGAAACAAATAAAATCAACTTCAGCTTCATTCTGAGGAGATAAACAAATGGAGTAATAATACAACCCACACATTGAAGAAAAAGTAAATTCAAAAATTTGACTCTTGAAATAAACAAAAATAATATTTAATTAATACTGTTAACTCCAATGTTAAAAATATTAGACAACTCAAATATCCACCCGTCACGCACGTTCATTTGCTCCCTGTCTTCTTGTTTTCTTTTTCACTTCAATAAAAGGGCTCACTTTTGAAAGCTCCCTCTACATGGCCTACTTTTTAGCCCGTGAATTCTAGTATCTGCTATGTTTAACTTGAACGTCCCACTCTCTCCTCTCTGTTTCTCTATCTCCTTCTATCTCTTTCTCTCCATCTCTCCCTCTCTCTCCAGAACAACACATTTTGATTTTTTTCATCCTGCCATTTCATTTTCCTTTTCTTTATCTCCATCTCTTTTTTTTTTCTCCAACATTTTTCTTTGCTTTGCACCCCACGCATTGAAACTCTCTCCCATATAGACTTTGACACTTGAATTATCATTCTTTACTCTACCCGTGGAACAGTTCGAAAGGACACAGCTTTTTGCAATTTAGTCTAATCTTTCAGATTTTTTTTTTCGAATGTCATCATCACTGCTCAATTTTGAGACTTTTTCATCGTTTTTCTCCATAATAAAAGATCCTCCGTCAAATATTGGGGAGCCCATTTCACATCAGTGTCTTAATGTTGTGACTTTCGTGATAAGGCGGAGAGAGCACTAGTTGAATACCTTTGTATCTGAGCTCTTGGTTTGCCGCTGTACTTTATGTCTCGCTGTCATACTCATGATGCATTCGTGGTAGACCTCCCGAGTATATCAACGTTTAGGCAGCCTTCTTTAGACACGTTTTTTATCTCTTCCGTTGACAGGTCATAGTGGATTCTGCAACCCAGGTTTGTGTACAGTCAAAAAAAGAGTAAAGTTTCCCTTTCAGACCTTGCTAAGATCATATGTTTCTTTAGCCAACGGTTAACGACCAGGGTGTCATGTGGCCAGCACAATTACGACCACCTTTACTTTCCCCAACTAAAGTTAGGTGCCCATTAGAGTTGGTTAGACTAAAAGACGCCTTAACAATCCTGAAATTCAAAATCCGAGTTTTCACCGAGATTCGAGCCCAAGACACCGTGTTCAGAAGCCAAGCAATTAACCACTCAGCCAAAACAGCCAACAAACATTCATCCAATACTATGGAAGACGGCATTGAGTTCTATGTTTGAGACTAGGGTTAGATTGTTGGGGTCGGGAAAAAAATTGGGGCAATATTTATCCTAGGCATTCACAGTTAAATAGTACGATTTCTTTATGGCCTGGTTGTGCAGCATAGTTTTTTAAGATCAAAAGCCTTTTTGAGCTTAATGAAAGCAAAGTGCAAGGCCTTCTTTTTTCTATGTTCTATTCTCTAGCTTGATGAAAGCAATGTGCAAGGCCTTCTTTGTTCTATGTTCTATTTTCTAATTTAATGAAAGCAATGTGCAAGGCCTTCTTTTTTCTATGTTCTCTAACTTAATGAATGTGCAAGGCCATCTTTGTTCTATGTTCTATTCTCTAGCTTAATGAAAGCAATGTGCAAGGCCTTCGTTGTACTCTATTTTTGAAACTGAGCAACAAGTTTCTATTGTAGTGTAGATAGAAACAAAAATCTGCTAGTTCCTATAGCAGTTGTAACATCTGTGCTGCAATTCGATGAGGAGTAATAGCTAGTGACGCAAGATGTGTAAGTGGCATAGATAGATAGATAGATAGATAGATGGATAGATAATATAGATAGATAGATAGATAGATAGATAGATAGATAGATAGATAGATAGATAGATAGATAGATAGATAGATAGATAGATATAGATAGATAGATAGATAGATACACACACACACACACACATACATACATACATACATACATACATACATACATACATACATACATGCATACATACAAACATACATACATAGGTAGATATAGATAAATTAATAAAACGTTGTCGTAGACGCACATTTTAAGAGTTTCTTCCTTTGTGTGTATCAATCATCATGTGCTATTCCCACACTAAATGTCAGGTGTTCTTGCACTTAATAATTATACTGATTATTATTTATTTTATAGAGCGCTGTTAACAAACATGATGTAGGTTCAAGGCGTTATGATAACATTAAAACACTAGTAGACACACGGCGTAGCATACGCCGCTATTTAGTGACGGGTGAACTGCTCGCCACCATAAACGCCGGAAGTATTCATGTAGGCAGTGTATTGTTGAGCAGTGTGTATGAATGTGCTTCCGTGAGTAAGTACAACGGACAGGGTGTCGTCATAGTTATCTTAATATTCGTAAACAAAGCTTACAGCCATCTTGCGAAGTTCGAGAGCAACAGTTTTGTCGATGACATTTTTCCAGAAATATGCGAATGATAGAAATAAACAGTTACTTGGTGCAGTAATATCGACTACATTGAAAGACCTGTTGACTCCACGAAATATATGTGAAGCGGTGGCCATGGTTAGGAAACGAAGGGCAATACGAAGGGGCATAATCAAAACAAAGCTACGGAAAAAACATGCAACTATTTTAATCACACCAGATATTGACGAGTGTAAAAAATACACACATAATTTAGTCAAATATAGAATGTAAAGAGACTTGTTTTCCATCCCCCCTTCTTTTTTTTCTGAGCCGTGCTCTCTATCGCCGCGAAAGTTACGTGGGGTAACTCTAGACAGATTTGCAGAAATAAAAGAGTTATTTTTCCATGACTTTTGCGTGGTGTCTCGCATGGTTGGGCAACGAAGAGAATTATAAATATATATAGATAGATAATCACGACAGCGAAAAAGACAAACTAATCTAAAAACGTTTTGAACAGATAGGTCTTAATGTTGTTCTTGAATGTAGTGAAGCATGTCGTCTGTCTGAGATCAATCGTGAGTGCGTTCCAAACCTTTAGTCCGTGTACTGAAAAAGCCCGCAAACCATAACTTTTGAGGGAGAAACTTGACATCATTAGAAGCTTTGAGTCCATAGATCGCATTGTTCTCTGAGGGAAAAATGTAGTGATCAGTTCTCTTAGGTGCAAGGGCATTCCTTCATTGTAGATACACTGATGACAAAGTGTGGCCACCTTGTAGTCGATTCTCGCTTTCACAAGATGCCAATGGAGTGTGTGCAAGAGAGCAGTAGCAGTATCTCGTCTTGTTTTAGTGGGACTATTCAAGAAGTGGTGTTCTGAATTCGCTGCAGTTTGGCGATATTTAGTGTATCAATTGAATGTCTGGTGTTCTCGTCTTGGATTGACATAAACAAACATTGAGGTACAATTAAACACATCGTATACAATTAGAAAAAAAGTAAAAAGGAAGAAGGTTACAAAGACAGTTTGTGTTTAAACACAAACTCAAAATCGGCCCCCGAAGTTGTCCAGCCAGGCAGGTAAAAAGACAGGCTTTAATTTTCATAAAGAATATCAGATTAAAATTCTATTATAGGCAAATAACAAAGAAGAAAGGAGAAAGAAGTTTGACAGATCTTGTGTGGTGCCCCAACGGTCAAGCAGATGTGATGGATAATTGCGATGTGAACCTGGCCTAACTAAAATCATAAAATGATTATCTAATTCTTCTGTAAAAGGTTAATCTCTTATTTAAAGGCTTAAGAAAAAAAAACATTTTCGTAGACCAGCGGTTCTCAACCTTTAAAGCTCGTCGACCCCTTTTTACAAACCCCCACTCTCCCTCGACACCCACCCCGTACACAAATACAGCAATAGAAGAAAAGACACTAACAATCCATAGTTTCGATAATTTTAGGCGACCCCTGGCTAATCGTTAATCGACCCCCAAGGGGATCGCGACCCATAGGTTGAGAACCCCTGTCGTACACACTCAAAAAAAAATTTCCCCTTCCATTAGTTCTATGTCCCACGCTTTGTTCATAGCACTGCAGTTCACGCGATAATATAAAAAAACTACTTATTGATTGTTGTTTTAAATTAAGTTCCACTTATATGCATAGTAAATAGATTTTTTCTCTTCAATATAAAAGTAAACATTTTTTTGTAATCATAGTAGTTCATTTGACAGAACTTATCTAATTAATACTATTGTAAAAAAAAAAAAGTTTAGTTTTTTTTTGACAAAAAAATCTAAAACCATTTGCATAAGTGTATTAATTATATGGTGTATGGTATTCTCCCGTACTAAATAAATAGCCTCTCGTGTTTGTTACTATTAATAGTGAATAGTTGTAAAAATGGTGTATTGTTATGAAAATACTGCTTGCATAGTTGAATTTAAAAATTAAATTTTTCACTTTCAGAAAAGAAAAAAAGTGATGTCGGATATGCAATATCTTTTCTAGTTTACGATATCTAAACAGACGGACGGATAACGGACAGACGGACCACACTATTCCCCTTTGGGGGCCGATAATAAACGAATAGATTATTCTACTGACTCAGTTCTTTTGTTTCTTGATTATTCTACTGACTCTATTCTCTTCCGTTTTTTTTGTTTTAAAAAATCTAAGCCTCTGCTTTTTGAGATTGAATTACATTGAAGCAAAGGGACAGGTTGTTGTTGTTTTTTTATGTTGGAGTATTTATTTTCACAATGTCTTATTTAGACAAGTTATTTTTCGCTAGGTCATTAGACTTATTTTTAACTTATAAAGAAAAAGATGAAAAGTGTACACTAATTTGTGTTTTAAAATTATCATTAATAATGTTGGTGATTATTTTAACGCATTATTAAGCTATAAGCTATACGTTTCAAGTAATGAACTTTTATTATAATATATATTTGAATATATTTGAATTGCGTCCATCTAGAGAGTGTCAATCTATAGTGCAATAGGCTATTTCATTAGCTCAGTAGTCCAAGTACTAGTCATACAATGTCTTGTTATGCAAGGCGTTAGCGAGGAGAAATAAAAAAAACAAATTTATGTAAAAGAGTTTCTACCTTAAATCCAGTATGATTGTTACTGTAATTGGCCGCTGTGTTCGGGATTGTTATTTTGCTATTACCCGGTTCAGGTAGAGCATTTACCATTGCTGAAATGTTTCCAAATTTAAAACAAGGAGAAAATCACTGAAATATTTTCGAACATAATTAGAGTTCCAGTGGCGTAGCACACATTTTTAGTGCCAGGCTGCTCCGGCACACCTAATTCCCGTAGTTTTCTTCTTTATCCCACAAAGCACACGGAGAGACAACTCTTGGCTTTAACAATTTAAACCTAATGACTCACACATCTTCTGTATTGGATGTATGTGTGATAAATCTATTGGTCTACATTCCATGATGTCAACCAACTTCTCTTACTATCTGTGCACAGTGTGTGGTCTAACAACTGTTTGACACAGTGTTAGGATTTTAGTTTCTTTTTTCTTTTTTTATCTTAATAAAATAAATAAAACAATTTCTACTAAATGTTGACACTTTTTTTTTTACCTTCTTTTTCATTCTTTATTTGTTTTGCTTTTTAAACCAAAGTTGACATCAACTCACTCTTTCTGTCTGGTACAATGTTTTACACGTTATTTCTCCCACACCCAATCTTGTATTAAGATAAAACTGAACACAATTATTTGCTGGACCAAACAAAACACGAAACAAACAATTAACCAGTTAGTTAATGAATTATTGGTAACTAATTATTAGTGAGTTCAATCATAACGTTTTCTACACGTTTTTTTCAGCCACTTCCCGTTTTCGGATAAAGTTGAAACTTTGCATAATAAATTATGCCTTGTTGATGACAATACATGAATCAATAAAAAAAATAACCAATTAGTGAATCAACTAGCGGTAATCAATGAATTTTGTTTTATATGGAAAAATGGAGCTATTCCTGTGTTTTTAAATATACGGCAGTGATATGCAGTTCATTATCTTAGATATTTTCTTTCTTTTTTTTTAATTATGTTTATATTTGCTTGTTTTAAATTTGTCCTTTCATTCTTGATTTTCGCCCTCCCCGTTTCCGCCTTGTCCTGTTCGCACTGGAGTGATCTTTACCGGATATCCGTAAATGTATAAGGATGATAATTTTTTAAAAACACTTTCAATTTTCATTAGATAATTTATGAGATGTATAAAGTTTAAAAACATACTCAGTCATTTAATAAGTAAACAAGCTGGTAGATAGTCTCAGTTATTACCAGACCTAAAAACAAATAGTCAAGTTCAAGATAAACGCTGCAGGAATTAGTTCCCTTCATTGGTATGACGGCTGAAATTGGAACAAGGGAGGTGTGGACATCGACAAATGTTTACTTAAAGTCATTGACTAAAATGACAATCTACATCAATGGTTCTCATCTTTTAGTAATTAACTAAAATGACAATCTACATCAATGGTTCTCATCTTTTAGTAATTGACTAAAATGACAATCTACATCAATGGTTCTCATCTTTTAGTAATTGACTAAAATGACAATCTACATCAATGGTTCTCATCTTTTAGTAATTGACTAAAATGACAATCTACATCAATGGTTCTCATCTTTTAGTAATTGACTAAAATGACAATCTACATCAATGGTTCTCATCTTTTAGTAATTGACTAAAATGACAATCTACATCAATGGTTCTCATCTTTTAGTAATTGACTAAAATGACAATCCACAAGATGGTTCTCATCTTTTAGTAATTGACTAAAATGACAATCCACAAGATGGTTCTTAACTTGTCTAACGTGCACATTAAAATCAATGAAGCTGCACATTGCCACCTTGACAAGCGGCGTATTAGTTTGAAAAGTGAATGTTTGTCTAATGTTTGACATGTTTCGGATGTTCCTTCAGAGTTGACGATTACCTACTTTTTAGACCAAACCCTTACAGGAGGTCGGGGATGGTGGCCAATGAACCCGGATCATCAACACGACCGAATGACAGTCCAGCACGTAGACCTCATGACCAGGTATGTATTAGTATGTATTATGTTGATGTACTTATATTATGGCAGTATACTGCGAGTTTTAATCAGAAAAAAAAGGATTGAAATTAATAGGATAACAAGTGTGTTGTTGGGGCAGAGGCATTTCATTTAAAAGTAGAGTGTTTTTATTGTGTGTGTGTGTGTGTTTTTGTGGGGGCGTTATAATGCATGCAGACGAGAAGTCGATAATTATTGGGTCTAAGATTTTATAGTAGAGAGTTTCAACCGTAGCGCAGCACGGGTATCTGTCCGTGTTGTAGATTTATGTTTTAAAAAAATATGGATGTATAAAAAAAAAGGCATACTTTCAGACAATTAGAATGACTAAAGATCATAGGTTAGGGTGGTCAAGACGATAGAGGAATTGGATTTTTAATTCAGCTTTTAGTTTTTGTGATATTGACCTTAAAGATAGACGAACCTATATCAGACCGATAGACAGACGGCCAGACAGAAATGTCTATATGGGAACTGCTTAAAGGATCATAAATAAGTTCACAGAAGACATTGGAGACAGTCTTTAATTTGAGGACCCTACAATCAAAATCATTACTGCGCCTATATCATCACGTAGAACATTTTCTTTTTTCATGTTGACTCTGTAATATATCAAATATAACATTTAATTCTAGATGGCTCAGGGTCATTAACCTTTTCTTCTATTAAAGTGTAAAGATCTATGCCAAGCAAAAAATTTTGAATCTATCTTCCAATAGAGCGCTTCTCAAAGAGAATTCCTTGGTGTCAGATGCCTGCATTAATGATGTACCACACCATAATTTAATGAACTCGCTTTGTTACTCTCTCTCTCTCTCTCTCTCTCTCGCTCTCTCTCTC
This sequence comes from Biomphalaria pfeifferi, assembly GCA_030265305.1. Lineage (NCBI taxonomy): Eukaryota > Metazoa > Mollusca > Gastropoda > Planorbidae > Biomphalaria > Biomphalaria pfeifferi. Next base: position 702,425 of record JASAOG010000145.1, on the reverse strand, counting down.
TCTGTCTTACTCTATCTATGTGTGTTGATGGTAAATAAAATGAATGGATGGTGAATGATTCCGAATGAAATGCACCACACGGGGTACATGCTAGAAAACTTTTCGAGAGACAACAAAATTAGTTGAATATCTATATAATATAAGCTACGTATTGATATGTGAACCCATTTGTATATTATGTCGCACCACACTCTAATCTCAAATTTTATCATTAGTAAATATAAAATGAAAAAGGTTTGTACCAGGTGGGAGGGGCGATACATGCCTTCCGCCCATCGAGCAAACCAATACTTTTTCTTTTTTTTTTTTTTTATAGTTAAGAAATTACAAAATTAAAAAAAAATCTGTCACTAATATAATTTATATATGCTATAATTAAATTCTTATATTAAGTCGCCCCACACCTATTCTTTAATGCCAAATGCAATCGTTAGCATAAATTATAAAAAGGAGCGAGGATTAATCATTTTCACTTTACCGCCCCTCCACTTTCTAGACGAAAACTTGATGTTTTAAAACAAAATAGTCAAATATGGCGACAGTGTTCATGTAATTTCACATGAATTTATCATAATCTTTTTAAGAAAGACTTTGCTTTAGAAAATTTAGAAGTCATTGAAAATTACTATAAATTCATATAAGAATATTTTAAAATTAAAACATTAATGAAAAAGTCATTTTTATTTGTATGAATAATGAACTGTAGATGTCAGGAGAATGCGTTTCTGCAGTGAAAAATGCAAGAAAGCGCTTTTGGCGTCGGAGCTTCGCCCCGAACCCCACTAATCAATAATGAGCTGTACATGTCAAAAGAATGCGTTTCTGCAGTGAAGAAAGCAAGAAAACGCTTTTGGCGTCGGGGCTTCGCCCCGAACCCCACTGAGAAGACTTTCAGCGCTCCCCCAGACCTCCAAGCTATCAAGAGAAAGTGCTCAACATGACTGGTTTTTTTTACCGAAAGTTGAGAAGAACTGATTTTTTTTATTCTTATATATATATATATATATATATATATATATATATATATATATATGCTGTACTCACGTTTATGCACAGGGTTAGGGTTTACTGGGGGTTAGGGTTTGGGAAAAAATCGCCCCCCCTCCAAAGTTCTGGATCCGCTAGTGATTCTAATACACTCATAAAACAAACATTTTGTTAATCAAAACAATAAACCTAATAGTTAATCATTTATTGTAGAATCGTTTTGCGCATTACAGCTCAAATAATCGCATGTTTTTCTGATAGATGTTTACGTTTAAGTAAACTACAGTGTCAGTCTCACCTCATTCAAAGCCAAAGTACCCAGGAGTTGACAACTTGATCAGGTAAACATTGAATGTATCCGGGTTACGCGGCTTGTACACTGGAGGTTGTTAAGTCTAAAATATATTGAACAAACGTGTGTATAGTGTACAAGTTTACAGTGTGTATTGTGTATAGTGTATATGTATAGTGTGTATAGTGTACAAGTATACAGTATAAATAGTGTATATGTATAGAGTGTGTATAGTGTACAAGTATACAGTGTGTATTATGTATAGTGTACAAGTATACAGTGTGTATTATGTATAGTGTACAAGTATACAGTGTGTATTATGTATAGTGTACAAGTATACAGTGTGTATTATTTATAGTGTACAAGTATACAGACCCTATTGTGTATAGTGTATATGTATAGAAAATAAATCCGCTAACTCTTGTAGACAACAATGAATGGAGTCTGAAACCCAAACAACTTAGTTAAATGCAGTCATTTTTATAAAGCTTTGTCATTTCCTTATCTCATTTTTTTTTCTTTGCTTTGTTTCTCATCAGAACCAGGGATTCTCTAAGCGTGTTTTATTGAACTATGCCCTGTACTGGAGTTTTCTGACTCATTCTTTACGGATGTAAGGACAGAACAATTTTTACATAGCAGAACTTGATCTTTTTTTATTGATCTAGAATTCTAGATCTATGTAGAATATTTCAAGCTTTATTTAGTCACATAGATTGAATGACTTTATTTGTTTGGACTGAAGATGTTTTTTGTTGGCGTCTTTCAAGTCTTATGTGCGAAACTATTATTGGTATTGGCATAGTGGAAAAAGTAAACAATGTCAGTGACATTTGATTGAATGTCACTGTGGCCGAAAGAGAACATTTGATTCTGCCTTTATAATAATGCGCACAATTTCTTAAGCCTTTTGAAAGTAAGCCTTTTGAAAAACATGGTTTATTAAGATTTTCTATATTTTGTACACCGAATACACCAAAACGCATTCTATTTATAGTCCCCCCCCCCCCGCCGCCCAGGGCCCCAATGTATGAACATCTCCATTCGTTGTCTTGTCAAACTGAACTTGCAAAAAACAAAACGCATTTATAAAGCTTACTTCAAATCACTCTTTCCGTCAATAAAAAAAATATTAACACCAATCAGGTTAACAATTGGTAATTAATTATTGTGGTTGGTATCTCGAGCAAGGGAAAAAAATTGTACTTGACTTATGTGGTGGTATAAGTTGAATTAGTCCCCTTTAAACTATGTAGAAACAAACAGATGGCCACTTTAAAGTTTGAAACTAGTAATAGATAACTATAAAACCATTTATTTTCATAAGCAATTCACTAGTATATTCCCTGGTGCAATTGGTTAATACGTTGGCTTGAGGAGACTTTAATCGGCTTGAGCCATTAAGTTCTAATTCAGATCGTTCCAACTTTCTTTTTATAAATATATTTAAAAAATGATCGCGGTAACCTTTACATAGATATCCCTTTCTTTTTCTCCCCCCCCCCTCGCATTCCCAGCTATAAGTGATAGGATCATAGGGTACTGAGAAAGCTAAAAACATGAAACTGCGCTAAACGAAAACAATTGTTGTACATATCTCTAATTGCACAGTTTATTATTGTTAGTCTAGATCTATGACAAATTTAATCACATGACTAATCCAAAGTAACTGATGTTACTACGCTTAATAAAACCTTTTTTTTTTTAAAGTATTTTTTTTTGCTTGCTTAGTGGTTTGTTTGTTGACAACTAAACTGGCCAGTGGATGACTTGTACTTGTTGTAAGAGTGCTCTTTGCGCTACTCTGTTGTATTGTTTGCTAACCTTCATGTTGACGTTCAGTTTTTATCTTTATGGTTGGTGTCACTTTACGAAGTGTCTGTTACTTACAATCACATACACACACACACTTACTTAGGCTCACAGCTATTTCTTAACGTCTACCCAATCGTAAACATTTTCTTCTTCAAACAGTTTCTTAGAGGAACAAGTCACTTCTGCAAGGAAAACTTTCAGAATAGGGTGCGATCATAGACCTATATATACATATATATATATATATATATATATATTATATATATATCTAGACTGGAAACCAGAAACTAATTCTTATCCGTAATTGATCGATTAATATATATATATATATATATATATATATACATATATATATATATATATATACATATATATATATACATATACATATATATATATACATATATATATATATATATATATATACACACACACATATATATATATATACATACATACATATAATATATATATACATACATATATATATATATATTTATTTATTTATATATTATTGTAACTTTAGGTTAGGCACTCAACGAAAAGGTATGCAACTCAACACAGTTTAACAGGAAATAATAGATGTGTTTATTCACTAGGGTAAACACATAACATGATGATTCATCCTTCAGCTTCCTCAGAATATTTTACTACTAAGTATACCAGTCCTTTGCTACTTAACCTGAATGTGGACCAACGACAGCCTTCCTCGCTTCGCTCCAGGTCCCTACTACAACCTTCAGGCAGCACAAAAGTTGGCCTCTTAGTTTCCCAAACATTCAGACTCTTCACAATCCCTGATGCACTGTTATTCTCTCTTCTAGTGTCTTCCTGTTTACGTTCACTAGTGCGCTAGTGCGCACCTCAAGCACTGGTGCAAGGCAGGGTTACAACAATATATATATATAAATATATATATATATATATATATATATATATATATATATATATATATATATATATATATATAGATAGATAGATAGATAGATAGATAGATAGATAGATAGATAGATCAGTGATTCCCAAAGTGGTCTATAGATAGACTTCTACGAAGACTTCCAAGGGGTCTACGAAAGTGAAAAAATAAATCTGGGATCTATGAGATGTCCACGGGGGTCTACGATAACAGATTTTAATTAATTAGGTCGTGGCTATAATTTTAACATCCCATTAATGTAAATCCTTAGTTAATCCTTTAAAACTTTAAACGAAAAAACTAATGTATTTAATTTCAATACTTTTTAAATAGCTTAAATTTGTCTACTTGTAACTAATGTTCAACAAAAAGATGTAGACTGTACAGCATTGATTATTTAAAATTGGTATTCATTCCTTCCTTGTCAAACAAGCGGTTCCCTAGGTGCATTTTTTATGACGCTATGAAACTAATTACGCTGGAGGATCATCTTAGACAAAGCCACACTGACAAAACAGATAAAGATTTTAAAAACGTTCAAACACTCAAAGATAAAGCTCAAAATAGACCCACAAAATCATATAGAGCTAATGGTTTGTGAGCGTCTTACAATATCTCTTTACTTACAGAAAAAATACAGAAAATACTATTGGTAAAACATTGATTTTATCAGCCGCTGTAGTTTTAAAAACTATTTACAAAATCGGTGCCATGAGTTATCAAATTTAAAGCTTTTAATGTAATTCTTTGCAAACGACATATATACAGTTTTGGATCAACGGTGTCACATGCTCTGATAGAATGTAGTGCTGTGTGCTGAAAACTGCTTAAGGGTCGCCCGGCACCTTATTTCTATTCCCGTGTTAGGATATGGCTGCAAGGCATCAGAGGTTTGAATTCAATTTTCCTTCTGCTAGGTGGGCTGCAAGCAATAAGCCCTTCCTGCTCAAAGTTACTGGCTTAGGCTCCAGTAACTCCCCTTCGCCCCTTCTGCTGATAGTGTAAACAGTTTTATGTGTTCAATATTTGAGCCACACGTGAAAGATCAAGAAATACACGAGAAACTGAGCTTTGTGAACACTTTTACAATCATGAATAAGGCATTAATTGATTAATTAATATATAATGTTCGATGACTACCCCACAGAATAAAAATCTTCATATGAAATATAATATATCCATAGCAATGGATAAAAACCATGCAAAAACAAACATTTCCAGAAATAAATATTAATTGTTATTTTAATTGGTTTAAATTTGAATTTTATGTATTAAAAAAAACAGATAAATCTCTCTAACTTTGAATGAAGCTTTATATTACCTTTTCACATTTCCAACCACTACAATTAGAAATTAGTTTTAAAAAATGGAGTTGATGAATTTGCAAAAATGAAATTATTTAAGTTAATCAAGGGGTCTACCGAAAGCCAGAAAACATGCCAAGGGGTGTACGTGAAAAAAAGTTTGGGAACCACTGAGATAGATAGATTTGTATGTGCGTAACTCTTTTTCAAGCTCTAATGGAAGTAGCCCCAATCAATCGTTTCTGTCTTAGAAAAGTAATGATCTTTAGTTTTCAAAGTTTAGAAATAATAATAAAAAAACAGTTCTCGAAATTTTCTTTAGAATAGACTATGAATCACATAACTATATATATGAAACAAAGCCATTTCCTGTTAGTTACCATTGAGATAATGTTTCAAAAATCCTAGATCGAAATAATTCATGTCTGTTGATTTTAATCACCTTATGTACATTTAAATGGATTGATTACCTAGATCTTTCTAGATTATGTATCTAAAAATTGCAAAATAATAATTATGAGACGAGAGTAGGCCTACTCTTATTTTTTGAAATTCAATTACTAGATCTAGATAGAAAAATTAAATCATATGTTACATAGGTCAGGGTTAAAAAAACAACAACTTTATTTCTTAGAACTACTTTACTAAACAACGCCTTCTTTCAACGTTTACAAAAATGTTCATATTTTTTATAGTGTTAAAAATCTACATGACTCCAGTCTGCATATAGTATTTATAAGTCTATGAACCCATTCTAAAGAAAATCCGAGAAATGATTTTGCATTATTTCTAAACTTTGAAAACAAAAGATTATTACATTTATATGACAGAAAAGATTGATTTTCCTAGAGTTGGGCGACTTCCCTTACAGCTAAATATATAAATATATATATATTTAGGTCTATGATTCAATCAATAGGTCTATGAATCAATCAATCGCGAATAAGAATTTGTTTCCGATTTCAAGTCTCGATATCATATATATATTGGTCTATGGGTGCGATATTGGTAATTCCGATACCAATTTGGTTAATTATTTAAACGAAAAAATCCATTGCTAATCCTTTTTTTTTTTCTAAAAATTAAAGTTCAAAAATATTACATCGAATATTTTACTATTTTATTGTAAATGTCATTGTGGGATCAGTGGATTCAGGATAATATACCCAGAAGCACTTAAGATGTTTTATGAAAACAAAACACGTCTAGCTAAAACAACATAAACAAGACAAATGCTGTCAATATTTGATTCTGAGTTCACCGCATGACACGTCATAAACCTCAGACATAAAACACAACAAAATGTGAAGGTAGACAAAATAAATAGCTTGAAACTTAATTCAAAAAACATATACATTAATAGCAATGTTCTAACAGTAAAAGTTTTCACCAAGGATAGAGCATGCCTAGATATTCTTGTGACTATCGGATTCTTTACTTTGCTGGTAACACATGCAGAATTCTCAATTAATACAATGAAATTGCATTATTTATACTACCTTTTTTACGAAAATAAATGTTAATTAATGTTTTCAATGTACTTGCAATTGGACTACGTTGTACATGTATCTATTACAGATGTTCCTTCAATAAGAAGACTAGAACGCTCTACCCACAGACATTTATCAATGTAGTCTTACCCTTAGCTGATCACTTGAGCTCTGCTAGTGCCCAATGAACACTTTAGTTCTCACATTGAAAACACAAGTCTCTACATATTAACAGCTGTTGCATTTGCAATTAGTTAGAAGTCAGACTTATGTCAATTTAATCAACGGCCTTAATTAGATTCAGCAATTTTTAGATTTGTACTTAGGAAAGACAAACATTTACATGGAACAAAACATTCCAGCGGCAATATTTAAATGGATGAAAAATAAATTCATTTGGTCACTAGATCTAATTGATTTCTGGAGTTTGTTTGTTTTTTCCTGCAAAAGAAAACTACATTTTAAAACGATATTACAATGGACAACGTTTAGTAAATAAACTTAGTAAGGCTTGTGCATGTAGGAGTAGTCGGTAAGCTGATAACAGAACTCTAGGGAAAGAACTCAAAACCGGCTCCTAGTTTAGTGCGTAGTGGACTAATCAACTGAAAATCAATGTTAGGTCCTAATGAAGATTTGTAGATGTAGATAGGGATTAAGACTTTGACACAGTTCAAAACCTAATGGTGGTAAACGATGAACTTGTGGCCACCCTCAGAAATAACTTTTTCTTTGATTGATTGAAAAACAAACAATTACTCCTGTACCTGACGAACTAACGTCATAGACAATGATCATTGGTGTTGACGGTCGTTGATTTGTTGAACCCCAACTGCTGTTAAACAACTAAACCGATGTTGGCGTACTATATCTTAATTTATAAAACTTGAAATAACTCGATTAATTTTGATCAATACTAAATATAACTTTTATTACAAGATAGACAAATTTTAACTTGAGATGAAATAAATAAATGAAATAGACTTTATGAATAATATAAAATAGTATTCTGAACAAAATCTAACTTATTACAATAATATGTCTTTTAAGTCTGGCGTTCTTGAGTCTTGTGTCCTATCTAAGACTATTGAGGACAATACCGTTTATCTTGCATCATTCACAACCAATCTCTCATCTTTTTCCACCGTCACCTTTGAAATATACACATCTATATATATATAATCCTCTTCTTCGCTCAACCGTTTGGACGAGCAAGAAGTAAAGGAAAGATAACTTTCTTATTTCTGCAAATAGTAACCCCACGTAAAAACAAGAGAGGAAGGAACAAGTGGGTATTCACACGTCAGTACGGATGGCTGCGCGCTGGACTGTCAAACATAGATCACGTTCAATAGCAAGAATTACCACATGTTTCAATCTATCTTTGAGAATTGTTGACCTCAAGTAATTCTTCATTAGTTTGATGCTTGAGAAGCTTCTTTCACCAGATTACACAATTACGGCTTATGTATAATGCCGTTTTTTATTTATCGCGCGTTGGATTGGTATTTTCCATAGTAAGTGACACCCCAAAATGACAATTTTTGCTATATATTTCCGTATATTTAAGGACTTTTTCGTATATTTTGCAATTTCGGGAGATTTCCAGGAGCTTTTGTTTTAGGTTATAAAATGGTTTAATTTAATAATTTATACACCTTGAATTAGCCCGGGTCCTATGAAAGTGCGGGTCCTATGAAAGTGCGGGGCCCACTGGGGTCGCATAGGTTGCACTGCAAAATATGGCGTATGCTACGCCGCCAGTCGACTAGTCCTCTATATTATAACAATCATAAGAATATTTGTCTTTTTACACAAGATATTTGATTTTGCAGCACAAAAGTGATACATCCTGGAAGAGTCTGCAACTCCACACTGTATTGGAACTTGAAGTTCCTTTGGATACATTAGTGGAGAAACGGAATAGTTGTGTAAACAAGGTTACAAAGACAGTTTGTTTGAAAGTGGTCCACCCAGGCAGGTAAAAAGGCAAGTTTCAACATTTTCAGAAATAATATCAGAATGAAGATCTTTCAAAGCTAAATGGCAGAGAAGAAAGGAGAAAGAAGGTTGACAGATCCTGCATAGTGCCCCCACGGTCCAGCAGACCAAGGGATAGGTGAAAGGGAAGGTAAAGCTAGTAGTGCACCTGGCCTAACTGATGTCGTATAATGATTATATAATTTATCTAATTGTTTTGTAAAGGGTCAATCTCTTATTCAAAGTCTCAAGGAAAAAAAAAAACATTTCGTAAAAAAAATATTAAAAATCCTTTAGTTGAGCTGTCCACATGTATATGGCTGCTTTGCAGTTCGCGCGGTGATATGAAACACTACTTATTAATTGTTACTTTAAATTATGTTCCACTTATATGCACAATAAATAGATTTTTTATCTTTTAAAAAAGTAAACATTTTTTATTTTTTTTTGTAAATGTAATAGTTAGTATGACAGAACTTACTTAACTTAATAAAATCTTTGTAAAAAAATATTTTTTGACAAAAGATCTAAAACCGTTTGCATAAATGTGTTAAAAATATGGTAAATAGTCATCCCCCTTACTAATTAGCCTCCCGTGTTTGTTACTATTAATAGTAAATAGTTGTAAACTGGTGTATTTTTATGAAAAAACTGCTTGCATAGTTGAATTTAAAAATTAAATGTTTCACTTTTAGAAAAGAAAAAGTAGCCTTTGCATCAGAACTTTGAATGGTCTAAAATATCATGATGTCGGATTTTCAATATCTTTTCTAGTTTACGAGATCTAAACGGGACGGACGGACAAAGTGACAAACCACTCAAAACTAATAGCGTCTTTTCCCCTTTCGGGCGCCGCTAAAAGTGTTTTGTAAAATGTTTTACATGTTTTGGATATTCCTTCAGAGTTGAAGATAATTTGCTTCCTAGTCCAAACCTCCCGCAGGAATCTAGGAGTCCATAGGTAGTTGAAAATAATGTATACCTAACCCACAAAAATCTTAAAGACTTTCATCTTTGTCACTTTTGCAAAACTAAAATGCTGTAAATCTCTTCCATCACTTTGACAACACGATCTAAGACAGGGGGTTTCGGCCTGTGGTTCGTGACCATTTGGGGGTCGATTGACAATTTTTCAGTGGTCGCCAAAGACCATAAAAAATATGGATTTTTTTTTTGTCTATTCTAACCTAAAAAAAATGATATTATATAAACCTTTTTTCCATTGGAAGTTTCTATTTTTTGTTGCCTTTCTATGATAGACAACTGAAAAAGAATGTTCTCAAGCATTGTAATTGTCGTAGAATAACTATTCTAACAGTTTTCAAGTCATGTAAACTAATGCATATCGCAACGTTTCACTACTGAGGAATAAGAAATTATTTTAATCGTGATGTCGTGACAAAATTAAAAAGCAATATCGTTTAAGTTATTAAGACGCCATGGTTATTGAAGGTAAAATTCTCATTATTGGACACCTCATGACAATGGTTCTCGCACAAAAGAACGTTAAGAAAAGAAAATACAATGTCGATATGGTTTTACTTACATAGTTTAAGCAGACATTGAAAAATCTCATTATGTTATTTGTAACGAGGCTCTTTAAGTCTAATCAATGTAGCCAAAATAAATGCAAGGTCATTTGATGCTCAACATCTGAGCTTTGTCGTCAGTATACCCAGTACTTTAAGGTAAAGACAAGTATTGGTGTGATTCATCAACGAATATTAGTAACAAAGACACTGCCACAAGAATTACAAGTGGTTAAAAGCGTAACTGCATGGATCAAATGTAACATGACTCGATTTATCAGTCTGATCCTTTCAAATGAAAGTTCAAATTGACAAACAAAAATAGAAGAATATAATATTTACATGCTGCCACTCTTATCGGATCACTATGAACCTGACTATCACATACAATGATAATTCCCGTGAAAGAACATTTACACATGCATGAGCACGAAATTTCATCCTACTTTCCAAATCTAACAGACATACTGTTTGCTCATCGCTTAGTTCTTTGAGTAATCTAGCCGGAATACCATCAGGTCCAGATGCTTTATTCGGTTTCATGTTGACGAATAGTTTTTGGATCCCCTTTCCTTGTAGATCTATATCTCCAATGTTTTCGACTGGGTTAAAATTAAGTAATATGTCTTTATCTCCTGGGTTAAGTCATCTTCTCTTTTTAATGGTGCTAATCCTGTTCAGGGCCGGATTTAAGTATGTGGAGACCCCGGGGGAGAATTTTTAGGGAGGCCCCTACACTTTTTTAAAAAGCTTTAATAAATTTACACTGAAAAACAATACGACTTATATCTGTGTAAAAATAACATGCCACAATATTAGAAGTAAGAAATATGGTTATTGTAAATTTAATATAATGGGCTTTGTTGCTTCACTTAAAAATTATATGTGTCTGACTCGAATAGGCCAAATTTTCAGCAAAAGAAATTACAAAAGTCATTTCTCTATAGAAGAAGTTACGAAAGTTATATAATATAAAACCACACAGCTATATATACTACAATAAATATAGATGTTTACTCTCTATTTACACTTTATTTAGGTAGGTGCTGTATCTGGGAGAATGTTTTCCGTGCTGCATTGAGGCGCTCAGTAAACACATCTCTGCACGAGTCGGTTGTCAAACCTCAAGCCCCTTTAATAGGTAGCCAAGAAAAGCCTTGTCGTGTTGTTTGTGCGCTGGACTGTCGTTCAGATTTATCGATGGTCCCTAGTTCAAACCCTGTCCGCTCCCATCCCCCATCGTACTGCGGGAGGTTCAGACTAGGAAGTAAATTATCTTCAACTCTAAAGGAACATCCGAAACATGAAAAAATTTTACAAACAAACAAGTTCAAGCGTACTTCTAGTCACTCGACAACACATTAATGTTATACTAGTTAGATCTACTGTCTATATATATGCTTTAGGCAGGACCCGATTTAAGTATGTGGAGGCGCTGGAGCAAGATTTTTGTGGAGGCCCCTACAATTCTTTTCAAAAGCTTTAATTTTTGAATGAAAATACTAATATCTAAAAGCATGCTATATGCTAGAAGAAAGTTCTTATTAATTTAATCTCAATTCCTTTTAGAAAACTATTTAATATGCATAATTTAGTTTCAAATAGGTTTATAAGCGACTCCCAAAAGGGGAAAAGACGCTATTAGTTTTGTGTGGAATGTATGTCCGTCTGTCCGTCCCGTTTAGATTTCGTAAACTAGAAAAAATAGTGAAAATCGGACACCATAATGTTATAGACCATTCAAAGTTCTGATGCAACGGCTACTTTTTTCTTTTCTGAAAGCAAAAAATCTAATTTTTTAAATCACTTATGCAAGCAGTTCTTTTAAAAAAAAATACACCACTTTTACAACTATTCACTATTAATAGTAACAACCACGGGAGGCTCTTAATATATCCACAAACTCAGTATTAAATTTTTTTGTCAAAATTTTTTTTATTACATTTGTATTGCTTAGTTATGTAAGTTCTGTCATACTAGCTACTACATTTACACACAAAAAAGTTGTTTTTATTAAAAGAGAAATTGGACATAATTTAAAACAACAATTAATACGTAATTTTTCATATTATCGGGTGAGCTGCTACTATCTATTTATATTTTTTTTTTTAGGATTTGAATAAGAGATTGACCTTCACAAAACAATTATATCAATTAGATATTCATTATAAGACATCGGTTAGGCCAGGTTCACATCTAACTTCACATTCTTTATCCTTTGGTCTGCTGGACCGCTGGGGCACCACACAAGATCTGTCAACCTTCTTTCTCCATTCTTCTCTGTCATTTGTCTTTGATAGAATTTCCATCTGATGTTCTTTCTGAAAATATTGAAACCTGCCTTTTTACCTGCCTGGGTGGACCACTTCGGGGGCCGATTTTGAGTTTGTGTTCCACACAAACTTTCTTTGTAACCTTGTTTTTTTTTAGTTAATGGAGGGTAAAGCTCTTGTCGTAAATTGTGATGTACTTGTTCAGGCTGTCTTGAGGTCAACTCTAGATGACTTGAATTTCAATTAATTACTCTGCAAGCGTTTGAGTTTTATTGTTCGGGTGTATTCAGTGTAGTTGATCAACAATACAGAATAAACAAGACGATGGATGTAACGAGTCAAGAGTCAACACTGAGGAACAGTTTATCATATATTTATTCTAAGAAAAGGCCACAGTAAACGTCTATGTCAACTAAACACATCTTTACGCTAGAGGATTCTATCGCTAACTGATTTTCCGGTCTCTAACCCAAAATATCCCAAACGTCACTAATCCCATTCAATATACGTCTTCTATGGTGCGTCGCTAAATAACTAATACTATAAACTAGGTGTCTAACAAAATCCAAGGCTGTATTTACTTAGTCTGAGCATGCTACAAGTAACACTTCTTAATTGACTTAAATCACAACATTTTTGCCAAAAAATGCAAAAAAAAAATGTTAGAAAAAGTTTCTGGCCCTTCGAAATTCATATATATTTTTTTCTATTTTGTGGAGGCCCCGGGGAATGAATCATTCACAAATAGAGAAAAGAACGGGATAAACATAACATACAGATTTGATGGTGGCCTATTCAACCCAAAGCGGCTCAAAGCAAAATCAAAAATAAAATCTGCAGAAATCAGGGATTTGCTATTTGCCGACGACTGTGCCCTTAATGCCTGCTCTGAAAATGATCTGCAGAGCATAGTCAGTGACTTCTCAATAGCATGCTCAGAATAGGCCTTACCATTAATCAAGATAAATGGACATTATATAAACGCAGTGGACAGATTCACATATCTTGGCAGCACACTTTCCAGAAACGGATAGATCGATAATAAAATCGACCTGCGTGTCGCCAAGGTCAGCGCATCCAATGGCAGACAATCTAAAAACGTCTGGAACAGACGAGGTATCACCACAAATAGATATGGTCAATCGAGCTGTCATCCTCCCCGCATTGCTCTATGCCTCAGAAACGTGGACAGTGTATAGAAAACACGTAAGGAAACTGAATCACTTCCACATGACAAGTCTAAGAAAATTCTGAATGTCAAATGGCAAGACAAAATACCAGATACTGGAGTCCTTCGAAGAGCGGGTCTGCAAAGCATTTACACAATCCTGATGCAGTCCTAGCTGCGATGGGCAGGACATGTCTGCAGAATGGAAGACCGTCGCATCCCTGAATGACACTTATATGGCCAACTAAGCGAAGGAAAGCGCTCGCAAGGCGGTCAAAGAAAACGCTTCGTGGACACCCTCAAAGCTTCTCTGAAAGCGTTCAGCATAGACCCAGCCACCTAGGCTGGGAGACAGAGGCACATGACAGAGCATCATGGCGTCAGTGAAAACTGACACACAGGTTGCTGAGGAAAAGAGAACAACGCTAGCAGAAGAAAAACGTCAGAGAAAAAAAGCAAGGCAAACGACACTAGCTCCAGCTGGAGTAACCTGCCCACTGTGCAGCCGAACATTCCGGGCTCACATTGGTCTCACCAGCCACATGAGGAAGCACAAAACCCCAGTGCAAAGCCCTCAGCCCCATGGATGACAAAGTGGTCATCATCGAACCTCGATGGACGAACAATAGATCTAGCATATTTCTTAGCGACTAAAACAACAACAACAAAAAACCACAATTGAGAGAAAACCCAAGATGTAAGATTACAAAACAATAACAAAATGGCTGACCCATGAACTCATTCAGCTGACTTTTCTTTAAAAAAACATCAACAGTATTTTAAAAATGTTTTTCTTGTATTGTTATTGTAGACGCCACACATGGACTTTATAATCATTTATATCATTCCTAGTAAACTCTCTCTATATATATATCCTATAGACTCACTATAATCTGCCAGTTAGAGATCTAGGTCAGTGCTATTTTATTTCTCGTTGGGATCGAAGTTTATAAAATTATCATGATCCTGCCTACGTGGGGGAGTGGCTTAACACTACAACACTATTATCACTATAGAGTCTAGTGTCTATAGTCTATAGTTATATAGATTTGAGACTAGTTCTAGATCTAGGGATTTGAATTGTAGACTTAGATGATCTAGATCTATTTATGTGAACGTCAAGTCTTGAAATAACAACAAAGGAAAAGCAGTAATAAAATGTCTGAACAAGTATGTACTATATTATAACTATGACCGACTATGTTACATAGTATGATTAAGTATGTTACTATGTAGAATTTGTAGATACTAATAAGTAATTTTTTTTTTATTAGATACTTAACTGACTTAAGACTAAGATACTCTTAGATAGTAAATAGTAGATCTAATGTAGGGGGAGGGGCTACTAAACCTACTTGCTAGTAGATCTAATCAATCTAAATAATGTAGGGGGCCTACTTGCTTAAGTCAAGTTAAGTTGCTACTACTATAAACTAGACTGCTGGATTATTTGTTTATAATTTTTCTATACTAGATTATAGATACTATGATTTAAGTTTAAGATAGGTCTAGTAGTTAGTACTACTATGCTATTAGTAAGTTACAATTAGTCAGTGAATTAGTAACTATTATTAACTAATAACTATAATATATATCATAGTATACTATATGTTACAGTTAAGTGTAACACTGTTACTATGACTTAGAAGCTGGCTTCTGTATAATAATAATTGGAATATATAGATCTATATAATTATATTATATATATATAAATAAATCTTAAGTTAAGACTTAAGGGTATTAGTTTACGTGACTAGAAATGCTAAATCAGGTTTCTCTTATATTTTAAGAATATGCAGAAAAAAATGCAGATTACAAATATGTAATTTGATTTCCTCAGAGACAAATGGTTTTTAAAATATATATTTTTAAGTTTTTATTTCTTATTACCATATATTGTCATTGGAAATACGCCATTTTAGTTTTAAGGCTTAATACTAGACTATCTCCCTTGAATTACTTGCCAACATTTTTCTGTTGATGTTTTGTCTTTCTTTCTAGCAGCTATTAGGTCTAATATTAAAATTCATTTAAAATGATAGCATAAGAACAAAATACTCTCTTAAAAAAAGTTATTGAAAAAAAGAAGAAACAACTTCATCAATTTATTATTAACATTTTTTTAGACCTTCATTTCAATAAATACACTTTAAAAAAAGGGAGATTTATAGATGCTTTAAAATAACATTGTGGTCAGTAAAGGTATCTGGGCATCTAAACTATTACCGACTTAAGTCTTAACTGTATTTTGTAATGGTAGATCTAGACTCAAGATCATTCTCTATAATACAATCTAGATTTGACTAGGTCTAGACTCTATTAGATACTCTTAGATTAGTGATTATATCTAATATATTTTTATATTAACTCTTTCATTGCGAATTGATCGAAAAAATTGAGTTTTCTGGAATGAACACAAATTTTCAAGGGGGTAGAGTTACTAAAACAACTATAACTTTTATATTTTATTAAATAATCTAACACATTTGATTTTATTTTAAAGGAAAATGAATGGGCTACAAAAGTATCATATATATAATTCTCCTCTTCCCTCAAGAATTTGAATGAGAAGAAGTAAAGGAAAGATCACTCTTTTATTTTTGTGGATAGTAGTCCCCCCACGAAAAAACAAGAGGGGGCGGGGAGTACAAGTGGGTATTCATACATCTATATGGATGGCTGCTCACTGGACTGTCAAACTGCCCTCTCCCATACCCCTTCGTCCTGCGGGAGGTTTGGACTAGGAAATAAACTATCTTCTACTCTGAAGGAACATCCAAAACAACAAAACATTTTTACAAACAAACATTTTACAAACACTAAATAGCAGCGCCTGACTTAACCATTATGACCAAGAAATCATGGAAAGAGAACCAGTAATCTACTAGCATATTTACAGGTCACTAAATAGCAGGGCCGGACTTAACCATTGTGGGGCCCAATGCGAAACGGATTTCGCAGGGCCAAGTTTGAGTAGGGATACGAATAACAAGTGAAATTTAAGAGTTTGTATTGGAAAATAAATTCTTCTAGATGCATTTTATTCATTCGTTACTACGTACAGAATTACTACACGAGCTTAGCCTGGCCTGTAGCAAAGTCATATCATAATAATTCTGTTTCCTACATAGATCACGCTCAATAGCAAGAATTACCAGATGTTTTTATCTATCTTTGAGAATTGTTAATTCTTCATTAGTTTAAGGCTCGAGAAGCTACTTTCACTAGATTCCACAATTAGGGGCATTGCATAATGGCTTTTTGTTTTTTTGTCGCACGTAGGATTGGTGTTTTTCATATTGAATGTCACACTAAAATGACAATTTTTGTCTATATATTTCGGGAGATCTGTATGTGTTTTCAAAAGATTTTGATAATTTTCAGATATTTCCAGGGCTTTTTCGTCAATGTTGCAATTTCAGGAAATTTCCAGGACCTCCTGGTTAATCAGGAGGCCGCAGAAAATCTGTTATAAATGGTTTAATTTAATAATTTACACCTTGGATTATCATGGCGCCTATGACAGTGCTGGTTGCGGTGCCCTAAATGCCGGCCTTGCAAAATAGCGGCGTACGCTACGCCCCCAGTCGATTAGTAGTAAATTAAATAAATTATTCAAACAAAAAAATTTTCATTAATTTTAAACTGAGTACGGATAAAGAAAATATTTTTGAAATTCATTAAAAAATTGATATACTGAAAGATTTAACTTTCTAATTAACCATTTAATCCATAAATATTAAAAAATCACAATACTTAAACACATTTAATAACTTAAAATTTCATAAAATATTAACAAATGCACTAAGAAATTGTATTATTTACATTTTTCGGGTCCTGGGAAATAAAGTAAAAAAGAGGAACCATTAACCTAATTTATTTATTTTTTTCTAAACATGTTGGTATTGCATCGAATTTACTATCAAAACAATGAACAATCAGTAATAAATAAATAAAACGTTTAACATAAAAAAGAAATAAATGTTATAAACCAAGTTACTCGCTGAGAGTAACACTGCACTGACCAGTGCTAGCAAAGTTACTTGCTGAGATTAACGCCGCACTGAAACAGTTAACAATTTAAAGTAGGGTAATCATTCGACGGTTTGGACCCCGCTGAACAATGCTATGCAAGTGGCAGCATCCTGTCTATCCTCACAGTGTCTAGCTAAAATAAGATCTAGGTTCCTACCGGGTATTAGTGCATATATAATCGTAATCTGGTTCCACAATATAATGTAAGTCTATTTATATTAAATATTATATAGATTTACATCTAGATCTATATCTAATGTTTGTTGTATATTTCAAATTAATGTTTTGTGTTTGTTTGTTTTTTTCTTTCCTTTTTTTTGTGTGTTATTTTTAATTCCATTTTTGTTCATTGTTTAATTTATAGTGAATAAGTCCAATATACTGTTATGAATCTCACTATCCAGGCTCTCTACAAACTGCACCATACACCACCAATTTAAAGAACTTGACAACTCAGGGCTCCAAAGTAACGTAACACTTAAATAGTTGAATAAGTAGCAGCCAATACTGTACAATTGGCAACACGTACACTGTACAAATATCTCTCCGATAACACTGTTCCGCCGTATCAACTCTTGCACTGGGTTCAACAGTTCAGGACTGACTTCACACACTAGGCTCGTTGTGTCGGACTCGATCACAGACCAAGATCAGACACCAGTCATCTGGCCTTCTCGAACCGGACAGAACGCCGCTCGACGTTTCTAGGTGGCCATATGACTACAACTCTCATGACGCTCCTGAGCTCTGTTCACGACGTCAATCCTTCCCGAACCACCATGTTGACACTCGTCTCGGCCGACCATTGTAACTCGTTACGGTTGACCGCTCGTCTAGCGCTGGCCTGTGGCGATTTGCGTCGGCTGGCTACACACACACCACTACCCCCATTTGTACCACCACCAGGTTTATAACAATACATATAAATAAAAAAAAATGAAAAATTCTCAATATATGGTTTGTTGGGTATTTCAAATTATTGTTATTGTTTTTTAGCTTTTTTTCCCCGTGACTTCATGAAAAGTATTGTGTGGGTGTTTTATTTGCTTTTTTATCAGTGACTGGTTATAAAAAGTATGGTGTTCTATTTGGCCATATTTCAAAACAGACAATGGTGGAGTTGCCGGCATTGTAACTAAATTTTATTCTTAATAAGGATTTTAACTAAATTTTATTTTTAATAACGATTTTAACTAAAATTAATTCTTAATAACATTTTAAACTAAATTTTATTTTTAATAACGTTTTAAACTAAATTTTATTTTTAATAATGATTTTAAGCCAGCAGAGAAGACATATGCTATTTGATACAAAAGCACATTAATGTAATGACGCGAAAACCAGATTAATAAACTAATGGAAAGAATATCGATATATTAAATACATAACAGAGTGGCTCTCATGGAATTTAAATTTATTGACCAGTACTTTAAAGATTCGTGTAGTAGTGAAATTTTTAAACTTTTTTTTGTATGACATATAAAGGGATTTTGATATGAAATGAATGAATTTGATTCTGAGATAATATGGTTTCTAGATATAAGGACAAGAATGATGTATTTAAGCTATATTTAAATAGTTTTCTGTATAAAGAATTATTAAAAACTACTTAGACAATCTAGATGTCTGGTTCGATTTATCTTCTTATTTGATTATTATATAATATATAATTAAGCACTTAATTATTAGTGTTACACTACTGATGCAATAAAAGCTGTAGCATTTTACATTTTAAAAATTATTTTTTGACAAAAGCGATTGCTTTAAACCAGAATCAATTGAATGAATCAAATTTAATGATGGTCCTAATGGTTACAGGACTGTTTTGCCTATCTGTGGCATTTCTTTTTTAATCCACGTTCAAAGATTGCACTATAGGAAGTTTACTATTAGGAGTTGTGTGTATGCATTATGTCTTAGTTTTAGTACTCTAGAGAAAAGCATGTTTTGGAGAAGTACTGATGGTGTACGGCATTGTGTCGCTGTCTTACCCCATCCATTGACCCAGCTAACTATCGACCCATAGCACTAACAAGCTGCATCTGCAAAACCATGGAAAGAATGGATAAACAATAGGCTGGTCTGGTACCTTGAGAGAGAGCTGCGGGGTAGTTTGTCTGCAGAGTCACTTGACATGTATGGGAGCTTGAAGGCACTACGCCTAATAGCAGAGTTTCTCGCCAAGGCTCTGCAGGTGGGCTGATCCTTCCAGCCTTGCCACCTATTGGAGTTCATCTCAGGTACCTTGAGAGAAATAAAGTTATCTCCAACTACTAGTGCGGATTCCGGACAACAACTAATTACTTGGTAAGACTGGAAGCTTTCATCAGAAATGCACTGCTAAGACGAGAACATCTAGTAGCTGTATTTTTCGACATAGAAAAGGCCTAGGATACAACATGGAAACATGGCATTCTACATGACCTGGAGCTTATGGGGCTTAAGGGACACCTTCCCTGCTTTGTGAGGGAATTACTCAAAGACCGGAAAATTCAGATTCGAGTGGGCAACTCTTCTTCTGACACTTATGACCAGGAAATGGGTGTACCCCAGGGCAGCATTCTCTCAGTGACCCTGTTCAACATAAAAAATAAACAGCATTATAAATGCTCTGTCCCATGGCATAGAGTGCTCTCTGTATGTTGATGACTTTGTCATTCTTACATATGGCAAAAACATGAACACTTTAGAAAGAAAATTACAACTATGTTTAAATAAAATTCAAAATTGGGCAAACAGTTAATATGCATTTTTGTAATTTAAGGGGACTCCACCCAGACCTGAACTATTTATACACAAAAAGAAGATCCCTGTTGTGAAAACTACAAAATTTTTAGGCCTTACCCTAGATTCCAAATTTAATTTTCTCCCCCACATTAAGGGACTTAAGAAATGTCAAAAGTTATTAAACATACTTAGAGTACTCAGTTATACGGACTGGGGAGCTGACAGAGATACCTTGCTGCTGCAATATCGGAGTCTAATCCGATCCAAATTAGACTACGGATGCATAATATATGGAGCAGTAAGGAAGTCTTATCTAAAAATACTGGAACCAATACAAAATGCTGCCCTGCGTCTCTGTCATACAGTCGTTGGGCCTTCGAATGAGAGAACCCAATCAAAATTTAACCCCACTCATTGACCAAATCTCTAAAATACCCCACAGAATCCTCCTTGGCTAATGAACAAACCGAAATAAAATTTATCCCTCCTTAATTTCAAAAAAGAAAACATAGACCCAAGCATACTACAAGTCCACTTTAGGAAACTGCAGGAGAACTACGGAGATTGTGGCACCATCTACACTGATGGATCCAAAATGGATGGAAAGGTTGCATTTGCCTGCTCCTTTCGGAACAAAACAATTTCCCGTAGACTCTCTGATGGCTGCTCCATCTTTACGGCCAAATTACATGCAATATCGCTTGCACTTATGGCCGTCAAAGCAACAGAAAGGAGAAAATTTATAATCTGCTCCGACTCCAAATCTGCATTGCAAGCTTTGGGGCGGATAAAGACTGACATTCCATTAGTACTGAAGCTGTTGGACCTGTCACGTATTACAAATTGAATTCTACTTTTAAATGGCTTGCCTAGGGGAACGTGACAATAGAAAAAGGTAGTTGTGTCACTTATCTTAAGTCTGAATTTAATCAGAGACTTACAATGAATAACAAAAAAAATGACACAAGAAATCGGAAGGTAAAATATCAACTTAATGTTTAATATAATATAACTCAATACAAAATGGAAGGGTTGACCAAAACCCTTTTACAAAAATGGCATGTAAAAATATTACAATACAAGAGTTTGAAAATATAATTACAAATACAAGCAAGGCCTTGAAAAAAGAAAAATCTTAACTTACACAATCAATTGGTATACCACGCACGGGTCACGCAATGTCTCCGCTATTCTGTCTCACGGCTGTCTCCGTATGTCTGTCCGTCAACGTTACGCGAGCGGTCTTTATATAATCTACCGCGCGTCGATATCTAGTAATTTCTAGAACAGTAAGTCATCAACACCCAGATCTAGAACGCTCTTCAAAGAGACAGAAGAAAAGAAAAAAAAAACACCCTCCTTTCAACCAGAGGTACACACATAGGTCAAGGACCGGTCACTGTCTGTGTGGCTTGACTCTTGAAGAATAAAATAAAAAAAAACTTATTACACAAAGGGGCAGACAACCTACAGGTCAAGAAAAAAAAAACAATAGTATCTAGGCATTGTTACCTAGACACGTAACACCTCCCTCCTAAAAATAAAAAGTTTACATTTCCACGAAATGGAAATCTTTTTAGAATAATTACAAAAATGATATTTACATTACAGAATGTATTTATCATGATATATATAAAAAAATATATACATCAAAATACTTTTTACAATCTAGATAAGGCATCGGCGATAACATTTTCGCTGCCTTTTATGTGTTTAAGATCCAGGTTGTACTCTTGTAAAAATAAACTCCACCTGAGAAGTCGTTGGTTCTTGCCAGACATTTTGTGGATAAATGTAAGGGGATTGTGGTCAGTAAATACAACCAGTGGCCATCTGGACCCACTGATATAAAAATCAAAGTGTTGTATAGAAAGAATCAACCCAAGACATTCTTTTTCCACAGTAGAATAATTTCTTTGATGTCTATTAAATTTCTTGGAAAAGAAACAAATAGGGTGCTCTACTTGGAAATTATCTTCTTGGTAAAGGACTGACCCAACACCTGTGTCACTGGCGTCAATAGCTAACCTAAAAGGTTTTCCGAAGTCAGGAGCCATCAAAATGGGGGAGCTAGATAATATCTGCTTAATTTGGTTAAAGGCTTTCTGACATTCATTCGTCCAAGTAAATCGGACGTTCTTTTTCAGGAGGTTTGTTAAAGGACTGGCAATGACAGAAAAATTTTCGCAAAATTTTCTATAATATCCAGACATTCCCAAAAATCTTCGGAGTTGTTTCCGATCAGCAGGAATAGGGAAAGCTTGGATAGCTTCTACTTTGGCCATTACAGGTTTCACCTGGCCTTGTCCTACAATATGACCTAAGTATTGGATGGAAGCCTGGCAAAAATCACTCTTACTCAGGTTTACAGTAATTTTTGCATGTAAAAGTTTAGTTAAAAGACAATGCAGTTGTTTACAATGGCTAGAAAAATCTTGGCTAAAAATTACTACATCGTCTATGTATGCGTGGCAATTCTCCATGTCAGCAAGCAGGGCATTTATCATTCTCTGGAAAGTGGCAGGAGCATTCTTCATGCCAAATGGCATCACTTTGTATTGGTACAGACCATCAGGGGTGACAAAGGCGGAGATTTCCTTTGCCCTATCAGTCAGGGGAACCTGCCAATAACCTGAAAGTAGGTCTATTTTGGTGATGTACTTAGCGTCACCAATACGATCTATGAGATCGTCTATCCTAGGGATAGGAAACGAATCGGTCTTTGTTACAGCATTTACCTTACGGTAGTCTGTACAAAAACGATAAGTCTTGTCCTGTTTAGGAATCAAGACACATGGGGAGCTCCAGCTACTGGAACTTGGTTCAATGAGGTCATTTTCAAGCATATACTTGATTTCTGACCTAAGTATGGCAAGTTTTTCAGGGTTGACCCTGTAAGGATGCTGCTTGACTGGAGTAGCCTCGCCAACATCTACATCATGCATTATAACATTAGTCTGTTTTGGTACATCAGAAAAAATGTCATTAAATTCATTAATGAGTTTCATGATAACTGGTCTTTCTGTCGAAGACAGATGAGTCAGTTTTACATCCAAATTCTGTAATACAAAAGAATTAGGTATTTTGTATTGTCCAAATTTCTCCTTTACAATATCATCATCAATAGGAGAAACATGGCTATTTGAACAACTTTTGACTGTATTTAAAACACAATTACTCTTCTCTGAGTGATCTGGCCGAGATACATAAGGCTTCAGCATGTTTATATGACATAGCTGAGTCTTTTTCCTACGGTCAGGAGTTTTGATTGTGTAATTGAGGTCACTAATTTTGGTCTCAATTTCATAGGGACCAAAATATCTGGCTTGCAAGGGTTGACCTGGTATGGGCAAAAATACAAGCACCTTATCCCCGGGAGAAAATTCTCTAACACGGGCCTTTCTATCATACCAGCGTTTCATGCTGGATTGGGTGTTTTGTAAGTTATTTTTGGCCAGAACACAAGCATCATAAAGTCTAGTTTTAAACTTAATTACATATTCTAAAAGTCCTTCAGTGGCTGTTGGTGACAACAAAGTCTCTTTTATACATTTCAAGGGACCGCGCACCGAATGGCCAAAGACTAAGTCAAAAGGGCTGAATCCCAACGATTCCTGGACGGATTCACGGGTTGCAAACAGCAGCATGTGGATTCCTTCGTCCCAGTCTTTTTCGTGCTCAAAGCAATAGGTTCGGATCATGTTCTTGAGAGTCTGATGGAATCGCTCAAGAGCGCCTTGCGACTCGGCATGATATGCACTCGACATGCAGTGTTTGATGCCCAACTGAGTCATGACTTGCTTGAAAAGATTGGCCGTGAAATTCGTTCCTTGGTCCGATTGGATGGACTTTGGTAGACCAAATAGAGTAAAGAACTTGATTAAGGCCTTTACAATGTTTGATGCTTTTATGTTCCTTAGAGGAATAGCCTCAGGAAAACGAGTTGAAGCACACATAATGGTCAACAAGTATTGGTTGCCAGCTTTTGTCCTTGGGAGAGGACCAACACAGTCAATAAGTACTCTGCTGAAAGGTTCTTCAAAGGCTGGAATCGGCTTCAGAGGAGCAACAGGGATCTTTTGATTTGGCTTGCCAACCATCTGACAGGCATGACAGGATCGGCAGTACTGGATGACATCTTTCTTCAAACGTGGCCAGAAGAAGTGTGACATAATCTTGTGGTATGTCTTGTGGATGCCGAGATGACCTGACATTGGTGTGTCATGAGCCAGATTCATGATGTACGCTCGGTATCTTTCTGGTAACACGATTTGATGGCATATTCTCCATTCTTCTTCGTTGGATGCGTCTGGAGGTTTCCATTTCCTGAAGAGCATATCATCTTGGATGTAGTAGCACGTTGATGCTAGCTCTGCCTCTTGTGATGTCATTGCGGTTTCTCGGAGTTTGGCGAGCTCTGGATCCTTCTTTTGGTCCTCAATCAACTGTTTTCGAGTTGATGCCGGCTTTTCAGAATTTGGCGTTGGTTCTTCTTCAAGAGAAGCAAAGAATGTGGTGCTCAAGTCCACATCATCGTGGTTACTGTTGGCTTTGATGACGTTCTCTTCTTGAGATGCTTTCAACCTCATTGCCCTTGTTACTGCACACGCTGGATATAACTCTAGGTCTTCCTCGGGTGTGGCAGATAAGTCGGGTTTTTGAGTGACGATGGGTTCGGCTATCACCTTTCCACCTGCTAAGTCATTGCCTAACAGCAACGAGATGCCTTCCAATGGTAATGTTGGTCGGACACCTACAACAACCGGTCCAGTAATGAGATTTGACTTTATGTCGATTAGATGTAGAGGCACATCTATACATCCAAGCTCTACGCCTCGTAACAGGATGCTCTTCCCAGTCGATGATGATTTTGACAAGGGCAAGATACCCTCTAAAAGTAGCGATTGTGAGGCACCTGTGTCTCTCAAAATGGTGATAGGTCGTAGACTTGTAGAATCACCGGGTAGTGATACGAATCCTTCCGAAATGAAAGGCTTAAAATCCTCTAATAAAACATCAATTTTGGTTGATGCAGACTGGACTTGGGTCGAACTCTCGCTGGAGTCATTGACATCTCTAGGAGACGCAGTGGAGAAACTCTTTCTTGAGTCAGTAGAACATCTTTTGGATGTATTTGGAGAACTCTTGATGGAGTCATTGGAACATCGGGGTGATGTCTTATGGGAACTCTTGATAGAGTCATGGGAACATCGGGATGATGTATTATGGGAACTCTGGATAGAGTCATTGGAACATCGGGGTGATGTATTATGGGAACTCTGGATAGAGTCATTGGAACATCGGGGTGATGTATTATGGGAACTCTGGATAGAGTCATTGGAACATCGGTGTGATGTATTATGGGAACTCTTGTTTGAGTCATTGGAACATCGGCTTGATGTATTTGAAAAACTCTTGTTTGAGTCATAGGAACATCGGCTTGATGTATTTGAAAAACTCTTGTTTGAGTCATTGGAACATCGGCTTGATGTATTTGAAAAACTCTTGTTTGAGTCATTGGAACATCGTGGAGATTTTTTCGGAGAGTCTTGTACAGTCAATACATTTGAAACAGGTGGTGTCGAGGTATTCTTGATATGACTTGATGATGAGGGAGTAAACCTCGCCGACCACTGTACTGTGCAAGCGCTGACTTTTGAAGGAGCTTTTTCGTTTCTCTTCCTCAATTTCCAGCAATCGTCAATTTTATGGCCTTCTCGTTTGCAGTAGGAACAAGTAGCTTTACTTGTAGTAGGTTTTCTGTCATTTGTACTGCTGTTCTTGATGGAGTTGCTAGCAGTGGACTCAGGCTGTTTGACTTGTTTTGGCTTGACATCCGTCGTATACTTGGCAAATTGATGTGATATTATATAATCGTCTGCCAACACTGCAGCCTTGTGCACATCTTCCTCGCCACGATCAGCTATATGCGTACGGACGTCCAGCCGCACACAACTCTTGAACTCTTCCATCAGCATTAGGTTCTTGAATTTTTCAAAGTCGGTGCCGATTTCCCTGGAAGTGAGCCATTTCTCAAAGCGTCGCTCCTTTTCCCGCAGGAATTCTACATGGGTTTGGCCATCCGATTTGCGACAATCCCTGAACTGCTTTCGGTAAGCTTCCGGAACAAGTTCATATGCCTTAAGAATTAAGGCCTTAACAACATTATAATCTTTTTGTTGTTCAATGGTCAAAGAACAAAATACCTCTGCAGCTCTACCAGTCAAAACTGTTTGCAGCAAAGTGGGCCACAAAGTTTCAGGTACATTAAAATTTTTCACAGCAAGTTCAAATTGTGGAAAATAATTGTCGATTGTGGCTTCATTAAAGCGTGGAATTATTTTCAAAAATTTTGTTGCTTCAGCAGTATGACTGGCAGGGGAAGAATCTGGTCTTACATTAGCAGCTAACTCTAATTTTTTTAACTCTATTTGTAATTTCATTTCCATTTCTTTCTGCTCTCTAGCCGCTGCAAGCTCTAATTCTTTTTGTTTAATTTCTCTCTGCTCTCTAGCCGCTGCAAGCTCTAATTCTTTTTGTTTAATTTCTCTCTGCTCTCTAGCCGCTGCAAGCTCTAATTCTTTTTGTTTAATTTCTTTCTGCTCTCTAGCCGCTGCAAGCTCTAATTCTTTTTGTTTAATTTCCTTCTGGGCTTCTATTTCCATCTGTTTTAATTTTATCTGAAGTTCTAAATCTGATTTACCCTCATCGGGTCTAAGGGTCTCTAAAAGGTCTTCAGAAAACACTTCCTCGTCTACATAATGGATTACAATGTTATCTCTGATTTCTTGTTTAAGGGCATTTGATTTTATTTTTAACCCTAACTGTTTAGAAATAAGGACCAGTTCCTTCCTAGTACAAGCATCAAGCTCTTCCACAGAGGGATTTGCAAGAAAAACCTGAATATCCATGACTAACTAACAACTATTACAAGCAAAAAAAAAATATACAATGTAAATATACAGTACGAAATCAGTACAACAAAAAAACCTTAAGAGAGTTTGGTCAATACTATTGATACTTTACTTCCGACTCTTTGACACAAAAAAAATAATTTTTTGTTAAAGTCAACTTCGCCTTTACAAAATTACTCAAGTAAGACGAAAATAGGTTCAGAAAAATATCCGGGACGAAAGCTGTCAAACTTCTTTTGTCACGTATTACAAATTGAATTCTACTTTTAAATGGCTTGCCTAGGGGAACGTGACAATAGAAAAAGGTAGTTGTGTCACTTATCTTAAGTCTGAATTTAATCAGAGACTTACAATGAATAACAAAAAAAATGACACAAGAAATCGGAAGGTAAAATATCAACTTAATGTTTAATATAATATAACTCAATACAAAATGGAAGGGTTGACCAAAACCCTTTTACAAAAATGGCATGTAAAAATATTACAATACAAGAGTTTGAAAATATAATTACAAATACAAGCAAGGCCTTGAAAAAAGAAAAATCTTAACTTACACGATCAATTGGTATACCACGCACGGGTCACGCAATGTCTCCGCTATTCTGTCTCACGGCTGTCTCCGTATGTCTGTCCGTCAACGTTACGCGAGCGGTCTTTATATAATCTACCGCGCGTCGATATCTAGTAATTTCTAGAACAGTAAGTCATCAACACCCAGATCTAGAACGCTCTTCAAAGAGACAGAAGAAAAGAAAAAAAAAACACCCTCCTTTCAACCAGAGGTA
Source organism: Biomphalaria pfeifferi (assembly GCA_030265305.1). NCBI lineage: Eukaryota > Metazoa > Mollusca > Gastropoda > Planorbidae > Biomphalaria > Biomphalaria pfeifferi. The sequence goes on along the minus strand of JASAOG010000145.1, from coordinate 674,210 downwards.
CACACATAGGTCAAGGACCGGTCACTGTCTGTGTGGCTTGACTCTTGAAGAATAAAATAAAAAAAAACTTATTACACAAAGGGGCAGACAACCTACAGGTCAAGAAAAAAAAAACAATAGTATCTAGGCATTGTTACCTAGACACGTAACAGACCAAATAACAGCGACCAGAGGGATGTCACCTTTATCTGGGTCCCCTCCCATGTGGGCATTGAGGGAAACGAATCTGCAGACAGAAGCAAAGAGAGCCCTAAATCAAGCAGTGTCAGGAGCTCAAATTCCCTGCTCGGACCTGAGACAAAGCATTGCCTCTGCCACCTATCGAGAGTGGCAAGACAGATGGGAGGCTGAGACTCACAACAAACTCAGGCAGATTGTGGCGGATGTGAGGTGGTGGCCCACATCTAAGGGTCTGACAAGGCGTGATAGCACGACCATGTCCAGGCTTAGGATTGGCCACACCTACATCACGCACTCTTTTGTGCTGAAGAGAGAGAAGCCCCCACTTTATGAGTACTGTCACTCTCGCCTCACCGTGGAACATATCCTCATTGATTACCCAAGATACCAGGATGTCAGGGAGAAATTTTTTAGAGCACACAACTTAAAAACACTATACGACAATGTCGACCCTGCGAAGGTACTGGGCTTTATCCAGGAGGTGGGGTTGTCTACGAAAATCTGATTTATGAATTATGAACATATAATATTTACATAAGATTTTTACCAAATTATTAGATTTTTACTACCTTTACTATTTTAACTGTGAATAGACCTTGTTTTTAATGATTTAACTGTATAGAATTTAGCCCTTGTTATATAAAGGGAGAGTGATCCTTAAAGGATTACAGGCACGACATGGCTTAAATTGTGCCGATGTGCCTAAACTCAAACTCATTAACAAAAGTTAAGTAACAATAATAAATCTGTGCTAAACACGCAATTTCATGCTTATAGCTTTCTCAATGCGCTATATCCTATCACTTGTCAGGACCATTGGGGAAGGGGTGTATGGGTTAATGTTTTCATGATCTCTTTTAAATGCCTAAAAATAAAAGTTGTACCACTTGAATTTAAACTCAGGGCTAAAGCATCCTCAAGGAGACTGTTTCAACTTATAATCACCACATCTGTCACGTACAATTTCTTTCCCTTGTTGAATGTTCTATGAGTGAGTCTGGTGTGAATGTACACTTTGGTTTCTTATAGTTATAATATTTTTTGTTTGGTGTAATGCACAAATTGTAAGACAAATTTCCATATGGATAATAAAGATTATTATTATTAATACCAAACAAAATAATTTATTACCAATTATGCCAATGGTTAATTACCGTAACTAATTAGGTTAATTATTTTTTTTATTGATTCTTATTTTGTCAGCACAAGGGATAATTATGCCAAATTTCAAATTGATCTGTGAGGTTGGGTGTGGGAGAAATAAGTTGTATACACTTGTTACCAGACAGAGTGAGTAGATATATGTCTTATAAAACTGGAAGTTTAAATAGCGGTTCTGTACTCCCAGATGCTTATCTTTTAAATATTGGATATGCCTTCAAGGTGAGGCTTTCAAACTGTGAGGCCACACCTTGTGCCACCTCTATATATATAAATTTAAGTCATTCTAGTTTAGCTAAAAAATCTAGTAGTAAGATAAAATGAGATTTAAATCTATTTATTAAGAATGTTTGTCATTATAGACTTTCCTATTCAAAATGGAGATGACCTGTGAAGGTTGTGCCAATGCTGCCAAGAAAGTCTTAGGAAAACTTTGTGAGTATTGTTGTTTTTAAGACAGTGTTCTCCTATAATTCAATGTTAATTGAATTAAACACATATTGTTCTTACTAGAGCTTGTAGTAAATGTATTTTACTTTTTAAAAAAATCTATTGGTAGGGATTCATTGTATGTATAATTTGCTTCCATTTTGATACATTTCTTAAACGTTTTTTTTAATTAATGTTGTACCAGGTAAACGTTGTTGTTTTTTTCTCCTAGTGTCTGTATCTGCAGCATGCAGATTATTGGTAAAAAAGAATAAAGCATTTCCTATAAATTTTTAATAAATTACATGATTATCAGCAAGTGACATTTTGTTTGTTAAAATTGTATTTGAATTAGTGTATTTGTCTATCCAATCTTTAGTTGTTTTTGTTTTGAAAATGTTTCTGCTCTTTTCCAGCTGAAGTGAAGAGTGTGGAAACAAATGTTGAAGCAAAGACAGTGAAAGTGGTCTCCACCTTACCATCAGACACTCTTCTGGAGGCACTGAAGAAAACAGGCAAAGAAGTCTCCTTTGTGGGACTAGCATAACATTACCAACACTAGCCTTAAAAAAAAATATTTATACAGATTTGATACACAAGAGTGACAGTGTCCAAGTATAAATCTTTATTGATGGTTGTTATTAAAATGTAATCTGATTCCAAGGTGTTTATACTTCTTCTGGCTTTTTTCATTACTATTTTAATATTTACATTCTATGTTGTTATTTTTCTTTTATGTAATGTATTTTTTTATTTTTTTTACTTAAGTATTTTTTCTATACATTTAATTTTTATCTTTTATATTAAATTGCATCAAATTAAAACTTGTACCAAAATGTAAGATTGTTTCAATTTTTTTTGAAACATTGATTTTTTAAAAATAGCAATACAGAATATTTTTAAATGTCTATATTAATAATAATCTTCCAGTCATAAGCTGATCCCAAAGAAAACAAAGGAAATAAATCAATCCAAAAAGTCGTATCATTGCATTTGTAATGCAATAAATTAACTAGATGCTTTTTTTTACCAGCAGGTATTTACTGTCAGCCTACAATTTTATACATTACATTGTATTGAGATTATGTCCTTGTTGAGATTGTTGATTTCAGTCAACAAAGTTTCATTGGTAAATAAAAATTTAATTGAAAAATGTTTGTTTGTGGACCTTCTATTTATTCAATATTAAATATGGCTATTAAATACCTCTTAGGTGCTTCTAAAAATAGCTTTACAATCGGAGAACAGAAATTAAAAAAGACTAACTTTCTATTAATTATTTCTATTTAATTTTCAGTACTGGTATTTCCCAAATATTTCATCTGTACAATAAAAAAAAAAAATCAATTTCGATGCAAAAGTTTAATAGCATTAAAATACTTTCTTTTATATAATCTTCCATTAATTCTTTGGTGTGTAATTTGCAATTGTAGACACTTTAAAAAAAAATTAATTAAAAGCCCCAAATGGATATTTTAATTTTGTTTCTTGAAAACAAGGAATATCTGTTTGAAGTTGGCATAGGCACACTTGTGTGTGGAGAAAATTACTACACTATGAAATGTAAAATCAGTAGCATTAGATAGTGTGAGACACTCTGGTAACATAAATACTCACTGGCCAAATGTATGAGGGAGATCCCTGCCATTTGCAGGCTGCAAAATAAAAGGGCGTAGTGGGTTTGGCCAAAAAGCAACATAAATATTTGGATATTGAATTGCAAAGCCAAAAAAATAGTCAAAGATTTATTTTGGGATAGATAAGTGATACTAGTATCAAATGTGTGTGAAAGTTTCTAATTAAATGCAACAGATACCAGAATTAATGTTAACTTTAAAATGAGGGTAGTTTTATGAAATAAAAAAAACGGGGAGGTTCCTATGAAAAAAAAATAAAAATTTATAGCCTGGTAACAATCAACTTTGATAAAAGTTAACTATTTGCAATTTCAAATAAAAAGCAGAATGTTTTGTTTTTTAATCAGCAGGATCATTTTTTACTAGCAATATAAATACATTCCTAATAGAAAACAAAATCATACAAGAAAATAAATTTTACTTTATTATTAACCTGAAAAAAAAACAAAATGATGTTAGTTAAATCATAATGTAACAGTAAAACTATAACAATTTCTGAACAATAACAAGAATGTAAAGATATGGAACATAAGATAATAATGTTTGGTACAAGAATATTGCAAAACACAACTCTTAACACTAGAGTTTATATGCATTCACTAAATTCAAACATCAAAAATAAATATGTTGACAAAAGAAATGGAAAGTTCAGTTTAATTAAATTAGCCTATAATTTTATTAATTGTATTTAAATTAAGATTCTTTTAATTAATGATAGGGTTATTTTGCAATTGATCATTCTAATCATCATACTTTAAGAGAATGTTGAAAGGTAGTTCAAATGTGGTACTTCAAAGGGTTTGTATGAAATGATAATACCAATCTAAGTTTGTTGATACATTTTTCCTAATCAAAACTTGGTGTTAAGGTTCAGTTTCATCATGCTTTCTTCTAGTTGTGATTCAATGGTTTGCACATCTCCTTTTTGATGATCAGATTAAACATAAAAAGAAACTTTACTTTGAACATTCAATTTCAATTGAGTTAATTCTTAAGAAATAATTTATAAAGCTCTTGAGAATTATTATGTTCCATTTATTAAACTAGACTAAGTCATTCCATTAAGTTATTACTCAACTGAAACTTGCATTTTGCAGGTCAGATTGTCTTTGCTCTTCTTTTTTTAAAATATTATATTGTATTTATTGCAATGCTAATATCAACTCACTATGTCTGTCTAGTACAAATCTTGTACACGTTATTTCTATCATTTCCCGTTCTCCGAGTTGAAACTTAGCACAATTATTGATTGTCACCCACACATCAGTTCTGTCATGTTTATGTAACAAAAACTAAAAGTGATATTGAGTTTATGATTTAGCATCTATGACCTCCTTCTGTCAGGAATGGACATTGGCAATGGTCAGAACAATCAGTTCCCCCCCACCCCCAGCCGATGTATCCATAGGAGCAGAAAGTGCTGAAACTGTTTGGGGCAGCAGCGTCGCAGGCTCTGCCAGGGTTAGCATTGAGTGCTGCAAGCTGCCTAAACATCACCGGCTCCTGATTTTTTCCTCAGGTTTGACTCCCAAAGCCTTTCCTATGGTTGGGTATAGCTGCAAGTCATTAAATATATATATTATTAAAAATATCAATCAAAGTCAAATATAGGCAGAAAATTAGTGAATTAAAATTAGGTAACAGACTTCGATTTGTGCTTTTCTACCTGTTGAAATGAATTACAAGACCAAAGTCATTTAGAGTGATATTAGGCTTGAATAATATTTGATCACATAGATATAAGAAGTCGTTTTGTTTAATATGATTCAGGCCTTCCTTCAGATTTGAAGAATATTACATCCTAGCCCAAACTGTCCACAGAATGATGGTGGGCATAGTTTGAACCCAGGACTCTGTCAAGATCATACAACCAAACATCCATCTAAATCTTAAAATATATTGATAATATGAAATATATGTTTTATGATTGAAGGCATTTTATATTAGAAATTAAAGTTTAATTCCTACAATTTCAAAACTTGATTAGCTAAAAATCATTAATTTTCTCAGGATGAAGTTCACAGAATCATTGGGTGTTATTTTGTTTTTTCACTAATGCAAAGGATAGAAAATAACATTTTTACAACTAAAAGGGCTCCATGTTCAATATATATATATATACAGCTTTACTCCCATCACCTTTTTTAAACCAAGTTTTGATTAGGAAAAATGAATCAACAAACTTAGATTGGGATTATCATATTACAAGATGAAGAAATGACACCATTGAGATCTGCTAGCCAAGTGTCCTATAATGTTGCTAGTAAAATGCCAATGTCTCTTAATGATGATTGTAGTGAAATACTGATAACTCATAGTGATATGTTTGTAGTGACATACTGATGAACACATAAATGTTTTTTTGTGACATACAGGTCAGTTCACATGTTTATGTTATAATCAATTCAATTAAGTGATAATCAGATGCACTATTTGGTTATATTGATGCTGTAATAATTTATGGGAGATATTCTGTACATGTTTCTTACATATCCTTTAATTTTTGTTTTATGATTTATAAAACATTTTGAAGCTGAACATCACAAAACACATTTAATGAACTCACAGGATAATGGCAAGATTAAAACATGATCTCAAGAATGGGCTACTAAATAAACATAGAAAAACAAAGAATATTCCACACAAAATAAATTTCATACCAGTACATACAATTTTAAACTTTTGGATACACATAGGAGATGTAGAGAGGAAAGAAGCCAAGCAATGACCATGTAATAATCAAACGCTTAAAGATTAGAGTACATGCAACTGGACAAATAGCTACAATCTAAAGCACTGACAAACATTTTGAATTGAAACAGAGAAGAAGCAGTAGTTGCATTTTTTAAATAGAGGGAAATAACAATGATAAAACTGTTTCAAACTTTTTTTAGTGTCTAGAGAGATCTTAATGTCTAAGTGAAGTTAAATATTACCAGAACAAAGGTTCATAATAATAATAAAAAAATTAAACAAGACACAAAATAATTTTGCAATAATAAAGATAAATAGAACTAAAAGACAAATACATAATGAAAGAATATTAATAGCACAATGGTTACAATGATTTACATTGTGAAAATGATTTATAGAAAAAGCTTATATAAAAATAATGCTAAAGATGTTTAGTTATAATCAATTCATTAAGTAATGCACTATTTGGTTATAGTTATACTTACCAGTGAATGCTAGGATATATATATACTAGCCGTATATAACCCACGGCCCACTGGTCTTAATTTGCATATCACTGAAATAGTTACTGATATAGTGCATTAAAAACAATTAAAGAAAATAATAATGTTATAAGTAAAGCGAATGCATTAATTCAAGAATATAACAATATTTGGAATGGAGCTAAAAATAGTTATTTGACCCAGATATCTAGATTCAATTATTGAATGAAAACATTGGCTTCTGTATTTAGAAGTGCACAATATCAAGATGTCAAATATATTTTATAATTAAAGCGAACGCATGAATGTAACTAATAATATAACATTGTTAGTTTAATTTTATGTAGATAAAGATCTAGAATCTAAAAAAACTTGAATGCCATAGCAGTCTAGTCAATAACTAAACACTTTTAGCCTAGTAAATGGCTTGTGTAGACCTATCTAGCTACACGCACGCTATGACGACATGATGAATAAAAAATTTTTTTTATATGTAGCTATGTTGTTAAGAAGTCTAAATACGCATAAGTAAATCTTAAAGAAAATTGAAAATAAAGACTTAAAATTAAATCGAATCAGTAGCTGTAGGCTTAAATGCTTTTAAAAAAACACATTGGAAAGTAAATTGTATTATGAAAGTAGTTTATAAGTTTAATAATATGCCTTTATAATGCGCGACATTATGACCTCTGACGTTCATTTATTTCATTTGTATCACTACGCAGCGCATGTAATGATGCAGCGAGTTATGGAAAAGTGTGTCAAGACGTTTAAAGCTATTTACATTAAGAGCGAACGATTTTATGTAAAAAATGTTTTGTAAACTCAAATTTGAAGGTTAATTTTCATTAAATAATGAAATGAATAGACACTAATTTGTTTTCTTGAATTAGGGCTAATTTAGATCTAGAGATTTTTATCTCTGCACATGCGTGACCTCTCAGTCTTGTTTCATCATGTAGACATATTATAGTAAACATGGCCTAGATCTATAAAATATTAAGGCTTTAATAGAGTTGATCGGTCAAATGGTTTTTAATTCTATTCATAACATACATACATACATACGCCTTACATTCTACTTTATAATATAGATATAGATATATATATATAAAAACATAATACATAGACATGCACACATGATTAAAATAAAAATGATATGTGAAAATGCTTATATAGGAAACTCAACAATGCCTTTGCTTACAACTTTTAAAAAAAATCTAATCAACAAGATTATATTGCACAAATACATAATATTAATTTGAAGAAGAAACATAACGTAAATAAAACCTTTAATTATATTATATAGAAAAATACAAACATTGAAGTAGCATTAACTAACAACCTGATAGGTGAGTTATACATCAGCATAAGTAGATGCAAATGATTTAATGCTAAAGTTCAACACATACTAGAAGTATTCTTGTAACACCTACATATACAAAAAAACAAACTTCTATGGCCAACTGCTGTCTTTCAAATAAACATTCTAACTATAAATATCTATTGGAAGTTTCAGTAAAGATTATTTTAACAGAAATATAAATCAATATTTTAATTAATAAATTAATGGCAAGAAAAAATGTAACAAAAAATGTTAACAAGAGAAAGACATCATCAAACAGTAAAACTGTGTTTAGTCAACCAGATGATCACAGCAGTTTGACAAGCTGAAGTTAGCTCAACTAATACAAATATTTTTACATTTTCTCTAAAATGATCAGAAAACTAAACGAAGGTTAATATATAGTTAGCATATTAAATAAAGATTATTTGAATACTTCAATTACAAAATTAATCAATTCTAAATAGCTTACTTCAATTTGAAAGTAATTATAAAATGACCTGAGTTGTCACAACTACTACTAAGGCTTGACTTGGAGTAGGAATCTTAAGGAGTGAACTAGTTCACAAGGCAATGCAGATATAAACATGACCTACATAGTTTGCCACATCTTACCATTATCTGCTGGTGGATAATTTAAGTTCTCTTTTTGCAGTCTTTGCCTTTCTTCAGCAGTAGTTTTCCTTTTGTCCCAAATGCCATCCTCCTTTAAGCTTGCCAATAAAGATCACCATCTCCCATGCAGTTGTCCCCAACAAGGGATGATGTCCTGCAGTACATCTACACAGTACATACTGATATTCTTCAGAAGATCACTGTTTGTTATGTGGTCTTGCTATTGTATGTCCTTGACTGAACACAGGCACCTTTGGTGAAAACATTGAAGAATACTTTAATTGCTCTAGGTATAGCACCCATGTATTAGAGCTCTATAGAAAGGTTGTGAGAACCACTGCTTAGAAGACACTTATTTTTGTTGGCAGAGTGATCCGTTCCATCACACTCTCATTTGAAGGTGGCCAAAAGCACTGACGGTGTTATCTACTTACAAAACTGATGCTTCATTGTACACCAACAGGCTCCATTGGAAGATTTCTGCAACACAAGTTTGTTGCTAGCAGGTTGGAGCTCGTGTGAACAAGTAGGTCACATTCATCTGTCATCCTCATCACTTTGGTTTTAATAGGTGTCATAGGTTTTATGCATTGCCATTTCAGTGGAACCTGATAAAGATGCCATCATGCAAACTTTGCTTCATATAAACTGAGGATTACTCTAAAGAAAAAAGTTTGTAGTACATAAACATCTATGCTTTGTGCCATACTCTAAAGAGAGGTGACCAGGAATTTAATATTTAGCTTAACTTTGATGTTTTTGGAAAATGGTCAAAATCTTCTACAAATCATAACTCTGTTTCAGATGCTTTTTTTAGATAGGCAAAGGCAGCATATAGGTCTAAGTTTTGTATCTGTCATTTTTTTTTGTTTACATTTGGAGCATGACAAAAATCACGTGTGATGTACATCTACCAGTTCTAAAACCACACTGGCTTTCAGAAAGCACTTCAACTACTTTACAGTTGTCAGTTGGTTAAATAGAATTCTAGCTAAGATCTATCCTGCTACTGATAGAAGATTAATGCCACAACAGTTTGAGCATGAACATTTTTTTGTCAAAAAAGGATGCATCAAAGTATGCAGAAATAAGTATATTTTAATTTTTCTTTATCCTTACTTATCCCTTAATATATTTTAGATCAACTAATACAAGTGCTCTCAAGATTGAAATATTAATATGAAGAATTTTGGGCACAATGATATAAATAGATGAGGGAAGGCTGAGAAACTTTACCGAGTAAAACATTATTAATAAAAATAGGAGAGTAAAATGTAAGCCCTAGAGTTCTAATCAGTACAAGTTCTGGTTGTATTTCTTAATGGTTAAAAAAAAATACTTAACAAAAATATACACTTAAAAAAATATTAATAAAGTATTTATAAAACAATATATAAGAATCTTATGACATGTTTATTAGACATGATTCTTTACATGATATGGTTTGTTTCATTAGTAAAAGAAAAATGTCCAGTTATCTGTAAAGTTAATTAATTAGAGAAATTGTAAAATAAATGTATAAGACAAAAACTTCTGGAAAATAATATTGGTCATCTAGAGTAAAAGAATGGAATGAGGTCAATTGCTGTACAAACAAATATATTCTAGTCAACAAGTATAGGACCTAGTCTCTCATACATTCAGACAGACGCAGTTCAAAGAAATGTTTTGTTTCTTGTCAAAATATGGATGCATCACTTGGGTCTGTATATCAAAATCACATTTAAACTATGAATGTTGTCCTCTATAGTAGTAGATAGTTGTTAGAAATTGTGGCCTACACCTTGTTTCACTTATGATATGACCTTTACTATATTTAATGAACTCGACATGGTCATGTATACTTATTAAAAAGTGAGTAAGATGTTTAGTTGTATGTAGAAAACACATTCCCTGCAATAAAAGTTATAGTTGTAAATGATTAAAACACATTGTATGTGGTATAACTATTACAATACATTCCAATTAGAAGTTATAGTTATATACCTATTAAAATACATTCCATGCAATTTAAAAAAGTACTCTAAAGATCTACAACTTCTAAAGCCTTGGCCCTAGTAGATGAAAGACTGTAAAAGGAAATGTACTACAGCAGCAAAAAGATAAAGCCAGAAAATAAATGTTTTGAAATGAATTTTTTGAGCAATTAATCTAAGTTAATTCACCTGAAATGTTTTTTTCAAATACAATAAAAGAAATAAGTTTAAAATTAAATCAAAAAAGTTGATGGTTGATTAGTGCTATGATGCTGTGTTTCAGAATCATCATTACTATATTCTTTAAAAGCACCATATTTTTTCTTTATTGCAAGACTGTAGCTATGTTTCAAATGGTTACTAGGTATAGATATATCTTCATTGTCTGAACTGTCAGAAACTTGAGCATCATCATCAGTTGAGTCGATCACTAAAAAGTCAGAGTCTGAATCTGAGTCGTCATTTACAAAAATTTTGGGTAAGGAGTTGCCACGGTAAAGCAGGCTCTCTTCAGGACTGTAGCTAAGTGTTTTGCTAACTTCTAACTCAGAATCTGAATTAGATCGGTTCAAATAATTTTTGGTCTTCACACATTTCTTAACTTTCAATTTATCTTGAGTTTCTGAGATTTTCATGTTTGAATCAGCTGTGTCTTGTGTGTCAACCTTTTCTGCATCTTTCTTGTTGATGTCAGTATACACTTCAATCATTTCTACATCATCTATAATTTTCACATGTGATGTCACAGATGTCTGAGCCTTTTCTAAGATTTCAGATGCTGGGATTAAATCAATTTTATCTGAGCCACTGACTACTAAGACTAAGTCAACATTCTCTGATACAGTGTGTAAACCTGTATTATTGTTAGAGCTTTGAGAAGGAGAGTCCTTGTCTGATTTTCCTTTTCTACCAAAATCTCTCTTTATAGATGTAACCTTTTCTTTCATTGTAGTGCCTGCACGTTTCACAAAACCAGTGACTGCTGATCTTGTACTTTTACTGGCTATCTTTGGACTAACTGGTGCTTTTGAAGATCCTAAAGATTCTTTATTTTTACTTGCAGATGCAATCTGCATGCTTTCATTTTCTTCCTTTTCTAGGGTATTGAGACAGAGTTGTAGAGCTGAGCAGTACTGTAGCATCAGAAGACTCATGCCATCAAGCTTCTCACTTGATTTGACTACCTTGTGCTGTAACGATTTAATTTCTGATTGGATTTTTGGGCTGGAACTTTTCTTCTCAGCAGCTTCTATAAGTATCAATTCTTTCTCCAGTAAATCTTTAGTCTGCATCTCAAGTTTCATTTGTCCATCAAGATTGGTTATCTGAGGTGAGTACAACAATTTGTACAATTAATTGGAATATACAAATGATGGCACACTAATTATAAATAATATATATATATATACAAGTCCCCCTTTCAGACCTTGTGGTCTATAGGGCAGATGATGTAAAGGTCATCTGTTTTTGTGGCCTACAGTTAATGAGGGTGTCATGTGGCCAGCACAATGTCCAACCGCATTCACTTTCCCCAACTAAGGTCAGAGGCACCCGAAGATCCCAAAATTATAAATCCCAGTCTTTACCAGGTTTCGAATCCCGGTCCCTTGTTTGGAAGCCAAGCGCTTTACCGGTCAACCACCACGCCAATTAACAATTGTGGGGCCCTATGCAAAACGGATTGCACAGGGCCCAGTCTGTGTAGGGATGAGGATAATAAGTGAAAATTAAGATTTTGTATTAAAAAATAAATTTTTCTTTGCATTTTATTCATTCTTTACTACGTACAAAATCACGTTCAAATTTTAAAAAATATACCTTTTGACATTTTAAAGGGATCGAGATTGATTTAGATCTATACTTATAAACCAGTGACTGTAATAGTAAATAAAGTAATGGAACTTCCAGTTTTGGTTAAAATTGGCCCTATTATTACATTTTTATTAAATGAAAGCTGACATTTTCTATACTGAATGACACCCCAAAATGACCTATTTTGTCTATTTTTCTGTAGAATTTCATATATATATATTTCATATATATATATATATAAATCTTATCTTATATGATACAGACGTTACTTCAAAAAAGAAGATGATTATGTCCTACGCGTCATGCATTTAGTCATGCATATTAACCAATGACCTAAACTTCGCCAAGTCACTTTTTTTCCTGGCTAGCTCAGGCAACCCATTCCATGCTCTAATAGCACTAGGGAAGAAGGAGCTTTTGTACAAATTTGTCCTAGCATATGGAACGAGGAATGTGCCTTTATCTTTGTGTCTTTCTGAGTATTTTATTAAATTTTGTTTTTATATTTGAAGATTATGGTTCAGTGTTTTATGCATAACTGCTACTTTACTTTTAAGTCTTTTATCCTGAAGTCTTTCTAAATTTAGTGATTTTACTAAAGGTGTTACTCTAGTCAAATGTGAATATCCGTTTGTTATGAATCTCACTGCTCTATTTTGTGTCTGTTCCAGTTTCTTAATGTTTTCTTAAGTTGAGGGGTCCCAAACAGAGGATGCATATTCTATTATTGGCCTAACCAAGGTTAAATAACATTTTAGTTTAATGTTCTTATTTGATTTATAGAAATTTCTTCTAATAAACCCTAACGATTTGATTGATTTTTTAATAGTTTCATCAATATGGGGATTCCATGACAGTTTCTCATTTATTATAACACCTAGGTATTTTGTGTTTTTAGTCTGTGTTACTGGTTTGCCATGAATAAGATAAGTGGAATTAATTTGTTTTAGTTTTTTTGTTACTCTTAGCAACTGACATTTTTCTGGGTGGAAAGACATGCTCCAATTTGATTCCCATTTCTGTAATTCATCTAATTCTCTTTGTAAAATTTCTGTGTCGTGTTGTTTTTATTGTTCTATATATTATGCAATTGTCTGCAAATAATCTGACTTTTGTTCCTGAACTAATGCTATTGGGTAAATCATTTTATACATTAAAAATAGTAGTGGACCTAAGACTGTTCCTTGAGGTCCCCACAGTTTACTGTTATTGGTGTTGATTTAGAACCATTTATTATTGCAGTTTTTTCTCTCCCTATCAGAAAATCTTTAATCCACTGATGCAATGGACCATTAATGCCCAAATATTTTAATTTTTTAAGCAAACTATGGTGGTGAACTTTGTCAAAAGCCTTGGAAAAATCTAGTAAAATAGCATCTATTTGTTCACTATTATCTAAACCTTTTGAAAATCATCAATTAGTCCTATTAGTTGTGTTTCACATGATCTATATTTCCTAAAGCCATGTTGGTATGGAGTAAGGACATTAAGTTTGTCCTAGTGGTTTATGATGTTGCTACATGTTCTAGGATTTTACATGTGATGCTGGTAAGTGATACTGGTCTGTAGTTTCCAGGGTCAGATTTTTCTCCTTTTTTGAATAGGGGGGTGACATTATACTGTATCTTTATTAACAATTAGCCATTAAATTTTCTAAATTCATTCTTTTTTTTAAAGTTGAGATTGAGATTTAAGAGTTAATGAATAAATATGGATGATTGTAATATAACCAGAGGGTAAACATATGTTATTCCTGAGTGTTACATTGAAATAGATATAGGATGACTTCATTTATAAATGTTTAACTTTTTTCTTGTATACGTCTGAAAATAGATTAAAGGAACAAAATTCTTTAGAATTCTATGGCAAAGTCTTTAATTCAATTAGGGAACAGTGAAACATTCAACTTTATTACATTTGGTGCAGAAGTAAAAACTACAATTTAAAATGACTCAACATTAGAAATGATTAACTGGACTGGAGTGGCAGTTGAGGGACTTTCTATTCAAATCACATGTGCAAACATATTTAACTAATACAGCATATAAGCAACTCCAATGGCTCATTTTCATCACTACAAAAGTGTTTAGTAGAGTAGTCCAGGAAAATATCTCTTATGCTTAACAAATAGATCACTTGATTGAGCAAAGCTCTGTCTGCAGGTACTAAATTTTAAACTACATGAAATAAATTTGGCAATAAAAAAAGTAGGTACATTCCTAAATTAGTTTATGCTGGAAAACCAAAAAATATAGGCGAATGACTGGCTTGCAAAACAAAACAATAAATCAACATGGTTTGTTCTCTTCAAATTAAAACTGCATAAGAAAATAATCTGTAACTTTCAGTGAAAAAGAAAGTAAAAAAATATATAATAAAACAGAATATTACTTTTAAAAATTAATCTTGTTAAGAATTCAGAAAAAAATGACATAAAATCTTATATGCCTTAAGAATAAAAGTTCCTGTGAGAATATAAAAAAGATTTGTTTTAAAGTTGATAAGAAATAAACTCAAGAGAAAGAGTATTTGTACAATGATACTTTACAATCAGTATAAATCTAGACCAAGCAAATAGTATTTACCAATTCATTAAGTTTATCTCGGCGAAGTAAAACATCCATATCTGCAAACAGTTTAATCCCTGCTTCCTTGGCAAGCATTATAGCCTTATCATTAAGAGAATTGGAAGCCTTAGTGCTTCTCTTCAAATGTTTCATTACACTGTCCTTCATTCTCTCAGTTTGATCTTGTAAAGACTTGAATCTGCTGGTGGGAGGGATGGGCTAAGGGTAGGAGTAAAAAGAATTTAAGTTGTACAAAATGAATGTGAGAAGAAAAATGTTAATTAACCTCTTAAGACGGAGGCTGTAAGCATGTCGTGCAAAAAAGACGGAGCACTATTTCCAGACTAAGCACTTCTCTTGCAAAAAAATTCATAACAAATAAACTAATTACTTTACATACATAGAACTAAATATATTATTGAACAGAAATGAATGAACTAATACAATCTGAAAAAGTCCAACTAAAATATTTACATTTATTTAAATTAGCTCATCTAATTAGCATAATTTATGTGACATTTTTTTTTTTAAATCAGAAAAGAATAACAAAAATTATGAATTTTGTTTTAGAGGTTTTAGGCTTGAATAATTCCTAACACTTGTGTTTGGGGAAACAAGGCCCATGAAGACTCTTCAGACACTTCTGGCACATAATTCTACTTATTTTCCTCCCCCCAGGTATTTTTCTGTTACTACAGATTGAGCAGTCTTTTTCACCATTGTTGGGAATGGGTCATTTCCCAGCTCCTGTAGCAGCTTCAGGGCCATTTTTCTTGCTTATGTGTTCTTGCACAAGGTCTTCAATGACAGAAGTATTAAAATCATATCTGTTAATAACTTTGCCGGTTGCATGCTCCTTGTACAAAATGTAGGTGTTGAGCAGCTTACGAGACAGAATGTTGAAAGTTACTTTCTTCCAGTATTTGATGGTCCTTCTCTCGTCTAAATAAAAATAAAGCATCATGTCAGTCTGATCCACTCCATCCATGTGCTTATTATAATCTAAAACTGTCACTGTTTTTTTTTATTGTCTGTGGTGCATCTCCTCCTTATAGTAAACCTCTTTTCCAAACAGGAACATCCCTTGTTTCAGCTTTAAGTCTTGTAGACAAGAGCAGTACAGAGTTTTTCTGGGATTTTTTTTCTTTAAATGCTGTTGCCAGTGTCTCCCCTTGCCTGTATGTTATGATCTCACCAGGTTTCATTTAAGCTTTTAGACCTTGAGGGTGTCTCTTTCTGTTGCGTCGAACAGTTCCTGTTAAATGGGTACATTGGTCAGCCAATCTAGGGATAAGATAACTTGTAAAAAAAATTTTCCACAAAAAGGTCGTATCCCCTCCTCAAATATTAGCCCACTCTCAGCAATCCTATGACAACTTTGAGGTCTAGTCCTATTTCATTGTCTGCCTGGTCATTGATGGTATTTCACTTTCCATTATAAACAAAAATCCAAGGAGATAGGCTGTCACTGAATCACAAAGCATATAAAGTTTTATTCCCCATTTATGGTGATGTTTATTAGGGAGATACTGAATCAACTGAGTCTTGCCTTTAGTACCTATCAGGCTTTCATCAATACATATCTCTCTATGTGGTTTGTAGTAATGCCTTGAAACTTGGTTAGCATATTCTATGAGAGGATCAAACCATGCACAAGGGTCGTAGTCATCCTGTCCTGGTCTAGGCAAGTGTGTACTGTCCACCATATGAAAGAATTTCAGGATGAGCTCAAACCTATCCCTCCTCATGAGCTGGTGAAACCAGGGTGCTATTTGAGAGCTAGAAATACTCCAGTAGGATTTGATGGTTGGCTTTCTTATCAGGACCATATTGAGAATCATGGAAATAAATGCCTTCATTTTGGCCACAGTGACAGCCACCAATTTATGACCCATGGATCTTCTTTTTTTAAGTTGTGTGCTGGACAGAAAGTTGGCAGCATATTTATTTGTCTCCCTTACAAACATCTGAACTAAATTTAAAGTAAAAAAAAAAAGCATAAAATAGGGATATGAAATAACAAATTTATCTTTGAAAAACAATTTTTCGTTAGTACATCATTAAAAGAACTTTCCAATGGTTTATAAATTATGACTGTATGTTTAACAGTTAGAAAGTTATGATTTTTTGTGTGTCGTTTTGACCTAACATTGTTGACATGGAGCAAGTGAGATGAGAGCTTGTTGCTGGCTCAGCAGACGAGACCCCCCCTTCCCGTTCAAAAGTTAAAAAGTTGGAATTGAGTTTCGTAGACGATAGATCTACTTATTAAATAAGAAATTTGGTAGATCTAGTATTAGTAGTACATTTCTAGCTCACAAATCTGATTTCATTTATATTTATGAACTTCACTATTGTTTATAATGTAAATATTGATGAAATAAACAAGTTATCGGGTCTAGATCTACAAAAAATGTCAGAGAGGTATGGACAAAATGGCGGCACTGTGATGGCAGAAAATAACAAAATACTTTTAAAATTGGGATCAAAATCGCCGGAAACAATTTTTTTTCAAATGCGTTTTTTAAAAAATTGCAGGGTAAAAAATCTTTAAAAAGTATCTAGATCTATAGCTAATAATATCTGCTACAAGATTATAATTTCACTTGTTGGTGACAAACAATATCTTCTATAAAAAAATTAAAAACTGAAATGTCCATTGAGGTCAGTGTTATTTTTTTTTTTAAGTTTGTACGATGTTGACGATGGAACGATCTGAAAATTGGTAAGAATATATCAACACGGTATGACTTACATGTAATGAGTATCGTTATAAAAGAAATTACAAACAATCTACAGCAATACAAATCAATGGATTGTTTTCTATACCTACCAACTGTCTACAATATTGATTTAGATTAACACGTAGAATTAATTTTAAATTAACTCTATGTCTATAGATGTTACATTTTTTATATTTTTAATAACATTAAATTCTATTTTTATTTAATGTGTCACTTTTTGTCATGTAAATAAAAATAAATATATGAAATATTGTTAATATCATACTTTCAAAACTTATTTGTTGGATCAGAGTTTGAAAAGACCAGGGGATGAAATGACTGTGAAGAGACCAGGGATGAAGTGACCAGTAATGAAATTGGAACAATACAGAGAAGATTAGCATGCCCCAGTGCAAAAATGATACGCAAACTCATGAAGCGTTCCATATTTTTGGAGGCATAGTGGCTGAGCAGTAAGGTTCAGGGTTCGAATCCTGGTGACTGGGAAAAAGTAAAGGCAGTTGATCATTGTGCTGGCCACATGACACCCTTGTAAACCACAGAAACAGATGACCTTTACATCATCTGCCCTATAGACTACAAGGTCTGAAAGGGGAACTAAATCTGGGCAGTCAAAAGAAATACATCTTGAAATTGAACTTGAAGAGACCTATCTCCTGCTAGCTGAGATGACCGCAGCGCATTGGACTCATTTGCAACATGGTTGCATGTGAACCTGCAGCTTCTTTGATAGGCATCTGTCGGGAGGGTCTGTTGAGACAGCGTGTTGATGGCTGTGTTGACGAAAACAGGGGTGACACTATCTTTCTATGTGTCAAATGATCATGTCGTCTCAAGAACAGACTGGCCAACTGGAAGAAGAGAAAGTGACGGCCGTAGGGAACAGTGCAGATGACTTCATGTGGAACAGGCTCCCTGCTGTCTGTGGCTCCCACCAATCAACCTCCACCTGAACTGTCAAACCTCCACTACACTGTTTCTTTTTGGGACGAAAAGTGCTAAGAAGGGGGCAATGTTATAACCTTGCAATGCACACTGCAATCCAAGATAGTACAGAAGGTGCACACCATTAGAGATTAGACTAAGAAGGATGTTGACATTAGCAGGAAGAGAACAAGTACAGCCCAAGTGGAGAGCTCATGAAGATGCTGTGTTTAAGGCAGACGTTATTTTATGTATGTGTTTTGTCCTTATAATAAAATAAATATTGTTGTTTTGTTGTGTTTCTTCCTTCAGTTATTACAATATTTAACATATTTTTAGCAATCGACTAAACAATTGTGAAGATCAAACAAGTCTAATAGTTTGATACAAGCTAAAGGTAATATTACTATTAGGTTAACTCACAGTATTGATTAAGTCCATTATATCATTTGGTGACTCAGCATTGTACAATGCTTCAAATAGTTGTCGGGTCTCAGAACTCAACTGTTGAGATTTTAGAAAAAATTTAATTTGACAAGAACATTTTTGAAAGAAAGATAGCTACATAACATCTGACCTAATGAGACATGATAACTTAAAAGTCAATTGATCTGCATTTTTAAATTATTACATTACATTACATTATTAAATAAATCCAGTAAATATTTTGCAACACTCAATTCATCTAGTCCCTATGTATAGCCTGCCAAACATCAGCTATGGAAAGTAAAGGTGATTGCATTGGCAGCAGGACAAACTCAGTGAGCATCATCTAGCTGTATGGAAACTGTACTATTAGAGGCAACACTTACCTCACTTACAGAATCATCTCTGCTAGAAAATTCTTCTGAAACTGTGAAAAAACAAAATATTTACATTTGAAAATACATTAGCTTTAAGTTTATTAGGTAATCAATGAGTAAAACCAGTGTCCAACATGGGCACTTAACAAACTTAACACTTGTGCAATGAAATGTCTCAGAAAAGCAGCAGACAAAAGTAAATGAGATTGCATTAGAGTGATAAAAGGAAAGAATGAATGGTGTCCTAAAACAAGAAAAACAAAAAAAATACAAGTGTAATTGTATCAAATAGTTTGGATCGGTCATGTAATAGATTTTGCTTAGTGAAATTTCATGCTTTTATTTTCTTAATCTGTGATGATCCCATCACTTGTCTGGACCAGTTGGAAAAGTGTCTGGGGGTGGGGGGTGGTGGAGGGGATAAGAGAGAATGTGTTATCTGGATGAATATTAGTGATCAATTTTTAAATGAAAAAAAAAAAATTGTATGACTTTATTTTGAACTCAGGGCTGAGGCTTCCTCAAGGGGGATAATTCAACTTAATACCACCACATCTGTCAAAAAAATTTTTTTCTTACCCTTATTTGATACCAAACAAAAATAGTTAATTACCAAAAGTTCATTGAATAATTGGTAAATTTTAAAAAAATCAATTCTTGTTTTGTCAGGTACAAGAAATAATTGTGCAAAATTTCAACTTGATCCAAGTGTGCAAGAAATAATCTGTACAAACTTTTTACCAGACAGACAGAAAAAGTGAGTTCAAACAAACTTTGTAAAACAAAAACAACTAGATTAAACAAAACCTTATATCTCTTCTCAATTAGTGAACCTGGACTAGTTAGTGCTAGATTATGACATTACAGGGTTAATATATACCAAGGATTATATATACCAAGATGATGTTTATTAATTTTCATTAATGAAAATAAAAAACAAAAAAGAGAAATGCAACCCAGCTTAAATATAGCACTATGTATTAAACTTTCAACAATCATTTCTAGTAGAAAAAGATATTAAACGACCAGCTTATGAACCAGCAACAAAAGCAATCTTAAAAACATTATGGAAATTTAATACCAACTATATATTTAATTAATAAATAATTATAAGCTGGTTTAATACAAAATCTAAAAATTCAAAAAAAAAAAAAAAATGTAAAGTAACCAAGGCAGAAAGAATTTTTTTCAAAAAAAGAATATCTTAATCTCAGAAGACAGCAGCAAAGTGAATACATGAACATGTCATTTCTAGGGATAACAATATAAATCTATAATTTTACATTATATTTAAGAAAATAGAAACAAAAGGAGAATATAACTTATATAATGATAATGAAGCTAAAGCAAACATTCTAATTAATAACTTTGCATCAGAATTCTCAACCACAGGATTGCTTAATTTAAATTTAGCTGAAAACATCGATATAGATATACATGAAAAAAGGATCCAAAAACTATTAAACCTATGAAACCTTCTGGACATGGTGGCATTCCAGCCACATAACTGTTCAAAATACTCTTTAAGGCTTCACTTAACCTAAAAAAGGAGAAGAATCTTATTGAGGAAACAAAAGACCAGTATCACTCACCAGCATAAATGACCTATCAAATTGCATAATTTCAGGAACAAAAAAATAGACTATAAGCAGATGATTGCATACAATATAGAACAATAACAAGAAAATATTTGTAAAATACTTTAAAAAAAAAAACAAAGCTTATATTAAGCATAGTTGTATCAGTCATGCAATTAAATTTGTAATAGATCTAGACTAACAATAAAAAAGAAAAGACCTGAATTAGAATACATGCCTCAAGCCTTCTCAGGCTTATCAAGCCAACACAGTAACTACTCTGCTAGTGGAGAGGCTATCATTTTCACCATCATCAAACTCCATTTGAGTGAGGGCTTGAGAGGCTTAAATCCTCTTGCAAAAGCCCTGGACAGAAACCCTGCTGTCTTGCGTAGTGCATAAATGTCGCCATACAGGTCGAGAATTTTGGGTTTCCCAGACCTGTCGAGACGGAGATCAGCAAGTCTGGGGCAGTCAAACAGAATATGAGGCACAGTTTCCTCTTCTTTCCCGCAGCGGGGGCACCGTGAATCAAAATGTGTCCATTGCTGCGAGAAATATGAGCCAACAGGACAATGCCCTGTCCTGCACTGTGCTATAATAGCTTGCTCAGGCCTGGACAGCCTCCATCATGGAGAAGTGCAGTCAGGGCGCCTCATGCTCTCCCAGACTCCACTGGCTTTTTGGGACTTGTCCTAGCACTCAAACCACTTTTCCATTTCTGTTTTTTGAATTATAGCCAGGGCTTGATGAAAGCTTACAACCTGTTCAGTGGGTGGAATTTGCCCTCCCTGGTGGGATGAAGAGTCTGCAATTGTGTTGCCAGTCACACCTATGTGACTCTGTACCCACTGCATTATTACAGGGGTGCCATAGCGTTGTTTAATGTTATGTGAAGCCATGATGACAGTGTTGATATTGGGGGGCCATGGTCCGGGGCTGTGCAAAGCCTGTAGTACAGATTTAGAGTCAGTGACCACAACAATCTGTGTTGCCCTCAAATGTCCCTCGCCGAGTTGAGAGTCAATGACTTTTAAGGCTTCACAGACTGCCATGGTCTCTGCATCAAAACTGCAAACACTACCACATGGTCCAAAGATTTTGACTGAGTAAGAGCCAAGAAAGTCGATGTAGGCTCCATAGCCTGCTCTTCCAGAATCTATTGATGCCTATAAACATGGAAGATTGTATAGTTATCTATTATTTCTATAGTCTCATCCTATTTTTCATGTTTTGTTCACTAAGACTCAGACCTATAAAGGGGACTAATTCAGCTAATACCACCACTTCAGACAAATACTAATTCTTTCCCTTGTTAAAGTTACCACACTAAATAGTTATTTACCAACAGTTAATTAACTAATTGGTTAATGTTTTATTGGGATTCTTGTGTTGTCAGGTAAAAGAAATAATTTTGCAAAATTTCAGCTTGATCTGAGATTGGGTGCAGGAATAATAACAAGTACAAACTTTTAACCAGACAGATAGACAGAGTGAGCTGATAAAAACAATACAAGATAATGAAATATTAAAAAGAGAATCTGAATTGTTAAAGATATGGGAAAAAAAAATTCTAATTATTTAGACTCAAATTATTGACCTAATCATTGTTCCTGATCCATTCTAAATTCATAGGCACTAAAATCAAAAATATAATTATTGTTTCTGATTCTTTCTAAAATCATTGATACAAAATCCCACTCACTACTTAAACTCACCATAACTTTCCCTTAAATCTTCTGCTGGTTTGATTTTGCCAGGATCATTTAATGGCACCCAAGGTTCAAAGTGATCCGTGGATAACTTTTTCTGAGCACCTTGCCTATAAAAAAAAAGTTGACATGAGCTCTAATAAACATAATTAACTCATTGTCTCTGGATTTGCTATTTTATTTTTGACTAACTGTACAATAGCAGACTGTCTTCTAAATTTTCAATTTTCACCATAATAATAAATAAAAATAGCATTTAACAAATAGATTGTTTGAGACTGTAAACTGGTAATGATCTTTTAACAAACAAACAAAAAAAAAAACAATCTGCCCACCCAATTGTCTACTATAATAATTGCTTTTTTTAATGGACATAGACATAGAGTGTTAATTTTTTAAAATATTAATTACAGTCATGCATACAGGTTTCCAGAAGAAAATATATTTTATAAAATTGTGTTGTGTAAATTTAATAAACCTTGTAAATCTCATAAATCTTTTTTTTTTAATATTATAGTAAAAAAAAAATGAAAAACATTTTTATAATACTTTAAAACAAAGCTTTTAAGAAATGTAACTGTATCTATTGGTTTGGATCAGTCATGTAATTAAATTATAAATAAATCTAGACCAACAACAATAAATCTGTGCCAGTAGAAATTTTTTAGCTTAGAGCTATTCCATGCTTTTTGCTTTCTCTATACGCTGTTTGGAGAAATAACGTGTACCAACTTTTTACCATACAGCTAGAGTGAGTTGATATAAGCTTAGTAAAAAATCAAAACAAAAATGTATATATATATATATATATGTATCTCTCAAATTAAAGCAGTAACCAAAGAATTTTTAGAAAAAAAAAATGTTTTTATTTTTATAACAAAAGATGTATAAACAAAATTATACTGTCATAGTAGGGTAGTAGTGACACTATATCCTAAGCAACCATTTCAAGCCAAAATCTTATCAATGTTGTGAAAAGAAAGCTTTTGAAATTATTTCTAACTTAAGAATAAACTAAATCTAGTAATATAAAATGACTTCTATTATTCAAGATGGAAATTAAAAAAATAATTTTTAAATGTTTGACTTACTCAGTACAGATAGTATTTATAAGACATTTAGCCAAACATTTTCTATGGCAAACCATCTGACAAATTTTACACTTAAAGGCTTCTTTCATCCAGATCTAAAAGTTAATAGAGCATTAAATCATTTGAAAAAACAATCTCATTTATAGTACAAATACGTCACTACTTCAGACTACAAGGTAATGAACAATTAGAAAATATATCTACAATACATATATACATTCATACATACACACACATACATATATATATATCTACATCTCCCTGTGTTTTTACTCAAGTAAAATGAAAGGATTAAGTAAAATTTAAAAAAAAAAAATTATGTCAGGGAAAATAATCTGAATTTACCTTTTTGCCACAGAAATCACAAAATGTTGCTGTGGTAAAATTTGTACTGTCAAACTGATGATGGCCTTCTTTGGCATTTCTAAAAAAAAAAAAAAAAAAAGAGAGAGAGAAAGAGAGAGACTTAATGACTTCAACAAATTGTGACAAAATTTATTTAAAAAATCAATCAAGAAGAGAGGGTACAAACTTTTTATGTCCTTTTTTTGTAGTTGTATCATAGTAATGAGCACCCCCAGCAGTTCTCATGAACAACTCATCCTGTAGCTTCACTGCCTCTGCCCTACAGCTGGCCAAGGAACGTCTCTGTTGTGTTGTTAGGAAATAAGGGTGAAAGCAGAAATCTAAGTGAATATCACCATACATTTGATTGGGATCCCAGCCTTTGTGCACAGACCATAGTTTGACAAGTCTGAAAGCAAAGACCTATTTATGAGACTTACACTAAAAAAAGATTCAAAAATACCCAGTACTCTCAAATGATGTTCTCAAAGTATGAGTAACATTCAGATTAGCCAATTACCAGAACCACGCTACATTGAATTTCTGCGAGATTACTTAAGCTGACAGATTTAGAAATGGCTGTATCTGTTTGATTGAGACCATTTTTTCCTTTAACATAAAACATTAATGATGAAGTAACTCTATACACTTGCATATACCATTTATCTGTGTGGATATTGTGGTCTTGGAATTCTTCACAAGCATAAATCAAAGCAATGGCTTTACTAACATTCTCTAAAAATATTACCATGTGGGATTTTTGGAACATCTAAAACAAATTATTTTCTACTATTTTCTGTTAATTAATAACTGTTCCAAGGACTTTCAAAAGTAATGAGTGTGGTAATATGCAAGGGATGGATGTAAGGTATGATAATGAAGTGCATGCTCAGGATAATGTCAAGACCATAAATGAATCATTGACACTTCTTTTTTGAGAGCTCAGTAAAGTGGATGAATATAGGCTACTCCATCCAATCTCATGGGTAATCTTTCTTATTTTCTTACTGAATCTAACTTGAGTTATGAACAGAGTGTGTAACTGGAATACAAGAAAGTAAAACCTCAAGTTGAGCTTAACTCAAGCTGATTCAAAATAGAACAATCCTGACTATAAATATTTGTGTCTTTAATTAGGAAATAATTTTTTTATGTGAAAGTACAAAATAATTAGCATAAACTTATTTTAAAAAAACAACATAATTTCTGAAATATGAGTTTTATTCTACTATAAATATTAACCTTAAGTAAATAATAAAAAAAAGCAATTATTCATATAAAAATATTATTTATTATTACTATATATTTCAGTAATAAAATAGGAACATTAAAAATGTTGACAATATGTGAAGCTTTGTGTTGTGAAATGTAGTTTCTGTACCATAAGTCTACTGCACACTTACTCTTCTTCTGTTTTGTAATGGCCATGTCTCAAACTAAAACGATCTCGTAATGAGCCATTTAAAGTCATCACACAGTGAAGACATATATCATCAAGATTTAAGCTAATCTGTAATAGAGTTTAACAAAATAAAATTCAGTTTAAAATAACTATTTTAAAAAGGTAACATTTTCTATAATGTTGTTAGTTAATTTGCTTATTTTCAGAAACTTAATGTTGAATAGTTACTATCCCTTGAGATAAAATAAAGGTTCAAAATATAACAATAATATTATGATAGAACTTTCTTCTTGAGTTTTTACCTCAAAGAAAAAATAGATTACAATTTTAAAACTTTGTAAACTGCAGTAAACTATAAGAAAATCTTTACAAGGATCTAAAATGAAGTACTTTTAGAAAGACAACAACATATATCTTTTAGTACTTTAGAAGTCTTTCAGAAAGTAAAACTTATATATATTTTGCAGTACTTACATATCCAATTAAAACATCATGGTTAGACCACTTGAATAACTCAGGTTTATCACTTCGATCTCCACCTTTACACCAAACACACACATTTAGATAGTTATGGTTTGAATCAATGGAAAATATAAACTTCTGGTTCCACTTTGGATTCTAATCAAATAAAATAAAAAAGTATACAGAATGGTATCAAATGTCTGATAAAACATTTAAAACAGTTCAAGTAAAAACAAGATTAGACACAAATTCTGAGATCTGCTTATTTGCAAGGAATATTCAAAACAAGATTTTGTTTTGATTGTCCAAAGTAATAAAATTTAAAAGATTCATTAGGCGTTATAAAAAATGTTTTCTGTAAACTATTTTACATGTTTTGGATAGTCCAAACCTTCTGCTAGACAACTTGGGATGGCAGTGAGCAGGGTATGAACCCAGAACGATTGAGAAATTTTAATGACAGTCCAGCGCACAAAAATACCAGGATTTAATGGACAGAAGTAAAATGTTTGACCAATTAGCCACTAATTGACCAATTAGCCTCTTTAAGATGACAAAAGGATTGAAATTTAGCAGCCACCAAAAGGGGGAAAAGCTTTTAATATTTTTGTGTGTTCTGTCTGTCCATCTGTCATGTTTATGTAACAAAAACTAAATAGTGCTATTGAGTCTCTTGATTTCAGCATCTATGACCTCCTTCTGTCATGAATGGACCTTAGCAATGGTCAGAACAATGTTGCCCACACAGCAGTTCCCCTTCTCCATGCAGCCCATGCATCCAAAGGAACAGTAGGTGTCAATACAGTTTGGGATCAGTGGTGTTGCAGGTTCTGCCAGGGTGTAGCAAAGTGCTGCAATCTGCCTAAGGGTCATAAGCTCCTGATTTTTCCTCAGGGTTGACTCTTTAAACCTTTCCTGTCTGGGTATAGCTGCTAAGTAATAGAGATTCGGATTTATAGTTTTCCTTCTTAGTTGGGTAACCAGCCAGGGCTCCTGGAAAAAGTTTAATGGTTTTGCACATTCTCCTTACAGAGATAATAGTTCTATACAACCCAATATCTGAGCCACACATCAAGATCAGATGGACTTGTCAGAGTCAATTTGAGAGCATTTTATAGGTATTGGAGTGCTTATATTCATTTCCACTTCAAGTAAACAGGTGCAATGGCTACCTTTTGCTTTTAGAATTAAATATACTGTTACGTCTCTCCTACTCTCCAGGCTCTCTTCAAACTGCACCACACGACACAACGAACTTAAAGAACCTCACAACTCAGGGCTCCCAAGTATCAGTCAGTTTAATTTCAAATACATCGCAATTGGCAACAACATTAACACTGTCTTTTCAAAAACCTAGTCTTGCTCCGCCTGACTTCACACACTGTGCTGGTTCTCGCCTCGTACTGGTCACATTGCGAGGTAACATGAAGTGAAGTGATTCTGACACACTCGCTCTTATATAATGTCTCTACTAGCCTCGAACCTTCTTGACCACTCCAGTTGATCACTTTCGCTGTGACTTGCGTGACTTCAAATACATCGCAATTGGCAACAACATTAACACTGTCTTTTCAAAAACCTAGTCTTGCTCCGCCTGACTTCACACACTGTGCTGGTTCTCGCCTCGTACTGGTCACATTGCGAGGTAACATGAAGTGAAGTGATTCTGACACACTCGCTCTTATATAATGTCTCTACTAGCCTCGAACCTTCTTGACCACTCCAGTTGATCACTTTCGCTGTGACTTGCGTGCGTAATATTTACGACACTGGTCCTTGCCAAACTGGCGTGTACTGTCACTGGTCACGGTTCACCGCTCGTCCCGCGCTGGACTGTGGCGATTTGGGTAGGCTAAAAACACACAGCACTACCCCCATCTGTGTCACCACCAGGTTACAACAATACAAACAAACTTTTTTTGTTCTTTTTTAATACAAAAAAAAAACATTATTTTTAAAACAATGCTTAAAAGGTTTACATAATATTATATTAAGAATAATACTAAAGAGGTGTGCCAAAAGGTACCGAAAATAATTTTGCACAATTATTTTTCAAAAATATTTTAATAAAACTTATTATATTTATCAAAATGATCATTTTTTAAAAATAATTTCAATACTTCTTTTTTTTATGTTTTTATAGGACATAAGTTACTAATTATTTACCTAAAAAATATATGTATGTTTTAAAAATAAAAAATGCAAATGGTATGCACATATTTATATGGCTCCTTTTTGTCTCGGAAGGCAATGGATGCACCCAGATGAGTCACTGGTTTTGGTTTTGTCTTTATACACAAAAATTTAAGAGGTAGTACTATGTGTTTATTTTAAAACAGCATCCTTTGCATCTAATATCATAAAATTGTCTTTTTCTTTCTATGCCTGTTTATATTTATGCAATGTTCAAACTTACATACTTGTACATATCTACACAGGCAGGACTCTATGCATTCCTGTACAGTGATCATATGGATTCATACTTTAAATGTCAAATGTACATTTTGTATAAAGGAGACATAATTGTGCTAACTGATAGCTTGTAGTTTATAGTTTATGATTCCAAACATGACCATGACTTTTTTTACTCAAAGATGAACTAAATTCTTTATTTCATAATTACCATTATGATAAGTCACATATTCATCCTAAAAAAAGAAAAGCATTTTTGTGTATCTAATT
The DNA here is from genome assembly GCA_030265305.1 of Biomphalaria pfeifferi. Lineage (NCBI taxonomy): Eukaryota > Metazoa > Mollusca > Gastropoda > Planorbidae > Biomphalaria > Biomphalaria pfeifferi. The sequence goes on along the minus strand of JASAOG010000145.1, from coordinate 645,570 downwards.
TTACATTCATGTTTTTAGTGATCATAATATTAAAACCTGCTTTTGGACCTGTGTCGCTTAGGGGTCACCTATAAGTTTGTTTTACAATTTAGTAATGTTTTCATAATTGATTGAGAACTTACTTCTGATCCTTCTTTATATACAGTGTGTCTGACATTTGAATCTGTTTTATCTTCCTTTAAAAAAAATGCAAGTTTGCAATATAACTATCACAGAAGAAAACATTTATAGTATAAATAATATATCTTTTAAAATCTTAAAAATAAAAATAAAAACTATGCTACTCTAAAATGTAGAAAATAGGGCAGGTGATGTCATCTGTTTTTATGGCCAATGTGTGTCATGTGGTCAGTACAATGACTAACCACTTTACTTTCCCTAACTAATGTTAGGTACCCATTTGAGTTGGGTGGACTCAGGGGCACCCTTAAAATCATGACATTCAAAATCCTAGTCTTCACCAAGATTCAAACCCACTACCCCTCATTTCAAATATTAAGCATTTTACCACTCAGCCACCACACCACTATCTTTCCTTAGCTTAGAACATTTTCTATATAAAACAAAATTAATTAATTATAATTAATTGATTAAAAAGTTGTTACATTTTTTTAATAAGTTGTCATTGAGCCTGTATGCTAAATTTGATCACAAATGGATGAGTAGAAGTGGTAAAAATCTAAACGTACAGATACAGAGTGAGTTAATATAATCGTTAAAAATATGTTATTTTATAACCTTCACAGCAGTAACTGACAAGCGAGCCATCAAATCTTCAGTGCCTTTTTTCTCTGTTTCCTTAGAAACTAAATGCTGACTATGCCAGCTACTTGCTCTCTTTAAAAAAAAAGAAGGAAAACATAAAAACATTATCTTTTATTTATATATATTTTTTTTTTTACGATACATTAACTCTTTCTCTCCTAATCGACAATACCATAGTTGATTTTGACCTCATTAAATTAAATTAATGTTTAATTTTTTTATTATTAAATATATAAAAAGAGCATGCATTACCCTTTAATTCTATACCAAATACAACATTTTCTGATAACAAAACAACAATGCTATTGAAGCCCAATCATAACAGGGTAGTGAAATAGTAATGAGCAAATGAAGAATTCCTTCAAAACATGGAAAAATAATTACGGAGAGAAAGAGTTAAAAATGTATTTTTCTATTCAGCATTTCCTATTCACAGCACTAGAGAAATAGTGATTTATGTTTACTAACAATATACATAAATTGTTTTCTTCTTTAAGCAAATAATCTACACTTCACTAATTAATCTTGGCCCATCCAATGAAGCAGCATGCTAAGTGAACAATGCTTTATAGGCTTAGTCAACTTAGGCATCTTGCTAAAGCAATTTTGATATGAATTATGTATTAACAATTTTCCATTCATATACATAATTCATATACAAATGTGAAACTGTTGTTGTTTACATTTTTGTCACCATTTTTGGTTTTTATAAGAATGTATAATTCTGATAATAATTATGAAAATAAGTAATATTGTCCATATAAACAATTGAGATAAAATTTTTATTTTTTACTTAACTTCAACAATGTGTTGATCTATAAATTTATATTTATAGACATAAAGATGAAAAGTGTTTTATTTCTAAGGACAGCTCATGGAAATGGGATGAATGCCTGTGCATTAGCTGTGGTCGGAATGATGTCGCCCACACATCAGTTCCCCCCTCTCCACGTAGCTGATTTATCCAAAGGAACGGCAGTGCTGATACAGTTTGGGGTCAGCGGCATCCCAGGTTCTGCCAGAGTGTACCACTGGGTGCTGCAAACTGCCTTAGGGTTGCCAGCTCCTGATTTTTCCTCAGGGTTGACTCCCGGAGCCTTTCCCATGATTTGATATACTTAACCAAAAAGACAAAATGATATATAAAAAACCTAACATAGTCTTTAATATAACTGTAATTTAAAATGGGGCATGAAGACTGAGGGAAAAGTGCTTGGCTTCCGAATTGAAGGGTCTAAGGTTTTTTTTTATCAATATATTTTATTCGTTTTTTCATCAAATTACTACAAAGACCTAGTCAGAAATAAAGTTCCTTAACTTTTTTTTTTACCTTGGGACAAGGTTTTAGATTTGTATTCACCATATTTTTTGCTCCATAAGACACTCAGTACCATAAGATGCACCTAGGGTTTTAAAGATGTAAAATAAGAAATAAAATACTTTGAAATATTTTAAAGATTCAAAAGGTCACTGTTCTCTTATTTTACTCTCTCCATTTTTAAAAGAATAGTACATGTTAATCTTTCTTTATAGATATTTGTATAGGTCAGTGATCTTCAATCTTATTTTGAGTCCGTCCCCCCCCCCCCTTTTGTATAGTTTCTCTAAAAAAAAATGTGCCAGTGTCCCCCTCCCAGACACATGCTAATAGGACAAAATTACCTGTATGGTATATTCATATATATATATATATATATAAAAGAGCAATTCTTTGTAGATTTTCTGATAGTAATTAACAGATGGTTAATTTTAAAACTATTACTATTATAAAAAAAAATATGAAAAATAATGTGTGGATATTAGGGATAAGAAATACTCTCATTGTCATTAAATGTGTTCATTAGTTTTTTTTATCAAATGATTGAGGAGAGGTAGTTTTAATTTAAATTAAGTTTCCATATACTATGAATAAAAACATTTTTGAGTTGCTAACAAAAATGAGCCTAAGCTATTGGGAACCTTGTGCCTCATGCAGTTTGAAAGTATTAGAAATGTCAGGCTTTAAATTAGTCAAAGTAAGATGAAAGTCTTCTCTAGTGACTACATCTTTTTCTTTGCAAACTCATTAAGTTTGTTAGAGCAGTAAATCCATTTTCAACCATGTAGGGAAATGCTTAAAATATCAATTTCATTTAACTTAAAGTTTTGAGTATTTAGCAGGAACTTTTCACTGCCTCCTCTGTTAAAATTCATTTTTCTGATGACATTATTTTGTAATCCACACTTTCTTTCTGCAAATTAACTTGACCATCCACGATTTATCATTCATTTTTCAATTTTTATAACATTCTGGAAGAGAATTCCTCCTTAGCATTATTAGTTGAGTACTTTAGATATCAATGTCCTCAGGCAGTAAATGATTCATCAATAAAGCAAGTTCAGGGAGTTGCATAACTATTTTCTTGAAACATTATGATTAAAGCAATTTAACTTCTTGATGAAATAAGACAACAAATTGCATTGAATAAATTTGCTTCCTTGCACAGTAGGTTTATTGCCCAGAGAATCGCATGAAGTTTGCAGGACATGTTCTACAACAAAATGAACTACACATATCAAGAGTTGCGATGACATGGTGCCAATACGAGGAAAGTGCAAACAGGATTGTCCTTGTATAACGTGGCACCACACCTTCATGGAGGACCTCAGAACAGTGGACGCCAAGTGGGAGGAGGCTTTAGACATTGCCAATGACAATTCTTTATGGAGACAGCTTGCCGCCCAATGCGCCGAATGGCGGGAGGACCTAAGTATAAGTAAGTAAGGTTCATTTCATTCATTTTGTGATACATCACTGCCATGTAAAATAAATCTTTTACAATTTTTTTTTCAAGTCATGAATTCTGACTTTTTTTAATGTATTAAAGAGCTCAAAAAAATGAGCAAGACTATTCCTTTTCCAAAGCCAATGGACCTCAATACACAATAAGAGTGAACAAGTTGATCATCATTTGTTTCATACAAACTGTTGAAAGATGTGCTCCATTTTGGCATGTTTTTTATTTAATGAGATTTAAAGATGAATGAAATTTTGGGCTAAGATATTTAGCAAACGACATGTAGCCAGTGAATTGTAAACATTTGTTTTTTCTTTTTCATTGTCAATATTTTTACTGGGAAAAGCTTCAGAAGTCAACTCTCTCAAAAAATCTGTAGCCAGTGACCATTTGGCAGCTAGCAGCACACCCTGGAAAAACCTGCAATCCTGCTGATCAAAAACTGTATTGGGATTTCTGATCATTCCTTTGATCACATCAGCTGTAAAAAGAGGGGGTGGGGCTGCTGAGTGGGAAGTATAGTACCAACTATAGTTAATACCCAGGCTTTTATCACTTTTATGAACTATTTAAATGTTAGCTTTAAGGTTTTGAATATTAACATTTAACACCTGTACATACTTTTTTGTTTGTAAATAAAATAAACTGTAATTTAAAAAGCTTGTTTATTTAGCATATTTTAAATTGTTTACATGTGAAAAAACTTAAAATGAAAAATCTAGACACTGCCTGCTAGCAGTAAAAAAAAAAAAGTTTGAAATAGGTCGTAAAAGAAAGGTAATCCTGAACTTTGATGATTGTTTGTTTTCTTAAAATAGAAGCAAGTTAATTACAATTTGTGTATATTTGCTTCAATAGTACCAACTTTGAAGAAAATGTATTAAATTAAAAACTTTTTTTTTTCAAAGCAACCCCAGTTTCTTCTTTCATCTTAGTACCCTGTAACGCCTCTTTCATTCCACCCTTTTTCATAAAATGGCATCCCCCCAGGTGCATTTTCCCTAGCATTGAAGAGCACTGGTATAGGTAGTGGGAGAACAAAATCTGGTAACTAGAATATCAAAATCTTATTCTGCTCATATGTCAAGCAACATATTAGCTATGAATAGTGCAGGTTTTAGCCCCTATTAGAATCTAAAAGTAGTGCATCTTATGGTGCGAAAAATACAGTAACTGATATAGCATGAAATTTCAAGAGCATTCTTCCTTGATGGGTCATCACTATATTTTGTCTTTGTGTTTCAGAATTCTGGCTTGAACACTTGTTAACATATACCACAAGAAGGAAAACAAAAAAAAAACATTTTAGATACTTTTTTTAAAAAGACAATACCTCCTTTATGCATTGTTTTTCTCTTAAAATTAATGCATGTTAGATTTAAAAACATTTTTTTACCCTTCCCCTTTCTCCCTGAGAAAGAATCCTGGTTAAGCCCATGTATAGATCTAGTACACCTTTCAATATACTAATGTTAAGTATTTAGATCTAGACTTAGAAGACAATGCGGAAAATTTTCCAGAACATTAATTTATTAAACTCTTGAATCAATAAACCCTAACATTCTGTAATTCCCGAACGAGATAGTCCTTTCAAAACTGTTGTAGGATCTAGACCTAGATTTAGTTATCATTATGTACTAGATCTAGGTCATCATTTTTGTTTCTAATGTTCTTTATTTTTGTATGTTGCAAGCTGTTGTTTATGCTGCCATTGATTAGCTTTTAGGTCTAGTTTGATTAATTCTTACTATCGGGATTGTTTGGGTTTAGTTGAAGTTTAGAGTAATGTTTAATATGGTTTTCTTTTTTATTATTTTCTAGTTTTGTGTTTTATTTCATAATGAATAAAGTATGTTTTGGTATAGTCTAAATTAAATTTGTTTCATTATTTTTATTAGTTAGATTAGATTGGTTAAGATGTGTTGATTGGTTGCTCAGGTGACTCTTGGACCTTTGAGCTTAGACTGAGATGCACAGAACAAACCCACCCAGTAGCTTACCATCTGGCTACTGTTTAACTTCTTGTTAGCCGAAGCCTAAGGTCTGAAGATTAAGCAGAGTATTTTACTTGGAAAATGGTTATCAAACCCAGTTATGACCTGCATATTTTGCCACATCGATTGTAGGGATGGGTTTATTAATAGTCTTTTTGTCTCTGCCTGTCTTTGGAAAGGCCTCTTCTATGAGTCTCAAAAGTGTGTCCTGTAATGTTAGTGAGAGCTCTCCAACTCCCCTCCTTTCCTCTATGCCAGAAAGCAAAATGTAGCCTGATTTGATCTTTACAGCACTGTCCTCCTTTAAGATTATCTTATCTTATAAAATACAGATGTTACTTCAAAAAAAAAGATGATTATGTCCAAATCATGTCCCTAGGTCAATCAATGCATATTAATACATGACTTAAACTCTGCCAAGTTATTGGCTTTCCTGGCTGACCCATTTCAAGTTCTAATAGCACTAAGAAAGAAGGAGTATTTGTATAAGTTTGTCCTAGCATATGAGACAAAGAATGTGCCTTTAGCTTTGTGTCTTTCTAAGAATTTTATTAGGTTTTGTTTTTGTATTTAAAGATATATATATATATGGATTTAGTCCCCTTATTACATTTTGACATGTTTTTTCCTCCCACTTCTCATTCTCGGATCAAGTTGAAATTATGTATAATTATTCATAATCAATCATAGTCATAACCAATAAAAAAAATAACCAATAAATTAATCATTTAGTACTAATTAATTAATTTTGTTTTATATAGCAAAAGGGAGCAAAACCTGTAATTTTCAGATAAATGGCAATAATTAGCGTTTTTTCCCCTTAGATAAACGTTTTTTAAATTTTATTTTTTTCTATTACTTGTTAGTCTTCTTTCCTAAAGGGTCTCTAAATTTAATGATTTTATTATAGGTGTTACTCTTATCCAATGTGAATATTCATTACCTATTAATCTCATTGCTCTATTTTGTGTCTGTTCCAGTTTCTTAATGTATTCTTGAGTTGAGGGGTCCCATAAAGAGGATGCATATTCTATTATTGGCCTAACCAAGGTTAAATAACATTTTAGTTTTATTTTCATATTTGATTTGCAGAAATTTATTTTAATAAACCCTAATGCTTTGTTTGATTTTTTTAATTTTTTTATCATTATGGGGATTCCATGACAAGTTTTTCATTTATTATAACACCTACATATTTTGAGTTTTTAGTCTGTGTTACTGGTTTAACATGAATAAGATTAGTAGTTTTATTTTCTTTAGTTTTTTTTGTTGCTCTTAATAATTGATATTTTCTGGGTGGAAAGACATGCTCCAATTTGATTACCATTTCTTTAATTCATTAAATTCTCTGTGTAAACTTTCTGTATCTTGTATTGTTTTTATTATTTCATATATTATGCAATCATCTGCAAATAATCTGACTTTTGTTCATGAACTAATGCAATTGGGTAAATCATTTATGTAAATTAGAAATAGTAGTTGATAGTAGTTCCTTGAAGTATACCTGAGTTTACTATTATTGGTGTTGATTTAGTGCAATTTATTATTACAGTTTGTTCTTTCCGTATCAGAAAATCTTTAATCCACTGATGTAATGAACCATCAATGCCAAAATATTTAAATTTATCAGCAAGCTATGGTGGTGAACTTTGTCAAATGCCTTCAAAAAATCTAATACAATAGCATCTATTATCTCATAATTATCTAAACCTTTGGAAAAATAATCAATTAGTCCTATAAGTTGAGTTTTACATGATCTTTGTTTCCCAAGCCATGTTGGTATGGAGTAAGCACATTATGTTTGTCTTATTGGTTTATGATGCTTGCCAGAAAAGATTGCCTTTGCTATGTTATCATACCCCATTATGGGATAGGTGCCTAACCTAACACAGCTATCCATTATAGAACATGACTTTTGTTAGATCAAACATGTAACATTCTGCAGACCAAAGTTCACAAATTTAAAAATATCTGGCCTTCATTTGAGGTAATGAAGACACAGACATAGGAGTGGGGCAAACAAAGCTGCATGTATGCTAATGAAGGCTACATAGAGACATAAAAAAGTGTGCATATAATGAAGTGAAAGTATACTTTAGTTCAAACAGCTGTCTGTGAACTACTTGAAGTGACACAGCTAGTAGCTATATACAACATTTTGAACAACTTTCACAAATCACACATTGGAAGTTTGTATTTAGAATGGTATAAATGTCTTGAAAACATGTTTTCAATGTATTAAAATATTTGAGATATATAATGTAGTAGCATGACTCATATTTTATGTATTTAAAAACAAAATAGGAAAATTAAAATGATGATCAAATTCCATACAGAGTTAGCATAATAAAATATAATCAAAAGATACTTGATAGCAAATGAAACATAAGAAGAATAAGAGGCAAGTGTACAAAAAGAATTAATGGTATTCAGAGAACTGCAGGAAGCACAAAAGTAACATTCAGAGTGAAGCAGCAAAACATGGGTTGTCAATGAGGCCTAATGAAAAGGTGTGTATTACTTACTCTATTCAGACCTAAGAATTCTAGTGGGTTTTCATATTTATCCCTGTCTACTTGTAACCTGAGTCTGTTGACAGAAACAAAATCAATTTAACAGACAATAGCATCATTGTATTAGTGATAGTATTTATGAATAATGAAATCTATAATCAACTAAAAGTTAAGATTTATAGAAACATTTAGATAAAAAAAAGGTAAGACAATAAATGCTCCATTGGTGACAGTTGTTCTGTGTAAGCTTTGTCTTTAAGACAGATGATTGAAATTCTAAATGATGTGGTAGTTTCTATTCCTTTCTATTAGTCTCAAGTTCATGAGTAGGCACTGAGCTAGACTTGAACTTTGTTAACTACAAATAGTTGTAAAGAAAGATACTAAACCTTGTTAACTACAAATATCAATGGTTGTTTTGCTGTTAGTAAAAGATGGTAAATATTGTCTTTAGTTTAGATAGTGGCTAAATATAAAAATAATAATAATAAAAATAAGGCATTGCCTTTGATTTCAAAGACAAGGGATGAGTGTAATATTTCACAGGAACATGTAAACCCAGTTGCAAGCTTCTCAATGGGCCACATTTATATGTACCATTATCCGCCTGAGGTCTGTCTAGGTTTTCTTATCTGTCCCTGTCTTAAAGAATTTAAATCTCAAATGTGTGCCCTGCAAATTTTGTAACAGTTCTCCTGCTGCTTTCCTCTGTGCGAATCAGGCAAAATGGCACCTGAGTTAATCATTACAGTTTTCCTGGGAGGGGGGGGGGGGGCAACTCTGTTACTTCATCCTCACCAAGTAAGATAAACCTTTAGCATGAGGTCATCTGCTATACAGAATAAGTGTCCAACAAAGAGCAGATCTAATATATTATTATAAATAATAGTGGGATTAATTTTAATTTCAAAAACATCTTTAAAAAAAACAAAGCTTATCTAAGGGGATGAACTCAGCACTTACAACTATACCTCTCAATAGTGTAGAATTTATTTACCTTTTTCAATATCAAACAAAATAATTAATTGACTAATTTGTTAATTTTTAAAGTTGATTCATGTTTTGTTACGTACAATAAATAATTGCTCAAAGTTTCAACTTGATCTGAAAATGGATGTGGGAGAAATGTGTATACTGAAGGATTAATTTCCCATGTTGGTATAAAAAAATTAATTAATTTAAGGTAATTAACTGACTAATTGTTTAATTTTTTGTTATTGATTCATGTATTTTCTATGCCAATGAATAATTTTGCAAAGTGTGACAGAAATAATGTGTACAAACTTTTTATCAAAACAGAAACTTTGTAAAAATTATTCAAAAAGGACACAATTATAATTTTTTAATAACAAATGGACATTTAAAAAAATTGAACATACCTGTTGTCTTTGCCCCACTTAAGAACTTTTGAAGCTTGTTTTGCTGAAGTGATTTTAATATCATTGGCACCTATCAATATATCTCCCTGTAAGAAGAGAAACTACAAATAGTAATGTTTCTTTTATTATTTTATGAGCTTATACAAAAATTTCTACTTCAAGATTTTAAAAAGCAATTAATCATTTGGATTTTTTTTTTCAATCTCAAATAAACAATGTATCATGGTACAAGCACTTATTTAACTTAATTGTTTTCAATTTATATCTATATAAATGATTTTTAAATTATGTGTATTTTGTTCAATATGAAAGAATTAAAAATTACAAGGGCAAAGCCTCAAGCAACTTTTAGTCAGTATTTCCTATAACTACATTGTATACTCAAAAATAATAATTACAAATTGTGATAATACTGCTTGTTACATGTGCATGTCAACAAAATATAGATCCCAGTAATTCTGTGAAGTGATTTGCACTTACCTCCTTAACTCCAGCTATGTGTGCTGGAGTTCCAACACTGACTTCATCCACAATAACAACTGGCAAAAGCCTGTCCTCCCATATTTCCTGTAACAAAAATGAGAAGATTGACTTCAAAAACTAATTTGATGAATCAACAAGTCAACTAATTGTTACTTCACATTTCTAAACTCAGAATGCATTTGTTTTAAATATAGTCAATAAACTTTTTCCATTAAAATAATAATGAATTTACTTTAGAAAGAAAGAATGTTTAGACAAGAGTAAGACTTTCATGATCCTTATGGAAATTAGTTGTGATTACAATGAATCTTTTCTCATATAAAGACAACACAACAGAAACATACACATAAATACAACAGACACAACATAGAAAGTTCATTTAGCGACTACACACAGGCATCTTGGTCCTGATCATGTTTCCTGATCAACGAATGGTGGTGTCTGACTAAGTGAGGTACGAACGAGTTTTTGTATCCCTCTGTTTTGTTTTGATTGACAGTAGTCGCCCACTTTGAGACAACCTGACATAGTTCTGAAGGAGCGGGTGGCCGTTGTCTTCCAAGATTTTTTTGATTTTCCTTAGACACTTTTGTTCAAAAAGTTCCTTTAAATGTGGTAATGTTGTGTCATTTTTGATGCTCTTTTTATGATGGTTTCTAGACGGCGCAACAGTTTAGATGTTGCCTTGCCAACAAGTTATTCTGTTTGTTAGCAGATTTTGTGTAGTCGCGCCGTAAAAAGTATTAAGGATCTTCTTATTTAGTTTAAAGCTATTGAGTTTGCATAGAAAAAAAAGTCGCTGGGCTGTTTTCTTTGTCAGAGTTCCAAGATGGTCTTTCCATGAGAGATTGTTATTAACGATAACGTCTAGATATTTATATGCCTTCACTTGTTCTATAGATGCAGTGTTTATTTGCAGTTAATGTATAGTTTGTTTTTTCTCTCTCTGAAATCTATAATAAGTTCTTTAGTTTTTGTGACATTCAGTTCTAGAAAGTTGTCAGTGCACCAGTTCTCTCTTCTATCGAGCTTCGATACTGAGTTTCGTCTTCTGAAATAAGACCGACTATGGCAGTATCATCAGCGAATTTAATGAGTTTAACTGAGTCATAGATGCTTCTTATGTCATTAGTGTAAAGAATGTTCAGTACAGGAGAAAGTACACAACCTTGTGGAGCACCCGTACATAGTACTCGAGTTGACGATTTAGTGTTGTTGACTTTAACATACTGAGGACGTTGGGTTAAAAAGTTTAGAACCCATGCTTGTATGTAAGGGCTGACATTTAAGTTACTCAGTTTGTTTATCATTAGATGTGGCTGTATGGTATTGAAAGCCGAGGAGAAATCTACAAAGAGGACGTGCATATGTTTTGGGTGTATCGAGATGCTTATAAAGCTGGTCCATAAGTTCCCCTTAGCTGCCTTATATGCAAATTGGTGAGGGTCTAGGCTGTTATTGACTTTTGCTACAAGTTGTTTAAGCACATATTTTTCAAAACATTTCATAACTATAGATGTTAGTGCTACTGGGCGGAAATCCTTTAAGCTATCTATTTTTGGATTCTTTGGTACTGGTACTGGTACAATATCCAGTTTTCCAGATGTGTGGAATTACACACGTTTGCAACGAGTAGTTAAAGATGTGAGAGAAGATGAAAGAGATTTGTTCTGCACAAAGCTTGACCAGCTTGCCACTAATTTTATCTGGTCCAGAAGGTTTTGTTGCGTCTACTTTTTTAAATAACAAGGTCACCTCATCTTCAGTTACAAAATTGACGTAAGGTTCTTGTTTTTCTTTGGTCAGAGTGTTTAAAATTTCTTATACACAGTTCATGAGAACTACAGTCATTGATCTTGCCAACACCATGAGGTCCCAAAACATTTTGGCCACGCACCTTTTCAGCACCAACTTGGGCATTAAAATCTCCATTAATATAGAGGTGCTCAGACTTTGAGATGTTTCTAATTACATCCTCCAAAGCTTGGCAAAATCTGTATTAGTCTCCTTATAATGCAGAAAGGGTTGGTGAGTAGACTAATAATATTAACTTTACCTTGCGAGGAGGCAAGTTTATGTGTGCTACCCTTTCATTGCATATGGGGTACATAGCAATGCAGGGGACAAGACTGTTTCTAATTATGACACCATGTATTCTGGGGGTTTGTTTTGGTTTTCCTTGCCAATAGAACGTACAGTTGCTTTCTGTAAGAGATACACAGTCAGACAGTCTGATTTCTTGTAGACAGGCCTCATCAACGCTTATTCTGTTTTCACTGTCGATGATAGCAGTTTGTTTCATGTTAGTGACTAGTTCAGGATCAGTATTGAAGCCAGGACATATTGTCTGTATGTTCCAGCTTGAGGGTTTTCTTTTGATTGTATTGGCAGGTGCAGGTGTGCAACTTGCTTTTTTATTTTGTCTTAGCACCAAGCAACCAGTGGTGTGGCAAGCTGTAACAGGATAGCCCTTTATTGTCCAAGGGCTGCTCAGCTTAAGGCAGGCAGTAGCTATCCAGTGAGGCTGAAAAGCCCTTCCTACTGCAGAGAGTGGTCCCTGGCATTCCAGTTTACACCAATCAGCTTGAAACTTATCACCGGTAACTCTCCATGTTTTTTTCAGAGACATTACCTGTCAGAGATGGAATGACCTCTCCATTGCTGGGGGAAAGCCTGGGAGATAAATTTGTGAGTGCTGGGCTGCCCACACAACAACATTCTCCTCTCCTCCATACTGACCAGGTCCAAAGGGATGGAAAACCATCACAATTCGGGGTCCAGTGGCTGCAAGTGCTGAGTTTGCCAGAGAGCAGTAGTCTTACCACAGTCTTCCCGACTAAGGGGCTCCAAAACAAGATTTTTTATTAGGGTTTATTCCCTTGGCCTTGGATCTTACAGGGACACACACAAGGCAGTGTGGCTATTAACCTATAGCTAGGGGTTTGGTTTGGGGGAAGCAGGGCATGTCCACATGCCAATGGGCCACGACTTCCTCACATCTTGGGTATATCTGATACATCTCAACTCTTGGCATTTATTCATGACACAGCAATTTTGAGTTAGTGGCTTGGAGAAGCATGTATATAAAGACCTGTTCAAGAAGTTTAACCATTAAATTAATGGAAGCACTAGATCCACAAGTTTCCGGTTTAAATAATTTCTTTTTTGTATCTTTTTAGTGATGTGGCCCGTGACACGAGTGTCAGAATTTAAAATGGCCTGCTGGCTGGATAAGGTTGGACATCACTGGTCTAGGAAGACAACAATGTAACTATCTACAAGCAGCATGTAACTGTCTAGAAGCTGGATGTAACTGTCTAGAAACTGGATGTAACTGTCTAGAAGCTGGATGTAACTGTCGAAAAGCTGGATGTAACTATCTATAAGCTGGATGTAACTGTCTAGAAGCAGGATGTTACTGTTTAGAAGCTGGATGTAACTGTCTAAAAGCTGGATGTAACTGTCTAGAAGCTGGATGTAACTGTCTAGAAGCAGGATGTAACTATCTATAAGCTGGATGTAACTGTCTAGAAGCAGGATGTAACTGTCTATAAGCTGGATGTAACTGTCTAGAAGCAGGATGTAACTGTCTAGAAGCTGGATGTAACTGTCGAAAAGCTGGATGTAACTATCTATAAGCTGGATGTAACTGTATAGAAACTGGATGTAACTGTCTAGAAACTGGATGTGACTGTCTAGAAACTGGATGTAAATGTCTAGAAAGACAATGTAAGAGTTCCATAACAATTAATGCACCAGACAAGTCGTTCATCTAACAAATCATTCGCTCAACAAATTGTTCATAACAACTGGTTCACACATAACTTGTGCAATGATCACTGGTCACTGACATTTCGTTTATGTCAAATGGTTCACACAACAAATAGCTCACTGACAATTGGTTCACAGACAATTAGTTCAGTGACATTTTGTTCACTCGAGAGTAACATATTATCTTCACATGTTTAATTTATTTCCATTAGTAGTTGACTAAGATGTCTAACATGAGAGAAAATATGTTTACAGATTGGCAAGTTGAGAATGTACTCTTGAAATATACAGCAGTCAAAATACACATGGCTTTACAGATATCAATTTATCTAACAAATAGGCTTACATCTTTGACTAGCATGCCAACAGCACTGTCATGACCTGACTTAATCAATTCAATAGTCAAAAGTTTTTGAGAAATTCTTTTTTCTGACAGTATCTGTTTCCATGGTTTCTTATCTGTAATACATAAGAATCATTTAGTTTGATCACACACTAAGCTTATACATAGCTGTTCTTACTCTCTAAAATTAAGAATGTCTTTTATCTCAGATGGCAATGTATTCAACATAAGAAAAACAGAGGTCATGTTAAGAAAATCTCCCAATAGAGTTTAACAGGGCCCACAAATTACCGTAAATGGCCTATTGAGAGTATCATACCAAATTACCAATGACTGTCAAGATAAATATAAAACGATTGCTTTTAAGTCAGCAGGGGGCACGTGGTAGAATGGTTAGGTGCTTGGCTTCTGAACCTGAGGTCCTGGGTTCCAATCCCAGTGAAGACTGGGATTTTGAATTTCGGGATTTTTAGGGCACCCCTGAGTCCATCCAACTCTAATGGGTACCTGACTTTAGTTGGGGAAAGTAAAGGCAGTTGGTCGTTGTGCTGGCCACATAACACCCTGCTCGTTAACCGTTGGCCAAGGAAACAGATGACCTTAACATCATCTGCCCCATAGATTGCAAGGTCTGAAAAGTATACTTTACTTAAAGTCAGCATTTCTTTCAGTCACCTAAAAATAATCCCCTATGGAGGTTCATAATAATGCCTAAGGCAACTTTTTTCTGCAAGTTTAAAGGAGAACAGTGCTTCATTACACCCTACCTAAAAGCTTTAAAGTACCAACTCGATGTCACTGGCATAGAAGAAGATAATAGGCAGCAAATGGATTCCCAGAGACAGCTGGAGAGCTCTTGTAGTATTAACTTATTGAATTAGGTATATACCTACCTACTGACAAAACACAGTAGAGCCTTGAGTTTCTGGCCAAGAATGACAATCGAGTGCACTCAACCACAGTCACTTCTAAAATGCCACAACCAATATCTGTTCCATGTAACTGAAGCCGCTGAACAGATTCTTTTGCAAGATCAATAGATGGAGGGAAAAATGGTTTGAATCTCATCTTGTACATAGGTAATGTATGTTTTTTACGCACAATTCTCTTGATCTGTAGTAATAATAAAAGAAAATTAATCTAGATTACTGTGTTCAATTATTCTTTCTTGCATTTAATTAATTTCTTGTTTTTGTAAATTTTGAAGCTGTCAAAGTTTCTTATCAAGATCAACAGGCCTAGATTACTAATTCCGAGAATTTATATGAATCGAGAATTTAGCCTAATTGCTAATGAGAGTTTCATAGATGGGAACAACGCTCATAAACATATTTGCTTCAATCAAATAATCAAGTAGTGTAAACTGGAGAAGATAATCGGTTAACATAAATAGGTTAAGATCAATCCTGGTCATACTAAGTTTCAAACCTGGGACATTTAGCTAGGTATATAAATGCTCTATCAATTTTACATTATGTTTCTGGTTACTAATAAAACGTATCTGATAACAGAGAATAGTGCTACAAAAATTTTGAATATACTTTGTGTACCCAACTTAAACATAGATAGAGAAACTTTTGATGAAAACTTAATTTGAATAATTGACTTAGAGCTGCATCCAAAATGCAGATAGTGTGCACGATCCAGTGCAATAGGCAAGACTTAAATACAATGTCTTAAGTGTTAACAATTTCCAGCCAGAAAGAAAAGCTGAAAAAAATATGGGGGAAGCAAACTACTCTAACTACTATGTGTGTGTTTTCATCTCATCATTCTCCATAGTAAATAAATATCCTCATCCACCCTGATTTGCTTTAATTGACTGCTCACATTTAAAACAATAGGTGCGGGAAGGGAAATTGGGTATTTCAAAGGATGGGGAAGGATAACCATCACAGTTACAGTCTGTAATTGATGTTGCCTGACATCACTGAGACAGAAAAATGCATTAAAAGCCTAGTTTAAAAATCACAAATTGTCGACAGAAGCCAACAAGACAATGAGAGTTGAAAACAGAAAGGAAGACTAAGTTCTGTGCTATAGTTCCAGAAGTTATGCAAAGATGGAGATCTGAATAGAAATGGAAAGATGGTCTGAGAGATGCAATGAGAGTTGATTTTGTAGAGTACAAAAATGAAGTGAAGATTGAGTGGATGTATAACATAGTTTAAGAATTGGATGATAGCTAAACATCTGAAAAGAAAATACAAACAAAGAAAAATTAAGCAAAAAACCAAGTGACATTGATGAAGATGATGTGAGCTTTTGTAATAGTATTGCTAACATACAGGACAAAAAGTTGACTTCCATTGTGGTGATGTTTTTGAAGACACAATATGCTTCATGCGTATCAACAATGTGGTAGATTAACCTGATATGAGCCAGAGAAGGGCACTATCATCAAAGAGCACCTCAGTGAGCAAGATTGATATGGCCTGCATCCAAGACTATTCCAACAAGGAGAACTCAAAGACCATCTCTGAGACAACATCTTTAATGTCACTGCATGACATGTAAAGCCCCTATAGCTTGGGAGATCAATGACTATTAAAAAGCCAGCAATGTCACTTTTGTAAACTGATTGTCAGAGTTTCTTACTTTTAAAGAATCAGGTAGGTGGTGATGATAAACCATGAACTCAACTCTCAAATCAATGGCTTGAATAGATGAACAAATACAACAGAGAGAGCTGACCACAGCAACAAGTTTGATGACCAACACAAAACATGACACTCTCTCTATATATATTTCCACAAGTTAAGTGGCTAATAATTGAAGTGACAACCACATTGCCTCAAGGTCAAATGTAGGAAAGGAAAAAAATTGAGAGAGAAATTTGGCTTTCCAGCATGTAGCCAGTTGATTGTTTCTCCCATACCAGCAACAATAGACATCCAGTAATAATGTTTTGAGGTAGTCTCTGTTCAGGGCTGTGGTATTTACTTTGACTCAATTTCATTGATTTGCTTGTCTAGATTTTTAACATCAGCTATTGAAACAGCTAAAAGTTTTTAGGTTTCACTTCTAGTAAAGGGTTTTATAGAAGAAAAAAAATGTTCAAACTAATTTCTAGAGCTTTCCTTCAGCACTTACTTGACTGGCAATAATATTTTTTAATTTAGGCATACTTCTTCCATCTAATTGTGCAGTTACTTCTAATTCTATTTCTGGTTCCTGAAAATACAATTAAACATTTAGAATGCTCACAATAGGTTGTTATGGAAAAGGAAATACTACTTTTATAAATATTTGGAAATTTAAGTTATACTGCCATCTAAGGGACAGCATAACTCAAAATCAAAAAGAGTAAATGGATCAAATCAGATTACGCCATACACAAACCAACAAACAATATGGCAAGCTAGCATGGTCTTGTGGTGCATATTCTGGGTTGTCATATTAATGGTTCTGAAACTGAAACCTGCTTCCTGCCATCCCCTACCTTGCTGGGAGGCATTGGACTATGATGTAATAATTTTTAATTCTGAAGAAACATGTACAATGTACAACAGAATAACTTCACAAAATCAAAACTTATAAAGAATTACTAGGAACATATTTTGATGATAAAACCAATTGTATTACATTGATGATCAATTTTTAGATTTATTTCACCCACATACTGTAAATGGCTAATTTTTATGATACAACAATGTTTAACAGTTCAACTATATTGATTAAATGGATAATTTTTTTAACATTTAAGTAATATGATAAACATTTCATTATCAATTTTTTAAAATTGTTAAGCTAAAAGTAACAATTTAATGATAATAACAAATTATGAAGACTATTTTATAAAGGCAACTAACCTCATAGAAAGACACTGACCAATGTGTGTATGGTACATTGGTAAACTGAAGCCTGGCTACACCTCGGATTTTGACAACTTTGATCGATATATAAGCTGTAGTCGCCAAAGGCAGGGCTGCATCAATGGCAATTTTCAGCCCTCCATCATAAACCAAGTGAGCTTTCAAATCTAATGTCTAGTTAAGTCAAAGTAAAGACAATTATCTAATGATAAAATGATGTCATTAAGATTAAAATACAGTGCATTTTTTTAATTTTAAAGCTATCACAAGAGATATGTTTTTAATTAATAAATATTCATGATATATATGGTTGTAACTCTGCACCAACAATATTCATCAAGTGCACCAGCACACCTTTTAGAACTGGGCCAAACAGATGGTGAGAAAAGCTGGTGATAGCTGATTTCCCCAAAGTGAAAGAACTTTTAGAACTAGGCCAAACAGATGGTGAGAAAAGCTGGTGATAGCTGATTTCCCCAAAGTGAAAGAACTTTTAGAACTAGGCCAAACAGATGGTGAGAAAAGCTGGTGATAACTGATTTCCTCAAAATGAAAGAACTTTTAGAACCGGGCCAAATAGATGGTGAGAAAAGCTGGTGATAGCTGATTTCCCCAAAGTGAAAGATGAGAAATAACATCTTCTATCCAGCAGAGTGAAAAAGTAAAAGGGAAAAGTTTGTTTTGTTCTGAACAAGAAGGGACCATTGCCAGTGGACAGGCTGGTAGAGTGGTGAGGGACTAGTACATACAGAAGTACTTTAAGGAATTGTCAAGAAGATATATGATGTAATGGAAGGTCAATCTACAGAAGTGGAAGGTCAATCTAGAGAAGTGGAAGACAAATGTTTCAACGGATCTGTAACCCCATGGCAGTGGCAATACCTGTGCAACAGAAGTGGCTTTTGCAAACTGCATCACAGCATGAAAAAAAAGCAAGGTTTGTTGTTTTTGTCATCTCAGTCATACTGACTGTAAATAAACATCCTTCTCTTTTCTGACTTGCTTTCATGAGTTGTTTGCTAAACATTTACAATATATATATATTTTTTTTAATGTAAAATACATGTATCCTTGTAAGCCTTAAAAGGAAAAAAGGCACAACAGACTTCAGAAAGAGACATCTGGAGAGTTTGAAAGAAGATTACTGAACATACATATAATGTTAGACCAAAAGAAAATCTAAGGCTTAAAAACACCCTCAGAAGAAAATGTTTCTGTCGAGTCAACTGTCACAGCTATTCCTTAATCAATTTGCCTTAATAATAATTCTATAATCTTAAGCCTTAATAATAATTCTATAATCTTAAACTCACACGTATAATGTCATCTTGAACATCAACATTCTCTACTGTCATAGCCATAATTACAGGAAACTTATCTCCAAGATGAAAATCTCTTAGCTGAAAAAATCCATAAAAATTATTTTGCTATTGGCTGAGAGAATACTTCTTGTCTACAACTCGTACAAACAATTTGAACATGTAATTTGATAGTCCTTACAAAAAGTTCATCCATAAAAACTCCACTTTTACTTTTTAGCAGCTCCTCAAACTCTACTTGTATTTTCTTTGTGATCAACCTACCAAGAAACAATAATAACACTTGATAGTAAAAATCAGAGGATAAAACAATCTCTTAATATATTATCATTTCATCCAAACAAAAATATGAAACAAAAACCTTGTATAATTTACAATAAATAAGAAATTTTGTGAAAATTATGAACAGTTTTCTAGTCTAAACTTAAGAGGCAAGGTAATCAAGACATATCTATAAAGAATTACCTTCTCACATTCAATGAATCCTTAAGCTCATGAAAAAGAAACTGAAAAAAAAAATTTAACCATATACAGTCTTCTTTTTGCTTTAGATTGGGCTGTGTTATTCTTGATTTCAATACCTGAAAAGAAAATGTTTTATGCTATATAAAAATGAGATGATTTTAAAATACTGTATAAGTTACAGTGGAAAATGTCAACACTCAAAATACTAGCTTTTTTTCTAATTCAACAAACATTAGGTGATCAACTACAAACTCTAGTGGCCCCTATAATAAAAATAAGGCTTGTCTTTAAGTCCAAAGATTAATGAGGAATGCAGTATTTCTCATGGCTATGTGGCCCCAGCTGCAACCTACATATTTTGCCATATCTGAAGCAGGCATAACTAATGTCCACCAGTGGTCAATTTAGATTTTCTTTTCGCTGTTAACGCCTGACGTCGGCAGCGGATTTTCTTTTAGTCTCAAATGTGTATCCTGCAACCTTTGTAAGTGGCCTCCAGCTGTCTCATTCTGAAGCTGCCTGCAACCAGGTGCAGGAAAAAGACAGGTTCTATTATTTTCAGCATAGTTATCAGATGCTATGAATTACAAATTATCAATAACTACAATCCTACATTCCTCCATATAGTAAGTACATTTAAAGCATGATTGCTGCAATCCTTCACACCTAATTCACAAAGTACTGCTTGTCGTCTGTCTAAATACAGCTAGCATTAACAGTGCATAGTTTTCTAGATTGAGAAAAAAATATGGACGAATTGGAAATCTTTTCCAACCCTCATCAAGGTACCTTGTATGAGAGAAAATAGATGGGTGAATAGGGAAACATAAACTCTAGTGAGCTTCTACAGTATGAGTGCATAAAAAAAAACATTGCACGCAGTATGTCAGAAAGAAAGACTCTGTAATCATTATCCCATCAATCCTCAAAATTTGTTCCTGGAGTTTCATGCTGTTGTAGTGGTTTTCTCAATGCTAATTGCAGTACATTGTAGGAATATGAGACTCCCCCATGAGACTCCAGCCTTTCCATGACAGAGTAACCGGGAAATCTCTCAAGGAGCAGAGACCCCTCAAAACATGTGATCAGAGGACTTGGTAAAGAGTCAATATAATATTCCTGGGGAGACCTGGCATTTTACTGAGATTGGAGATTTAGAGCTTACTTTTTTCTCAGAGTAAGCAGAGTACGTCTAAACAAAATTTTGAATAAAAAAGGATGGTACAGGCCAATATTGAAATGAATTCTTCCAATATAGCATAATATTTATTCTAGTAAAAGTTGCAGATCAAATTATGTCTAATAAAGAAAGAGGCAGCACTGGCCAATACTATTATGTGAGAACATTGGCAAATGTACATCTGTTATGGGAGTGATCATCTGTATATTAAGTAAAACATCTTATAGCTGAGCTTTTTATTTATTGTTAAACAAAAGCTGTCAACATAACGATGTACAACAGTATAGGCAGTTATAACATTCTAATGCAAGAAAGTTTAGAAGAAGTCTTTAAATGCCTTCATTAAAATGTTTTGAGTGGATATTGTTGCAGATACCTCTTGCAAAACAGTATGCATTTTAAAGGTCTTAGAACATGAGAAGACTTTTAAAATATGTTAATGTTTAACATTGATAATAATGTCATTTTACTTAGTTATAATAAAAAATGACCATTTTTGCTATTCTGGCTCCATCATATCCATGATGCTCTACTGGATAAAGACATTAACATAAGGATAGCCAAAGCAATGGGCAACATATCACGGTTGCAGAAAAGAGTGTGGGACAACATATTTCTGATTAACAATACTAAAGCCTTAGTCTAATGGACCTGTGTGATGAGCATTTTGCTATACAGAAGTGAAACATGGTCAACCTACTCATGGCAGGAAAAAAAGCTGAATGTCTTCCAATTCAATGCCTAAAGGAGATCTTTAAAATAAGGTGGTAAGATAAAATAACCAATGAGGAAGTGCTACGAAGAGCAGGTTGCCTGGACATCCGCTGTGCTATCAGCAGAAGATGCCCTGGTTGGCTTGGCCATGTTTGTAGAACACCAGTAGGTCGACTTCCACAAGACATCCTGTATGCTAACAGAAGGCAGAAGAACCGCTGGTCACCCACTTTTACCATATAAGTATGCAAACACGACATGAAGCTCTTCAAAATCGACACTAGCAGATGGGAAAAAGTAGCACTGGAGAGATCCACGTGGAGAGAGAGCATAAAGAAAGGGTCTTGGATTGCAAATGTCATACACAACACCAGCAAAAAGAAGAGTGAAAATGCAATGGCGCCTGGTGATTACATATGCCCAACCTGTGACCACTGCTGTATATCAAGGATTAGCCTCTTTAGTCACACAAGAAGTTGCAAAGGGAAAAGATCATCTCTCGAGACATAAAATGCACAGACAGAATCAAAAACGGATGGACAACTACAATGAAAAACTGGTCGCCCCCACCTCCGTTACATAGATGTAATAAAACGTGACCTCAAATCAGTGAACATCAATACTGACAATTGGGAAGACATAGCTCTAGACCGCAACAGATGGAGAGAGACAGTGACCAAGAAAGCTATGGACAGTGAAAGTACATGGGTCTCAGCTCAGAAAGAAAAACGTACAATCCGAAAAACGGCCAGCTCCTCTACCACTGAAGCAAAAGCCACCTTTATCTGTACTATCTGTGGATGGAAGTGTCTCTCCAAAATAGGGCTCCACAGCCACATGAGGAAGTGTGCTCTGAGATGAACCATAGTCGTTCTACGACTGAAGGAGGCCAATGATGATGAATTACATATATTCTTAGAAACTAAAGCCACCCTGCAACACAATCTAAACACTATTCATAAGAATTGATTTTCAGTGTGTTTTTATCAGTTTCAAAATCAATGAAATGGCCTCAGGTATTTAGACATGTGATCATATTAAATCTTCTTCTTCCTTGTTCTCATTATTATGTTGGAGCGTTCAGATGACTAGACCAATATATGAGATGAACCATGAAGTGATTTCAGGGAGCTCTCCTTAAAGTTTTCTTTCTTTAGGGATGTTTTGGGGCCAGTGTCTTGTTCGGCCTGTTGGTAAAGAATGCAGTTTGAAGGACATGGTCAGAATTTTTTGGTGACACTCCACATGGGCAGATTTCAATTTTGATTTATTAAAGAAAAAATTTTTAATCAACAGATAAACATAACTTATTTTTAAAATTCTTGATAAAACAAACTATTTAAACTGATAAATATTTATATAGCTGTTGTTAAAACTTTTCTAATATACTGGTTCTCTATTATATTGTTACATTTTAAAACTAATATTTTGATTAACCTCTGTAGTTACCTCTGGCAGTACAGCACGTGGACGTTCACATGTAGGTGGTGGAAGGACAGAAGACCATTTATATATATAATACAATGCTAAAGACTCTGCCAAAAACATAACTGTCATTCCCATTAAAAAGGCTACCAGAGCCAGCACCATCCTGTCCATCATAAATTCCATATACTGCTGTATAAACATCAAGAAGTAGTAGATTGGAGGAAAAAAATAAACAGACTCAAAAGTGGATGTAACCCAGGTACTGTTTAAGGCAGCTGTCATCCAGGAGTTGCTTGTTAGCCTGTTAAAAATCTCAGTCAAGTTGTCCATTCTTCTTTTATGGCTGGTGATTAGTTCCATACAAACAGAATATTTGTAGACAAGCTCTTCATGCTTTAGTTTGGCGAATAGATTGATATGACCAGACTACAGCTGGTCTAGCCCAGTTAAGTCATTACCTAAAAGTAAACAGTAGAAATTATTCATGAGTTTATCAAATTTAACCTGCAAAAAAAAAAAAAAGTCTATTAAAGCATCTCTTTATTTCAGAAAATAAATAAAATGTACAAACCAAAATGCATAAGCCTAGCAATATTTTGTGTTCACTAATAGATGTATTTAAAATAAATATTTAAAAGAATTTACATACACTATAAACCTCAAACTAATATTGCAAACTAACATGTGTTTTCCATTCTCCATCTGTATAATTTAATGTGCAGTAAACACATAGATTGTATAGATTTAATAACAGCTGCTGCACTTGGAATGTTCAGGCAACATGTTCAATACTGTGAACAATTATAAATATAGGACTGCAAACTATATTAGTTTATTTTGTTTTAATGTCTGCAATTGTTATGTGGACAATATTTTTCTGTGGTTAACTAGATCTTGTCTTTTTTGCAAACGTACTAGCATCGGTTTTAGTGTCTTATTCGCACTAGGTCAGGGGCATAAAAACAGAATCATTTAAACTTAACTTTTTGACTTCAATAATAATTTAGATTTATGAAAGAAAAGCTATTGTAATTTTTAATCGAAGGGAAAAAAAAGAGGAACAAAATTCTAAATACTCCTAGTAAGATCATTTGCAACAAACATTTAGAAAAATGTTAAGCTCCCTTATCAGACCTTGCGATCTATAGGACAGATGATGTAAAAGGCATCTATATCTTTGGCATGCGCTTAAAGAGCAGATGACCTTAACACCATCTACCCTGTAGAGCGCAAGGTCTGGAATAGGTACTTTACTTTTTTTTCCATTCGGAAACCTATTCAAGAAAAGCTTTTATGATAAAGCTAATACAATTTTAAATAAAAGCCAAATATTAAAAAATACTTTAGTAATAAAAAACAAAGCTTATCTAAGAGAAAGAAATCCACATTTACAAATATATACATCTCAATAACGTAGAAATTATTATATCATACAAAAAAATTAACTACCAATAATTAATTGTCTAATTGGTTAATTTTTAAAATTGATTCATATTTTGTTAAGCACAATAAACAATTGTGGAAAGTTTCAACTTGATCCAAGAAAGGGTGAGGGAGAAATAAAGTGTACAATCATCTAAGTTAGTACTGAAGGATTAATTTCCCTTGTTTGTATCAAACAAAATAATTAATTACCAGTAATTAATAGACTAATAGGTAAATTTGTTTATCAATTCTTTTTTTGTTAGGTACAATGAAGGAATGTTAGAGGTGAGGTTTTATTTTGTATAAGTTGTAGGTTAGAGGAATTTCCTCTATTTCTTTACCACACTAACATTCCTTCATACAGCACACAACACGACCAGCAGACCTGACCTAACTTTTATATCAACTGATAGTATTGACATTTCTAAACTAACATTTCTTGAAGACATAGGCCTATACTTCTTATTGTAGGATTACCAAGTAGATACCAACCACACAAAAAAACTAGATGGAATTATAAAATAGTTAACTGAGACAAATGTTAACACAACCTACGCAGCTAGAGTCTCTAGCATCTTAGAAGCATTGAAAAATCACATCCCTTGAGGCCAAGTTAGGAAATACAAGACTTTTTGGACACCAGATTTAGATAAACTAGTAAAAGAAAGAAATATAGCCAGGAAGACCAAAAAAAATAAACATAGAGAAAATAAGACAAACTACAACAAATTGACTGCACTTATTAGGTAAAAAATTAAAACAGAAAAAAAAGAAAAGGGGATCACAACTAGTGAGCAATTAGATCTAAACATGGATGGTTGAACACCCTGGAGCTAGCAGGAAAGAAACAAACAAGCAAAAGAAAAAAATTCTTTTTTAAAAATAAACTTTATTAAAGGGAAAGAACCACTAATTTCTGATGGCATGCTTTAGCTCACTTTTTGCTATACCAACAAAATTCATTAATTACTACTAATTCATTAGCTTCTTGGTATATTTTGTATTGATTTGTGTATTGATATCAACTATGAATAATTATGTAAAATTTCAAAAATGATTTGAGAATGTGAAGAGGGTGAAATAAGTGATAAAACGTGATATGGGCAATAAATCCATATCTACATCCACATCTCTCATTAGGAAGCATTTATTCCCTTTTTTTTTATCTCAAACAATATAACTAATTACCAATAATTAATTAATTATTTTTTTGCTTTTTTATTTGTCAGTTTCATAAATAATTGTGCAAAGTTTCAAATTGATCAGAGAATGGGAAATGGGAGAAAAAACATGTTCAAACTTTTGACCAGACAGAGAGAGTTGATATAAGCTTTGTAATAGCAAACCCCCCAGCCTATAAAATGCTCTGAGGACATAATGGTAAGAAACCTAAAAAAAAAAGCCAAAATCTTCAAAAAGAAAAACTGTTGTAACTCCAGTTGCAGACTGATAGCGTTAACGTGTGCGCGACTTACTGACACACGTGACTTAGGCGAAACACACAGGTCAATGAACAAGGGACAGTACATGCAGATATGACCTGTGTTATGGTCAGGTAATAGTAAGACTAGTGACTAGTAGTGTTTAGTAGGCAGTTCTGTTAAAGCATTTGAAGTTAGTGTAGCCAATTATGTAGTATTGGCTGTTTTGTAGATGTAGTTTATAAAACCGCCACATTGTTATTTGAAACTTTTGTTGACAAGATCTTGTATTAGATGTGCTGACTGAGCAGTATCTAAAGAAGGCCTGATAGAGAAGATTGTAACACTGGTGTCAGAAGTGAGATTTCTTATGGCTTCTGTAAAACTGCTTGATGAACTTGATCTAAAGAATTGAAACAAGAACTTCGGTGTCATGGACTGAAATGCTTTGGAAAAACAACGAAAGTCTTAAAGAATGCCTTCAACAAGATTCGCTGAACAAAGATAAAGATCCAGACTCGTATCTGTTTGAAGTACAACCAGATATCAGAGAGATCATGAGCACTGTGAAAGAACAGATGAACTCATTCCAGGTACAGTTGGGTATGAAGCTGGTAGAGGTCAACCAGCAGTTCTGTCCCATGATTAGACAGATAGGTACCAGAACCTTGCTGAACAAGACAGATGAAATGTTTAGTGCTATGATGAACAAGGCAGATGAAACGTTTGGTACCCTAATAAACAAGTCAGCTGAAAAGTTAGGTACCATGCTGAACAAGACAGACAAACTGATGGGTACCATGCTGAACAAGACAGACAAACTGATGGGTACCATGCTGAACAAGACAGAAGAACAGATGGCTTAAGATGTCGAGAAATATAATCCATTACTTAATAGAGACACTGTCTATGACTGATAGTGAGCGTGCAAGCTTGGCTCCCTTGACATTTCCTGTGACTGTCACAACGATGAGCGATTATGTCAACATGATTCCTGCCTGCACCAAGGCATTCAACAAGAACTGTGCTGTGCATCTTATAGGATGGCCGGGGGGGGGGATAAATTTTTAAAATTTATATTTCCTAAAGCCCATGATGAGTCTGAGTATCTGCATGTACATTTTAAAGAAACCCAGAAACCCATGTTTGCATACATATACAATCAATTTTATGCATATCATATAGATCTGGATTACATGCAATCTGCATCAAGTTATGCCAGTTGTGGGCCAAATCGTATGCCATGATTTATGATTGAATCATATTCATTGGTAAAAGTATAGACTCTATAGATGGTAATTTCCCTCTTTCGAACAAGGAAAGCACTGCTTAATGTTTTAATTTTACGTTTACGTTTGAATTTTTATAGCTCCGTAATAGTTAGTCCTAGGAAAAAGAAACAAAATCTATAATATAAACTCGTCATTCATTTGTCAATAAAAATAGCTATAAATATTGTTTTGTTACACTATGTTACAATACAATATGATGTTGAAGAGGGTCAGGTCAATGAGGTCTAGTGCTAACATTACCCTAACACCATTCTCCACTCTGTACACTAACGAACACTATCTGTACACTATCAAACACTTCATGTTATTGTATTTAAAAATAATATTATCTTCAATTTTTTAAATTTTAATATCAATTTCTTTTTAAACCAACTCAAGACCGACAGATTAGTCATGATTAGTGTTACTTTTCCCTGTTTTAATTGCTCCCTTCTCTAAACCCTCTACTTTACAAAGGACCACATACTGTGACCTACCTAGGCCTAGTTGACCCAAAAAAAAAAAATGCGTGACCACGCGTCTAGCCCGCTCACTCCACTCAGTGAATGTGACCTAATTTGGTACCAGAATGAATATTACTTGTTCCTCCCACTACTTTTTTTTTTCTGGTACTGTGTTGATGATAAAATGGTAGGTACCTACCTAGGCTGGTCAATCAATAATTAGAGTGCCAAGGAATGAAAAAAAAAGAGAGATAGCAAGATTGTGCCACTCATGAAAACATTATTTTATTCATTCACATTATATCCAACTCTACCCATCATTAGCACTACGTTTAGAGATATATATTCCTTTTCTTTTTACTCATTTACATCACACTTGGTTTAACATGTAGAACAAAAGCAAAATTAAGTAAGAAAATGTTAGACCTATACAAAATAAATCAAAGAAATCTCCATTTCCTGGCCTTGTGTTACATCTATTTGAAATGCATTTTCAACATTAAAATAGCGTTCGATAGTGTCATTGATAGTGATAAAGACCGTTTGTTAGTGTCATTTATTGTAACAAACGAATATTATGGAACACCCCATATTTACACAAATACTATGACATGTGTGTGTTTTTAGATAGTTCATGTTTAGCTGTTACTTAAATTTTCTAAAAAAAATCTCCTTCACCCCGGACCTACCCTCCTTCTGTCCTAGAAGAAAAAAAATGGCATCGTCCTAACAGTGCTCTTTGAACCTGTGTAAAACCCTTTTTTTTCAAAGTAAACAAAACTAAATGATAGTAAATGTGTCTGAACTATAAAGAAATGGAGTATAAATAATAAATATAATAATAAATAAAAACAATCTTGTATATTCTAGACTAGCTTTGTCATAGCTATCAATATATCAAAATAGAGGCTCATTTTAACAAAGATTGTGGGGTGTTCATTAATGTCAGAAAATAGTGGGTGTTCAGTAGATGAAATTTAGATCTACTATAAATATAAAATTATAAAACCGGGCCGATTTAAGAATATTTTAATAGTATAATAACTATTAATATGAGTATTATTATTTATTTTATTTTGATCTAATTTATAATAATAATTAATACCAGTGACTGAGTGAGTCAGTCCGGCCCTGTTTGAAAGTCATTTTAATTGTAAGAGCTGTAATATGTAGCCGTAAGTGAATCTAGATCTAGTTTAGTACCCTAGTTTATTCTAAACAATGTTCTCTTACAACTGTTACAACCAACATGTAACATTAAGATGATGAAGCAAACGCCAAGTTAAGTTCACAGCTGCTGTCTCTGTCGACGCCATGTTTGTTGACTAGCAAATGTTTAGGCTCCTTTTTTTTCTGAATAATCTCCCTTTCATAATGTGATATCTATGTACGTTTAGAATAACAATGTCTTTGATTCTCGATGATCAAGAACTATTTACACACCGGTTACGCCCGTTGATTGGTTCCCATGCTTTATATTGTTTATTATGGTTGGGAAAAGCAACCCATCCTTATTTTTACTTTTTTTTTTACCTTTTACCTATCCCTTAGTTTGTTGGACCGTTGGGGCACCAAGAAAGACTTGTCGACCGTCTTTCTCCATTCCTCCCTGTCTTTTAAAATTGCCTTGTTTAGAACCTCTTTCAATGACCGGCACGGCCGTTCTTTTATGTTGTCCTCCCATCGCTTTCTCTGTCTGCCTCTTCTTCTTTTTCCTGGTACTGTTCCCCTGAAGGAAGGTCTTTACGAGCCCCGCAGATAAAAATATGGCCATAAATTTTAACTTCCATTAAATGGGCCACGTTTTAACGAGCCCTTATCATACTATTTTGCCGCGAATTGTTGTATCTGTTAGTAGGCCTATTAATATCTCTCTCTCTCTCTCTCTCTCTCTCTCTCTCTCTTTCTCTGGAACCTCCTTTTTGTCTTTTTTTTTTTTTTTCAGGCATCGTAATGTTTTTTTACATAGGTTTTTGACTTGAATTGGAACGACCCGTTTATACCGTGAAAGGCCAGATAAACCCTTTGAGACGGAAAGACCAACATCATTTAACAACGAACCGTTACTAAATAAAGTCTGTTGCTGTAGGCCTACTAGCAATTCCAATAATGGGAGTCTGTGACGTCCTACACCGGGGCTACAAATGTAACTCTCAAGATAGGAAACGTAGCAACGATTGCTGCGATGGTCTAATTGTAAATTACAAACATGACAAGAAAGAGGTGAAGGAGGGTGAGAAGAAACCTATAACCGACTGAAAATCATGATGAAATGCCAGAGTAGGATCTGTCTAGATAGTTTAGAAAAAATGTTTTGAGCACACACGACATTGGCCACTGCTATAGCAATATCGAATTTCAATTAGAACTGTTCTCAGTCCACAAGACACTAAGCAAGAGCTAATCAACAAACTAAACACCGAAGTAAAGGCTCTGCTCTTTGACGATGATGAGAAAGGAATGATCTGAAGGACTCTATGGCTAGCAGTGCTCCAGGTCAGTCAAAACGAAAGCACATGGCTGACTCGATTAGAAAAATGTGCAATCGAAGGGCTGATGAGAGACAAGCAAAACCGTCACAAAGTATATATCTCTGTATTCCAGCTTACCTTCAAAACAGAGAACGCTACACTAATGCTAAAGGAGAGATGCAGCGAAATCTGAGACTCATAAAGTAATCATGATTCAACAAGAAAGGCAGAAGAAATCTAGACATATGAAAACACTAACTACGCACTAACAAAGCAAACGTGTTCTTTATGTCCAATAGGGATAGGTCTGGTCTGTGGCTCGTTCTCCAAACTCAGTGCAGATGGAAATAAACTTAGTCATACGCTGAGCTGAACACATCAGCACCGTCCTTAACTGACCATGAAGCATAAACTGAAGCCATTGATCTTCTGGAACAAGCTGATCCTCCCTGGCGTAACGAGATATTAGCTGCTCCATTTAACTTCTCAAGTGGTAATTTTCAAGTGTAAAGAGTGGGATCAATTATAAATAGTTGTGTTCTTTCGAAGTGTTCCACGGGAGTTGAAAAGTTTACATGACAGCTGACGGATCAAAAGTCTATGTGGGAGAGCGTTACGATGCGCAGGACGCACGGAAATAAAAACAAGGGGTGTTAGCATGGCCGCCGTGAAGGTTTCGGCCGCCTGCGTGCGAAACATACAAAAGTTCAGACACTGTACCAAAAGCGCCTTTTGATTTAAATCCATTCGTTTTTTAGCAGCCCGGAAAGGTGAAAAGACGCTATTAGTTTTGTGTGAAATGTTTGTCCGTCTGTCCCTTTAGATCTCGTAAACTAGAAAAGATAGTGAAAATCCGACATCACAATATTCTAGACCATTCAAAGTTCTGATGCAACGGCTACTTTTTTTTCTGAAAGCGAAAAATCTAATTTTTTAAATCACTTATGCAAGCAGTTTTTTAAAGCGAAAAAGCTAATTAGTATGCATTATAAGTTAGACCTAATTTCGAACGAATAGTTATCTTGCAAACTGCATTCTCTTGAGCATTTAATTATGCGGAAATTTTTTTATATTTATATTTTGAGGATTCTAATAAAAGATCGAGCCTTTTCTAAACAATTACATTAATTTTAAGACTTTAGTTAGGTCAGGAGAGGCGCGGTAGCTGAGCGGTAAAGCGCTTGGCTTCCGTACCGGGTTCGAATCCTGGTGAAGACTGGGATTTTCAACCTTAGAATCCTTGCCCGCCTCTGAGTCCACCCAGCTCTAATCGGTACCTGAAATTAGTAGGGGAAAAGTAAAGGCGGTTGGTCGTTGTGCTGGCTACATGACACCCTCGTTAACCGTAGGCCACAAGAACAGATGAACCTTACATCATCTGCCCTATAGACCACAAGGTCTGAAAGGGGAACCAGTTAGGCCAGGTTCATATCTAACTTTGCATTCACTTGCACCTATCCTTTGATTTGCTGGACCGTTGGGGCACTACACAAGATCTGTCAACCTTCTTTCTCCATTCTTATCTCTCATTTGTCTTTGATATAATTTCATTCGGATGTTCTTTCTGAAAATATTGAAGCCTGCCTGGGTGATACGATTTTGAGCTTGTGTTTCCACACAAACTGTCTTTGTAACCTTGTTTTTTGTTGTTGTTGTTTTTGTTTTATTTTTTACATTTCATATTCGTATCCCTCAGATGTTTTATTTCCAATTTGTAGTTTGCTTTTTTTTTATTACGAAGTCACAAAGTCACTCCCCTGTTGCATCAGTATTTAGACGAAACCCCAGAAAAATTTCATGTATTTTAACATGAGGTAATAATTATAGAGATTAGTTCGGTATGAGACATATCTGGTGTAGAATCTAATTTTTACTATACTCTATTCAAGTCAGAACTTCATGGAGCCTAAATCCAGGAACCTGGACAGTTGATCCAAAAAAAAAAAAGGCTCTAAATTATAAATTTAACATTTGATGTATATCGCAGAAAAGAGAACTACTTGCTCGTTGGGAACATTGGGAAAACTCTAGTTTGACCGTTATAATTTTTCAAAGTAAAAAATAAATAAATGTAGTTCTGGCTAGAGACTAAATCTAGGTCTAGTTTCAACATCAGCTTTGAATGGACTATCGCGTTCGAACATTTCCAAATGAAAGACATTATTAGTACGATCCTAGGAAGGGGGCTGGTCACGGACGCCAATTGTCATCAATGACCGCCCTCGGACATTATCGGCCAAATCTACTCCACACCGGCCATGCTTCACTCTTTACTGTACTTTTTTCTCCACCACTATCCCCATGTCTCTTTAATCAAGAATATAATCTGTTTCAACACGCCTCCTGACATTTTGATTTTTTAATCAAGAATATAATCTGTTTCAACACGCCTCCTGACATTTTTAGATGCGACTATTAAGTCGATCCATCCACGTGGTGGAGAACCTTTAATCGCTGGTCCCCTCTTCTTTCGCGTATCTCTTATGGCTCCCTTATAATTTTGCATAATTTAGAAATCTACACACTTCATCATTTCTAGAGCTCGATGGCAGACGCGCGATCTAGTCATATTTATTTGTTTTATCGGAATACATGCTTCCGTCAGGTGTCCACTGTCTACTTCACGCCTACTTGATACTACTTCCTAGTACTTGATGCTACTTGAAAGTATCATTAGCTTCATATACGCCCACGTATACTAGCCACTATAACTACTTGATAGTACTACCACTACGCCAACCTCTAAATCGCAACTTACTGCTCTTGTTGATAATACTGCCCATGGTAGATTCGCTCTGCCTGCAGTGCAGATCGCTTCGTGCCGACGGTAGCTTGCCACCCGCACAGTCGCACTACTGTTCCCACAACCAACACCAGTGATTTTGGATTGACACTCCTCAAGCTCTACAGTCTGCAAGCCCTTTACAAAGGAGTACAGCCAGCTACGACGTCAAGAGGAATCTACGATAAGTTCAAAGGCAAAGTGACACACTCTCTCATACATGTGCTAAGACTCAGCAGGGCCGCCGCTACCTATTGTGCAAAGTGTGCATTGGAATCTTTATTTCAAGATTTTGTATTTTTAGATTAATAATAATAATAGAATTACTTAAATATTTTATTTAAATTCTAATTATTCCATTATCCTTTGAAAACTTGCAAGGGGTGGGGGACGATATTCGTACAAGTTATTATGGAAACTTACAAAGAAAAAAAAAAAAGCGGCGCTCGATGGATTCCCATGGGTTTTTCCATAAGCGCCGACTCCTTCCTGGCCTTGAATTTTCGCGGATTGTTTGCAATATTTGTTTCGAATTGAACAGCCCGTCCTGTAAGTAGCTCTAGTAATTAGAAAGTCAATTTTAAAACATTGTCACTTTTATTTGAAATGGCTGTTAGTTAAAAGTAGAATATTTGTGGCCGATTATAGAGTGTAGATGTAGATCTACAATAAGTTCATTTGTGTTCCAGATGAAAATAAATTTTAATTATCTTCTTTTAGTAGTAAGTTTCTCAAACTTTGGGACCTCTCCGAGGTGGGAGGGGGCGAGTACCTTGAATTTGGGGGGGGGCGCAACTTCCTGACATAAGGGGTGTTATAGAGTGTGTGTGTGTGTGAGTGAGTTTCCTAGGCGGCAGTAGGAAGAGGTTAAACGATTGGTTGGTGGTTACGCATTGAGGATGATGAATTTAGCGTAATGCAAATGTGAAACGGCAGACATTCTCGAGGCATGAAAGTGTACAGACGTTGTTTTGTGGTGAGCTAAATTTCGTTTAAATATCAGTATATTTCATAAATATTAGATCTCTATCTTAAGTTAAATCTGTGAATTTTGAAATAACTGTTAGGGTATATTGAGTGTATGTTCACATAAGAAGTTTCTTTAAGTTATTAAAAGTTTATTAGTAAAAATATAAAACGCCTTTATTGTTTCAATTGTACTAGTTGTTTGCAGCGACAAACCATCGGCTAACTAACAACAAGGAGAGGGGGCGTCGAAAAAGAAATATTTTCAGTGTAGCTTATCTGAATATTAGTAAAATTACATGTCTAAAAAATTAAAATATATTAAGTAGGAGATGTTGTTTTATCTTCTAATAAGACCTTGTTAAATGTAGACCGCTTTTTTCGAAGCGCGTATGCAACAATATGGGTGAAAACAAATGGACAATGTGGCGTAACTAGGCCTAAGTCTCACATGTTTGCATGATAAACGACGCCTCTAACTGGACAAATGGATGATGTGGCATAAGTAGGTCCATAACCTCTCAATTATCGTTTTAAAAATGTGATAATTATGTTTACATATTATTATTATATATTTTCTTTTTTTTTAATACAAAAATAAAAATATTTGTTTAATCATTAGTAGTTCGTACTCCAGAAAACACAAAAAATATAAGTGTTTTTTTAATGTTTTGGAACTACAGAAGCTAGACAAACAAGAAAAATATAAAAATACTTAAAAACAGCAACAACAAAGCTTATACGAAGTGTAGTTGTATCAATTAGTTTGGGTTAATCATGTCATTAAATTTGTATTACATCTTGACTAACAATAATAAATCTGTGCGATTAGAAATATTCTTTTCCAATTGTTTTAGTTTAGCATAATTTCATGCTTTCTCAATACGCTATGATCCTATCACTTGTGTGGACCAGTTGGAAAGGATAGGGGAGAAAGAACGGGAACGGGGTAAGCCTATCTGGGTGATCGCTTTATTATATGTATTTTTAAAAAAGGGAACGACCTGAATTCGAACCAGTGGGCTGAAGCCTTCTCAGGCTTCTTAAGCCAATGGGTTAACCACTCTGCTATCAAAGAGTTTATTAACATGGAAGATTGAATAGTTACGTATTGTTTGTATTTCATGTTTGTGTTCACTAAGCTTCAACATAATTAAAGAGGACTAATTCAGCTTATACCACCACTTCAGTCAAGTACTATTTCTTTACCTTGTTTGAGATACCAAACGAAGTAATTAATTGCAAATAGTTAACTAATTGGGTAATTAAAAAACAACTGATTATTGTGTTGTTAAGTAAAAGAAATAATTGTGCAGAATTTCAGCTTGATCCGAGATAGGGTGTCGGATAAATGATGTACAAACTTTTGGCCATACAGACAGACATAGCTTTGTAAAAATGGTACTAAGTGCAGAGAAACGTCAACACTATTGCGCCGAATGATAAGACCTAGCCACCATTCTAAATAACTTCAATGACAAAAGTACATTGGTGTTCTGTGGCTGAAACGTTTCGCGGACCTCTTGTAAAAAAAAATATAGCATCTTTACAGTGTATTACCGAATATTGCGGTTCATTTGGTTAATGCCTATAGGCCCATTGGCTGCCAGCCCACTTAAGATGTGCCCAAATTCCTACAGGCCTTCCCACCCCCTCCAGATTTTAATTGACTGCAGGAAGTTTAAGTGTTCCAATTTAGGCATATATCTCTGAGTAATTTTATTTGAAGTTATGCAAATATCTCTGAGTAATTTTATTTGAAGTTATGCATATATCTCTGAGTGATTTCATTTCAATTTATGCGTTTATTTCCATGTAAGTATTGAACTTCGAGTGATTGCAAGAAGTGTATCTCCACATATTCTTCTCCTTCACATTTTCTCTCTCGTCTCGTTATGTTGCACACGTAATGTAGTTGGGCCAGGAGTTATACGTTCATAAGATAAATTGTATATTTCAATAGGTTACGTCTGCAAAGATCAAGCGTAGTCGGGGGAAACAAATGAATGCGTTCCTTGGCTCTGAATCCGATTTTCTGATCATACATCACGTGATATATGAAGACATGTCCACCGAGACGCACACTTGGAGGTAGTACACATGTAATCAAATTATCCTTTCTGTTATAATACAAAATAATATATAAGACAAGGGGAGGTAGTTGTGTTATTTTCTATCAATCTCTCTCCAGTACAGAGCAACTCAAAACATCGGGTGGAAATTAATGTCAGAATTTAGATCTATTGGGCAGGGAAAAATGGACGTGATTTCAATTTGTATGTCTCTAAGTAAGTAAACTGTAAGTATAAGGTATGAGGCATTCACATCGATGCATAATAATTTGGTTTGTGCTTCTCAAATAGTGTCATCTTTACTTGTATCTTGAATTTTTTAACTATTCTTAACTATACATGAAACCAAATACCACACATAGAGTACAATGTCTTTACATGGTGATTGTCCGATTGACATCAAAGACTAACATATTATTGGATCCTGATAGCTTGACGGTTACATGACACGAGGAGGGGGATGGGTCGGAATACCCAAAACGTCGGATTACCAAAGACGTCGGATTACCAAAGGTTAACTGTAATTAAACCTTATATGTCATGCATCTAGACACTTTAATTGATATGGATAGGTTATTCTCTTAGACTTTCCAGGTTATCAAATTAACAATAGGTGACAAAGAAAGAGCTTCGTCAAATTGGAGATGCTAGCTCGATTTAAGTATTGAGACAATCACAACGTTGCTTAATCCGCTGGCGCAGACCCGTTCTTAACTTTTACCTCCACCCTTTCCAGGGCCTTGAACATTGTCTCTAATTCAGCTTCGATGCTGCTTTTCCCGTGGCATGGTCCCATGAGCTCGTCACTTTCAGGGGTGCCAGAGAGTCGTACCACCGCTTGTTATCACTGGGTCAAGAAGGCACTTCCGTATCGTCGGCATGCCGGGGTAAGGAACCGGACGGGGGAAGAGAAGCCCGCTCCTACGGCATATTCATCTCTCTGACCAGCCCACGCGTCACTTGCATGAAGCAGAACCGGTTTTTGAGACGTCTCCTGCCCTCCCAGTTGTCGACCCAACTTCTGAGTGGGCTTCATTCCTCCAGCCGCATTTATCTCTCGTGAGCTAGTATGACGGCTCACTTTCTGCGTAACTTCAACGGCGACACGTTTGCTATAATTTCACCAGTTGCAATTGGCGTTGTCCGAAATGTACCACAGAGTAGTCGTATGGTTCGAGTCTGAACAGCGTCTAGGCTTGATAGAGACGTTTGTGATGCCCAGACCTGAACAGGTAGACTGTAATCCAGGTGAGATCGCACTGCGCCAATGTAGAGGGCCCTCAGCACATCTGCTCTAGCTCCCCACTTCGTTCCAGCTAACTTCTTTACAATGTTCAGCCTCTCGGAGGCTGTTTCGTACACCTGCTGGATATGGTCGCAGATAGTCAGTTTCTGATCGAAGATGACCCCTAGATACTTAGGCTTTTGTCCCATGATAGAATTTAGATGAACTAGAAGTCTGGTGAACTTTATATGTTACACTTTGCTAGTAAATGTCCATTTCGCTAACACCTTTTTTATAGAGCATAATACAGCGGAAAGACCGCGTAATAACAAACACTTTTGGCCCAATCAATTCTAGATTCTCTTGAAAGTATGAACTAATTTTGCCTAGTTTCTTCACAGTTATAATGTGACAAATATTTCAAAAGATCTTAAAATATTCCACCTGAGCAATTTAAGCATAAAAACACCATTCCTCTTTATTTCCACCTACCTATTTATATTTCTTGCCTATCAATGCGATTCCACCGCCTCTTGCCCTAGTCGCCTACCCTGTTGCACTCTTGCAACAAGTAAACTTTGAAGTGACAGTGTTGAAAGCTCCGGGCAACGTCTTCAACGGAAATGTTAATTAAAAGCCCCGAGTCCCTAGTTCCAGTTTCTTTTATCTATCTATCGTCTGTACATCGAAACTAGAAGAGTCTCTCCGAGTCTCTCGTAACATTGTGGTCACTTTCTACTAAGTGCAAGGGGCCCACATGTCACGAGTAAACAAACAAGGGAATACAACTGTGACCTTGCTCATAGTCTGAGACAGTCTTTTTACGTCTAGTTCTAGGAGACGAGCATTTTCAAATCTTTAGTCTTTAGCACTGCCCACTTTAAAGGTCGTAGTGTCTGGTAACTCTACCACTACGCTAAATGATTAAAAACAGCCAAGTATTTCTAACAGTACACCTCTGACTACAAGCAGTGTGGTATTGTGGAAGCTATACCATCTGTTTTGACACGATGGCATGATTCCAGACATGGGCGTAGCCAGGATTTGTTTCGGGGGGGGGGGGGGAGGTTGGGGGTATTCCCCCCCATATATATATATATATATATAAATATATATATATATATATATATATATTAATATTTATTACATTATGACACCTCATTCTTTCGGAAGACGTTTATTGTACCCTAGAATAGGTTCTTCCTGGAGTTAGAGGAAAAATGGTTGACTCCCGCCCTTTTTATATGTATAATTCATTTTATCGGAGAACATGTCTCCTCTTGGCTACGATCATAGAATCTGGTGACTGATGTATGGATAGTCTTATATCGAAGAAGGGGTTTTATAGTAAATTTCGGAGAGGGGTTTTTAAACCCAAATAGCTTTGCTCTTGGAATTTGGGAATTTTCGTTTACATTATTTTTTTTTTTTGCTGTTGTTTTGTTTTATAGAAGTGGGGAATTTAACTGAAAAACCCCCTGATAGGGGGTTTTAAACTCAAAACCCCCTTGCTGCGTTGGGAGAAGTGATGGTTTAGTATTAAAATTTCTCCTAAAATAAACAAAATCAAATCAAAAAATCAGTCACTAAATTTCCATCCTTGCGGGGGGGGGGGATTTCATTTCGTGTGTGTGTGTTGATATCCACACCCCCCCCCCCCTTCGCTACGCCCATCGTTCCAGATATATTTCCATTATCTTCAATGGTTGAATTGTTGAATTAGCAACTACCACTTCTTTGTCTTACCAATCCCTTAGTTTGTTGAACAGTTGAAGCACGACACATGATCTGACGCCCGCTTTCTCCATTCCTCCCCGTCTTTTGCTTTGAATAGAATGTTTCAGTGACAGACCCATCTTTTTCCATCGCTTTCACTGTCTTTTTCATCTTTTTACAAGACTTATATCAACTTACTCTGTCTGTCAGTCTGTCTGTCTGGTAAAAAGTTTGTACACTTTATTTCTCCGAGACCCAAACTCGGATTAAGCTGAAATTTTGCAAAATTATTTATTTTACCTGACAACACAATAAGCAATAAAAAAATAACCAATTAGTTAATTTAAATTTGTTAATTAATTATTTTGTTTGGTATCGAGCAAGGCTAAGAAATCGCATTTTACAGTTGTGGTGGTATATGTGAATTAGTTTAGTTCCCTTGAGGAGGCTTGAGCCCTCAGTTCGAATTCAAATCGTACAACTTTATTTTTTAAGCATTTAAAAAGCGATCACGTTAACTTTCAAACAGATACATCCTTCTTCCCCCCCCCCTCCCATTTTCTTTCACACCTGGTCCAAACAAGTGTTAGGATCATAGCGCATTGAGAAAGCTCCAGACAAGTGTTAGGATCATAGCGCATTGAGAAAGCTCCAGACAAGTGTTAGGATCATAGCGCATTGAGAAAGCTCCAGACAAGTGTTCGGATCATAGCGCATTGAGAAAGCTCCAGACAAGTGTTAGGATCATAGCGCATTGAGAAAGCTCCAGACAAGTGTAAGGATCATAGCGCATTGAGAAAGCTCCAGACAAGTGTTAGGATCATAGCGCATTGAGAAAGCTCCAGACAAGTGTTAGGATCATAGCGCATTGAGAAAGCTCCAGACAAGTGATAGGATCATAGCGCATTGAGAAAGCTCCAGACAAGTGATAGGATCATAGCGCATTGAGAAAGCTCCAGACAAGTGATAGGATCATAGCGCATTGAGAAAGCTCCAGACAAGTGATAGGATCATAGCGCATTGAGAAAGCTCCAGACAAGTGATAGGATCATAGCGCATTGAGAAAGCTCCAGACAAGTGATAGGATCATAGCGCATTGAGAAAGCTCCAGACAAGTGATAGGATCATAGCGCATTGAGAAAGCTCCAGACAAGTGATAGGATCATAGCGCATTGAGAAAGCTCCAGACAAGTGATAGGATCATAGCGCACTGAGAAAGCTCTAGACAAGTGATAGGATCATAGCGCATTGAGAACGTTAAAAGCTTGAAACTGCACTTAACAAAAACAAATAGTTAAACATTTCTAATCGCTAAGATGTATTGTTGTTTCTTTAGATCTACTACATGACTTATCTACATTAATGAATACAATTACATCCGAATATAAGCTTTGTTGTTTTTTAATATTTTTTTTATGATTAAAAAAAAACACCGCTCTTTCAAAAGCGAATAATAATATAAAAAAAAACAACTAAATATCTTATTTATTTTGAATATAAAAGGTGCTTCGAGTTTGAAGTGATCGAAAGATTTAGACATGTTAAGCTGTTGCCTATTTGTTGGAATGATGATGACCAATGCAATTTACATTGGCTGTGCAACGTCATACTACGCCAAAGAAATAACTGTGTATAATTCTCTATGTAATAAGGAATCATCAAGTCTGTTCATAAGACTATAAGCCCAGCGAAGCTGGCATGCGTGTGCAACATAATAGATACTGTAGAGTAGAGAAAATATTTTGATTTATTATTTACATGCTTATTGAGCAGAAACCGGAGAGAGAGAGAGAGAGAGAAAGTAAAAACGGATAGAGCGATTGGATATGAGCGAATGATAGAGAAATAAAGAAAATAAAAGGGAGAGAGAAAGACCGTGCACGAGAGAGTGAGAGCGAAAGAAAACTAGAGTGCGAAGATGAAGGATGACAGAATGGGAATTAGAGAAAGGGTGCGGGAAAGTGTGTGTGTGTGTGTGTGTGTGTGTGTGTGATAGAAAGTTAGGAGTTACATTCAGTAGGACAAAGAAGAAGTCCAGATAATTAGATATAGGCATTCTATAGGATTTCAGTCATATACATACTCGATTAAATTGTAGAATTTAAGTTTTGATGATTGGGGTGAATGGTTTCTTAAACCTTGATACTCATAACACTGGAATGGGGCCCATGGGCGTAACCGGGGGTGGGGGTAATTTTGTGACTGTTCTTTGTTTTATTTTTTGTTGGGGAGATTTTAATGTTTAACCAACATTTGCTCCAGCGTTGCCAAGGGGGTGTTGAGGCTAAAACAACCCTTTCTTTAGTAAAATTAAATAAAGCAAACTACCGTTAGCCTATTCCATGAGCGAAGCCTAGGGTGTTTTGAGTTTAGAAGTTTTTTTACTTTAAAACCCACCTTTGGGGGGGGGGGGGGCTTGATTTTAAAATTCCACTTCGAAAAACAAACAACTAAAACAAACAACTAAAACAAACAACTAAAACAAACAACTAAAACAAACAACTAAAACAAACAACTAAAACAAACAACTAAAACAAACAACTAAAACAAACAACTAAAACAAACAACTAAAACAAACAACTAAAACAAACAACTAAAACAAACAACTAAAACAAACAACTAAAACAAACAACTAAAACAAACAACTAAAACAAACAACTAAAACAAACAACATTCACCAAATTTCATTCGCGTAACAAAAAAAAACAACAAAACGTAAATAAAAACTCCAGCTCTAATTTTCAGAGATGTGAGTTTACCCCCCCCCCCCCACACACACTTTTTTCCACTAAAAACTGAAGGATAACTAGTCACAAAATTACATATTCATAGCCAAGGGGAGTTTAGATATTAAAATCTCCTTCCCTATAAAAAGAAAGCAAAGCTACATCCACTACATTCCATAAAAGTAGCCAAGAGAGGTTTAAGATTAAACTCCCCTCTAATATACAAAACTAGAGGGAAACTACAGTCAACTCTCTTTCCAATAAAATAAAAGCAAATCTAAAATCAGGACCAGATTTAAGTATGTGGAAGCCCCGGGGCAAAATATTTGTGGAGACTCCTACACTTCTTTACAACTTTATAAAAAAATCCATTTTTTAACACACATGAATCATACCGATAGCTAATAGCAAGCTATATTTAAATAGAAAGAAAGAGTGTTTGTAAGTTTTATATTATTCTCCTACTTTAAAAAAAAAGTTAAAATTATCTAATATACAATTTTAGTACCCAAAAAAATGTACATTTTGTATGTTTTTGAGTACGTGAGAAACTCATTGCCGCAGATCAGATACAGCATTTCTCTATTACGAGCACGCTAGAAGTGGACACGTCTTAACCACGACAAAGTTACCAACCGTAAAATGGCTTCTTCTAAAGACAATGGATGTATATTATACTCCATGCACCATGACGAGTCACTAGTTTTAGTTTCTTCTTGAGTTCGGTCAGAATCTGATATTATTCTAGAACCGATTCTAGAATGCAAAGTTTGCCACAGTTTGTGCAAAGCTCCTGCTTTAAGGCTTTCCAATAGGGCAGCTTTCTTTCACATTCTCTAGACTATGACTGGTTTATTCATTTCGCTCTCGGCGAGGTTCGTACCAGCACGCACGGTCTGTCTCCATGTTGTCCGATTTAATACAACATGCTTTCCTTAAGTGTGGCGAAGATTTTTAATTTGGCCTTTTTCTATAAGGGTGGTTAAATGTGTGCTGTTCCCCGCCCACGTAGGAAATTTATTGAACAGGGTACACTGTCAGCTAACAATAAGTGTATATTCAGCATTAACAGGAAATGTGTAAAATAAGCCTCCATTTTGTAGTCCGTTAAAGTCGACTTCCACAAGACATTCTGTATGGTGATCTAAGAGAATCAGGAGAGCCACTGGTCGCCCATTTTTACGGTATACGGATGTAGGCAAACGCGAAATGAAGCTCTTCAAAATCGACACTAACAGCTGGGAAAAAGTGGCACTGGATAGATCCACATAGAGAGCGATTATTAAGGAAGAGGCCCGGTTTGCAGATGTCATACACAACAAAAGTAGAAAGAAGGGTGAAAATGCAACGGCGCCTGGTGATTATATATGCCCAACCTGTGACCGCAGCTGTGTGTAAAGGATTGGCCTCTTTAGTCAAACAAGAAGTTGCAAAGGGAAAAGATCGTCTCTTGAGACGTAAAATGTCACAGAAAGTCGCCGAAAAAAAAGGGGGAGGAGTCAAAATGTCCATTATATTGAACGCCATTCTTGAGAGCTACCATTTTTTTTTATTACAAAGCTTATAGAAACTCTTTCTGTCTGGTAAATAGATTGAACACGTTATTTCTCCCACGCCCATTCTTGGAACAAGTTGAAACTTTGAACAGTTATTCATTGGCGTAGGCAATACAAAAATTTATGAAGACAATAAACCACTTTGTCAATTAATTACTGGTTATTATTTTTTTTTTTGCTACCAGCATTAGAAATTAATTAGATCAAGTGTAAAACCGCCAAATTATTCTTTGAAATTTTATTGCTTAAGAGCCATTATAAAAACAAGTTTATTACCATTGTATTGTGTCCATGGTAGGAATTGAGTTTATAATCTTTTTTTTTATACATTTGGAATGGTTATAAAATGTATTCTTTTCCTTTCTTCCCCCTAAATTAATATTAAAATGAAAAACAAATCTGTGAATCCTTTAAGAACATTGCTATTCTGCTGACAATATATTACTTTGTATTTGTTTAAATCATTGAATCATTTCTTTTTTACATTTCATCTGCAACTTATTGACTTCTGATCAAACGACGACATGTTGTATTTATTCAACGAAAAGATTTTCTCTAAAGCCTACTCACGAACAAATCTTTGACGCTATTACAATTTACGTATCTTACAAAGGGCCATTTTATTTCTGTCTCACCATCCATCTTGTTTATAACCTAAAACCCCCCTCTCTTCTGGCCAGTACCTCAAAAAAGCAGGCGTCCAGACATTTCACGGCAAAGCGTCCACGTTATTTTCGCCAGCAAGGTTTTGTCGTGGCCACAAGACGATCATCGTGGAACATCTCTTCGATTTCTCGTGTCCTGCAGCGTTAGTCTGATTTGTGGCCTAGTCAAATTTACAGTGTTTAAACACTTCGGGCCCACAGTTTGACGAATTATTGGTTTTAACCCAAAGTTCGTTTTAGTCGACACGCGACTCGCTCAAAATTTTTAACGTCGTGATTTTTTGTTAGCTCCTTCTTTTTCTCTTTCCCCAATGTCCTCCTACTTTCATGCTCACTCTTTTTAACTCCAATATCAATGGATTTCGATAGTTGTCTTTGTGTCACAAAGTGCTGAATAAATGACCGAGGACATTCTTGATGGTTTGAGAATCATTTTACTTTCTTTTATCTCGTATCGAGAGGATCGGAAGTGTTGACGTGTTTTGAATACTACAGGGCTGACTAGTCACGAGAGAGAGAACTCGGACATATGTTGGACAATCTTTGTTGGAACCAGAAACTAACATTGAAATTATGGATTTAATCAGAACATCAGAAGATTCACTAGAACACAACGATAAACTGGAGTTTGTTCTTTTCACATTTACATGACGTAGTTTTCCTTTAGAAATTTAGCGTTGCACAAAAAGATTTACCAATGCGTAAATATATTTTAATCTGTTTTCTCACCTTGCAGCTCAGGTAAGCAAATGTTTTACTATCAAGCTCTTAATTATTCTCCTTTATATGTTGGTTAGCTGCTACTTGCTATTCTACTTACAACCTAGATATTAAACGTCAGATTTTCGTATCAATATTATTTATCTACATGTTACTAATCTCCTTTATACGCTACTTAATGCTAGTTTGCAATCTTTCTTCTATTTTTGTTGGTTACCTTTTAGTAGCTAGACCTTCTTAGACATTGGTTTGCTATTAGTTGTAGCTACTAATTGCTAATCTTCCTTATTTATATGTTAATTAATACCTAGTTGATAGTCTTTTTCTTGAAGCTGCCTGCTACTTGCTAGACCTTATTATACGTTAGTTAA
Organism: Biomphalaria pfeifferi; assembly: GCA_030265305.1. NCBI lineage: Eukaryota > Metazoa > Mollusca > Gastropoda > Planorbidae > Biomphalaria > Biomphalaria pfeifferi. The sequence continues at coordinate 600,773 of JASAOG010000145.1, read as the reverse complement.
ATCATAACTGATTGTCCTCTTTATTTAGTTAGTGAGCTACTAGTTGCTATTCTCCTTCCTATACAGATATTTTTACAGTTTGTTTCTATTCTCCAATATGTTATTCTACATTATGATATTTAGCCAGGTGTAAGTCCAAGAAAAGTAGGACTTGTTTTACTTTTGCCGAAGTCTCCTGATATGACAAGATTTCAGCACTTACGTATAAAAAAATTGGTACTTTAAAGAAAAGTATTAATAGATGTTAAAACTTGCAGTTTAATTAAATTTTTTCATTACATTTAAGACCATACCGCGCCATTTTTAACTGCATTTAAATATTTGGAACAGTTGAACTGCTAGCCCCAGTGACATGTTTCTCGAATTGTTTTTTTTTTTTTTTTTTCAACATTTTGAAGAATTCAGCCAATTCAAAACAAAATGTTCTGGGCTCAACAAAGAGTTGGTTGTTTTCCATCTAATCTACTTGATTTACAGTTATGTGATGACAACAAAAGAGAACAAAAGAACTCGTTCTGACTTGCATCTGTTCTTCAGGATAGGTCCTATTTCCGTTTTCGTTCCTGGTTCATGTCATTGCGAACTTCGGGAAGTGTGGTTAGCATTGTCGTTAAGATGTGTCCAGCAAATCTCATGCGACATTCGATCACGATTTCGGTAAGGGGGGAGTAGGACATCCCGTTAGCAACGAACGTCTTATTGGTATGAACAGAGAGAGAGAGACAGACAGACAGACAGAAGAGCTTACTAAACAGTACAATCTAATTGACAGCAATACCTAACAGTCCTGTAACTAAAACTAGACACACAACTTACTATGTCCCTAAAACAGTTTTAGCTCTACACACTCAGTAGTATTATATTTTTAATCCCACTCAACTTAGAACAAAGTACTGGATATACATGGTGCATCAAAAAAATGTATACACACTTTGAACTGTCATAGACAATTTATTTCCCGTTCTACAATGCTAAATTTCTGGACATGGAAAGCTTAATGTCTAATTGGAAAAATAAATGTGATTAATGTGAGTAATTTTCAAACTGGTGGCCTTCAGCATCAATACATTGCTGAGTACGAGCCAATATTCATTCCGTGCATCGTATCAGAGTGTCCACTGAGATTTAGCTGTTACACCAGTCTTGGAATGTACACATGAAACTTGCCTTTCTTCAGAATGCGTAGCACACTACTAGCACTTACATCACTCTCACGTGCCGCTTGCCTTGACGTTTTTTGAGGTGAACGCTGAAACAGTTCCAAGACAGCAGTCGTGGACTCATCACTTGTAGCCCTGATCGACCTTTATGCACATCCCACACTGTTCCGTGAATTTCAAATTTGTCTCGTAGACGTGTAATTGTTCACCTTGAAGGTGGTTCTGTAACATACTCATGTCTCCACTGTCTTCGAACCGCAGCTACATTCTCAAACTTCCAATACCACTTAATTATCTGCTTCCGCTCTTTAAAACCCAAACGCACGTCCGCCATGTTGCAGTTACTTCCTTGCTACGCCGGCACAGTGTATGGTACAGAACCACCTTTACATTTATTTTTCCAAATAGACATTAAGCTTTCACTGTGCTGAAATTTAGCATTGTAGAACGGGAAATAAATTGTCTATGACAGTTCAAAGTGTGTATACATTTTTTTGACGCACCCTGTATATAAGATATGCCTCATAAAATGTATCTTGTCACTTTTAAATCAAGTTTAATTTAGGGTCTAATTGATTACCAACACTCTCTTGGATTAAGAAATAACTTTCAATCTTGTATTGTTACAGTACTACACTCGCTCAGATTATGTCAGATGGAAAGACAGCTGTGAATATATCAAACGTTCTGGACACGCTTCTAGAAGGATACGACAAAAGACTGCGTCCAGGATTTGGAGGTAAATACTCAGCATACTTAAATGTATTGTAACCTTTTTTTTAACTAAATGATTTCAACATCAGAGGCCTATAGTTAAGCAATTAGCTACCATAATCTTTTAAAACACCAAATCTACTTTTGATAAGCAGTACAGATGAGGTGAAAAGGGAAGTTTGATATTTTTCAACAGCGTTAAGCTGGTATTTTATTCAATTTAATTAGTTATTTAAATGGCGCTGTTAGGTCTCGTAGTTCTAATGACGACCATTGGAGATTGTCACGATCAACTGAGCAATGTCAAGGACTCTAAATTAAACTTCGATGTTGCCAACGAAATAAAAAAGATAAAATTTTAGCAATTTTATCAACTTAATTTCAAATAAATAAAAAATATTGAATGACTACTACGTACAAGGGGAAGAGAAAACACATTTGTTGGGAGATCTAATTAAACAAATGTAAAGAAATCTATATTATATTTGTAAAGCACATTTCACTGACTAATGTTTCAAGAGATCTCTTAAACTAGCAAAGAGATTGACATTTAAACTTTGCACGTAAGTTCCTTTTACCACTTAGGTGCTCACTAAGAAGCGGTTTTGGCAGATTCGCAACCTGAACACTGTAGTACGAGAAAAAAAAAGAACTCAATCTTTCGATCAAAACTTCGTAATTTATGTTTGGTATTTCCCCGAATGGCTGCACGCCTTACATCAAGTATAAGAAGTGGCACAAAAGTAGGACATCCTTTATTTTTTAAAAATTCAACTTTTTGAAAAAATGTGCAATACCGTATTTATTTCTCAATACGCTATGATCCTATTACTTTCTTACTGCGCTAATCAAATTGAGCAATGTAGAGGCAGGAATCCGATGCATTAGAGAAACAGCTATGGGTGCTGGGAATCGATCCTAGTTGTAGAAAGGGGAACTCAAGTGTTTGACTGGTACTTTCACTTTCTCACTATGATCCTATCACTTGTCTCAGTATAGGCTATGATCCTATCACTTTCTCACTGCGTTATGATTCTATCACTTTCTCACTGCGCTATGATCCTAGCACTTTCTCACTGCGCTATGATCCTATCACTTGTCGCAGTACGAGCTATGATTCTATCCCTTGTCTGGACCAGTTGGGATAGGGGGTGGGGAAGAAGGGGTATTTTGGGTGTTATGTTCTCGTGTTCGAATAAAAATAAACGGGTTCACTCAGGACTTTCGACCCTTTAAGGGGACTAATTCAGCTTATACCACCATATCTATCAAGTATGATTTCTTTCCCATGTTCAAGATAAAAAACTAAATAATTATTTACCAATAGTTAATTAACTAATTGTATATTTTTTTATTGTTTCTTGTGATTTCAAATAAAATAAATAATTGTGCAAAGCTTTATCCGAGATTGGGTGTGGGAGAAAAAACGTGTACTAACTTTTTACCAGACAGAGTTCATATATGCGTTAAAGATATAAGCAATAAAAAGTCAATGAACAAATCAACGAGTGTGTATTGCTAGTTTATGCATATATGCATATAAGGTAAAAATTAATTACATCATGGACTGCTGATGGTATAAATAGGAGTGCCGCATTGTTTGTTTAACTTTGCTCTAGTGTTCCATTGTTTAGCTGCTGCTCTCTCTGAGGTGAAATCCTTTGCAGTGGGTGCTGTAGGCTGGTCAAGCCTGTGATTCGGCGTCTGACAACTTTAACTGAAGAGTCTGGTTGAGACAAAGATTGACTGTCCACTGATACTCGCCCTTGTCGTGTTAGGGGAGGCAGTGGTGGCGTGAATCAAATTGAGCAATGTAGAGGCAGGAATCCGATGCTTTAGAGAAACAGCTATGGGTGCTGGGAATCGATCCTAGTTGTAGAAATGGGAACTCAAGTGTTTGACTGGTACTTGCTGATGTAGAGATTCCTTCGTCCAGTCACTAAGTTGAGAAGGGAATCATTCACTATCTAGTGATCAGACTAGGACTCCAGTCATGAGACTAGGATCAAAACTAGATTCTACTTGGGTTATTTTAATCACTGAGATATCAGGAACGGCAGGAATTAAAAGAAATTACAGGAATTTCAGGAAACATTGAATCCAGTTGGTGTCTCATGGCATAGCTACGAATAAGCTGAAACAAAAACACAGGTTTTAATACTTTCACCTAAAAAAAGGTCATTGTAATCTCTTTAGGTATAACCGTCACTCAGACTTAAAAGCACAGAGAATCACAGAATGTTTTACATTGAGTCATTGAGATGAAATCGATGCTACCGAGTGACTCAAAACAAAAGACAAAAGTTTAGAATGCCCTCGAACGTTTCATTCTATGTCATTTTACGTCTCACGTGACTAAAGAGACCAATCCTTGATACACATCCGCGGTCCCGTGTTGTAATCACTGCAACATTTTCACCCTTTCTACTTCTGATGTGTACGCTACATTCGTTCAAGGACCTAAAATTACTGTTTGCTCTCCATGTGGATCTATCCATTACCTGCCAACTGTTGGTGTTGATTTGGAAGAGCTTCATGTTGTGATTGCATACGTTAGTTCACCTTTAGTGTGGTCATCCTGCATATCTTCTTTTATTAGATCACCATACAAAATGTGTTCTTGTAGTCGACTTTATGTCTTCGTTGCATTTTTATCTTGCCAACGAAGGTGAAAGATATTCTTTTTTTTCTAGCCAACTGTAGGAAGACCATGATTCACTACCATAAAGTACAGTGCCGGTAACACAGGTCTGGTAGACTAGGACTTTGTTATTTGTAGTCAGCAAGCTGTTGTCTCACACTTTGCAGCCTTGACACGGTGCCATGACTTTGGCTATCCTGTTGATATCTTTATCTAGTAGCAGATCATTGGAGATGATGGAGCCAAGATAACAAAAATGGTCAACTCTTTCCAGTGGTTGGTCATTTAGGATCACATGAGGTGCACTGCTTGTGTTTTAAACTAGTATTTTGTTCTTCCTTTAGCATTCCACCTTTAGAATCTGGCTAAACTCTAACCATTACTATAATGAAATTGATTTTTCTTTTTATAATACTGTTGACGTATCATAGAGGTCAATGATATTGAATCGTGGTTAAAGGTCCATGGTGTTGTATCGTAGTTGGGGCTAACCTTAGATTTCAAAAATATAAGTCATCTACTGTGCACGCTTTATTGGGGGAAAATCACTCAATCGTTTTCTAAATTATTTTCACTTTCCTAAAAAAATTCAGAATAACGATAAAAAGGTTGTTGACCAGAAGGCTGATGCTAATGGACATTTGAACTAGTCAGGTTACAGATTTCAATTAAGCTGTACAAACTAAACAAGCCGTAGTGTCCATTATTCCCTCTCCTTTCTGGCTGAGAGTCTGTATCGATACCGCCAGTTTCACAGTTTCGATTAAGAGGTGGGATGAAACAGTGGGAAAGAAAAATCTCAGATGGTCAGTCATGAATGGTATTTGAACTAACTGTACTCACGCTCTTGGATAAACAGATCACGCTCCCGAGAACAAAATGTCCACTAAGTCATGCTCTGAAAATTGTTGAAAGTGTAAAGATAAAACGAATATAACTCAATTTTGGGAAAGCTGTGGACGAACTTATTTTTACTTTTTCTATCGGAATCTTGCAAAATCTTCCATAACTATTGACATTACCAGAACCATTGGCCTAGTTAAATTCTTCGTCATGGTTTTAACAAGAAAAACATTTAAAATACTTCGTATCTTAAAAAAACAACAATACTTCATTTATATAACGTAAAAAGTTATTGTTTTTCTCTGTAATAACTAATGAATGTTAGATTGAAATCAATGGAACTATTTTTACTTCGCCCCATCTCCCCTTCCCCCCAAGAAAGAATCCTGGTTAAGCAAATGTAGGGATCTACTACACTGAAACTGAGAGTTGGACAGAAGAGTCCATCCAACGTCAACACTACAATATCATAGCACTAAAATACTGCAAAAAACAGGAAGAGTTTAAGATCACCCTATCAAACATGTCCCTAGTCATACACCTACAAGGAGTGCATTTCAACAGAAACTCTTCAGAAGATCAAGGAAAGAAGAGAGAAGAAAGCAGGCGTGAACAACAGTAAAACAAGAGCAGCTAAAGAATATGCTGAAATAGATAGGAATGTCAAGCGTAGCATCAAAACAGACAAGCGGAAATATATTGAAGCACTGGCAAAAGAAGCAGAAGAAGCAGTCCTTCAGAACAATACCAAAGACCTGTACTCAGTCATCAAAAAGTTATCTGGAAAATGTCAGAGAGACCATTAATGGGCCAGAAAATAATGGATCGAGCATTTCCAGGAGCTACGTAAAAGACCTATTCCTGTAAACCCACTAGAGATTACTCCAGCCACAAGAGACCTATCTATAAAGTGCAGTGAACCCACTAAAGAAAATATTCGCAGACCGACCCTCTGGAGACTACTGAGACGGTATGAAGAGCCTGAAAAATTACAATGAACATCAGGAATCTTGCAGAATAGTGCATGGTAGATAACTGACAGACGCATTTCAAGTCCAAACAGGAGTGATACAAGGCTATTTACTCTTTCCTTTCTTGATTTTGCTAGCCATAGATCGGGTCACCAATACAGCAACAGACCAGAAGCAGAACGGTATATAGCGGGCAATGTGAAAACAGCTAGACGACCTTGACTTTGCTCTCACATACACAACAGCAGATGCAGGAAAAAGATAAGCGTCGTTGCGATAACTCAGCTAGAATGGGCCTAACCATAAACAGAGGGAATAGCAAGGTGTTCAAGATGAAGGCGTCCAACAACACATCCATTACAGTCCAAGGCAAGGCGCTAGAAGAGGTTGAAAGCTTCACCTATCTCGGCAGTATCCTAGACAACCATGATGCAGATTTCAGATCCCGCATTGGTATTACATCAGACCCAAAGAAACGAAGCTGTCTTGGTGAAGTGAAAGAAAAAGAAAGCTGCTCTATCAATTACCCCTAAAATAGATGCATATACATTCAAGAACTGTGGCAAACTTTGCCACATCAGAATTGGTTTGATTATTCACTCCAGATTCTGCCCCGTCTCAAAACGAGATTCTTGTTACACATAAAATTTGTTACAATCTTTCCAAGCAAACGTTAAAGGAAAAGACAGATCACAGTATGATAAATCTATCGAAAACTTCACATCTGGAAATGCTGAAGATAACTACAGAATAAATTGCTTCAACAACATTGTGGGCACTGCAAGTCAATCCTTGCAGCCGAAATTCATACAGATGAAATCAAACCACAATCTATTTCTGTTTTTGTCAGCTTCAAGAGCCTTCAGCAAGATGACATTCGAAAGTTTATAGTAAGCCTCAAGCAGGCATAGACGTCATCAACAGACTCGTCGGCAGATATATGTGGGCGAAGATTAGCAGATTAAATGGAATCTTTAAGGCATATCCTACCAAATCCGCAACAAAACCCCGGTAGAAATTTTAGCTTATCTGTCCACTAATGAAAGATACACTGCTTTCCCAAAAGTACTCAGAATTTTTAACAATGCTGGCATCTGGAGGAAGTGTCGTGCGCATCTTGTGTGATGTCTCTTTTGTGCACCATAATGGTTTGTGCGCTCTAGTTCCTAGGGCCACTCTTTGTTGATGTCATTGCTTCTTTGCCTCTGTTGTTGTTGTGCCGATGGCGGATCTTTTGTTGGAGTTTTCTTTGATGTTTTCTTTCCCCACTATTGAGGACGCAGGCTTGGGACTCTGTTTTAGTCAGCACGTTTTGTTTTGGTATGGTCTGTGCATTGGGAATGATTGTGTGTGGGTTTTGAGAGCCATGACCAAAATGTGGCACCGAGCTTAAGGTGTGCTATATTTCATTTGCATAATATGTGTGGCTTGTACTTGCCTTGAAATACTATAAATATTTATTCATCATTCATGTCATACATCTAATATTCATTCATTACTTAAATTGTTGAACATACACTCTTGTTGTTAACTAATGTAAGTTAACTTACGTTAGCATTAATATTGTTCATGTTGAACAATCGTTGTTCAGTTGAATGACATGTATTTAATGTTCAGAAAGCCGTAGTTCTAAAGGCCATTACTCTTTGTTTTGGTTTACACAGATCAGAAGGGGGAGCCCGGGCATAATTACATCATACCCTAGATGAGCCCGAAAACACCCCCTGACAGAAAGAAGCCTATCGCGCCTCAAACTAATCAAGAATTTCTTGAGGTCAACAATTCACGAAGATAGATAGAACAAATTTGGCCATTCTTGCTATAGAGCGTGATCTATGTAGGAAACAGAATTTTGATATTTTACTGTATGACTTCACGCAAGGCTCATAAAGTAAAGTAAACTTGATCGTGATTTTCTACTTAGTAAAGAATGAATAAAAGGCAAAAACGAATTTACTTTCTGATAAAAAAATCTTCATTTATTATCTTTATTCCTTCCTAGACTGGGCCCCTCCAATCCGTTTCGAATTGGGCCCCGCAATTGTTAGGGCAAGCCTGTATAGATAGATAGATAGATAGATAGATAGATAGATAGGTAGATAGATAGATAGATAGATAGATAGATAGATAGATATAGATAGATAAATATAGATATAGATAGATATAGTTAAGTTTTATTGGGGTTAGGATTCTGAAATAAAAAATTCTGGATTTGTCCTTGCAAAGAAATCAGAATTAAAGATAGTCTCCTAGAATGACTCTGTCAAAATGTACTAGAAATGCTGGGTTATGTGACACTCTGTTTAATCTATTGTTAGGAACAAAGCGTAGTTGGAAGAAATGTACTAGAAATGATGGGTTGAGACAGCAGCCGCAACCAATGAAGTTCTTTCCAATGTAGTTTGAATCAAGTGTACAAGTAATACAATGAATGAAAATAGCTGTCAGGCGAAATGCACTATGTCACCATTGAATGCATATGGAGCTATGGGCATGTTGGAAACAGATCTATCTGTACCGGGACTCAGGGGAAATTGATTTTGGGCTTCGAGAATTTAGTGCTCTAACAAGTTGATGTATGCAAGCGTGCATGTGTGTTTATGTTTTGGAGTGGGTCTGTATTTGTCAGGGATAAACGTTGGTAGGGCATGGTCACGAGAAGAACAAAAACTACTCAATTTTTTTTCTTTTCTGAAGAACAATTTCGATACATTTTTATTTATCGAAAAAGAATATGTAGTTTTAACCATGCATAGATAATTAATCGTGTGTATAAGCCTACTCTTACAATGTACAGAAAAACATACATTGCACCTCGAATCTCGATTATTTTATTAGGGACGAGTTATATATATATATATATATATATATATATATATAATATAATATATTATAATATAATAAGGCTCGTCTACGAGTCCGAAGATTAGTGAGGGTTTTACAACGATTTTAATTACAACTAGTCGACCGGCAGCGAAGCATACGCCGTTATTTTGCAGGGGCGGCCTTAGGCGCCTGCAACATATGCGACCGCAGTGTGCCCAGCACTTTCATAGGATCCGCACTTTCATAAAATCCGCACTTTCATAGTGCCCTCTCTAATTCAAGATGTAGAAATTATTAAATTAAACCATTGTATAACTTATAAGAGATTTCCCGCGCCCTCCTGTCGATTTACCAGGAGCACTTTCATAGGACCCGCATTTTCATAAGACCCGCACTTTCATAGGACCCGCGCTTATTCAAGGTGAATAAATTAATTAATTAAACCATTTTATAACTTAAAACAGATTTCCCGCACCCTCCTGGCGATTTACCAGGAACTCCTGGAAATCTCCCGAAATCGCAAAATATACGAAAAAGTTCTTAAAATATACGGAAATATATACACGAAAATTGTCATTTTGGGTGTCATTCAATATGAAAAACGCCAATCTTACGCGCGACATTATGCATCAGCCGTAATTGTGTAATCTGGTGATAGAAGCTTCTCGATGAAGAATTACTTGAGGTCAACAATTCTCAAAGATAGATTGAAATATTTGGTAATTCTTGCTATTGAGCGTGATCTATGTACGAAACAGAATTATTATGACTTCGCTACACGCAAGGCTCGTTAAGTAATTCTGTATGTAGTAAAGAATGAATAAAATGCATAGACGAATTTATTTTCTAATACAAACTCTTAAATTTCACTTATTATCCGCTTCCCTACCCAAACTTGGCCCAGAGAAATCCGTTTCGTTTATGGTCCCACAATGATTAAGTCCGACCCTGTTATTTACATATTGTAGATTATTTAGATTACTTCCTAGTCCAAACCTTCCGCAGGACAAAGGGGATGGGAGCGGGCAAAGTTTGATACATTTAAAAGACAGTCAAGCGCGCAGCCAGTCATCCGTAGTGTGAATACTACTCTTGTTTTCACGTGGACAGAAATACTTCTTACTACTCGACAAACAAAGAGAATTATATATATAGAGAGAGAGACATAAATCCAGATCTAATTTTTAAAAAATCTAGATATACTGTAAAAAAATATAGATCTAGTTTAAAAAATCTAGATTTAATCTAAATCTAGCTATCATGCCTTTTTTAAAATACGAGTCAGATTATGAGGTTTAATAAACATTACTATACCGAGTTGTTTTAGCATTTCATTTGAAGAATTCATTCCATATGACGTCAAAGGAAAAAAAATCCCCTATGTCACACGGCCAAATTAGACTAAAAAATGTCTCATCAATACGAGCCAGTTATCGAGGGTTCATAGACATTGGTGCACCGAGGTTTTTGTAAGCATTACATTTAAAGAACCCATTCATATGACGTCAATGGAAATAAAATTTCTTTACGTCACAATGGGCTAGATAATTAAATTTTTTTTTATTAACACTAGAGATTTAACGAGGGTTCATAGTCTCTATTGCAAAGAGTTCTTATAAAATTCATTTTAAGATATATATTAGGATTTAAGCCGCATTTTTTGTGCGTTTTTGTTTGTCAGTCTGTCTTTCCGTCATGTTAATGTCGAAAAAAAATACAACTAAAGGCTATTGAAAATTTAATTAATCTTTATTTTTTTTAAAGTATCTATAATACATTGTTCCGGATGTTTGTATATATATATTGAGAGAAAAAGAGAATTCTAGAAAAATCTAAAACCGTTAATAAAATTTTGGAATGTTCTCGTATGAAAATTAGATGTACCATAGCCTCGTGGAGAGATTTTTATACCATATTTTGGTGTTAGGAAGTTTTTTTCCTTAAGAATCGGAATATAATATTAACAATAACTAGATTTTAAAACGTTTAGCTAGAAAATTAAATGTAATGTACGACATAAGTGCGATTTTACATAATTAGAGTTAGAATGTTTTTCATAAAAATCCGGAACAACCGATATTCGTAAATGAGAAGATTATTTGTTTATTTATTAGAAGAAGGATTTCAAACAGTTATTTGTGTTAGTAGATTTTTCATATAAAATTCGGAACAATTTTGGAGACGATTTGTAAGAAAATTTAAGTAATGTAGGTTGCTTTCTTTTTCAAAACCAAACCCTGAACATTGTTTACAGATAAAAAAAACAACATTTCTGTTATGTTTCAGCAAGAAAATTCAATGTAAAGTAAGTCTAAAAAGTGTCTTTCAATAGTCGTTTCTAGTAAATTACTTTCTTATTTTAAAATCCTGAACAACCTATTGTCGATATTTTTGAAAAAAAAATCATGTGACATAAATTTGTTTTAAGTTGAAAATACGAAACAATTGGATATTAGTAATTAAACTATAGTGACTTTTTGTCCAAGAATATAAGGGTAATGTAAGTCAGCCATGCTATTTCAAATAATCATTTGACATAATGTTTTTTTATAAAACAAAATCCGGAACAACTTCATAATGCTTCATAGTTCATAGCACAGAAATTACAGTTAATATAAGTTAGAAGACCAAACAGACATTCGTTGGCACTGATTTGTTTTTCACAAAAACATCCGGAACAATCTATTGTAGATACTTAAAACTATTGCACAAAAATAAGTGGCTTATATCCGATGGGGGCAGTAAACAAAAAATAAATAAAATCTAATTATTAAAAAAATTTTAAGTAATTTGATAAATATACTGCAGTGTTGCGAAGTTACGCTACTACACGAAAGTCGCTGCATAAAAAGTCCATTTTAAAAATGTGCGTGAAATTTACATACAAAGTGTATTCTTAGCCTTTATAAACAAACAATTTTTTTTAAAAATTTTAGCAGCTAGTTGACCAGAAAAAACACCTATAATTAATATTTATATTTGTTGTAAACATTTCTTGTACATTTTATAAATATATTCGACTTAGTGATACTTAAAATACACAAAGATGACTCTTTCTTTGTTAACATATTGTAACATTGCCTCCCTTACATTTACGTAATTGTTTTAGAATTGGTGTATTTTTATGAAAAAATGGCTTGCATAATTAATTTTATAAACTAAACGATTTGCCTTTATAGACAACTAAAAGTAGCCGTTGCACCTAAACTTTTCAAGCCGCATCGCATATTTTTCATTTCTCTTCTAGTTTTCGAGATCTGAATGTGACAGACGAACAGACGGACATTTTGACAAACCTAATAGCGACTTTTCCCCTTACGGGGGCCGCTAAAAATGTGATAGGAATGTAAGTTAGACAGACATCTATCAAAATCGACAAACTACAGCATAAAAACAATTGTATAAAGTTATTGTTTTACTTTTCTTTTCTATTGATAAACAATAAGTTAAATGTTGATTGGAAAAAAAACTGACAATGTCTCAGCAAGGGAAATAACACAACAGTATTGTCTCTACTCCTTCACATGGTCAACAATACAGGTCACGTTACACTGCTTTAAATGGCACAACTGTGTCGTTATCGCCCCTGAGGGACTGTGAGAAAAGTCTTTAAACTTGTGATCAGTTTCCTCACTTAACTGCTTAAAACAAAGTTTCAGTCCGCTGTAGATTTGAAATACCTCTACTATTATCCTGGAAATACTGGTAAAAATGTATATTTCAACACAGTGTTCAAGTGCAGTGAACTAATGGTCTTTATATTGACTCTCAAGTCTTGCATTCATCTTACTTCAAGCTACACATGAATCTAATCGATCAGATCAGATTGGATCGGATAAAGTTGAATTGGATCATATCCAATTGGATCATATCAGATATGATTAGAACGAAGTACTGCTTCCAGCGTCCAATACCCACAAGGAGTTGGATTTCAACAGAAGCGTTTTAAAAGATAGAAGAAAAAAAAGAGAAGAAAACAGGTGTGAGGTGACAGTCAAAGAATATTAGCAAAAACTCAAAACAGAAGTAGCTAGAAACATCCATCAAAATATCAGAACAGACTAGAGGAACTGCATACATTCAATGGCAACAGAAGAAGCAGCTCTCCAAAACAACACTTAAGAACTGTACTCAAGAATAAATCAGGACAATTTGCCAAGCCAGAGAGACCAGTCAAGGACATGAATAGTGAAGCCACAGCAGACGAAGAACAAATGTATCGAGCATTTCCAGGAGCTACCGAACAGACCAACTTCTGCAAACTTATCAGAGCCAATCAAGTGCCGTGTACCCACTAAGGAAGTGATACGCAATGCAATCAAGCAGTTGGAGAACATCAAATCTTCAGGATCAGACAGCATCCCGGTAGTACTGATAAAGGCAACCCTTGAGATCTGTGTGAAATTACTCTACCCTCTACACTCTTTTGCAAGATATGGGAAAAGGAAGAAGTGCCACCAAAGTGGCAAACTTAAAGTAAGGCGCGATGAAAGAGGAAGATAAGACAGCCCAATAATACTTGGCGCCGTAATTTGTAGTAAGCAGATGCCAAGCAGATGAGCAAGACTTGGGAACAGTTGGAGAGATTCTCCCAGAACGTAACGCCTTGAGGAAGTTGATTGGTTGCCCTAGAGGAGAACAAAGGCAAAGATTAGGGATGAGAACCAGTACTATCTTATTAAAAGGAGGGCATCACGTTTAAAAGTATAACTTCAATCAATGCCTATATTACTACGTTTTTTAATGGGTAAAGTTGTATAGTAGTAGTAGTAATAGCAGAATATTTGTAGAACAATGTGTCGAATGGCAATCTCCTCTATGCAACATTTTTCGACTTTGAAAAAGCCTTTGATAGTATCGACAGAGAATCTATCTGAACTCTAATGAGACATTACTGGTTCCCAAATAAAATAAGAACCATAATCAAAAACCTTTATGATGGTTTCACCTGCCAAGTAACCCACTGTGGCAAGCTGTCAGAGGAATTTCTAGTCACAACAGGAATCAAACAGGGATGTCTTCTTTCACCACTCTTGTTCTTTCTAGTATTGGATTGGGTCACAAAAGAAGCCTACTCTAATCCAGGGAAAGGAACCCAATAGACTCTCACACAAAAGCTGGAAGAAATTTGCTGATGACAAGGTCACAGCTTTAAGCGAAGTAGGAAAAAGAGTAGGCCTCAAAATAAACCACCAAAAAACAAAAATACTTAAAGTAAAAAATAAACAAATTGGAGACATAGAACTGGATTCTCAGACCAAGTAGAAAATTTTATATACCTTGGGTCAGTGTATCAGGTGGAACAGATGAAGACATTAAACGTTGTATAAATCTAGCACATCAGACATTTACACTGCTAAAATAAACCTGAAAATCTGACATCTCAAACAAGACTAAACTAAAAATCTTGAACTCTAATGTCAAGGCTGTCCTACTGTATGGTCCTGAAACTTGGAAAACAACTAAAGCGACAACAAAAAAAAGTACAGACCTTCATCAACACATGCCTGAGAAATATCCGTTTGATCGTCTTAAGAGCTGAGCCGAAGGCTCTTCGAGCTCTAAGTTTGAAAAAAAAACCTGTTTGGACGCCAACAGTAAAAAAAAAAAACCTGTGAGAACACAGTTCTGTTTGAGAGAGACCCGAGTCAATGCCTATGTAAAGCATTGTTTTTTTCAATGCCTTTGGCCCCGGTGCATGCTTGGCTGAACATGGCCGAAGACCGAGGACACCGGGAGCCTCCGCCATTTTAATTCGTTATACCAAGCTAACCATGGGGAACTCGCCATTTATGTAACGGACTCTTGAGGAACAGCGCATGGATGTGTGACAGGTTTATGGGGACTCTTTTGCAACTCCGCCCGTGCAAGGGGTGGACTCTCGTCTACCCGTGGGCATCCCCACGGGAGTTATTTTTCGCCATTCATTTAGCCTAGCTACCCCCTCAAGTAACCGTTTCCACCCGTGTGCCACGTTGAGGCAGAACTGTGTACCCGGGTGAGAAATATCCTAAAAATACACTGGTACTACAAAGTGGAAAACACCAAACTGTGGGAGATGAGTGGGCAGAAAAATATGGAGGTGCAGATCTTAGAGAGGAAGTGGAGATGGATTGGTCACACCCTTAGAAAAGATACTAGTAACAGAGCTAGGCAGGCCTTAGAGTAAACCACCAGGGAACAAGACGTAGAGGAAGACCAAAAGAACATGGCGACACAGTGTACTAGAGGAAGCAAAGAGGACCGGAAAGAGCTGGGAAACCATAAAAAAGCTAGCAAGAGACCGTGGAGAGTGGCGTGTTTTTGTTGAGGCCCTATGTTCCATGAGGAACCCAAAGGAATGATGATGATGAGTAATATCAGTAGCTATGAAATACAAACTATATACAGCTACAACCCTATATCCGTCGATACAAAAAGAAGAGTAGTGTTTGTGTCGAAAGTGTTGCTGATACTTTTGTATTGTTAGTTCGACTAACGAATTGATGCAACAGGATATGGATATAGATATTAGTAAATGTTAATATTAATACATTGTTAATATATGTATTCAATGAACTGATAAATATGAGGATATAGTTAAATGTAAACCTGACCTAACTGATGTTATTGAATGATTATCATATTGATTTCATTTTTTTAAAAGGCTGATCTCTCATTAAACGTTTCAGCATAGTAACCTTTCCCTTTAGTCTTACATATCTAGCGTCTACAATGTTTTATGAAACATGTGTAATATGAAACACTACTTCTTAATCTTTGTTCTAAATTATGAACAATCTATAGGCATACTAAATAGATTTTTTTTTAAAGTTAATACTTTTTAAATGCTAGTCGGTCGACAAAAATTAAGCACAATTTGATTTTTCTCTTATTTGGTAATTAACAAAATTTAAAAAAGGGAGATGAGGGTAAATGTAGATTATCTGCTACGTGTGGTAATCTATTGATATCACTACAGGAATACTACATTCAGGTTTTCTGGGTTGACTACTTAAAGTATTTACAACTTTAACCAATAGTTTTATGGCTTTAATTTAATAATATTAACTTGACTTATTTTGGAGATTTTCATACAAAGATGCGAAATTATAAATAAGAAGTTTTTTGGTGTATATACAAGACAGAATAAAGAAGTATTGATCAGCAAAGTACTGTGATGCACATTTTGTTGCACATTGAATCCAATCAAATTTCCAAACTCTTGATCTTAAACTCAAAGTCATTGTTATTAGTGTGTACACAGAAATGATCTTTCAATATGGCGTCCTTGGCATTCTTTAGTTTGACAATTTATTTCAAAGTCTCTTTCAATTTTCCACTTTTCATTTTCTTACGCTTTTTTTTTTCTTAATCTTTCGCTTCTTTGTCTCTCTTTCCGAGTCCAAACGAAAGGTGAACAAAGAGTAGATTTCTGGGAGTTTAGTCTGAACATCTCCAAATGCACTACTAAATAGTTTGACTAAATGTGAGATTGTAATCCTGACACATCTTGTTGTTGTGTGGGGAAATACGTGTAAGACGTACAATGAAATACTTATAGTGGGGCCAACACTTGCTGATTTATTGTCTGGTCAAAATTAATTAAAGCCATCTAGAGGAGACACTTAAATAACAGAACTGCATGGGGATTGGGTGAGTGTCTAATTGTGTTTGTGACAATGGGTACAGAAGTACAGAGAATCTGGGGAGTCTAAAAAAAAGGGGGAGAGCTAGCGAAAGAAAAATATGGAAAAAGAAAATTCATGTGAGTGATTTTAGGGTAACTCAGGAAAAAATATAGTCTTTTATGGCAATATAGAAAAACATAAACTTTCATAATATATTAACCAACTCAGTCCAAGTTTCATTCATCCATTTCTATGCGACTACAGCCATTGTATAGCTTCAACATATTTTTCCATTCCAATATCTCCAGAGCTTTTCATTTGTATTCCGAAGTCCATGTTCTGTAGATCTCTCTCTAAAGCATCGATCCATCTTAGTCATGTTTTTTACCCTTAGGCTCATGCTTCTTCAATTTCGCCACTCTATTCTTTCCTCGGCCACCTTCCCAAAGTATCTTTTCCTCTCTTTATGGAATGATAGTGAGGCACGACACCTCTTTGGTGTTTGTCGGTCAATTAAAACATTATTTAATGTTTCAGATATATTATTTTCTAAGAACTTTCGTTTTACGAGTATATACCTGTTGATTAAGAAGTGCCCATGTTTAACTTGCAAACATAATTTATGACATTTTTGAAGTCGACATTCTTTCTTTAAGATAACAATACTTATTTTTTTTATCTGACCTTTTATTACGTTTTAAGATCAGCGCTACTAGGATGTGTATCAACTGAACTGACAAGGCTGCTGAATGTATCTTTTGGTCACTACTTTTAGTATTCATTCTACTGGCGAATAAAAGCCAGAAAGAAAAATAAACAAAATATAAAGATGTTATCTAATACTAAATAAATGTCCCAATGTTCTAATGGCCTTGCCTAAATAAATGGCCCAATGCTCTAATGGCCTTGCCTAAATAAATGGCCCAATGCTCTAGTGGCCTAGCCTAATCAAATGCACCAATGCTGTAGTGGCCTTGCCCAAATAAATGGCCAAATGCTCTAATGGCCTTGTCTAAATAAATGGCCCAACGCTCTAATGGCCCTGCCTAAATAAACGGCCCAATGCTCTAATGGCCTTGCCTAATTAAATAAACGAGTATTCTGAACACATTATTGACGAATCATTCAGTAATTTGAAATCCCTAAGGGTAAAATATTGTATTAGCAAAGTTATAGAAAAAATCGTGGAATATTAAAATAGACTTCTTTGAAGTTACAGAAATAATTGCACACTATTCATTGAGAATTTCAATGTTAAACGGTCTGTTCATAAGGTAGCAGAAGGTGATTAGTACAGCTAGGTTGCAGAGTCTTAGCAAGAAAAAACATTTTAAAATACTTAAAACAAATACAAAGCTTATATTAAGTGTAATTGTATTAATTAGTTTGGATCAATCATTTCATAAAATTTGTAATTGATCTAAACTAACAATAAATAATAACGGACTAGAAACTGAAATAGAATGCGATTAGAAATATTTTTACCCATTGTTTTTGTTTAGCGCTGCATGATGCTTTTAGCTTTCTCAATGTGCTATGATCCTATCACTTGCTTGAACCAGTGGAGAATTGATGGGATAATGTGAGGGTTACCCTGATCGCTTTTTAAATGCATTTTATAAAAAAATAAGTTGTACAACTTGAATTTGAACTTGAGGGCTCAAGCCTTCTCAAGTCATTGCACTAACCTCTGTGCTAGCGAAGTGCTTATAAAAATAAAAGGTTTAGCGGTTATCTATAGCTAGTTAAGTAAAGATGTAATTCTCGAAACAAAGTATAAAGGGGACTAATTGAACTTATACCACTACATCTATCAAGAAATTTTTTTTCCATTGTTTGATACTATTCATAATAATTAATTACCAGTAATGATAATAATTGGTTGTTTCTTTTTTTAGTCAGGTACAAGACATAATCATGCAAAATTTCAATTTGATCCAAGATTGGGTGTAGAAAAAATAACGTGTACAAACCTTGTACTAGGCAGTATTAGTTTTGTGTGGTCTGTCTGTTCATCCGTCCTACCTTTTACATCTCATAAACTAGAAAAGTCCTGATGTAACGGCTACTTTTTCTTTGCCATAGTGAACCATTTAATTTCTAAAAATTCCTATGCAAGCAGATTTTTAAAAAAAATACACCACTTTTAAAATGGACTAATTCAGGGGAAGAACTTTTTTTTTTGTTTGTTTTTCTTTTAAAGATCACAGTTAGTAATAACTCAAGCTTCATTCATAGATTCGCTCATTGGTACAAAAAATATTTGCATCTAAGATTATAACGGAAAAGTATCAATAACTCATTTTACTTTAGATATAACAATTAAAGCGTCATCGGTGAGTTTTTATTTAACCTTATATTGTTTTAGTCCATTAAAATTATAGTTTGCATGAAATCGATAAGCATACAATGAAGCAAGACAGTTCCAAATTTAAAGCTGCTATCACGGTTACAGAGTTAGGACGAATTAATAACATATATTCATTTTTCGTCACAGGTTTTTTGCAGTACTTTCTGTAGTCAAATTTTATACACATAAATATGTCATAACTTCTCTACGATATAACATAACAATGTAATTTTGGAATTGTTGTATTTTCTATATCAATCTCTACACAACTAAATATTTTTTTGCTGTATTATATTACATTTTTTTAAAAAATGTCATATCAGGCTAGCAAAGTAGATCTATATCTAGATGAATATGTTGATTATTTAATGTCGTTTTGAGCTTACAGTTAATAGATCTAGCCTTATTATCTACATATAGATCTATTTTAATCTTATCTACATTATTATATATCTAAATGTAAATATAGAACATAAGGTTATAGTGTACATTATACTGTTCGCGTCCGATACGATCGCTCAATAAATAAATCTGCAACCCTAAGTTTTCAGACGAAAAGCTCTTCCCTTTATGGTACATAGATGTAAAATTTGTTCAAATTATCAATACATTTAGATCTAGATCTAGATCTAGCATCTAATTAGGATAAATACATTAACAACTGGATAGCCAAACAAATGTCATAGTTACAGAAAAGAGTGTGGGACAATACCCTGCTGACTAACAATACCCTAGCCCTATTCTACCAGATCTGTATGACGAGCACTATGCAAGACGGGGAAAAAAACATGGTCAACCTACTCAAGGCAGGAAAAAATGCAAAATATCTTTCACCTACGACCCCTAAGGCGGATCTTTAAAATAAGGTGGCAAGATAAAATAAACAAGGAGGAAGTACTACGAAAAGCAGGGTACCGGGACATCCACTGTGCTATCAGCAGCAGACGCCTTGGCTGGCTTGGCCACGTTCATAGAAAGCCAGAACATCGACTACCACAAACAAGACGTTCTGTATGGTGATCTAACAGAAGGCAGGAGAGCCGCAGGTCGTATACTTTAACGATATACCGATATATGTATGAAGCTCTTCAAAATCGACACTCATCATTCATTGGCCTCCTTCAGTCGTAGAACGACTATGGTTCATCTCAGAGCACACTTCCTCATGTGGCTGTGGAGCCCTATTTTGGAGAGACACTCCCGTCCACAGATAGCGAAGGTTAAGGTGGCTTTTGCTTCGGTGGTAGAGGAGCTGGCCGTTTTTCGGATTGTGCGTTTTTCTTCCTGCGCTGAGACCCATGTACTTTCACTGTCCATAGCTTTCTTGGTCACTGTCTCTCTCCATCTATTGCGGTCTAGAGCTATGTCTTTCCAATTATCAGTATTGATGTTCACTGAATTGAGGTCACGTTTTATTACAACTATGTAACGGAGGTGGGGGCGACCAGTTTTTCTTGTGCCAGTCGCGAGTTGACCATAGAGGATGACTTTCGGGATGCGCTTGTCCTCCATCCGGCGAACATGTCCAAGCCAGCGCAAACGGCGTTGTCTGAGGGCTGTAAAGATGCTGGGAATGCCTGATCGCGCAAGGATCCCAGTATTGCACACTTTTTCTTTCCATGTGACATTCAAGATCCTACGGAGATATCTCAAATGGAATGAGTACAGTTTTCTCTCTTGCTTTGCGTAGGTGGTCCATGATTCACTGCCATACAGCAGTGTACTCATAACGCATGCCTTGTAGACTTCCATTTTGGTCACCTTAGTTAGCTTATGGTTTTCCTAAACTCTTGGTCTGAGTCTAGCGAATGTCGAGGCAGCCTTTCCTATGCGTTTTTTCATCTCCTCTTCTAGAGATAGGTCATCTGTAATTGGGGATCCCAGATAGCAGAATTCGTTTACGGCGTCCAGCTTGTTATCGTCTATGAGGATGGAGGGTGGTGATGTAGCAGGTGGTCCCATAACATTTGTTTTCTTCGTGCTAATATTCAAGCCATATTCTTTACAGGCCTGAGAGAAGCGGGACATTAGTGACTGAAGTTCCTCTATCGTGTGTGCCACTACCGCTGCGTCATCCGCAAAAAGCATATCTCTTATGAGGATGGCTGATTTTAGTTTTGGTCCTCAGTCTGGCAATATTTAGGAGTTTGCCATCAAATCTGGAATGGAGATAGATGCCTTCAGTGGCTTTGTCAAACGCGTTGTGGATTAGCAGTGAAAATAGTATTCCAAAGAGGGTTGGGGCCAGGACACATCCTTGTTTAACTCCGCTGTTTATACTAAAACTTTCAGAGCTGGCACCGTTGAATTGCACTGTACCCATCATATTTTGGTGGAAAGATATGATTACATTTAGTACACTAGCAGCTGGGAAAAAGTGGTACTTGATAGATCCGCATGGATAACGAGCGTAAAGGAAGGATCCAGGATTGCAGATGCCATACACAACAGTAGTAGAAAGAAGGGTGAAAATGCAACGGCGCCTGGTGATTACATTTGCCCAACCTGCAACGGCAGCTGTGTATCAAGGATTGGCCTCTTTTGTGACACAAGAAGTTGCAAAGGGAAAAGATCGTCTCTTGAGACGTAAAATGCAACAGAGATCTGGCCTCTATTTAGTCTCTGTTAGATTGTTGTCTGGTGTATAATGAGGATATGTCAAAACTGTGCGCTATAAAAGTAGTTTGTGTGTTGGTGTTTTTTACTTTAAAACTAAAGCAAAGTTGGTATCAAAATTCTTAAAATAGATCAAATTAAGAGTGCTTGCCTACTTTATCATAACTTTGTTTCTCAACTTTTTTTTCCAGAGTTTTGCAAGAATAAACTGCTGTAGCTTCTCAATCTTCTCTCCTCTAGCATAATGGCTGTGTACTATCTCTTTCGTTTTCTCGTTTGTTTTCTTATACTGTCTTTTTATGCAAACATTCTTGGTGTAAGGAATAGAGCATGCCTGGTGACTGTGTAGATTTATATCTTCTCTATTGAATTATGCAAGGTTTAGTTTTAGCTACATGTCATCTGTAGGGGCATGTACATATATAAATATGTTTTCAGTAATTGTAGATTTCCTTTATTTGTCCCAATTATATATTGACCTACTGACTCGTATTTGTAGCATTTTTTTCTGTTCGTTGTGAATATTTCTAAAACCTTGGTCCAGAAATAGTTTTTATTAATTATTTCTACATCTGGTCTCCGGTAATATTACAAAAGGACACTAGATTTCTTCAACTCTTCCAAAGGTCCGCTGAATATGTACCTGTTATAAATATTACATCACCATGTACAAACTTTAGTGAGGAGAGGCGATCAAAGGCTAAGCAATAACTCTATTTCAGCAGTCAACTGACTTACCCTCTCATCAAAGATTCTTTGCAGACAAAAAAAACCTCTTACATATTCCTGTAATTTCTTATAAGAACATTTTCATCAGTCTAGAGAAAACCAATCCAAAGTATAAACTATTAAGCATTGCTCAAAGGGCTACTGGCATAAATCCACACACACACACACAAGATAAGCTGTGTGTCTAGACTTGTGCTGTTGATGTACAGTATTTCAAGACAAGCCCGAAAAATTTATAGAAATGTAAACGTCATTTCTCAAAGATGAACTATCACATTAATGTCATAATAAATATTTCCTTTAGACAGATTCGTGGTAACAAAGTTACTTCACTGGCATAGTTACTTTATACAAACATCATTATTTGTCTACATCTTACAGGGCAGCGGGGAAAGATGAGCAAACAGGTCAGCAAAACACC
Source organism: Biomphalaria pfeifferi (assembly GCA_030265305.1). Classification (NCBI taxonomy): domain Eukaryota; kingdom Metazoa; phylum Mollusca; class Gastropoda; family Planorbidae; genus Biomphalaria; species Biomphalaria pfeifferi. Next base: position 577,892 of record JASAOG010000145.1, on the reverse strand, counting down.
AAAAATATTTTCCTATACTTAGACACTGAGAGAATCGGGATAGCTCTTCAAAAACATCAAAATAAGGAAATAATGGTTAAAAAATCTGACAATTATTTCAATTACACTACGGTAATATTTATTCATGTACAAAATTATTATTTGAGGTCATTGAATGGAAAAACACGAATATTAATTATTGTTTTGTCAGTCTGTTGGTCAATGTGTCCCGTTTAGTTCTGTAAGAGAATCTGCACATTGCATGCATACATTTTTTAAAATGAAGATTTAATAGGTAGTTATAGTACAGCTGAAATATCATGTGAGTAGTACAACTGAAATATCATGTGAGTAGTACAGCTGAAATATCATGTGAGTAGTACAGCTAATATATCATGTGAATTGTGTTATATTACAGCTAATATATCATGTGAGTTGTGTTATAGTACAGCTGATATATCATGTGAGTTGTGTTATAGTACAGCTGATATATCATGTGAGTTGTGTTATAGTAGGGTTGATATATCATGTGAGTTGTGTTATAGTACAGCTAAAATATCATGTGAGTGGTACAGCTGAAATATCATGTGAGTTGTGTTATGGTACAGCTGATATATCATGTGAGTAGTACAGCTGATATATCAAGTGAGTTCTGTTATAGTACAGCTGATATATTATGTGAGTTGTGTTAAAGTACAGCTGATATATCAGGTAAGTTGTGTTATATAACAGCTGATAATGTTATCCACACCTACTGTTATTCATTTGTACATTTCTGTGTCTACTCTTGGACAATTGGCAATCTTCACACTATTTGTATGTATTTCTGTGTCTACTCTTTGATAATTGAAATGCACCAATCAAAAGCAAAAAGGCCAAAGAAAAACGTAACTTCCCGTAAACTTAAAGCCATAGACATTGCCTCCATTGCTGTTGCAACAGAGCAACACAGACGTTCTCAGCAATTACAATTCTTGCTTGAAAAAGTTGCTGGACAGCCATGCACCTCTTGTCACTCGTACTGTCTCAGTTAGGCCAGATCAAAAGACAGGTCTGACGATACATCGACAAATATATATCCTAGAAAAAAACAAGGTTAACCGTATGATTAGAGACGCAAAAGCTAGTCATATTCGACTAAAAATCGAAACTTCTAATTCTTCAAAGGAGCTATTCAGGATGACCGCTGAAATGTTAGGGCGAGCAAATAACGAACGTTTGCCGACATCTATCCCAGTATCTCAACTCCCTGATTCTTTCAATAGATTCCTCATTCTGAAGATTGAGCAGATTAGAAATGACACGCCATCCCTCTCATCACAGCTTGACTGCTCTCCAATCTTTCAAAATTCTCCTTTTTTGCGAGTTTCAGCTTGTATCTGAAGATTATGTCAAAAGTATTATTTTAAAGATGCCAAATAAGTCATGTGACCTTGATCCCATTCCAACTTCCTTGCTCCTTGAATGTTTAGATGAGCTTGTACCCACAATTACTAACATTGTGAACTCTTCACTGACTTCAGGCATTGATCCACAGCAATTTAAGCATGCACTTGTCAGGCCTTTAATAAAAAAATCCAGTCTTGACCCGGAATGTCTAAAAAACTATCGACCGGTATCAAATCTTCCCGTCCTGTCAAAGCTTCTGGAGCGCATCGTGTTAGCGCAAATTCTTTCTCATCTTGAACAGTGCTGTCTCTTGGAAGAATTTCAATCTGCATATAGGAAGTGTCGAAATACAGAGACAGCAGTAGTCAGGGTACTAAAAGACTAACTTCACAATTCCGACATGGGCCACATCTCAATTCTTTCAATGCTGGACTTGTCCACAGCCTTTGATACGCTAGACCATGAAATCATGATGGCCAGATTCTCTGCCACTTTTGGTTTAGCGGGAATCGTCCTAAAATGGCTTGGATCCTACCTGACTGAACGCACCCAAAGTGTCGTTGTTAACGGAACAAAATCAATAAGCTTACTCTTAAAGTACGGAGTACCCCAGGGATCAGTTCTAGGACCTGTACTGTTCAATATGTATACATATCCACTCAGCGGTGTCATACGGCCAACCGGCATCCTATACCATTTCTTTGCCGATGATTCACAGTTATACGATTCCTCAGTACCCTCAGAGGTGTCGCATCTGGCAGAGAAAATCAGTAGTACCTTTGCATGGGTGAGCAATTGGATGGTTGAAAATAAGCTCAAGAGGAACGAAGATAAGATAGAAATAATAAGATTTGCACTCGGAACAACGTCTCAAAAGTTGAAAGCACAGATTCTCTTTTTATCACGAGCTGCCAGCTACCTTATGTCCATGTAGTGCGGAATCTTGGAGTTTTCTTCGACTCAACACTATCTTTCGACCCACACATAAGTCAGCTCTGCAAGGGTCTTTATCTGCAGCTGCGTAGATTAGGCCAGATCCGACCATATTTAACAACGGAGTCAACAAAACGATAGCAGTGGCATTCATACTCTCCCGCCTTGACTACTGTAACGCCTTGCTAGCAGGTATACCTGATGACAAAATAGCCAAACTGCAATGTATACAGAACAATGCCGCTCGAATAGTACTTAGAAAAACAAGACAAGATTCTGCTACTACGCTCTTGCGCACGCTCCATTGGCTTCCCATGAAAGCGAGAATCGATTACAAAGTCGCCACACTTTGTCATCAGTGTTTATATAACAATGAGATGCCCTTGTACCTTAGAGAACTGATTACTCCATATGTCCCCCAGAGAGCCCTGCGCTCAATGGACTCAACGCTTTTAGTAGTGACACGTTTCTCCTTCAAAAGCTACGGTCTGCGGGCTTTTTCAGTGCACGGACCAAAGGTTTGGAACTTACTCCCCATGGATCTCAGACAGACAACATGCTATACCGCTTTTAAGAAGAACATTAAGACCTACTTCTTTAAAACTTTTTTAGATTTGAGATTTTTTAAATTGCTGTTGTTGTGTTTATGTTTGTAATGTTATTACAGCGCCTTGAGCCTACATTTTGATTGTTAACAGCGCTTTATAAATAAAATTATTATTTTTATTATTATTATTAATTGGCAATGTTCACACTAATTGTATTCTGACTAGCTGGACCTCGTGCACTGGTTTTGCAATCACGTTTCAAATGTACATTTTGTATAGAGAGAATTATAATTTTTGGTTAATGATAGAAACTAGTTCTACTCGTCTTGTGTGCTGAAAACATTGCTTATTAAACAGTTTATCAATAAGTTCTTCGTATAATCAAGCTCTTTCCTTGTTTTAAAATACACATGTTACACTTCGATAACTATTACAATAGTAATTAATTCTCAATGTTCTATAAACACATATATACAAAATGTTTCTAACATTGGTTTGATGAAAACTAAGAAGAGAGCTTTCTAGAGAAAAAATGATGGAATGATTCAAATTATATTCAAAGTGTATTCAGCTCAAGTATTTGGTTCCAACTATCTGCTCATTTCTAAAAGCTGAATGGATTGGCCTAGGATTCAATAGGTGAGCGAAGTGTTTGGTTTCTAGAGCTACATTTACAGACATGTATAGATACATAGAAATAGTTCGAGAAGATAATAAGTTATTAGCTTAAAAGGTATAAATGCATACATAAAAGACATAAAAGAAATATCTTAAGTTATTATCAAAAATCTATCAAGATAGAAAGAAAGTTAGACAGACACATACATACATAAATACATACATACATAACACAAGGATACATAGATAGATACATAAATAGTATAAATTGTTTTGCTCTAATAATGCATTGTTATGTCTAATGCACAATTGTGAAACAAATTACGGAAAATAAAAATTATTATTATTATTACCTAAATATTTCGAAATGAACATTATTGCTCACAATGCACAAGTTTGCAGAAGGTCCACTAGATTCTTTGCTCGCTTAGCCACCTATTCTTCAGTTGGAAAAAAAAATGCGTTTTATCGAACTATTTAAGAGTTGCTGAGAAAACTTCAGTCTTCAAGTGAAACCCATCGAGTGGGCGTCAGTCTCACAAAGTTGTTCCGTTGGGGGGAAAGCCCCTAAAGATAAATGTTGAAACATGAAAACTCAGCGCGATGAAAGAACTTTTATTGGCTTTCAGATGGTAACCATGTTCGAAATGTCCCGAGGAAAATCTGATAGTGAGAGAGAGAAGAAATGGCCATTGAAAGAATTTGATAGAGAGAAATGTGCTTACCTTCAGCCAAACTCAACATCTTAACTTTGTGCTGATAGGGCACACATTTTAGATAGAACTTGTGATGTTCTCCTAGTCACCACAGTACTGAGAGACGAACAAGTTCTCCTAGTCACCACAGTACTAAGAGACGAAAAAGTTCTCCAAGTCACCAGAGTACTGAGAGACGAACAAGTTCTCCAAGTCACCAGAGTACTGAGAGACGAACAAATTCTTCTAGTCACCACAGTACTGAGAGACGAACAAGTTCTCCTAGTCACCACAGTACTGACAGATGAACAAGTTCTCTAAGTCACCAGAGTACTGAGAGACGAACAAGTTCTCCTAGTCACCACAGTACTGAGAGACGAACAAGTTCTCCTAGTCACCACAGTACTGAGAGACAAACAAGTTCTTCTAGTCACCACAGTACTGAGAGACGAACAAGTTCTCCTAGTCACCACAGTACTGAGAGACGAACAAGTTCTCCAAGTCACCAGAGTACTGAGAGACGAACAAGTTCTCTAAGTCACCAGAGTACTGAGAGACGAACAAGTTCTCTAAGTCACCAGAGTACTGAGAGACGAACAAATTCTTCTAGTCACTAATGAGATGATCAGATAGATGATCAAGATACGTAACAAGAAACAGAAAAAAGTTTCAAACAAATTAAAATGAATTCCTCGTTTATAAATAGGATGATAGATTATTAGTTTTCAGTCCCTTAATTTCTTGTGTCATGATTGAAAAAAGTGTCACCAATGAACTCTACATAATTGAGTTCTATTAACAGCCCAGCTAATGATTTCTACATACGAATGTGTGCACAATGTTTCTATTGACCTACGTCTAAAAAATGTATGTACGTCTATTTATTTCTTCAACGCTTTACTAACTATAAATAAACATAGGAGTCAAGTTCGTAAATTTCCGTGCCGCCGTGTCCAAGACATAAGCCAAATTGAATTTGAATATGATTATATTTTGTAAAATTATATCCGTCTAACCAGAGTTTTCACTCTGTGTGTATCTATTTGTTTCCTAATGCTATTCGTCAACTATCCAAGCTTTAGAGCTGTATTTGAAATGCCCCATCCAGTGTCCAGCTTTCACCCAGTTTAGATGTTTGAAAGCTAATATGAGGAATAATAGTGCGGCGTGTATATCTGGTATCCTTTTCCTTTAACTATAAGTAATATTATTTATATGCATTTTGCCCTTTACTTATGTTTGGCAAATATCACATGTTTTTCCAATTCCATAAATATTCTTCAGAGTCAAACATAGTTTTTAGTTACAGAAATTATTTGAGCCAGTTACCATCATCGATCTCTTCCTGACCTTCGTTGAGCAGTGTGGCATCTATTACAAGAACAATAACTTTCCATTCTTCTGAATATAGAATCACCTCCCCTTTATGACATTATCTTAATAGAAGACGAAGCATTTTATTGACTTGTGTGTCTTAACTTGTCAAGAAATTTCTATGAAATTCCTGTCATACAAGTCTTTTAACAACAACAACAAAAAAGGCGTTTTATAGATAAACAGAAATAGCCACTAATAATGAAGCCTTTATAGCATTCTCCTTGCTTATATATCCACATTGGATCATAAGTAGTTATATTTTGTTTTTTATTTAGATTCCGAACTTTGAGTTGGTCTTTGTGAAATCAGATATTTAGCTTTTTTTCCATCTCATAAATCAATTAATTTTTTATCATTAGAACCAAACATTGTGTATTTCTAAAATAAAACTCTAAGAATGCAAGAGCAAGGTCCGCCTTGTAATGTCGCAATGATTTGATAACTGCAGATTCGCCACAAGAGGCATAGTACTGGAACCAGTCAGGAATGTGTAAAAACTTGGAAATCAGGCTGCGGGATATTACAAAAGACAAACTACTTACACTTAACAAAAAAGCCTTTATTCTCTTTGCACTGGGCAGTCAATCGGAACAAGGCATTGGACGATGAAAATCCCATACGCTTTAGGAGAAATATAAAAAGGTCAAACAAATCTGAAATGAGCTCAGACACGCGACGGGAAGCGTTACTGTGGAAGTTGCTAAATTCCTCATTGTTACTTACGGGTTGAACCGTGTGGGATCAATGAAGCAAAACGATGCATAAACAAATGACGTCTCGATGGTCCCGGATTCATACCGTGTCCGCCGCAATCCCCGTCGTCCTGCGGTAGGTTTGGACTAGGAAGTAGATTAACTTCAACTCTGAAGGAACATTTCAAACATTTAAAAATATGTTTAGTCTAAATAATTATAACTATATAATATTATATTAAGTTGGTCTGTCCATTAATCTAAAAAACAAAGAAGGCTATGCTCCAAAGTCCCCAATCGAAACTAACCCAGCTCCTCAAGTCAAGGTAAATGGCCGTTTCCTTACAGCTTTTGACCTACCTATTGAGATGCGTCACTGTCCAGAGAAATAGACAACCGTCTTGAAAAGACCAACAGCGCTTTTGGTCGCCTCCGAGTGTATGACGGCATAGGTCTAGCAACAAAATAGTAATGTTTATAAAGCAGAGGTTCTCAACACACTTTTGTATGGCTCTGAGACCTGGGTGCTCTATCGAAAGGATTTAAGGCTCCTCGAACGCTTTCATGAAGGTGCCTTCTAACCATATTGGGCCTACGCTGGCAGGAGTACAATAGATTCTGCTGAAGGACGGTGTAGACAGTATAGAAGCACTAATTACTAATTGAGGCTGAAAGAAGAATCCAAGCCTTTGAGAGTAAATGCTACAGAAAAATGTTGCGTGTCAGTTACCAGGAAAAAAAGACAAATTGTTGGCAAGCAAATAGTGTAAAGAGATGAAAGTTGAGATGGTTTGGTGACTGGTCCTATTGGAAGACATGACTCATTGTCTAGAGTCTTCCTTCAAGATACTGTTGAGCGAGCACGAAGAAAAGGTCGCCAAATGAAAACTGGCTAGATAACAAAAAATGGCCGGCCTCTCTTGTGATATCCTGCTAAGAACAGCTGCTGATAGGGAAAAGTTAGGGTTTGGTTACAGTAGTACATAAACTGTCTCAGCATCCCTATGCCGAAAGTCAAGGGATAGATTAGATGAATTACCCATTAGACTGCTGTGCTGGGTGGGATACATCCCGCATTGGAGACGACCGCATGCCAAAGGCGATCTTATTTGGCAAGCTTAAGGGGGACGGCGGAACAGAGGTGCCCCCGTAAGCGCTATAAAGATCAACTCAGATGCCTTTACTATCATAGAGGAAAGTAGCTGGCATCAGATGGCCTCACAAAGAGACAGTTACAGAGCTCTCACAAAGGCTTCGGGACACAAAGAAAAGTCCTTTTTGAAGACAGGCGCAGAAGACGGAACGAATGCTAAAATAGACCGCCGGATGACAACAGCTTTGTCTGCACAAAAGGCGAAAAAATATGTGGGTTGCAAATGGGTTTGCGTAGTCGTGTGAAACACTGCCATCATCCCAAATCTTCTAAATTGAAAACATTGCCACAAACCCATTAGTTAAATACCTCTTACTGACTGATAAGAAATTTCATCAACTGCCGTAGGAATTTTCATGAAATTGTGTGTTTATTACCGTACATTTCTTGCCTTTTGAAAAAAAGGTACAATATTTATAGAATTGAAAAGCAGTGTAGTAAAGGCTCGATCAAGCGGAGAATGCAAAAAATAAAAAAAGTTAAAGGTTGTCATTGTAAAAAAAGAAGGGCCGAAAAGTGTAAAATCTGGGGGTGGGGGGTTGCCGTGGAAAAACAAGAGGGGATATTCAATGATGAAATGACAAGACGAAGAAAATTCATAGTTTTACGCAAGACTAGCTTTTTTGTTTGGGAGGGGGGAGTGGATAAGTAAGGGGTCCGACCAAAAGCAACATAGAGCTTTTGAAATACTTAAATATTGAATTAATAAGCCAGTGATTTTATGTAGAATTATTTTTTGCAAGTCGTGGTGACGGGGGGAAAGTTTGAAAAGTTAAACCGGAATTCTCAGACGAGACGAGTTTGTGTGTGTAATTCATCGTAACAAATTATAAATCATTGGTCAAAATTATGTTTAGGGAGCGTTTAAATGGAGGATGGGGCAGTTATGGACAAATTATTATGTGAGCCTTCAATTGCACAGAATGCAGTAAAAAAAAAGCTCTTGCCTAAAGGCATCAGAGAGCATTTCAAATACTTCGATTAAGAGCTGAAAAGTCGATGAATACTCAGAGATTGACTATTTTCTAAGGTAGGGTGGGGCGTAATAGGTGATAACGGTCATCGAATTCACGGGCAAACAGATTGTGTTTGGGAGGGTGTAGCGGGCCGTTCCAACAAACCTCATACATTAAAATATTATGGCCAAAAAGGGGATCGCTGAAATGCGGACAGTTTTATTGAAAGTGTGAAAAAAATAAGGGGGGGGGGATACAGAGTGTACAAAGTAAAAAAAATATAATGAGGTCTATCAAATATTTCGAAATAAGAACTAACAATCAAGTACTGACTTAAATAGGACTATTTGACTATTTGTAAGGCGAAAAGAGTGAAAGAAAAGCAATACTAGAATGTATGGGCCGGTCCAAGTTATAAGTAAAATATAAAGGGAGGGGGTCCATGACAAAATAAACAATATATAGCCTGGGAACAAATCAACGGGCGTAACCGGTGGGTAATTATAATCACGAATAAACGAAATTTATCTCTTTTTTTTTTCTGTTGCGTCGTCATGTTGCATACTTGTGTGACAATTTAGAAATCATGCTAGAGCATGGATAACAGTCTTCATTACAGTACACTGCTACCAAAATGTTATAACAGTCTTCATTACAGTACACTGCTACCAAAATGTTACAACAATCTGCAAACAGTCTGTAAACAAGCTAACATCGGTACCAAATCTCACCTTGCTTCTATTTCTCCAGATCAGAATTCTCGGGGCAGTCTTGATAAGTAATAGGCTTGGAAACCCTGTCTTATGCTATCCCTGGCTAATCGTCACTCGAACCCAATGGAGACGCGAACCATGATGGGCCCATGATTAAAGTCTTTTGAACACTCTTTTTAAAATGGTGTTTTTGTTTGAAAAACGGTTTCACTGTTTATTTTATAAACTAAACTTCCCGCTTTCAACTTCAAATATCATACAATCGGATTTTCTTCAGTAACTTTTCTTAGTTTTAAGATTTAAATGAGGCGGATGGACAGGTAGATCACACAAAACTAATAGAGGCTTTCCCCCTTTCGGGAACATCTAATAAATAACTAAAAGCTGCTAGCAGCTAGCTGTGAAACATTCAATTTCCACAAGCACACAATTTTATTAAGCTAGAGCCAGAAAGCTTCATAAATCAAGTGCTTCTTAGATTAACATTCTACAGTTTATTTTTGGCCTACGTAGAGACTGGTTCGAAGAAATAGATCTTAATAACTGGATAATAAGGTGTCAAAACAAACTCAATGACGTTTTATAGTTTTTGCTTTATTAGTGATATACTAAGGTACTAAGTTTGTCTCTGTTTTTTACACGAATAAATATTTATTTTTAGCGGACTCCGAAAGGGGAATATCCGCTATTAGTTTTGAATGGCCTGTCTGTCGTCTGTCGTTCAGTTTAGATTTCGTAGAGTAGAAAAGATATTGAAAATCCGACATCCTGATATTTTAGAACATTCAAAGTTCTGGTGCCACGGCTCATTTTTTCTTTTCCGAAAGGGAAAATTTTATTTTTTTAAATCAACTACGCAAGCTGTTTTTTTTTTTTTTTTAGCTGTTGTTTTTTTTTTTTAAATATAAAAATAACCATTTTTACAATTATTCACTATTAAAAGTACAATTATTTTTGTAATCAATACCATAGCAACATGGGCGTAGCCAGGATTTTTTTCGGGGGAGGGGGTTTGGGGGGATTTTTTCTCCCCCCCCCCTCGAAAATATATATATATGTGTGTGTACATATTATACTTTATTACTTCATTCTTTCGACGTTTATTGTACTCCTGGAGTTAGTAGGGAAAAATTGTAGACTCCCCGCCATTTCCAGCAAAATGGGCCTGGGGGAGCGATATGAACTCCCCCAGCGTGGGGCGGAGCGAAGCACTATTTCCGGTATTGAAAGCCAACAAAATGCATATTCTGAGGTATCTAAAGTGCATTATCCTGCTATTAAAAAATTCATTTCAAAATCCTTTGGCGCTATTCTAACTGACTTAGATCTCCCACGTCGTTCGGCGCATTGGCAAGCTGCTTCCACAAAATCTGTCATTGCTGCTCTGAGGACCTCCATTAAAGTGTGGCGCCAAGTTGTACTAGAAGGTTTCTGTTTGCGCTTTCCTCGTAATGGCCTTCATGTCATCGCAACTCTTATTATGCGTAATTGATTTTGTCGGAGAACATGTCCCGCAAACCTCATGCGACGCTCTGTCACATCCTTACTAAGGGGTCGACTCTCAGTTCGGCAAAGGATTTCCTTGATTGAGACCCGATCTCTATAACTGACTCCTAAAATTCGTCTTAGCCAAGTTTGTTGAGCCACATTTAGTATTTTTCAATTTTGGCAGATGATTATTCACTGTACTTTATTAATGGAGCCCAGCCACTGGTAGAAATTTGTAACCTCTCTTGGCTACGCTCTTGGAATAAGGTTACTGTAGCTTGCTATAGATTTTGTATAGAAAAGTTTTATCGTCAAAATCATGTTTGGGGGGGGGGGGTAAATTAAACAAACGGTGGAGGTTTTTTTAATTCAAAACCCCCGTAGCTACGGTCATAGACTTTGGTGACTGTAGTTTGCTTTAGAATAAAACTGAAGAGAGAGGTTTTCAACCTCAAAACTCTCTGTATGAGGGTATTGAAACTCAAAACCATCAGGAGGGGTTTTAAACTCTGGAGGAGGAGGTTTAAACTCAAAACGCCCCTTGGCTTGGCTACGCTCATCGAATTTGAGTGTGTCATTTGCTTTTTTTTATATTGAAGAGGAAAATTTTTAGCTTCAAACCCCGCTGAAAGGGTTTAAACTCAAAACCCCTTTGGATGCGCTTATTGATTTTTTGAGTGTGTAATTTTTTTTAATACTGAAGAGATATTTTTTAGCTTCAAACCTGTTGAAGGGGGATTTAAACTCAAAACATCTTGGCTACGCTCATAGATTTTTAGCCTGTAATTTGCTTTTTATATTGAAGAGGTGGTTTTTAGCTCTAAACCCCGGGGTGGGGGAGGGGGGGGGGGGTAAACACAAAAACCTTCTTGGCTAAGCTCATAGAATTTGGTAACTGAGGTATGGATAGTCTTATATTGAAAGGGGGTTTTATTGTAAATTTCGGAGGGGTTTTAAAATCAAAATCTTCCTAAGATATGCTCTTAGAATTTGGGGATCATAGTTTCCCTTCTTTTTTTTTTTGTTTTGTTTTATAGAAGAGGGGGATTTGACTGCAAAACCCCTGGTAGGACTCAAAACCCCCTTGGCTGCGCTGGGGCAAGTGATAGTTTAGTATTAAAATCTCACCTAAAATATACAGAATCAAAGCAAAAAATCTGTCACTAAATTCCGTTCCCCTCCTCCCCTACCTTGAAGGGGGAATTTCATTTCGCGGGGAGGGGGGTTGAACCCCAGGCCACCGCTAGACAAGTGGCGACGGTCAACTGGGACACGACGACGTTTCGGGAAGGATCTGTGTTGTGAATAGTACTATGGCCAATCACGTCGGATGTAGTAATGTGATCATCCAGCGTGGTAAAGTGACGTTCCGTCGGCTTCTGGAAGGCCAGCAGTGACCCTACATAAAGAGCGAAGGTGTCCCAGTCAAGACAATTCCCTACAGTGAAGCTCACTACAGGCTTGACTTGGTTCAGTATAGTTTAGCGGTGTGGTTCTGTACGGTGAATTACGACGGTTCGGTGCGGAGTACAGTCAATACATCTCGCGAGTACGAGACGACGTCTTGACACAACAACGACACAACCAGTCCAGTTCGGGAAGTCAAAGTGTGGGAAGTCAAAGCTGAACTGTTGAACCCAGTGCAAGTATGGGACGAGATTAAAAGGCTAGTAGTTTGATACAGTGGTACAAGAGATGATGCGGAGGTACGCTTGTTAATGGTGAAATATTTTTTCCGTCAGTGTTACGTGTTGCCATTTGTACAGTATTGGATTTATTGGACATTAAACTGTTACGTTATTTGAGAGCCCAGGGTTGTCAAGTTCTTTAAGTTGGTTGTGTCATGTGGAGCAGTTTGCAGAGAAACTGGATACTGAGACTAGTTACAATATTTATCTTGAACGGACTTCACCTCGTGAATAATTAATAAATTAATGTTTAGGAAAGTTTCGCGCATCGACTTGGTTGAAATATAATAAAGCCTAGTACATCAATACATTCTATTAACCAGGATTTCTCTCGATGGGAAAGGAGGGGGGAATGGGGCGGGATAAAACTAGTTCCACTGTTTTCAATTTAACATTAATTAGCTATTTAGAAATAACATTCGCTCTATAAGTGTAAAGAGGGTATTGTCTTTTATTTTAAATATTTATAAACGTTTTTCTTATAGACAATAATTCTATTAAACTCGTATCTTTGTGGAACATGGAATCTGGACACGGATATCGAAAATTGTTGATGTTCATTGCTGAGAAACGAATTACTAGCTAGTTGGCCACACTGGGAAACTCTGGTCTGGCGCTATTATTTTAAAAAAATGTTTTTCTTGTTTTACTAAACTAGCTGTTATTAAATTGTGACCAGTCTCCACTAGGAGGATTGAACAAAGCAATTAACAATCACTTCCTACTTTTTTCTCATTCTATGTCCAGCTCTTCCAATACTGTATGTGTTCACAACAAACTTGTATACAACACTAATAATTAACTTAAATCAAATATTATCAAAGACCGTGACAAAAGAACTGCAAGTGGCTTAGAGTATTCCAAATTTCTACGGTAACGAAATCTTACTGGACAAGAATGTCAGCCAACTAGCGTCCAGCCAAATGGTATCACCATTGTTCCCCTCACGACTCCGGCCAACGTCCACGCAAGGATGATTAGGTCTGAAACCATACCGCAATTGACCCACTAGCCAATGTTTTCTAGCAGTCTGAGGAATTTTTTTTGGCTTACTACACAAAAGTCTCGTCTTCTTTCTTATTTTGTTCTGGCGGGATGAATAGCTGCCCTTGTGGTCTCTTGGTAAATACCATCGTTTTGCCTGAGACCACAGCTCCAAAGTCTGGCCTTTCTTGCGTCACGGAGAACATAATATTTACACGGTACGTCATAGCCGCACATCCAACGCATAATTATTCATTATTTCGCCAGAACTGTGGTGGATTTAAATGTGTATGATAAAATAATATACGTAATGAGGATTGCAAATGTAGAAACAAATTCACATTAACTTATCTTTTCGCGATAGTTCTTTTGTCCAGGCTCTTACAACTTTAAACTCACATTTATTGAACACATGGATTCCAAGCGAATACAAAACAACCATGATATTTATCAAATAAATGTACATTGATAAGATGTTTAATTGAAGTTTTGATTTTCCAGATATAGAACTCTGGATTATTTTAACTTCAACTTTCTAGCTAGACAGAACAAACAATAGAAAAGTTCTAAAAGATTAAAGACAACGCACACTTTTAGAAAAATGGAAAGCGTATGGAAAATAAACTTATATTAAAACAAGATTACAAAGAGAGTTTGTGTTATTACACAAACTCAGAGCCCTTCTCCCACCGACGGATCGGCTCGAGAATTAGAAATATTCAAGCCATGTTCTTGTTTTGCTTGAAAAAGTAATATCGCAACGAAATGACGACACAATCCTAGATCTTCAATAAACATGCATCACAATTAGAAAATTAAAATGTGTGCGTGATATGCATATACAATTAGCATTTATAGCTGTTGTAAAAGAAAATCAATAATGGAACTTCTGGACCGTAATTAGATGTAATATAATTCAGAAGAGCGATTTCAAACAATAGTTAGGCGTTTATTTTTTATTCCCTAAAAAAAAAGAACAATACTGTACTATATATCATCTGTCATTGTTTTCAAACAAAAATTTGTTACCGAACGATCAATCGAGGTATTTTTATTGATGAAATTGTTCAGTATGACGTCAAAAAGAGAAAACAAAAGACTTTCCACTTTTGTCACGCGGCTTAGTTAGAATTTAAAAAATATATTCATTAACATGAGAGAGTTTAAATTTAAATGAATCACGAGTGCTAATTAACTTTGGCGCACGAGTTCTTAAAGCGTTTGCTCCAATGTGTCCAATAGCAACTCATGAAAATACTATTTAGCATGTTTCTCGTATCATTTTAGACTACTAAGCGAGGAAAACGAGGTACTTATTGATAATTAGACTTCTGGACCTTTTGACACGAAAATCAATTGTAGTATTCATGAGAGATTTTAATAAATCTTTTGGTGTTATTTTGTTTTAACTGCATACAAGTTGTTGTTTTTTTAAAGTTTTGAGACGATTTGGTAAGAAACTTAAATGTAATATAAGTCAAAAGAGCGATTTCAAACAATCATTTAGCGTTAATATGTTTTTCATTTAAAAGTCAACGGAACAACCTATTACCAATCATTGAAATTTCTAGACGCTTTTCCCCTTCCAAAAAGAATTAATGTAATGTAAACTAGAATATCAATTTTAAATAATCCTTTAGCGGTAATATATTTATAATAATAAACCCAGAACAACGAGTTGTCGATGATGAGATTTTCGCGACGTTTTAGAAAGTAATTAAAATGTAATATAAGTCAAATGAGAGGTTTCATATTTCAAGTAATATTTGGTGTTAATTTGTTTTTTCATTTTAAAACCTCCGGAACTACCTAGTAGCAATATTGAGATTTCTGGGCGTTTTGGCAAGAAAGTTAAATGTTATGTACTTTAGAAGAGCTATTCAAAAAATCATTTGGCTTTTTTTTTAAAATATGGAACAACTAATTAACGATGTTGAGATTCTGTATTTATATTACATTAATTTTTTTCCCAAATGGTGAAATCAGTAATTGTGGCTTTTAACCTTATGGGGGCTGCTAACAAACAAACAAAAATAATACCTGATTCATAGACATTTCTATGTATATGACCTAGTTATTTACAGTTACATGTATAGCCACCGCTGTTGAAACGTCTCTGCAAGCAACTCGCTATATATAAATTAGATTTTAAAAAATGTATGTTACATTTGCATACTGTTTGAAATATTAACCTTTAAAAATGAAAATATTTTCTGTTTACTTTCAGTTGCTAGTATAGGTCTACTAGAAACACAATCGATTTTATTTTTAGTTTCAACCTTTTTTTTTCACAATTTACAAATACGTTTGAAAAAATGTTACTAAAAATTAATAAAAAGATATATTTCTTTCCAAATATAATCTCCCTTACATTTATATTTTGCTTTATAAGAAGTATGAAAATAAATTGTCTGAATAATTAAATTTAAAAAAAATTGTTCACTTTCAGAAGATGAAATGTTGCCATTGCACCCAAACTTTGCAAAATCTAAAATATGATGCTATTACATTTTCAGTATCTTTTCTAGTTTAAGTGATTTAAGCGTGACCGACGGACAGACTGATGGAAGACCACACATAACTAAAAGTGGCTTTCGGGGACCGCTTAAAATGATATTTTAGGATAAACTAATGTACAACCTCGACACTATCAAACATAAGACAAAATGATTCTCTTGTTTTCTTCAATATTTGCATTCCAATGAGTCACATATACTTTTCTAATCAAATATAAGCAGAAATATAGGTCACCTTTCTATTTCAGTGTCTTGGTGAGGCGTAATAGTTCAGATATAATTAATTCTCATCTATGACATTGACTAGACATTTGTATCTAGGGTGCAGAGAGATGTGAGAAGTCCTTTCCTATTGTAGATAGTCTATGTTGGACGATGTATTTTGTTTGCATTGATCTGATCAACTACAGACGTACTACTTGTAAATAAGATGAATGGTTACTCAAGTGTTTCATTATCTAAAAGGTTCAGAGTTCTCTGGAGAGGATGTTCATGCTCCACTATTCTATGTTAAGATCTCCCTGTCGTCAAGTGGCTGATCTAGGGCTTGGAGTCGCTTCCTCCTAGAAACAACGGCTCTCACAACAAGCCATGGCAACCCTATATATAGTAGGCTGGCAAAGGACGGGTGTCTACTGTCGTTTCACGAACTCCAGAAAAACCTATTCAAGTGTACAAAAATCGTCATACGACGAAGTTTAATTATGTATACACACACAAATATATATATACATATATACATATATAGCTTATATGGTATATATATTAACGGGGGGGGGGAATTCATTTCAACCCCCAAACCCCATCACCGAAAAAAATCCTGGCTCATATATTTTCTTTTGTGTATCCCGCGGCATTTATAAAAAATCTCCAGATATCTCGTTCTGAGGCCGCCTGCAGTCAAATACCCTCTTCTATGTCAATTAAAGCAAGTTAGTGCCTAAGCTGGTCTTAAAAGTGTTTCTGTGGGACATCTCTGTTACGTCTACCACCTTTCAGCTCACAAAAAAGACTGCCTTTTGCAAACGGTCGTCCCCCCATACTATCGGACCGTAAGAAGTCCCTCTAAACTGTCCATACCGAAGTGTTTTGTATGGGGACTTATGAGACTTTCTTTTCTAATCGCCATGTACAAAGACATTTAGAACTAAAAGAACACTAAAGCTACTTTTCGAATAGGAGTCTTAACCACATCCAAAATAAGTAAATATATTTCCTCAATCCTATACTCTTAAGCGAGCAATTCTTGTATATATATTTATACATATATATTTTTTAGCTTCGAAAACTGCTCTAACGATTTTCTTTAAAATTTCACGGTATGTGCATATTAGTGAACAAAAAATTCTCAACTTATTGGCCACATCGGGAAAACTCGAGGTCGACCGTTATATCGGTTTGAAAATGGCTCATCATCGGAAAATTAATTTTGGCTAGAATGCTTTATGAAAGAAATTTTCTATATGACGTCAATGGGAAAAAAACCTGACACCGCTTACGTCACTAGGCTCACAGAAGTACACTAAAACATTTCTTCGCAAACAAGAAAAAGTTTTAATGATTCAATTGGCGTAATAAAACATTTGCGCACCATCTTATTGTACATTGATCCATTATGAGACTATGGAAGAAAAATAATGAAATTAAATATCTGTACGTAGTCGCTGAAGGAACTCTTTATGTTGTCTGTTGTATTTATGTGTATGTTTCTGTTGTCTTTATATGGGAAAAGAGTCCTTGTAATCACAACAAATTTCCGCAAGGATCAATAAAGCAGTCTTAGTCTTAGTCTTGATGTATGAATAGTTATTGTGTTTTAAAGGCTTTATAAATTGTTTACACTTGAATTGCGTACATCCGTATATAGCTTTTACTTTGTCATTATTTTACTGGTGAATTATTGCAGTGTGTTTAAGCTTCGAAGTCTACTGACTGTCACATTATCTATGCCTTACTTGCACAACCAGGGCCGGCCCTAACATTTGCGGGGCCCTATGTGAAATGGATTGCGCGCGGACCAGTAAGGGTAGGGATAAGGATAATAAGGGAAAATAAAGATTTTGAATTAGAAAATAAATTCGTATTTACATTAAATTTTTATTAAATGAAAGCTGACGATGCCGATTTTTTTTTATATCACGCGTAGGACTGGCGTTTACCATATTGATTGACACCCCAAAATGACAATTTTGTCTTTTTAAGGACATTTTTATGATTTCCAGGAGCTCCTTGACAACAAGGAGACCATGGGATCCCTATTATTAATTATAATGGTTTAATTTAATAATTTACACCTAGAATTAGCGCGGGGCTTTTGAACATTCGGGGTCCACTGCGGCAGCATAGGCCTAAGGCTGGCCCTGGTGATATCCAGCTCGCGGTCAACGAATTTTCATCACGCTGCTTTTTTTTGGTTAACCTATAAACCTCGGTTAAACAGTAGTCATGTTCCAGAAGTCACCCAATAAAACCTACTCAGCCCAAAGATCACCGTGCATAGACATCCCTTAAAGTGGTAGATAATTTCACTATATCGGGAAGCATAGTATCAAATGACGCATTGCTTTAAAGAGAGGTTGATATGTGATCAGGGATAGTCGTGCTTTTGGACGCCTCCAAGCGAGAGTGTGGCAAAATAAACCGCTCAGCCTGTCTACAAAAATCAGTGTCAACAAGTGATTCTCTCAACCCCTCTATGTGGATCTGAGACATGAGTACATGAGACATGAGTACTTTATAGAAAGCAACTAAGACTTCTTGAACGACGTAACCAAAGACCGCAATACAAACAGCGATATTCTTGCAAAACGGTATGAACTTCTTATAATCCGACAGTCACGCTTTGCAGGGCACTTATTCCGTATGGGGGACGAACATAATTTTGGCAATCTTTTTTTTTTTTAGTAAGCTGAAAGGTTGTCGGAGTAACAGAGATGCCTCATAATAACGCTTCTTTAGAATACTAACGCGATGTTTTTAAGACTCTTAGAAAAAAATGCGCGATTTTACTTTGTTACTAGGTGCACGTTTTACACTATAACGTAGAGATTTTGCATCACTTGATGATTCTTACTAAAGCCATAATAATAAGGCTTGTCTTCGAGTCCGAAGATCAGTGAGGAGTGCAGTATTTCCCGTTGCTGCGCAGCTCTATCTGTGAGCTACATATTTTGCCACATCCAGGGCAAGCATAACCATTGTCCGCAGGTGGTCGATTTAGATTTTCTTTTCGCCGTCTGCGTTTGTCCTCGGCAACAGACTTTCTTTTGGTCTCAAATGTATCCCGCGGCCTTCGTGAGGGACCTCCAGCTGTCTCGTTCGGAGGCCGCATACAACCAGGTGCTCTCTTCTATATCAGCCAAGGAAAGTTGACGCCTAAGCTGGTCTTTAAAGCGTTTCCGTGGGGCGCCTCTGTTACGTCGAACACCTTTTAGCTCACCAAAAAAAGACTACCTTTGGTATATGTTCGTCTCCCATACGGGATACGTGCCCTACCCAGTGCAACTGTCGGACCATAACAAGTCTCTCTATACTGTCCATACCGGCGTTGGCAAGGACATCGCTGTTTGTAGTCATGCCACTGTATGTCCATGATGGAGCGCAAGCATCTTTGGTGAAAGCGCTCAAGAAGTCTAAGTTGTTTTCTGTAAAGTGTAAAGTGTCCATATCTCAGAGCCATAATGAATATATTAATTGCAATATTAAATGTCAGAAAGTAACCATTTTAGAAATTACACTGCAAAGACTTTCTTCCAAGCCTATAACAGCCCAATAGTTTTACGCGAAAGAAGCAATGTAAAACGTTAAGACGTGAGCTGTGGTTTTCTATAGGCCTACTGTTGGGGGAGACTTTCTATTCTAATCGCCATGTACAATTACATTGAGAACTGACAGAACGAAAAAGAAACTCTTCGAATTGATAGTCTTTACCTGATCGTTCATTTTCGTAATTACAACAATATTCCCAAAATGACTTCGGGTATATATCCTTCCTTAACAAAGTATTTATCCGAGCGAGGCTCGTCACCTGATATCACTAGCGGATCCAGAACTTTGGAGTGGGGGGGGGGGCGATTTTTTACCAAACCCTAACCCTAACGCCGAGTAAACCGTAACCCTATGCATAAACGTGCGTACAGCATATATATATATATATATATATATATATATATATATATATATATATATATGAGAATAAAATAGAGCAGTGTTTCTCAACCTTCAGCGAAAAAATAAAAAAGTCATGTTGAGGCCTTTCTCTTGCAAGCTTGCGGGTCTGGGGGAGCGCTGTAAGATTTCCCCAGTGGGGTTTGGGGCGAAGCCCCGACGCAATAAGCGTTTTCTTGCATTCTTCACTGAAGAAACGCATTCTCCTGACATTTATAGCTCATTATTCATCAGTGGGGTTCGGGTCGAAGCCCAATCACGAAAAGTGTTTTCTTGCATTCTTCACTGAAGAAACGCATTCTCCTGAATAAATCGCTCATTATTCATACTATTATAAAGGACCTTTTGAATAATGTTGAAAAATATTCTAATATAAATTTTTACGCCCTTAATACATTGCAAATAAAACCGATTTGTTCCTTGAAAAGATAAGATACCCCACATCTTTAGATTAAGGCTTTGAGGATCGCCGCCGAAAAAAAAGTATTCGATAAATAATATTCAATAAAATACAAGCATAAATTGTGAGTTATAGTCCAAAACTTATTTAACAAGAAAAATATCAGATTGAGGTTGGGAAAAGGCAACTAGGAAAAAGATTATTTGGGTTTAGAACTCATCTCAATCGTGACTCTTATACTGAAAAATTTCGTTTGAATTACAACTTTTCCAAAGCAAAGTCTTTCTTAAAATAATTTTTAAAAAATTAATGTGAAATTACATAAACTCTGTCTGGAAAGAGGAGGTCGATAGAGTGAAAATGATTAATTCTCACTCCTTTTTATAATTTCTACTATGATTCCATGTGGCATTAGGAATAGGGTTGGGGCGACTCGATATAAGAATTTAATTTTATAACATGTATAAATTATATTAGTGACAGATTTTTTTTTATTTTGTAATTTCTTAACTATAATACAAAAAGAAAAAGTATTGGTTTGTCCCATGAGAAGAAGGGGATTGCATGTATCGCCCCTCCCACCTGGTACAACCTTTTTTCATTTTATATTTACTAACGATAAAATTTTAGATTAGAGTGTGGTGAGACATAATATACAATAGGTTCACGTAGTTTATATTATATACATATTCAACTAATTTTGTTTACATACAATGATTTCTCCATAAAAATAGGACCGCCCCCCTCCCCACTCAGAGGGCTAGAGTGGGGAGGGCAGTACATGCAATCGCCCACCGAATCGCAAAAATACCTAAAGGAGAGCGATATAATATAAAATGTATATATAAATTCAACTAATTTTGTTCACTTTTGTTCTCCGAAAAGTAGGACCGCCCCCCCCCCCCACTCAAAAGCGGAACGACATAATCTAAAGATAGGTTAAAATACCAATAACAAGTTTTAATCATATAGATATTCAATTGATTCTGTTAGCAAGCTGTGATTTCTACATATAAATTTGACCGCCCCCCCACTCGAAAGTTTATGGGGGGGGGGGGGGGGCGGAATTGATGCCATCGCCCCCTCCCGACCCCACCATATCGACCAACATACTAGAGGGGGGGGGGGCGAAATAATCTAAAAATATGTTTAAATATAATAATTAGTATATATTATTAAAATAAGTAATAAATTCGTATACAAAATGTGTGAATTGTATTCTAAATTCGTCCGCCCGAGTGGGGCCGGCCGAGTGGGGGAGGGAGCGATCGCCCCTACTGCCCCCCCCCCTGGATCCGAAAGTGCCTGATATTAAATTATTCAAACGAGTCTGGCTGGTCACCTGGTACTATATATTATATATATATATATATATATATATATATATATATATATATATATATATATATATATATATATATATATATATATATATATTGTCACGTACACAGTATCTATATTTAGCTCGTCAGCGACCTCGGGAAATTCCTTCACGCGGAGAGCTATGGATGTGATTGGTTTTGAAATATTAATTATTGTAAATTGGGCTGCACTCTTTGGTTGACATTGCAACGAGGTGCGTTAGACACGTGGCAACGCTATACCCGGGGAAATGGTCTAGATTTTTAGTCAGTCTTGTATGGAACATGGAAGTGAGAACATGTACTAGAGTTTTGTATTAGAACTCAATTATATTATTGTGTAGATCTATCATTTTATTCAAGTACATTTAACCATTGTAATTATTTGTGAATAGCTTTTTCAAGTTCTGAATTAAAGTGTTTTAGACGAAGAGAAGTTTCTTCATTGAATATAGTAACATGCTTAGATCGATTTAGCGATTGGCAACTTTCTGAATGATCGTATTATCAGCTAAGTCTAGCTACTTCTATACAATCATCTTATTAAAAGACGATTTCAAGATCCTCGGCAATCACGATCATTGATAGTGTGATATAGATCAAGATAATCTTCAACGTGACATCTATCATAGCATCTGTATAGATCTGTGACATCTGACATCCACTATTGATGAATGTGACATCTGGCACCTCTGACCTTCGATAAAGGTCATCAAAAAAAATTTTTTTTTTCAAGATCTAAGGACAAATTTTCAATACTTCGTCAATTACAAAACTTCGATTTTCTTCAACTTGAGAATAGTTCTACTGTGTTCAAAGGTCAGTTTGGTTATCTATATCTTATCTTATCATAGATATAGATCTACGGTCGAGTTTTCACTATAACGCTCGAGATCTAATATTATTATTTTGTATTGGGATTGGCAATAAGACCAATATCATTTAACTGGCACGATACATAAGCCCAGTAATATTTAGCTGGCATAACATAAGCCCAGTATTATTTAACTGACACAGTAGATAAGCCCAGTATCATTTAACTGGCATTAGTATTATAGATAAGCCCAGTAGCAATTACCTGACACTATAATCTATCAAGTAGACATTTTTCTACTATTTGATATCAAGTCAATCGTACAAAACGACGACTTTAATACTACAAGTTCTACTAGATCTACAATCTCAAGAGAGAAAAAGTTCATAGTCTTGTACGGCTCAGCAATATTTCATTAACCTGATACGGTTCCATAAATCTACACTTCCTACAACGACTCCACTATAGATATAATCCTTCTGTTCAAGATTATTAGCCAGTGACGGCATAACTAACATTGTTATATTCAAAAAGTACTATATTTGTATATTCAAGTTCATATATTATAAAACACAAGAACTATACAATGGATTCAAGTTATAGAACTCAACGAGTATTGGAGTTAATCGAGATAGCCAAAGAAAATCAAATCTCTAAACCCGATCAATGGGCAGAACGAATGGAAAAAAACGAATTTGAAGAAAAACAAAGACAAGAAGCAGAAAAACAAAGACAAGAAGCTGAAAGACAAAGAGAACATGAAAGAGCACAAATGGAATTTGAAAAATTGAAAATGCAGCATGAAGAAAATAAACTAAAGTCAGACTCCAAATCAACAGAAGCAAACACTAATCAAGCAAGTTCCAATGTCTTTGATCGATATAAACTCATGTCAAAGATTCATTCATTCAATGAGTCTACAGACAACATAGACTCATACCTTATTAGATTTGAGGAATTAGCAACAACGTCTGGCTTACCAGAAGATCATTGGTCAAGTTCCCTCCTTAGTTTACTGACAGGAAAAGCAGTTGACATTTGTTCGCAGTTTTCGGTCAACGAGCGCAGTGACTATCATTATATCAAGGAAGCTTTATTACGCCAGTACGGTGCAACGTCAGACAACTATAGAAAGATATTCTATAGCTCAAGACCGAAACAAGATGATGATCCTCAAATTTTCGTTTCCAACATGACCATGTCGTTCGACAGATGGATATCTCTTGCTAAAGTGGAAAAGACTTATCAAGCTATCAGACAACATATCATCATTGACAATATCACACATGCTCATTCAGAAGACATCCAATTTTATATAATTGAAAGAAGTCATTCTGATATTACAACGCTAACCAAAATCATCAGACAATATAAAGCTGCTTATCCAAACAAGCCAGTCAAACCAGCAGCAGACGAAAACTTTGTCTGTTTTTCACAAGACAAAAGAAATTTACAGAATACAAAATATGACAAAATAATTTGCAACAGATGCAACAACATAGACATTTTGCTTCTCAATGCCGAACCAAGATTATTGAATGTTCATATTGTCATATGAAAGGTCATCAAGCCCATGAATGCAGAAGAAAGCAGTTCATCACCAGCTATCCACACCATGGCGTACAAGCTACAAGAAATCAAAAATATACTGAAAGACATCGTTACAGAAGCCACTCTCAAGACTCTAGACCACGATATGTATATAAGAAGAATTTTTCTAACAGAAATGATATAGATGAACATTCAACTATGACTGTCATAGCGAAAACAAATGGTCTTAAATTCTATCCAGGTTTGGTTTGAAATCAAAAAGTACAGGTGCTACGTGACACCGGAAGCACATCTATATTAATCAAGAATCGTTTTGTCAAGTCAAACCAACTAACACGCAAATCAGTTCAAGCCACAGCATTCAATGGCACTGTCAGTAGTCTACAAGAAGCCATAATACACATTAAGACACCATTCTTTGGTGGTCCAACCGAAGCCTTGGTTGTCCGCGACTTACCAGTTGACTTAATCATCGGCAACACTGAAGGAGTCAGAGACTGCACACCACAAGAACTTTTAGAGTGGGCAAACAACATTGAACGAAATCAAGATTGTTATGCAGTAGTAACCAGATCAATGACCAAACCAAAAGAACAATTTTCATCCGAACGAGCAAGCCAAAATGAATCAACACCTAAGATTCAAGTACATATCATTCAAAATGAGACAGATCCAGTGATCAGAGCATTACCTGAAAATGACGATGCAATGCCACAATTCCAACATGATGAATTCAAACATGAACAGAAGATCGATTCATCATTGCAAAGACTTTATAAGAAGGCGCAAGCAAACAAACAATCAAAATTCACAGATGAACCATATTTTCAGAATGGTATTCTTATGAAGAACAGTCACAATAAGAACGAAACAATACAACAAGTACTTGTACCTCAAAGATACAGAAGAGAAATATTGGCAACAGGACATAATCTTCCACATGCAGGTCATATGGGTGTAACCAGAACGAAGAAAAGAATCCTTCAAGAATTCAATTGGCCAAGCATCACCAAAGATGTCAAGAAGTATGTCAGCTCTTGCCATGTTTGCCGAATGAAACGTCACAAAGGCGATACAATACAATCAAGTCAAGCACCGAAGTTGATGAGCAAGCCAACATGGACATCCCTACTCACTGAATGCCCATCCTTACCTATCACAAGTCCATCCCCATCTCCCACATGTTCATCCTTAACCATTGGCAACAAAGACTCTATATTGCAAGTCTTGTACAAGAATCCAAGAACTTTAACCTTTAGTGCTGCACAATACAGAGACAATTCATACTACAAACAAGATCGCCAATTCAACAAAGCAATTATCAAAGAAACTCTTATACAACCAGAATCAAACTCATCAGAGTCCAAAACATCATTCCAGCATGTCATAGATATCAGAAACTTTGTCATATCAGCATGTGAGCAAGCTAAAGAAGCCACAGATAAAGCTAACAGAAATACTCAAGCTAGAGTCAACAAAACCAGAAAACTCAGACAATTTGAACCAGGAGACAAAGTATGTTTATTGTTACCAGATAAGAACAACAAGCTATTTATCAAATGGCAAGGTCCATTCTCAGTACTCAAAAAAATCACAAATGTTGATTATGAAATTGACATTCATAACAAGAAGAAAATATACCATTTCAACATGCTACAAAAGTACAATACTGAAACAGATGATGATACAAGTACAGAACAAACAGAAAGAGTTATGTCATGTTTAGCAGTCATACCTGAAGAAGAAGAAAATGATATGGATGATTGCAATGATTTCATAATGCCAGATACACCAACGAAGCAAACTGATTTTTGGCATGATATCAAAATTGATAAATTATCACCTCAGAGAAGACAAGAATTGACAAACATTCTCAAAGAACATTCAGAAATATTCACAGATGTTCCAGGAAAAACTTCTATTGTCGAACATGAAATCATACTTACAGATGCCAAGCCTACAAAATCAAGACCTTATCCTTTACCAATACACTACAGAGATTTCCTTCAACAAGAAATAAATTAACTTTTAGAACAAGGCATCATAGAACATTCTAATTCACCATATGCTGCACCAATTGTACTTGTCAAACGTAAACAAGCACCAACTCCAAGAATGTGTGTCGACTTCAGACAACTAAACAAAATAACTCGCCTCGATTCATATCCCATGCCTAACCCTGAAGATCTTATGACACAATTTTCAGAGGCAAAATTTTTCATCAAACTAGATTTATCTAGAGGTTATTACCAGATTCCTATAAAGAAAGAATCAAAACCATTTACAGCCTTCACAACAGCTTTCGGACTATTTCAGTTCAACTACATGCCATTCGGATTGGTCAACGCCAGCAGCACTTTTAACAGAGCTATACATAGAATGCTGAACCAACGAAAAGACACAGTACCTTACATAGATGACATTTGCATATTTCATAAAACATGGAATGAACACATGAAAGGATTGCATGAAGTCTTCAACATAATACAACAATACGGCTTCACGATAAAACCCAGCAAGGTAGAATTAGCCATGACTGAAGTATCTTTCCTAGGTCATAGAGTTAGCTACAACTCACTTAAGCCACAAGAAGATATCACCAAACGCATTTTAGACATCAAAGTTCCCACAACTATGAAGCAAGTTAGAAGCATTCTGGGACTGTGCAATTTTTACAGAACATTTATTCCTAATTACACAGCACTCACATCAACATTGACCAACCTCACCAAGAAGGGTCAACCTATCAAGATTCCATGGTCTACGAAACTACATGACACAATTGAGAATATCAAAGCAACTTTTTCCAGAGACAGTATACTCAAACTTCCGAACCGAGAAAAGCCTTTTCATCTCGCCACCGATGCATCTTCATCAGCCATTGGAGCATGTTAAATGCAGGATTACCAAGGGACTTTACATCCTGTATTTTTTATCAGCAGGAAACTCTCATAAGCCGAAACTAGATACTCCACTATTGAACGTGAATGTCTGGCCATTGTCTGGGCCATTTCCTGATTCACCAAATATTTATTGAGTGCACACTCCACACTACTGACAGACCATGCACCACTAGCTTTTCTGAACTCAAAGAAGATGGCAAACGGACGATTAACACGTTGGAGTCTACAACTCATGGAATACCAGTTTGATGTCAAGACAATACCAGTTCACTTGAATGTATTTGCTGACACACTGTCCACATGTATATAGTTAATTACTTAGTTTCGTCATTGCATTTTCTCTTCACAGATATTTTATTATCAAATCAAGTTTGTAATATGTTTATCCAAAGTACCTTCGAAAAAAAGATGTTCTTCTTTGTCATATTGTATTATAGTCTTGTTTCATTTCGAAGTGACATCAACTGCACATCGACTTGTTGATGTTTAAAGACATTATACATATTTTTTATGAACCATGATCAAAAACGTGATTACATAATGCAACTTACTATATAACTACAATTATCTTGTAGCATCTCAACCATTTTTTTTTATTTTTTGGATATGTACACATTTTCACATTAATACTAACCAAATGAGTTATAATGTCATAAAAATTGTTCATGTATTATTTTCTACGCATTTCTATTACCATACAAATGCTTAAGAAAGCGGGGGGTAATATGTCACGTACACAGTATCTATATTTAACTCGTCAGCGACCTCGGGAAATTCCTTCACGCGGAGAGCTATGGATGTGATTGGTTTTGAAATATTAATTGCTGTAAATTGGGCTGCACTCATTATTGGCATTGCAACGAGGTGTGTTAGACACGTGACAACGCTATACCCGGGGAAAGGGTCTAGATTTTTAGGCAGTCTTGTGTGGAACATGGAAGTGAGAACATGTACTAGAGTTTTGTATTAGAACTCAATTATATTATTGTGTAGATCTATCATTTTATTCAAGTACATTTAACCATTGTAATTATTTGTGAATAGCTTTTTCAAGTTCTGAATTAAAGTGTTTTAGACGAAGAGAAGTTTCTTCATTGAATATAGTAACATGCTTAGATCGATTTAGCGATTGGCAACTTTCTGAATGATCGTATTATCAGCTAAGTCTAGCTACTTCTATACAATCATCTTATTAAAAGACGATTTCAAGATCCTCGGCAATCACGATCATTGATAGTGTGATATAGATCAAGATAATCTTCAACGTGACATCTATCATAGCATCTGTATAGATCTGTGACATCTGACATCCACTATTGATGATTGTGACATATATATATATATATATATATACAAGAATTGCTTGCTTAAGAATATAAGATTGTTATTCATGTAATTTTTCCAAACTCGATTTTGTTTCTTCTTTTTATCTCCCAGCACTTCTTCTTATATTATACTCAAGTGTGAGGGAGAAACATGCGAAAAGTTGTAAACGAATAAAATAACTTGTACAGAACATGGCATTTAAATAAGTTTTCCTAGTAGTGTCTTTCTATAAACATTTGTATACTGTATACTGAAATAAAAGCATGGAATTCATATTTTGTAAGCTATTTAATATTCTAATGATTTAATAATGCTAATTGTGTTAAAGCGTTTGATTGTATTTTTATAAAGGTACTATTCTAGCCCAAAAAGATTATACTGACTTAAAATAACCATATAAAATAAAATGCTTTCATGTATAAACTAAATTTCTTTTCAGGTGAAGCAGTTGTTGTCAACGCTGATTTAAGCTTACGTTCTATGGGGCCAATATCTGAATTAGACATGGTAAGATAAGATATTTTTTATTGGGCCAAACAAATGGAAATTCTGTTTGACTAAAACTTTATAAATGTATCATAAGATTTATGCTTTATTGTTTATGTTAGTAATGTCCAATGTTTACTACTCATAGCTCAGACGAGACCATTTGTTATAGTAGCCCTCAACACTGACCTGCGACTTTACAACTTGTGGGCAGTGGAGACCAATAGCTCGTTGCCACGTCGTACAGACTTGAGAAAGTCTCCACTGCCCACATGTTGCGACGTTGCAGGTCAGTGTCTAGGCCCTCAGTGACGATTAGTCTCGGCTAAGATAGATATTTAGATAGATAGATAGATAGATAGTAAGGTTGTTGGTGTTATAGATCTTAATACAGTTACAAATAGTTGCAATATATGTATTGATTGAGAAACATGGCGTATGAAGACATCTATGTCGGAGGCCATTCGGTATGTTAGAATCACTTCCTTTATTTTTCAAAGTAACACTGTGAACGCTGCATATTTCTGCCTATTTCATCATGTATTTTCAAAGAATTGTTACTAATTAAATAAGACTTATCTCGTTTGCTTAAATTCAAATTCTTACGTGCCTGTGTGTGACTGTGTCAATAACCACAGTGTGTATGTGTCTATGTATGTCTGTAACTAGAATATCCTAAGAAATACTACTACTTCTCACCAGATTTACACCTTAGACTGCTACTTCCGGCAACGATGGATGGATCGGAGATTAGCTATGAATGTATCCCTAGAAAACTTGACCCTAGGGATCAAAATACTGGAACGAATCTGGCACCCCGACACCGTATTCTATAACGGTCAGAAAAGCTATCTTCACGCCATCACCTCCCATAATAGATTTCTACGCATTGGGGCCAACGGAACAGTGTTATTTTCACAAAGGTATTGATGGGGCTGTATCGATGTTGTACTTTGTGTCTGGTCGTTGGGGGAGATGGTTGAGTTGGTTAGCTTAGCTAGACACGTCGTAGCATTCATTCTGGGATGAAAGTTTTAGGTTGAACGTATTTCAACAGGATTTTCGTACAGATGAAACAAATTAGCAGGTCATCAATAAGTTCTGACCTTTTTTTTCAACCTTCTCAACAGTCTTTAAAGAGCTAAAGATTGGTGGGGGCGGGGCTACGGTTGTTGTTCGACTCCGAGTAAAACTGAGTATTTTAACGTAGTAGTAGATATTCTTCTCCTGCAATAAAAAAAAGTACTTTCTTCTCACATACACAGACAGATACATACACAGAGTGATTCAATCACATAGAAACATTTATACATACACACACAAGCCTCTCTTATAAAACTAGTGACTCTTAGTTCCTAACGTATTTGACTGTTTGCAGTTCCCTCGAGAAAGACAAAAAGTCAAATCAATGTTAGTACCAAGATTTTTGGTTAAGTGGCCATACAGCACCCTCACTCTAAGTCAAAGTAATTTTGTTAATATAACAAATTGTTGTTTCAGATTGACCATACAGGCCACTTGTAGAATGCATCTGGAAAATTTCCCAATGGACATCCAGCACTGTCCACTGATGTTTGGAAGTTGTAAGGAAATCTGACACTTCATAAACTCTTTTTTTTTAAACTTTTTTTTTTGCAAGAATACATTTTCTGCTTAGCATTTTGTTTACTTATACTCGGTCGTGTTGGGGGTGCGATTGCCCATACACCCCCCCGGGGGTCCGCCAGTGCACTGAACATACTATAAACATGAAAGTTTCGTCAAACAAAAAATACAAATAATTTCAATCGAACAAATGTATCATTGCTAGTCTAGATTGACTCTAGATCTACTAACAATGAGCAATTTCACTCAGTATAGGCTTTTACTTTTTTTTTTACACTGTTGTCTCTATTTTTATGGTGTGTGTGTGTTTCTGTGGTGATGGTGAGAAGAAGTTAGCGATTGGTTGGTGGCCATGCAGTGTGATTGATGCAAAATAAGTGGCATTGTCGTCAGCTGTCTTGGGTAAGTAAGACTTAAGTCGTCTTGTCATAGGCATTTAAATATCTCCATTCCTAATATCGTTCACACCTTACATGCGCAGTGTAAACACAGCAAAAGGTTGAGATGAGGCTCTGTATGGAGGTTATTAAATATACTAACATAAAATCATGGGCGCCTGCAGGATTTTTCGCAGGAAAGGCGAGGGGGGGGGTGCAAGTTGCCACTTATGGCTCGAAGTCGTAGCTTCAACTTTTTTATTACAGAATATTAAATAAAGAATTGGTGCCCCCCCCCCTTTCATACCTATGTGATATCAGATTCACTGTCAATACTTGTTTCATGAAATAAACAAAAACTAACGTAAAAAAATATTTCCTGTACACGTGTTAGTCAGTTGATCGTTGCGGCCTGTACACGTTGGTCAGTTGATCGTTGCGGACCATGCATCGATCAAACAAAAAATGCAAACGCTATCAAAACTGTCACCAAATTTACTACTGAATTGCTTCTCGTCGCGAGGGACAAGCCGGCGATGAACGCTAATCTGGCAGTTCTGATATTGTTCTGTACGTTGCAATTCTTAAATCGTTTTAGGATGAAGACAAAACAGGTTGAACTGAGACTATTATTGCTTAAAATGCGAGACTTTAATGAATAAATTAACGAATCATGATACGGAATGTAAAGTCGAGTTCTGTAATAATCCCTAAATGCAAACATGTGGTTTTCGCTCCGTGTATCTGTCGACTGCAGTCTTGTCAGAACTAACTCATTACCAAGTTTGTCTGCCAACAGCTTAACCTATTCAGGATACTATCACTGCAATGTTCCTCAGCATGGTCAATAGTGTTTTTGATTATGTCATTAATGTGACAGCAGATATGCTGTTGAGCGCCCGCTTGTGCTAAGACAGACTGCAACATCATGGAAACTGGTTCAAGAACGGGTGAATAATTATATGCAGATTGTCTGGTTTCACTTACAATCGTTTTTTTAAAACAGTCAAAGATCTTCTCAAAGTTTTAACTTAAAGCGCAAATTAATCCATCATGTCTCACACAAAAGAGGTAAATTTACCTTGAACGCTCTCGCTTGGGACTGTTACGGAAGTAATAGATAATTTTCTTGATGATACCAACAGCATTACGTATGTCTGAAACGTCATTCGGGTCATTGATAACAAGTTTAAGTCTGTGGGACGCGCAACGGACAAAGTCTGCTTTTGGATATTTTTCACGAGTCCTAGCCTGAACACAGTTCTAAATGCTACCTATCACGGGGCAGCCATCGTAGTCTTGACCGAGTAGTTTGTCCACGTGTAGACTGTGCATAATGTATTCGCTGACAATGAGGTTAGATAGAGGCACTGCACTCTCTTAACAACAGGGACAAAACCAATGAATTCTTCTCGAATACAATCGCCATCAACAAATCCAACTCTTAAATACATCAATTCATTACCAGAGATATCTGCATTTTCATTACCGAAATAACAAAAAAAAAAAAAGACGCAGTTAATTCATACAAATCAACGTTTTGACTCAGGTGACATGGGAAGAACTGTCTTATATCTCTTCTATCGTAAACTGATGGACGTGTTTCACCTGCTAATTTTATTAAGCGATAATACTGATCGCAACTACGCAAGACGTAAATGCATTTACCAAGATGACTTCATTCTTCAATCTTGTTCAAAGAAACTTTCCCATATATCAATCGAAAGATAACTGGCAAGGATTTGTCCTCCAAGACAAAAAAACTTTTAGCATATCCTAGGCCTTTACTAAATATAATGATAACTATAATAGTGTGCAAGTGAAAACAAATCGTCACGACTAACATAGAATAATGAATTGCAAGCGCAAGCCTATTCTAGTTTATTACAATAATAGCTTATCCTTATTAACTTTATTTCAATGGAAGCACTACATGTTAAGTTGCAGCACAAGTTATTTGATTTGAATGTGTAAAAGAATTGGCTTAAATGTGGCTACTTGTTCAGGTGTTAATTAGATTTTGATTGATCTGATGGGGCTTAAATTGCTAGAATATGACTGTCCAGAATCCAGGGGGGTGCAAGAGCCCCCTTTGAACCACCCCCCTGGGGCGCCCATGCATACAATACTTAATTAATAAGCTTATTGTGCCCTTTCCATTTTCTCTTAAACTGAGATATTAATGTTTATAAAAAAAATAGATTTATTCTACCTAATGCTTTTTTCACTGTAGAATCACATTCTCCTGACATCTACAGCTCATTATTCATCCTATTAAAAAAGGACCTTTTGAATAATGTTTTTCTTTAAAAATATTCTAATATGAATTTATAGGCCTTTCTACATGGCAAATAAAACGATTTAAAGATACCCAACATATTTAGATTATGGGTTTGAGGATCGTCGCAGAGAAAAAAAATATTAGAAAAATTTATTTTTTAAAAAAAGCTCATTTGTAAGTAATACAATTCGTTTAATAGTCATGTTTTTAACTTTGTTTTGTTACAGAACTATAATTCAAAGCTCTAAACAAAAAAATTCGGAAGTTGGAGGAGAAATTAAGTGGACCAATTAGATTTTACTTTTTTTTCAAGCATAAATTATGAGCTATAGTCCCAAATTTATTTAACTAGAAAAATATCAGATTGAGTAAAGGTTGGGAAAAGGCAACTAGGAAAAGAATATTTGGGTTCAGAACTCAATCGTTACTCTTATACTGAAAAAAATCGAATGAATTCTAAATTTTCCAAAGCAAAGTCTTTCTTTAAAAAATTATGATAAATTCATTTGAAATTACATAAACTCTGTGGCCATATTGGACTATTCTGTTTTAAAACATTATGATTTCGTCTGGAAAGGGGAAGGAGCGGTAAAGTGAAAACGGTTGAGCCTCGCTCCTTTTTATAATTTCTGCTATTGATTGCATTTGGCATTAAAGAATAGGGGTGGGGCGACTCGATATAAGAATTTAATTTATAGCAGTGCTATTTGTGACGGTAAGCACCGATACCGCTCACCGGCACCTTTTTCAATTTGGGGAAAAAAATATTACTTGTCTTGTATTTTAACGTTTAGTATTAATTTATTCGTAGTTAAAATTTAGGCAATCCATCACTGAGTACCGGAACCTATTTTTTTTACTACAAAAAAAAAAAAAAGCACTGATTTATAGCATATATAAATTATATTAGTGACAGATTTTGTTTTAAAATTGTAATTTCTTAACTATAATACAAAAAGAAAAAGTATTGTTTTTTCCGATGGGCGGAAGGCGATTGTGGTGCGACATAATATACTAATGGGTTCATATAACAATACGTTGCTTATATTAAATCATCATCATTATCAAACTCCATTTGAGTGAGGGCTCAAATCCTCTCTTGCAAAAGCTCTGCTCAGAAACCCTGCTTTCTTGCGTAGTGCATTAATGTCGCCATACAGGTCGAGAATTTTTGGTTTCCCAGACCTGTCGAGACGGAGATCAGCAAGTCTGGGGCAGTCAATCAGGATATGAGGCACGGTTTCCTCTTATTCCCCGCAGCGGGGGCACCGTGAATCAAAATTTGGCCATAGCCGCGAGAAATATGAGCCAATAGGACAGTGGCCTGTCCTGCACTGTGCTGTAATAACTTGCTCAGGCCTGGACAGCCTCCACCACGGGGAAGTGCAGTAAGGGCGCCTCATGCACTCCCAGACTCCACGGGCTTTTTGGGACTTGTCCCAGCACTCAAACCACTTTTCCATTTCTGTTTTTTGTATTATAGCCAGGGCTTGATGAAAGCTTACAGCCTATTCAAAGGGGTGGAATTTGCATTCCCTGGTGGGCCAAAGAGTCTGCAATTGTGTTACCAGTCACACCTATGTGACTCGGTAACCACTGCATTATTACAGGGGTGCCATAGCGTTGTTTAATGTTATGTGAAGCCATGATGACAGTGTTGATATTTGGGGGGGGGGGGGGGAGGGGCATGGTCCGGGGCTTTGCAAAGCCAGCAGTACAAATTTTGAGTCAGTGACCACAACAATCTGTGTCGCCCTCAAATGTCCCTCGCCGAGTTGAGAGTCAATGACTTTTAAGGCTTCTCAGACTGCCATGGTCTCCGCATCAAAACTGCAAACACTACCACATTGTCCAAAGATTTTGACTGAGTGAGAGCCAAGAAAGTCGATGTCGGCTCCATAGCCTGCTCTTCCAGACTCTATCCATGCCGACCCATCAGTGTATGCAAAAATAGCACTGAGCTTATATTATATACATATTCAACTAATTTTGTTCACAAACTATGATATCTCCATAAAGTAGGACTCCCCCCCACTCAAAGGGTTTAGGTGGAAAGGGCAGTTGAGGAATTCGCCCCCCACCCACACCTAATCGGCCAACAAGGGAAGATCGATTGAAACATCAATAACAAGTTTAAATCATATAGATATTTAATTGATTCTGTTAGCAAGCTGTGATTTCTACAAATAAATTGGACCGCCCTCCCCCCACTCGAAAGTTTAGGAAGGGGGGCGGGATTGATGCCATCACCCCCTCCCGACTCCACCAAATCAGCCAACTTACTAGAGAGGGGGCGAAATAATCTAAAAATAGGTTGAAATATAAATAATTAGTATATATTATTAACTTAACTAATAAATTCGTATACAAATTCGTCTTTACTAAAATTCGCCCGCCCAACCCCTTCGGGAGGGGGCTGTCGTCCGAGGGGGGCGATCGCCACCACCACCACTGGATTCGCCTGTGTATATATCATGGGCGTAGCCAAGATTTTTTTCGGGAGGGGGTTTTGGGGGATAAGGAGTTGGTTTTTAGCTCAAACCCAGCTGGAGGGGGGATTAAACTCAAAACCCCCCTTGACTACGCTCATAGAATTTTGAGGGGTTAAAAAACCCCTCTAGGTTACGCTCATAGAATCTGGTGACTGATGCTTTCGTCATATATTGAAGATGGGGTTTTATCGTAAAAAAAAATTCGGAGGGGGGTTTTAAAATCGAAATCCCACTTAGCTGTGCTCTTGGAATTTGGGGATTATCTATTTTCATTTTTTTTTTGCTGTATAGAAGAGGGGGGTTTAAGCGCAAAACCCCCTGGTAAGGGGTTTTAAACTCAAAACCCCTTTGACTGCGCTGGGGCAAGTGATGGTTTGATATTAAAATCTCCCCTAAACTAAACAAAATCAATGCAAAAAATCAGTCACTAAATTCCACCTGAGGAGGGTGGGGATTTCATGGGGGGGGGGGGGGTAAAACAATCAAATACATAGATCTTATCATTATCTAGACACATCAAATACATAGATCTTATCATTATCTAGACACATAAGATACATAGATCTTATTATCTAGACACATCAGATATATAGATCTTATCATTATCTAGACACATCAAATATATACATCTTATCATTTTCTAGACACATCAGATACATAGATCTTATCATTATCTAGACACATCCAAAAACCCACATAATAACACGGAAGACTGATAGCTGAAGATTTCTTGTCACCTCCCTGTATGAACAATTGTATTACATGGTATTTCCACATTTTTTAAATGTGATATGACTGGGTTTTTTTTTCAGTTAATAAGAATCTTTTTATATGTATCTTTAGTTATAAAACATAAGATTTTTTAATATTCATTCTCACTGTAAAAAATCTAATTAAATTCATTGTATTTGTCTTAACCTATCACTTCACATATGTCCACTAAAGTGAAAGAGTAAGCTCATTTTGAAGTGTATTTTCATTTAATCACATTTTAAATTTTCGCACAATTTGTGACTATGAGTGTGGGAGTGGCATTGATAATGATTTATTCTGGAACTTTCCTTCATAAAGATAAGCAAGAATTGATTTTGTACAAAAACGTGTTTCTCTCTGTAGTTGCCTACTCCATCGAAGATGTTGAATACAACTGGAGATATGGTCAGAGTAAATCTATAGAATTAGCGCCTGACCTAAGGCTATCACAGTTTGACCTTGTTGGTTTCCCGCTCACCAATTACACGAGGCTTGTCAAAGGGGGTGAGTGTTTATTTTCTTACATTCATTGGTTAGATCAGCGGCGTGGGGAGGGGAAGGAACTGCTGCGTGGGCGACATCGTTTCCACCATAGCTAATACCCAGGCATCACATTTCTATGAGATGATCCATAGACGTTTCGGACTGAAGGGACACACACACACACATATATATATATATTTATTTATTTATTTATAAATTTAAAAGTCCTGATGACTGACTGACATATCACTAATCCTCCCACTTGCGCTGGACGAAAAAATGCGACAATGCAAACTATCTAAAATTATATAAGCCAAAGCCTTAGCTGATTGTTTGAATCATTCATAGGCCTAGTTCGAATTCTTCCAATTTGGGTGAATAAAGAATGACACCAATTCTATGTACCATAAACAATTAACGCTAACCCTAACTTTTCACAAATTAATTGCGAAGCACAAAGAGTACCATCTAGCATACAACTATTTACATTGAATACTTAATATACTGGGAGAAATCTGGTCACTTGGTGTGTACGTACCACAACTAACTGTTGTTGTTTGTTTTTTGGTTTTATTTGTATTTTAGATTCGTCCTTTCTTGCACCATTTTTAAGGAGTAAAAAATTAATCTGAATGATGGATAATGAAGTCACTTTGTCATTCTCCATAATGATTTATTTCCTTCTCTCTCTCTCTCTCTCTCTCTTTGTTGATCCGAATTTTTTTTCTGTCTGATTCTTTTACTAGTAAGACCTAGTTCATTTAATTTTTCGAGTCAATCCTTCTGTTTGTCTGTCCTTATTTTTCTTTTTTTTTTTTTACTGGCATTTGAATTTAGAAAAGTTTGAATAAAAATTTTTTTTGTTTAATTTCTAACTATCACACCGTCAACATTCAATACGTTCTACTGTGGAATCAAAGTTTAGTTTCTAATCTGTTTTTCATCATTGTCATTGAACTATTTCTTTTAATAGTTGACACACGATAGCATGTTAGCAGCACAAAACAGATCTCACCAAATCAATACACAACTGACCAGATTAACACAGAACTCACCAAAACTATACTCAGCTCACCAGAACAGTACTTGACCTACCATAACAGTACACAACTCACCAGATCAATACACAACTCATCAGATCAATACACAACTCAAGAAAACAACAAACACCTCAAGAAAACAATACACAACTCAACCAAACATAACACAACCACCTTCAAGTGTACATGTCTACTTCCACTTTTGAATACTTAAGGAAACAAGAACTAAAAGTGGACTGAATGAAACAACCATTGATTTGTTCAGAACGCTAACAAGCACATTTGTTTTCTCTTTATGAGTAGCTTTAATGAGTTCGGTAATTGCCTAATACATCGGAACCACTTTGAGCTGTACATGTAACCAATCATTCACGTGGACTTTAAGTTGTATCTATAGCTGCGTGTGTGTTTTGAAGATCGCTATTTAGGACATTTTTATATTCTGTTCTCGACCAACGTATTTTTACTTTTTTGTTTTTATGTCCGATCATTTCTGCCCCTAGCCAATGAATTCGACTGTGTTTAGGAATATAAACAAACAAAGACATACACCGAGGCTAGAAAGCAAAATAATTGAAGTGGGAAAATGAAAAAAAGAGAAATAGAAGGAAAGAAAAAAAAGGTGGGAGATGTATGGAAGAACATTCATTGAAAATCTCATTGTAGTGCACCCTGTAGATTGACGGTCACAAAGTTAAACACTCGTCCAACAAAGGAAATGAGAAATCCATGATTTTTATCAAATTAATGTTTCACTAAACACATGCATACCCTCGCTTTAACACTTATACGCAGAGCAACACACACACACACACACACACACTTAGTGTCAGGATTTAAATGAAGATGTGAGCTAAAAAGAAAAAGCGAAGAGATTTATTTGGTGATCATCTCTTCTTAATGGAATAGTTGGAAAGGATTTATTGTGAAAATAAAATACGTAGAATTCTGTATTGAATATCTTTAGGGCCTATCTTTTTTCGATGTAGAAATTTCAAGTCGTGCATTTCTAGCGGCATTTCTCTTGATGTTTGTTCTTACAGTTTGATAGTAATACAATTGTGTTATTTATATTGTAGGTCTACTGCAGCTAGAAGCTGGGATGAAACCACTTGCAGGCCAAAAAGTTGGGTAGCTCTAACTGAGGTCAAGTTGTCGCATTGAATGTTGACATTGAGTGTTATTCAAGTATAATGATAAATTTCTGCTGTTTCGCGTCTTATTTAATAAAACGACTTCCAATAGAATAAAGCAAAGCAAATCTAGGAATAACAAGATTACAAAGGTAATGATGCAGGTTTTAATATTTTCCACATGAATATCAGAAGAAATAAAGTCGAAGCTATCAACAGCCACTTCCTACACTACAAATCAGACATGTCCGGCTGAAAGTGTTGCTGGTGTCATTGCCTGACGTGGATGTTATCAATAACTAATTGTTGTGAAGATGTGTGTGAGCCTGCCCTAACGATTGTGATGAGATATTCATCTAATTGACAGTTGATCTAAGCACAATGGATTAGTACATGGCCATAGCTCATTTCTGGTCTCTTGAAGAAGTTCTTCCATTTGGTCTAGTGACTAAGAGGCCTTTGGACTTTGTGGCAACAAATGCACCATTAAAAAAAAATATTAATCACTGTCTCTCAAATGTATTTATTTATGTACATAATTTGCAATGCGATATGTTTTTCTTTCAGTCGTTGGGCTCCTTTAATAAAGTAACTATACCAGAACTCAAACAACAGCCTGAGAAAAAGTAAAACAAACTACAGTCAACTAATTCCTGGAAGAGTGACGCTCAGACCCACGTGATCCGAAATAAAACAACTAAAGCAAAACTACAGTTACCAAAGTCCAAGAGTGTAAATATAAAAAATATATATTTAAAAAAACCTAATGTAGATACAGTGACTTAAGTCATCGATGCGGTCACTAAATGTGATTTAAAGACCGCATCACAAACGAAGAGCGATTGGACCCCACGATGACTATTGTAAAAAAATGCAAACTAAAACATTTGGCCATACTACAGGTCTTCGTGTCTCGCAAAGACCTTCCTTCAAGGAACAGTACCAGGAAAAATAAGAAGAGACAGAAAGAGAAAGCGTTGTGAATTGACGGGCCTGCCATTGAAAGAGGTTCTATCCAAGGCAAAAGACAGAGCTGAATGGATAGACCGTTGACAAATGTTGCGTGGTGCCCCAACTGTCCAATAGACTAGGTCACCAATGGATAGGTGACCGTGAAGGTGAAGTTCTCGAGCGTAGAGGGATTAACATTCACCTTCTCACTTCTTAAAAAAGATTCAAAATTACAACTTACAATTTCATAAGCATAGCCAGAGAGGGTTCAGGTTCTAAATTGAGCTACTGTTTATATATTGATATATTGCAGTGAAAAGGAAATTTAATATGACCTTCACTTCTGTTATTAGAAGAATAGCTGGATATTGCGCTGCTGAAACTCGGAAAATGTATTTTTTTTTAGTTCTTAGCACATACAAAAAAAAACGCTTTCGGACCCTGCATGGGGCTCTTTCCGCGCCCCCACAGAGGAGTATTTCCAGTCAAGGGTACAAAAAATGCTTTTTAAAAAAAAAGGAAGTAGCTGTAATGGGCATTTATTTCTAAAATTTAGATTATGTGTGTGTGCAATAGAAAAAAAACGGGAAAAAATGTACTCCTCCCCTTTAGTGTCACCTTTCATTTATGTCTTTGTAACAGCCTTTTTCTCTTTCAAACTAAAATGTATCAATTCATTAAGTGGGCTAATTAATGTATACTTCATATCTTCAGATCTACACTCTGTTTTGTGTGTTACCTTCAAACTTAGTCGTCACGCTGGCTATTTCCTTATTAATTTATATCTGCCCTGTTGTCTACTAGTCGTTCTGTCCTGGGTGTCTTTCTGGATCAACAGAGAGGCCACAGCTGACAGAATAGCGTTAGGTGAGTTCTCATTTTCATTCAATTTAGTAGGCCTAAATGTCAACAAAGTAATACTTAACACTTATGAAGTAGAAGTGGGTTTTTTATTTCAGAATTATCTTTGTAATTCTAAAACATTAAGCCGTTGATACTAATTGGAATTAATCATATCTTTATTGATTAAATATACATAACAACTACTGCATTATAATTTTACTGAGATATATGTTTATTTGACACAAAGTAAATATTAATAGGAGTCAGTCATATTTTGACACGGAAACGCTTTAAAGACCAGCTTAAGCGCCAATTTGCCTTCGCTGACATAGAAGAGAGCACCTGGGCACATGCGCTTCAGAGCGAGCCAGCTGGAGGTCACTCACATTTGAGATAAAAGGAAAATTCGCTGCCGATGACAGACGCAGACTGCGAAAAGAAACTCTTAATTGATCACCGGCGGACAATGGTTATGCTTGCCCTTTGATGTGGCAAAATATGTAGGTCAAAGCTGGGGCTGCGTATCCACGGGAAATACTGTATTCTTGTTAATCTTCGGACTCGAAGACAAGCCTTATTATTATTATTATCTTTTCTAGAGTGTATATATATATATATATATACAGAGAGAGAGAGGGAGAGAGAGATGTAAAATAATAGCCCTTGTTATGAACTTTATTTAGTTGATAGAAAAGGAAATTCAGAAACTTTACTTTTGTTTTCATGAGCAACTGTTTCCTACAAGTTCAACTATTCATACATTGCAAATGTAAGTTAATAATCATGAACGTATTTTTTCGCCCTGATCTTATAGAATCAAAACTTTACTTTCAGAAGAGATGAATTTCATGTGTTAATCTAGCCTTTTCCAATCTATTCCATTCTCTTATGTCACTAGGGAAGAAGGAGCACTTGTACGAATTTATCCTAGCATATGGAATAAGAAATGTGTTTTTATTTTTTCGTATTTCTGAGTATTTTATTACTTTTTTTTAATTTTTAGCGGCCCCCAAAAGGGGAAAAGACGCTATTAGTTTTGTGTCAAATGTCTGTCCGTCTTTCCGTCCGTCCCGTTTAGAACTCGTAAACTAGAAAAGATATTAAAAATCCGACATCACAATATTTTAGACCATTCAAAGTTCTGATGCAACGGCTACTTTTTTTTTTCTGAAAGCGAAAAATCTCATTTTAAAAATCAGTTATGCAAGCAGTTTTTTAAAGAGAAAAAGCTAATTAGTATGCGCTACAAGTTAGACCTAATTTAAAACGAATAGTAATCTTGTAAACGTCATTTTTGTAAAAAAAAAAATTGTATTGCAGAGTGATTTTTTTTTTTTTTTTTTTTTTTAAAGATTTGATCAAGAGATTGAGCCTATTCAAAACAATTAGATCAATTATAAGACATCAGTTAGGCCAGGGGAGGCGCGGTGGCTGAGCGGTAAAGCGCTTGGCTTCCGAACCGGGGGTCCAGGATTCGAATCCTGCTGAAGACTGGGATTTTCAACTTTGGGCGCCTCTTAGTCCACTCAGTTCTAATGGGTACCTGACATTAGTAAAAGTAAAGGCGGTTGGTCGTTGTGCTGGCTACATGACACCCTCGTTAACCTTAGGCCACTTTACATCATCTTCCCTATAGACCACAAGGTCTATAAGGGGAACTAGTTAGGCCAGGTTCACATCTAACTTTACATTCACTTTCACCTATCCTTTGATCTGCTGGACCGTTGGGGCACTACACAAGATCTGTTAACCTTCTTTCTCCATTCTTATTTCTCATTTGTCTTTGATATAATTTCATTCGGATGTTCTTTCTGAAAATATTAAAGCCTGCCTGGGTGGACCACTTCGGGGGCCGATTCTGAGTTTGTGTTTCCACACAAACTGTTTTTTGTAACCTTGTGAAATTATGGTTCAGTGATTGTTGTATTATAGCTACTTTACTTTTTTCTGTTCTGTCCTGAAGTGTCTCTAAATTGAGTGATTTTACTAAATGTGTTACTACTGTTACTTTAATCAAATGTGAATATTAGTGTGTTACTTCACACTGCTATATTTTTAGTTTTAATTTCTTGATGTTTTCTTGAGTTGATGGGTCCTAAAATGAGGATGCATATTCTAATATGGCCTAAGTGAGGTTAAATAGCACTTTAGTTTTATGTTCCTGTTTGATTTGTAAAAAAAAAAACTTTTAATAAACTTTAATACTTTGTTAGAGTTTTTTAAAATAATTTCATTAATATTGCTGTCCTGTGTGTCCAGGATCTCTGACGGTACTCACCATGACCATTTTAGGCATAGAGAATAAAAGCCAATTACCTAAAGTCTCTTACATCACAGCCCTGGACGTGTACGTGGCCCTCTGTTTTGTCTTCGCCATAGCAACCACTATCGAATTCGCTGTGGTCCATTACTTCACAAAGTACGGGACAGGGGAGCCGTTAATGTTGTCCAGTGACGAGGACAGCTCTGAGGACGAGGTAAATCAGTCCAAACAATGGGATTTTACTGCCTACTTTACTGCCTACATTACTGGCTTCTTTACTGCATGCTTTAGAGGAAGTTATTGCCTAGGGAGAAAACAGAATTAATTAATTATAGAAAAGCGATAGTCGCCAATAGTTGTTTTTTACATAGATTTTTTTCTACAGAATTTTTTTACTACATATATTTTTTCTGCAAATATTTTTTCATACATTTGAAATAACAAATATGCCAGAAATATTGTAACTGCTAGAAAAAAATGACTTAGTGACAAGCTAACAACAAAACGAGACTTATGAACTTTTTGCTTTAACAATTAGCACTCTTGGATCACACACACACAAAATGAGCTAGGTTTCAATTATGGAGGAGGTGCCTAGAGCTTTTCATTTATTTTTAATTGCTTTGTTGTAATGCAATCTATTTTTGTAAGGCCAAATCTTTAGGGACAATTACAACTTTGATGCCTTAAATGAGCATAAACACAAATAATAGCGGCTTTTTATCTATCGGGGATGGGGGGACATAACCAAATCACCGAAACCAAAAAGTCATGGTTATTTCGTAGTAGTAAACATATTTGTCTTTATCCCTTTCTTTCACATTTAAACCCCTAACAATACAAAATAAATGTTATCTATTAGGTCAATCAACGCTCTTTGAAAGAGGCTTCTGTTAGTAATGTGACAAGTGGATGTGATTGTAGACTAATATGGACATTGAGATAACACGATATACTGATATTCATAAGATAACTCAAACTGAAATCGTGAGAATAATTGTACCTGAGATAAAGAATTTTTTTAAAGCTTGGAACTATATGAAAGAGACAATTTGTCGTTATCAACTGACCTGTATAATAAAAGGACCAGAAAGCTATTACAAGTGCACAGTTAGCTTGAGTCATGTCAAATTTCCTAAGGGCGCGTCCTACCAGAGAAAATATTGGTCAGGTCATTTCTCTTCTTCAGCCCTCTCTTAGATCTAAAAAAAAAGTTTCATCTTCACCCATTGAATGCCTCTAGACTAGGTCCTGTTCATGCTGCCCATGCTGTGTCAATAGAGTCTACAATATGTCGGCTCTACGATAGTCAGATAGTGAAATGTTTGTAATGTTGGCCATCTAATGGCCATTTGAGTGGATCTCAAGATCTGGCCATTCATCATCCTTTCTTTCTATTTGCCAACAGTCAACTAGGATCAATATGAGACAGTATCTACCAATTCTTGCTTCAAACACTGTACAGCTCATGGTGAAGTGAAGAGGGGCAATGTTTTAGTAGTTTTGATGTCTTAGTAAATCATTTGTATAGTTTTAAAGATAACACTAAGACTTGTTTTAGGGAGGGAAAAATAACGAATCAATACAATGTAACTCATTTCTGTAAGCCCAACAAAATCCACTACAAAACAGCTAATTGCTGTTAGAGCAATAAAA
Source organism: Biomphalaria pfeifferi (assembly GCA_030265305.1). Classification (NCBI taxonomy): domain Eukaryota; kingdom Metazoa; phylum Mollusca; class Gastropoda; family Planorbidae; genus Biomphalaria; species Biomphalaria pfeifferi. Next base: position 533,278 of record JASAOG010000145.1, on the reverse strand, counting down.
TGTTAGGTCGGTGTTCACGTTTGAAGAAAGAGACTTTGACTTTATCATTTTCTTTTACAACAGCAACCTTCAATATAGACAAAGAAATAGTTGTGGCAATAAAAGAACGGTTAAAAACAAGGAAGACGGTATATAAACATTTTAGGCCGTAGCCTACTCTTCGTTTGGAAACATTTTAGGCCGTAGCCTACTCTTCGTCTGGAAACATTTTAGGCCGTAATCTTCGTCTGGAAAAAAGAATAGACAAAATTCAGCATAAGTGCGCCCAACTGATTCAATGTTATTAGTTTCTGCCAACTTAAATGTATGCAGAATTTGCTGTAAATAAACACACTTATATTGGCATGGCATGGCATACCGCAGCTTGCATTGTGTGATTCTTTTAGCTTCAAACTGATTCTGAAATGTTCACGAAATAAATGAAACCAAAGTTTTGGTACCCCAAACAAAATATTGGACATCCATGTAGCTTACTCTCTCTCCAACGCTGTATCATATATATGTTGTATATAATCAGGACTAGTTTGCGTGCTTTTGGTTTTTGTATCCAAATCTTCGAACAAGTAACACTAGTAGACGTTTCTAAGAAAAATAAACAATTCTCCTTTATGTTCTCAATGGTACATTGTAGGAGCGATTACTTTGCTCTCAATAACTAATGTATAATTAATTAAGGAAAAAATTTTTACTTCCCTTAATTTCCTCAAACTCCCAACCGATAAAAAATCCGGTTTATACACACGTATTAATCTACTTAGAACCTTTAAACCTTTGTTTGCTTCACTCTATTTTAAGTTTTTCGTTTACATTTTAGAGAATGTTTGTAGTGTATTTAATGTCATGAGAAATTAATTTAGGTTACTATTATAAGCTCATAATATAATTATTATTGTTAAGCATATTTTTATAAATCAAAAGTTGCATCTGGTATAAATCTTCGGAATCTTCGGATTTAAAAATATGAACTCATTATCAATATTATTATTATTAAAATGTCTTTTTAAATAACTAAAATGCCAACGATTACATCCCTGTGTTTATTTAAAGCAGTGAATGAATTTCTTTAGTAGAGACACACTTTGATTAAAGACTTACCTAAACTTCTTCAATCAACAGATTTCAGAAGAAAACACAAGTTTGGACTCACTGACTTTGCAGAATGGAAAATTTAAAGTTCAAGATTACCCCTGGCCACCAAACGCTGTGAATGTCAAAGTTGGTGTCTTGGCCAAATTATGTCATTGTTTAACAAGGTCAATTTTTTTCTGAAACCTACATTTGTTTCTTCTAGGGTACATCACATGGTGACAATAAAGGGTTGAAACATAATGTTTGGATGTTCAGAGCATGACACGCATAAGCCAGAGCTAGGAGACAGAAACCAGGTGCCACGGACCGAGACCCAGTAACTTATTGCGGTCCTCGCTGATCAACTCTATAGTCATAGCATGAGTAGGCCTACTACTTTGTGGCTCTTTCCAAAAACACCAAAGTTCAAGACCAAATCCTCGTGCACGCCTCACTGGTAACATCATTATAGTATATAGTATAGGGCTCCTTCTGTCTCGGAAGACAATGGATGCGTCCAGATAACACCATTATAAGCATTACACTAAATATATAGTTCATGATAGATAACTATCCAAACATTTATTGAATGTAATCTTATCCCTTTTCAAAGCACTTTCAATAGTTACGATGAAATAAATACCCAGCAAAACATAGAGAGTATAGATAACTATCACTCATTATTTTTTTAAAGCTACTTTTAAATAAGAAATTTGAAAAAAGGTTGGTAAGTCCTATTCTGCCTGACTCTATTTCACATGTATTCCTTCCATGGGCATAGCCAGGATTTTTTTCCGGGGGGGGGGGGGATTTGGGGGGAATTTTCTTCTCCCCCCCCCCCCCCGCTAAAAAATAAATTATATATACATAGAATATATATATATATGTTTGTGTGTATATATAATTAATCTTTATTGCATTGTGACCCTTCATTCTTTCGAAATATGTTTATTGTACCCGAGAATAGGTTCTTCCTGAAGTTAGTGGAAAAATTGTAGACTCCCCCTTGACAGCAATGGGGCTTGTGGAGCGCTTCCGCCAAGCACTATTTCCGGTATTGAAAGCCAACAAAATACATATTCTGAGGTATCTTAAGTGCATTATCCTGCTATTAAAAAGTTTTATTTCAGAAATCTAATGTGCTATTCTTACTGACTCAGATCCTCCAGCGCCGTTCGAGCATTGGGCGGCAAGCTGTTTCCACAAAAATCTCTCACTGGCAATGTCTGAAGCCTCTTCCCACCCGCTCTGAGGTCCTCCATAAAAGTTGTACTAGGATGTCCCTGTTTGCGCTTTCCTCGTAAAGTCCTCCATGTCAACGCAACTCTTTGTATGCGTAATTCATTATGTCGGAGAACATGTCCCGCAAACCTCATTTCTACGCTGTCACAACCTTACTAAGGGATCGACTCTCAGTTCGGCATATGATTTCCTTGATTGAGACCCGATCTCTATAACTGACTTTAAAAATCCGTCTTAGTTATCTTTGTTAATTACATTTAGTCTTTTTCAATTTTGGCAGACTATTCACTGCACTTTATTAGTGGAGCTCAGCCACTGGTAGAAATGTGTAACCTCTCTTAGTTACGCTCTTAGAATTAGGTGACAATAGTTTGCTTTAGATTTTATATCGAAAAGGAAAGTTTTATGGTTAAAATCATCTGTTGAGGGGTTTTAAACTAAAAAATCTCTGGAGTATTTTTTAACAAATTCAAACCCCCATTTAGCTACGCTCATAGAATTTGGTGAGAGTAGTTTGCTTAAGAATAATATTGAAGAAGGGATTTTCAACCTCAAAACCTTCTGTAGGGGGGATTTTAAACTCAAAACCATCTGGAGAGGTTTTAAATTTTTAAAAAAGTCATCTGGAGGAGGGGGTTTAAACTCAAAAACCATCTTGGTTTAGCTAAGCTCAAAGAATTTTAGTGTGTAGGCTGATTTGCTTTTTTTTTATATTTAAGAGGTATTTTTTAGCTTCAAACCCCGCTGAAGGGGGCTTAAACTCAAAACCCTTTTTGGTACTCTCATAGTATTTTGAGTGTGTACTTAGCTTTTTTATATTGAAGAGGGGGGGGGTATCGTAAATTTCTGAGGGGGTTTTAAAATCTAAATCTTCCTTAGCTATGCTCTTGGTATTTCGGAATTGTCGTTTGCATTTTATTTTTATACAGGAGGGTGGTTTAACTGCAAACCTCCCTGGTAGGGGTTTTTAAACTTACAACCCTTTGGGTTAAGTGATGGTTTAGTATTAAAATCTCACCTAAAATAAACAAAATCAAAGTAAAAAAATCAGTCACTAAATTCCGACAACAGAGGGGAGATTTCATTTCGGGGGGGGGGGGGGGGAGTTGAACCCCAACTCCCCCCCTGGCTACGCCCATGATTCCTTCTAATAATTAAGCAAAAAATGTATTAATGAAGTAAATGTTTTTTTTTTCCTTTTATTTTTTTTTTTAGAACTAAAACAAAAGGAGTTGTTCCAAAGGCATACAAGGGGAAAGTATCCGTGTTCAGCAACAGTGTTAGTCAAGTAGACAAGGCGTCCAGAGTTCTGTTTCCACTTACATTTACCATATCCAATGTTGTTTATTGCATAGCTTATTATTTATGGGCATTTTCAGAGTAAATATCTATGCTAGATGGATCGCAAGGTCTGAAAGAGATACTTTACTTTTTTTAACACAGCGCACACTCACTAAATCATATCTAAGCAAACAATGCAATGGACAAACAGAGCCATGTGTTGTTGTTGCTATGTACTCTGTCAGCAGTATTGTAAATGTATATTTTTTGTTTGGTAGTGTTTCCTCTGACCAGTTCTATACCATCTGATTCATGTCATTCGGGCTTTCATTTAGATACAACTTGTCTGTACTAGTTTGTTTCTTAACAATAAAATTTAGTAACATGGTTAAAATAGGCTTGTTATTCTTTTATTGACATTACAAACAGTGGCGTAACTAAGGGGAGGGGGAGAATTTTAAAATCCCCCCGGGCCCCCACCTAGAGGGGTCCCCCAAAAGGGTGTCCGAAATTTATTTGTAAATACATAAATTAATATATTTGATTGACAAATAGTGTCAACGGGTGTCTTTTTTTTTCAACATTTATGGATTAAATTTATCACAAAGACTAAACCTAGATCTAGGTCTATCAGTACGTTGACTTTGTTGACATTTTAAAATTAAGTTGGTTTTACATTTTAAACTTTGTTGCCACGAATAAAACTGCATGATATACAGCGAATTCCAGGTATCTTGTATCCTTTACTAATAATAGATCTAAATGGCGAGTATTTTATGGCTACACTAATTAACCTTGAAGCAAAATTTACAGAATCGAGTATTACATCAAAAGTTATTCTTAATAATGCTAGAATAGTCCATTATTCGGGTGTGGCGTCTATAATTTCAGAATTAAATTCACACTCCAGTTATTACCCCTCTATTCATCTTTCCTCAATCCAATGGAAACTCTCTTTTTATTTCCATCTAATCCTTTTGCTTTCGCACAAAACATAAACAACAAACAATGACGTAATATCATATAATATTAGCACATCCTTCCTTTTGAAGTTATTATCACACCCTTCCTTTTAAAGTTCTTAAGAGTGATATCTACTAGCATTTGCGGGGCCCTATGCGAAACGGATCGCGCGGGGCCTAGTCTGGGTAGGGATGAGCATAATGTCAAAATTATTTCTTTTCAATTAGAAAATAGGCCTACTTTCGTCTTTGCAATAAATTTTTATCAAATGAAAGCTCGCAATGCCACTTTTTATTTATAGGCACCTCAAAATGTCAATTTCGTCTATTCTTCAGGAGATTTGAATAAATTCAAAAAAAGTTCAGGACTTTATCGTATATTTTGCCTTTTCATGAGATTTCCTGGAGGCCCTGGAAAATCAGGAGGTCGCGAAAACCCCGTTATTTTATATACGTTATAATGGTTTAATTTAATAATGTACACTTAGAATTAGCGCGGGTCCTATGAAAGCGCGGGGCCCACTGCGACCGCATAGGCTGCAGTGGCCTAAGGCCGGCCCTGTCTACTAGGAACTTTAATAATTCGTCCACTTCTGGTTGTCTTGACTTGCACAACAAGTTCTCTAGACGTTGGTCTATAACTGTCTGTTTTGTTTGTTCCAACAGTTTGCAGTTCATTGTCTCCATCGGTATCATAGTACTCAGAGATGTCTTCATCGAAACTCTTATTCAAAAAGCGTTGATTTCTTCTGTATGTTTTTCCATCGTTTGTCTTTATGATGTAAGATCTGGGTGCTGAATGTTTTTTTATGACAACTGCTTTCTGCCATGTTTGACCTAGACGAACTCTCCGACAGAATAATCTTTAAGGTAGTCTTGCTTTAGCATCGTATTTCACTTTGCTTTTCATCTATCGTTCGTTGAGTAATGTCTCTGCATTTTCAGCTATCGATGGTTTCAATAGTTTGGGATCAGTTGGAATGATTCCCTGAGTCTTCTACTCGTCAGCAGTTGTGATGGTGAATACGGCAGTCCACTTATCGGAGTATTTCTATACTCGAGCATAACGAGATATGGATCTTTCCCACTTTTGTATGCCAACAATGACGTAATACCATATAATATTAGCACAGAATCTTCTTCATGCAGTGAAAAATTAAGAATTTGTTTTCTTGAATTCTGGTCAAAGCTCTTGCGCCCATTTAATATAGTTCAGAAGAAATTAGAAAAGTCTGGACTGCATATACGGGAAGCTGCTGAAGAAATTAGTACCCTTTCATGCTTTCTGCAAAATGATGAGAAATTTTCAAAAACCCAATCCATCGAAAAAGCAAAAGAAGGTAGTGAATACTATGGATTCCCTGTAATCAAAACAACCAGAAGAAAGAAAAGACTTGATGGGAAGTTGAGTTCTAATGTAGGACTGTCAATAGAACTGCAATTCAAACGTGTTGCGACAGAAGTGCTGGACAGATTTCATATGGAGATGAAGGGCACATTTCAAAGGCTGGAAAGAAAATGGATACCCTTGGGTTTCTTCTTGAACCAAGACACCTGTTAGATGAAGACCCGCTTATGACAAACTGTGCTACGTTTCCTGTTTGTATGATGAAATAAATGGCAAATCGCTTTTCAATGATGTCATTGATGCACGAGCACTTTTCATCAACAAACCAGTAATACAATCACCAATAGACATATTGAGGAAACAGGCTTCATATGGGAATTACGTGTGCTCAAACTTTGAAACCTCCTCCGAATACTGCTAATTCAGGCCACTTCCATTACGTCATGTGAGAAATCATTCTCAAAGCTCAAGTTCATCAAAAGCTATCTCAGGAGCACAATGACACAAGAAAGGCTTATCATGGCTTTAATGTCAGTGAAGTCACAAATACTAGAAAGTATCGATGTAGTTGATGTTATAGATGTCTTTGCTGCACACAATGCACGACGTAAAGCGATATCAATTTAGATTTGTCACTTGTGCATTATTTAACTAATAAACAAAGGTATTATTCATTAAAAGAGTTTTGATTACTTTTTCTTAAGCTTACTGATATACTGAACCAATTTGATTTGGGGCTTATATATTTTTGCGTACATTATCCCATGTCACATGTCGAATGTCAAAATGCAAGGGGCCCCAAAGAGGTCAACCCCCCCGGGCCCCCAAATCCCTAGTTACGCCCCTGATTACAAACCAATGTAATTAACCTTTCTATATTTTTATAACACCTCTATTGAAGTCAATGCTTCACAGGGGATGGAACCTGGACGCTGATCTCAAAAACGATTTTTCTAAAAATTTACAGAATTAGTAGCTCGTTGGCTACAAGGGAAATACTCTACTTTGACCGTTATAATTTTTTAAAGTAACAAATAAATAAATGTAAATTTGACTAGAGACTAAATCTACGTTTAGATCCAACATCTGTTTTGAAAGGACTATCGCGTTCTTGAAAGGACTATCGCGTTCTTGCAAGGACAATCATGTTCGGGAATTTCCGAATGTATTGTAATGTATTGATCATAGACATATATTATATCTAGACTGGAAAACGGAAATCCTATACTCTTCTGCGAGCAATTCTTGTATGTGTGTTGTATGTATATATATATATTTATATAAGTTTTAAATCAAAAAGGCTCTAACAATTTTTTTTTAAATTGCAAGGTACGTGCATATTAGTGAGAAAAAAATTCTCAACTCATTGGCCACATCGGGAAAACTCGCGGTCGACCATTATATCAGTTTAAAAATCTCATTATCCAAAAATTAATTTTAGCCCAAATAGTTGCGCCGGCTCATTCAGGATAGGGATAACGATAATAAGTGAAAATTGAAATTTTGTATTAGAAAATAAATTCGTCTTTACATTACATTTTTATTAAATGAAAGCTGACAATGCCGTTTTTTTTTATCGCGCGTAGGTTTGGCTTTTACCATATTGATTGACACCCCAAAATGACAATGTTGTCTATTTTAAGGACATTTATTATGAGTTTTCAGGAGATTTCAATAATTTCAGGAGATTGCCAGACTGTTAGTATATTTGGCAATTTCATGAGATTTCCGGGAACCCTGTTATAAGTTACAATGGTTTAATTTAAGAATTTACACCTAGAATTAGCGCGAAGCTTATGAAAGTTCGGGGCCCACTGCGGTCGCATAGGATGCAATGGCATAAGGCCGCCCTAATGATATCCAGCTTGCGGTCAACGAATTTTCATTACGTTGCCGCCTCTTTTGGTTTAACCATAGACCTCTGTAAAACGGAAGTCATGTTCCAGAAGTCACCCAATAAAATCTACTCAGCCCCAAAGATCAACTTTAAAGGGATCTTGATATGTGAACAGGATTAGTCATGCTTTTGGGCGCCTCCAAGCGAGAGTGTGGCGAAATAAATAGCTCCTCCTGCCTACAAAAATCAGTCTCCCAAACAGTGGTTCACTCAACGCCTCTTTGTGGATCTGAGACATGGGGAAAAAAAACTAAGACTTCTTGAACGCCTTCACCAAAGATATTAGCACACCATCATGGAAATACGTTGGCAAGACCGCACTACAAACAACGATGTTCTTGCAAAATGGTATGAACTTCTTATAGTCCGACCGTCAGGCTGGGCTATTTTACTTTGTTACAAGGTGCACGTTTACCCTATAACGTAGAGATTTTGCCTCACTTGATGCTTTGTACTAAAGCCATAATGAATACACTAATTGCAATGTTGAATTCTGAACGTAACCAGTTTAGAAGCTACACTGCAAAAACTTTCTTCCAAGCCAATAGTAGCCCAATAGGTTTACGCAAAAGATGCAATGTAAAACGACACGACGTGAACTGTGGTTTTTCTATACTGTTGGGTGGGGGGGGGGGATGCTTAAGAGACTTTCTATTCGAATTGCCATGTACATTTACAAAGAGAACTAAGAGAACGAAAAAGCAACTCTTCAGATTGATAAGCGTCTGATCAGGGACAGTAATACTTTTGGACGCCTCCAAGCAAGAGTGTGGCAATATAAATCGTTCCGTCTACCTAGAGCATCAGTCTACCAACCAGTGGTTCTCTTTACCTATCTATGTGGATCTAAGACATGGGTACTTGACAGAAAGCAACTTAGACTTCTTGAACGCTTTCACCAAAGATGTTTGCACACCATCATGGACATACGGTGGCAAGACTGCACTTTTAACAGCAATGTTCTTTCTAGTGAACGCAGGTATGAACTTCCCGACAGTCACGCTGGGAAATGCACGTATCCCGTATAGGGCTCTAACATCTGCCAAAGGCTTTTTAGTGAGCTTAAAGGTGTTCGACATAACAGAGGTGCTCGAAGGGAAACGCTTCATTACAATACTAACTTAAGTCTCTAAGGGAAAAATGCGTCATTTTAGTTTGTTACAAAGTGTATGCTTTACCCAATAACGTAGAGATTTTGTATCACTTGATGTTTTGCACTAAAGCTATAATTAATATATTAATTGCAAAATTAAACTATGTACGTAATCATTTGAGAAGTGACACTGCAAAGACTTTCTACTAAACCATAAAAGGCCAATAGTTTGACGCAAAATATTCGATGTGAGATTTGTTTTTCGAAACTACAGGGAGACTTTCTATTTGAATCGCCATGTATGGCATGTACTATGTCATTTAGAACTAAAAGAACACAAAAGCAACTCTTCAGAATGGTAGTCCTCTACCAGATCGCTCACTTATTCAGTATGAGAACGAACATATGCCAAAGGAATTTTTTTTTTTTTACTGAGCTGAAATATGGTTTGACCGCAGTTTGGCGTAACAGAGATGCCCCACAATAACGCTTCTTTAGAATAGTAACGCGATGTTTTGTGTCTTAGGAGAAAATGAACTATTTAACTATGTTACAAGGTGTACGTTTACCCTATAGCGTAGAGAATTTGCATCACTTTATGCTTCATATTAAATCCATAATGAATATAGTAATTGAACTATGAAATGTCAGAACGTAACCATTTTAGAAGTTACACAGCAAAGATTTTCTTCCAAGCCAATAATAGCCCAATAGTTTTACGGAAAAGATGCAATGTAAAACTTTACAACGTGAGCTGTGGTTTTCTATAGGCCTACTGTTGGGGGGACTTAAGAGACTTTCTATTCTAATCTCCTTGTATAATTACATTTAGAACTTACAGAACGAGAAAGCAACTCTTCAGATTGATAGTCTTTACCCGGTCATTTATTTTCGTAACTACAACAATATTCCCAAAATGACGCCGGGTATATATCCTTCCTTAACAAATTATTCATCCGAGCGAGGCTCGGTCACCTGGTATTAAATTCTCATCCGCGTTTGATCGATTCACAGACCTATACATATATAGATTTTTATGTACGTAAACTCTTTTTTTCAGGCTCTAAGGGGAGTCGCCCCAATCAATCTTTCTGTCTTAGAAAAGTAATGATCTTTAGTTTTCAAAGTTTACAAATAATGCAAAATTATTTCTCGGATATTCACGCAACTATATGAAACAAAGCCATTTCTTGTTTGTTTCCATTGAGATAATGTTTCAAAAATCCTAGATCGAAATAATTCATGTTGATTTAAATCATCTTATGTACATTTAAATAGATTGATTACCTAGATCTTTCTAGATTATGTATCTAAAAATTGCAAAATAATAATTATAAGACGAGAGTACTCTTATTGTTGATGTTCAGTTACTAGATCTAGATCTAAAAATTAAATTATATGTTACATAGATTAGGGTTGAAAAATTAAACAGCTTTACTTTTTTTAACTACTTTACAAAACAACACCTTGATCCAACTTTCTAAAAAAATATTTAAGATATTTTTTGTAGTGCTAAAAAATGTCCATGTCCAGTCTAGAGTACTATATATAAGTCTATGGTTTTGATTTTAAAGTTTAATACCTTGAATAATTTTACGCACCGTCTGCTAAGGCTTTGATTAAGCTATAAACCTCTTTGTCAATGTTATATACATCTTTGTATACAAATCAGTAAGTGTTTTCAAGAGTTTTCTTTGAGTTTCATTCATTATTGGCTATAAGGTATAAGGTTCAAGAATGTAAAATACCAGACTAGTTCTTATCTATATTAAAAGCTGTTGGTAGACATATTAGAAGTTGAGGGTCGGACTAATTAAAAATAAAAAGTATGGACATTTAGTAGATCATAGACACTGAGGGCAGCTGGTTGCTCTCTAATCTGCCCTGTTTTTATTTTCTCAACCGGAGGGGGTGGAAAGAAAGTGGCGGGATGAAAATGTTCAAATAATAATAATAATACTCTTTATTATCCACAAGGAAATTTAATTTGTCTTACACTATAACTACAGAAAACCAAAATATATACCAGACTCACTTATAATTTACATGTGGAATCCTTATATCAGATAGTTTAATTGTATGGAACGATTAAATAGGCAAAGGAACAAAAGAGTTTTTGCGTCTGTTTGTCTTTGCAATCGGTGTTGTGAATCTCTTTTGTTGTGGTAAAATCACAAAATCTTGACTCTAGGGGTGATTTTTAGAGGCCCCCGAAAGGGGAAAAGACGCTATTGGTTTTGTGTGGAATGTCTGTCCGTCCGTCCGGTTTAGATCTCGTAAACTACAAAAGATATTGAAAATCCGACATCATGATATTATAGACCTTTCAAAATTCTGATGCAACGGCTACTTTTTTCTTATCTGAAAGTGTAAAATTTGATTTTTAAAATTAATTATGCAAGCATTTTTTTCATAAAAAACACCATTATTACAACTATTCACTATTAATAGTGACAAAGCAGGAGGCTTTTTGTAAAGGATAACGCAACAATGAACATGACACTTAACAAAGAAGTAATTATACTTTTTTACCAAATGTTTTGTTTTAATGAGATTGGCCCTATACAAAACATGTTCGCACAAAGATAGTTAATTTTAATTTTCAAGGATTACTGAGAGTTACCAGAAGCCTTCAATGCATAGGAAGACAATAAGGCAAAGCCTTACAAAGGAGGGAAGAAAATTAAACAAGACAAATTGAAGGTTAAAAATTAGGTTTATAATGTATTTAATAAAATATGTTAGTGAATTATAGGCAGTAAAATTGATTGTTTGACTTTTTGAACTGCTTATCATTCGAACAAAAAAAAAGTATTAAACTCAAGGTCGGACATTTTCTTCCAATCGTATTTAACCGGCGGGGGGGGGGGAGCTTTTCATAGGTAATGTTATTCTTTTTTTTTTTTTTTTTAGCTGGATGGGACTTAAATCATTTTGATCAACCTGAAATCCCAGGAGAAGAATGACTAACTTGCGCTTCGCTGATGACATAGATTTTTTTAGCAGGGACAGAAGAAGAACTAGTTCACTTGTTAATGCACAAAGACAAGACTTCCACAGCATGTGGAATGCAAATAATTGCCGAAAAAACTCAAATTATGACCAATAGCCAACAGGGCTTTAAAATGGGCATCAGCATTGAAGGTGCCGAAACTGACATGTGTCAGTAACTTATAAATACCTCGGATCTATCGTTTTAGGAGAGTGAATGAAACCTGAACTACTGGCCGAATTGCAAAGTCCACATCAGCATTGGCAAAATCAAAACTATATGGAAAGACAAAGGCAGAGCCCTCGACACCATAGTCAGACTGTTGCGCTCCCTGGTCATGGACACATTCTTTTATGCTTGCGAGTCTTAGACGCTGACTGCAGAGGTAGAGAGGATCCTAGCAATGGAATTGAGATTCACATAAGTATCCTAAGCATCATATTAAAAGACCGCATCACAAAACGAAAAGATTAGAGACATGATTACAGCAGCTGTTGGACCTGTGACAGGTTAGCGAAAGTGACGTGTGTTTGGCGCGTTTAATGTCTAGGAGATTATTATTTTTGAACTTTTCACACACCAACCTATCAGCATATAAATCGGAAGCAGGCACGCAAAGAGACAAGCAATGAAAGAGAAATACAAAAATAAAATGAAGAATATTTATTTACATAAATATTTACATAGAAGAATAAAAAGGGGGAGGGTTTGCATCTATCTCTAATCAAAACTATGTTTAATCATCACTCTTGCACTTAATAAGAGAGTATGTCACTTTGTCTTCTGAACTTAGCTGGTTGTCCTGTTGATGTCGCAGCTGGTTGTGATCTTGGCTTGAGGTTTTTTCAGCTAGAGGTGGCGCTCTAGTGGGTAGAGGGACGCCGGTGATACAGTTCTTGTGGAGTATCAATCCAAAGTTATGATATCTGTGGTGGGCACAGTGTGGCGGGTGGCCGGCTACCGTGGGCACAAGTGTACTGAGGGCAGAGCGGATCTGCCGTGGGCACTGTAGTTAGCAGGATAAGTCCAGTGAGTTGCGGAGGGTTTGGCGTAGCTATGACGTCTCGCACAGGCTCTGGGTCTATAGGGACGTCGTACCTAATGAGTTGACAGGTGGGCTGTCGAATAGGCAGGCAAGTAGAGCCGATAGCGCCAAGTAGTAGAATTGAGTAGATCCACGTGGGCAGTAGATGATACTCAACAGCAAGTAGGCAGTAGTGCAGTTCTGAATAGCACTAAGTACATAGGTGATTGATCCGATAAATAGGCAATAGTGCAGCCGATGTCAAATAAATAGGCAGGTGAGTGATCCAATAAATAGATGAGTAGTGTCGAGTAGACACTGAACAGCAAATAGGCAGTTGACTATGCTGGCAATGCCAAATAAATAGGCAGGTGAGTGATCCTATAAATAGGCAATAGGCAAGTGATCCAAACAAATAGAAAATAGGCAGACACCTGAGGGAGGCTGCGGATAAATAAAGACAAGTTAGGACATGTCTCTCATGCATCTTATTGATGCCCTCGAATGAGGTGCATTCGTCAGATTGGTAAAATTGCTTTTGAGCACAATGGGGAGATGACAAATGGCATTTGGAAAATATATGGCTGATAGCAGCAATAAAAAAATGTACATAAAAGGGAAAATAATAATCTCAATGAAACAACACAAGTTGGAAAGAAAAAAAGGGGGGGGGCGGAATGGGCGGTGGTCAGCGACCATGACGGTTTGTTTGCACATGGATGTTGTCCGAGAACAATGGAGTGCGCTTGAAAGGAGAGTGTCCGTTCAAGGGGCGCTAATCTCGTCAAAGTAGAATGACTAAAGGGGAGACTAAAGGGGAGATAATTCATATCTCTTTTCTAAGCGCAGTATTAGTGCGCTAATAAAATTATAAAGGCGGTCAGCCGAGATAAAGGAAATAAAATAAGATGCACAAATATATACATGGATGCATCAACGATTAATTGAGCAACGTAGCATCAATAGATTAATGCAATACATAAATATACACATATGCCATGTTTATGTTTTCTACTTACGACAGTGAGAAATACACAATGCACTAATTAAATATAAATGAAATACTAAAATACACATGATAGTATCCAGTGAGAAATATACACAAAGTAATTAAGATGGAACTTGTGATTAAGTTCGGCTTACCACCAGGTATTCCTCTAGGAGTGAGAATAAATGATATAGTCCAGACTCGATTGCTCAGATAGAATGAGAAATTAGAGTGTCAATTCCGCCTTATTCTACCTTATATAGGCCGGGTGATATGGGCGGAAACAGGAAATGGGATTGACCAAAGGTTATCTCTCACGTGGGTGAATTTGACTCGAGGTGGGAGTCGCACCTTGGAAAGGTCAATAGGCGTGTTGGTCCGAGTGATCTCCTAGATCAAAGAGAGACGCGGGAGAGGGGGGGGGGAGGTGGTGTCAACTGCGGCTGTCAGACATCCGGCGGGTAAGACCAAATAAATTGTGTGTTTATCTTTCCCCAATCAAGAGGAGATAAGTCGAAGGACGCGGCCTAGCTATCCCCAAGGTGAGGTGGTGGACTGAGTCTAGCCGGGAGAGGAAAAGGTGGGGCGGGTGAAGAAATTGGGGATAGGACGGGGAAATAACTAAAATAAATAATAAATAATAATAGTTTATGCTGTGATTAAAATGAGTGACTCTGACAGCAAGCTTTTGACTTGTCACAGACGCCACGATGATCTGACAACAGAAACTAAAGAGCTTCTGCACTAAAAAGCTGTCTAATTGAAAAAATTATAGGAGCTATTAGCAATGTACAAATATTTTTGTTTTGTTTTGTGGTATAGTACCAATTGTAGTCCTTTTTTTTAAACAAAAATAAATAAGTAGTCTTTTAGTGATATTCATTTGTTATTTTGTTCAATGCATGGCATATTAAGTCTATATAGAGTTTTGTATGAATTCTACCTCTAACCACTGATATGCTATTTGATAAAGGTTTACATGAATATATATAAGTCAGATTCCTACTTAACACCATAGTAATGACATCCCTACCGTTATTTGGTTTTAAAATGTTTTTATCAGAAAATTAATTTTGGCTACAAATGAAATTGCTCTTAATGACGTCAAAAAAAAAAATACTTGACACCGCCGTCTTTCTGCTTTCGTCATCGCTTACTGCACTTAAGATTAATCATAGAAGGTCTCATCTGCGACCACTGGGCAGTTTAGTACCAATAGAAGCTTGCCACGCCACAGGTTGTTTTAAAAAAAAACTTCGTCTAATTTTACTACCTTTTTTTTTATTTGAACCGAAAGTGCAATGCTCTTATTTTAAAATGAATGACATATTTAGATTTAGATTTTTTATGAACCGTCTTTACTGCTCGGTTACAAAATCACTGCTTTACCCTGTAACCAAGAGATTTTGCAACATTTGGTGTAGTTGAAGCTGATAACTACACCAAGCTGCATTAAACTTTCAACAAACATTCTTATTAGAAAAAGACATTAACCAACCAGTCGATGACCTCTGGAATTTCATTAAAAACCATCTTAAAAGCATTATAGAAAATCATTTACCAACTAAACGCACATCAAAAAAAATAAATAAATGCTGGTTTAATAATAGACTAAAGAAGCTTTGTAAACAGAAGGAAAACCTATATAGAAAATTTAAAGAAACTAATGCAGAAAGAGTTTACAAAAAGTATATAAAAATTAAACACTTAACCCAAAAAGTAAGCAGACAGCTGCAGAGTGAATACATAAACAATGTAAAATCTAAAGATAACAACAAAACCTATGGTCATACATTAAGTCTAAGAAAATGGAAACAACAGGCATAGCGCCATTAAAAGATGAACCTAACATAATACATAATGATAATGAAACTAAAGCAAACATCCTAAACAAATACTTTGCATCAGCATTCTCAGCCCCAGGAGACAAAGACATATTACTGAATTTGAACCAAGTAGACAACATAGAAGATATAGTAGTACAAGAAAATGGAATTCAAAAACTATTAGCCAACACCAAACCAAATAAAGCGTCTGGACCTGATGGTATTCCAGCTAGATTACTCAAAGAACTAAGCAATGAGCTAGCCCCAGTGTTCAAAATACTCTTTCAGGCTTCACTTAACCAGGGCAGAGTACAAAAGGACTGGAAAGAAGCTAATGTCAGCCCCCCCCCCCTATGTTAAAAAAGGAGAAAAATCTGACCCAGGAAACTACAGACCAGTATCACTTACCAGCATCACATGTAAAATCCTAGAACACATAATATGTAGCAACATCATAAACAACTTAGGCAAACAAAATGTCCTCACACCATACCAACATGGCTTTAGGAAATATAGATCATGTGAAACACAACTAATAGGACTAATTGATGATTTTTCTAAAGGTTTAGATAATAGTGAACAAATAGATGCTATCTTACTAGATTTTTCTAAGGCTTTTGACAAAGTTCACCACCATAGTTTGCTTAAAAAAATTAAAATATTTTGGCATTAATGGTCCACTGCATAGGTGGATTAAAGATTTTCTGATAGGGAGAGAACAAACTGTAATAATAAATGGCTCTAAATCAACACCGATAACAGTAAACTCAGGTGTACCTCAAGGAACAATTTTGGTCCACTACTATTTTTAATTTACATAAATGATTTACCAAATTGCATTACTTCAGGAACAAAAGTCAGATTATTTGCAGACGATTGCATAATATATAGAACAATAAAAACAACACAAGACACAGATATTTTACAAAGAGAATTAGATGAATTACAGAAATGGGAATCAAATTGGAGCATGTCTTTGCACCCAGAAAAATGTCAGTTATTAAGAGTAACAAAAAAAACTAAAACAAATTAATTCCATTTATCTTATTCATGGCAAACCAGTAACACGGATTAAAAACGCAAAATACCTAGGTGTTATAATAAATGAAAAACTGTCATGGAATCCACATATTGATGAAGCTTTCAAAAAACCAAACAAAGAATTAGGATTTATTAAAAGAAATTTCTATAAATCAAATAAGAACATAAAACTAAAATGTTATTTAACCTTGGTTAGGCCAATAATAGAATATGCATCCTCCGTTTGGGACCCCTCAACTCAAGAAAACATTAAGAAACTGGAACAGACACAAAATAGAGCAGTGAGATTCATAACAAATGAATATTCATATTTGACTAGAGTAACACCTATAGTAAAATCACTAAATTTAGAAAGCCTTCAGGACAGAAGACTCAAAAGTAAAGTAGCAATTATACATAAAACACTGAACCATAATCTTCAAATACAAAAACAAAATTTAATAAAATACTCTGAAAGACACAAAGATAAAGGCACATTCCTCATCCCATATGCTAGGACAAATTTGTACAAATACTCCTTCTTCTATTAGAGCATGGAATGGGTTGCCTGAGCTAGCCAGGAAAACCAGTGACTTGGCAGAATTTAAGTCATTGGTTAATATGCATGACTAAATGCATGACTTCTTTTTTTAAGTAACGTCTGTATTATATAAGATAAGATAAGTTTCGAACTAGGACCATAACGAATACCGAGCTTTAAGAAACATTCTGATTAAATATTCCCAGATTTTATGCAACAGAAAAGCAAAACATAACTCAAGTTGCCTAAAGACTGAGTCCATTGCACTGGCGTGGATTGAAAAAGTCCAAAAAACATGCCACTATCCACACACTACCCACATATCATTTCTTATGGGCAGGGCCGCCACGAAGGTTGTGACCGCCTGCGTGCGAAATTAGAAAAAATGTCGCCCTCCTTTTTTGTAAAGTCCTTTAAGACTGAGTTGGACACTGTACCTAAGTCGCTCTTTGATTTAAATCCATTTCTGTAGACAATTTTTTGTTTCGTATTCGTCTCCCCGTGCCCTTTAAGATGTTTTTTTTTTAATTTCAATTTTAACTTTGCATTTTTTTTTAAAGAATGTAATGAAAAAGTAAAGAAACTTACTCTTAATTATAACACAATTTTTAGGTTATATTTTTCAGTTATATTAATTTAATTTAACACTATGTATTAAATCCAAATTTAAGTAATGAAATTTCACTAAAACGAGTTTGGTTGTTTTATTTATTTTTCAAAATAGTGTTGCCTACATAATTTTTAAGCGTTGTAAAAGGTTCTTCCTGGAGTTAGAATTGAAGATGCGGCAGGTTTCCCTTCAAGTCGCCATGGGGAAATGCCTTTTCTCGCAGTAAGAAGAGAGAATATATAAAAGGCCACTAGTGATGTGTTTTCTTTCAGAACGCACTATTCATCGTAGTTAAAATTTTTAAAAAGTCGAGGGCCATATTATAAAGAGGCGACCCTGGCTAATAGTATTATGCGAGGTACATTCTATCTAGGCCAAGGCCTTCATATTGCGCACGGACGTTCATAATTGGCGTAATCCTTTTAAAAATATTCTTTTAAGTAAGACGTCTATGTCGCGGACCTTTTTTTTCACACAAAAGTCGTCACTATAATGAAGTGCAATGGTCGGAAGAAATACAATCACCACGGGTCAAAACATTATTCCTAGTGTAATTTTACTAATATTCAAATACATTACACTGAAAATATAACATTTTTTCGCCGCCCTAACCCCTTGTTGTTGGTTGATCGTTGGCTACAACATTATATCTACTCGCACAACTGAAAAAATGTAGGCGATTTTATATTTTTAATAAATGAACTATACATAACTTGAACACATTTCTTATGTGAACGAAAACTCAATATAACTGTTGTTATAATATTCACAGATTTAACTTGAGATTAAATATAGGTCTAATAGTAATGAAATAAACTGATATTTAAACCAAATCTAGCTCACAAACAAAACAACGTCTTTAATCGTTCGTGTCTCGAGATAGTCTGCCGTTTTACTTTTGCATTACGATAATTTCATCATCCTCAATGCCTAACCAACAATCCATCGCCTAACCTCTTCTTACCGTCACCTAGGAAACACACACTCTATGACACACCCTTCTTTGTCAGGACGTTGCCCCCCCCCCCCCCCCCACCAAATTAGAGATTTAGATGTAATTTAAACTAGAACAAATATGAACTTATTGTAGATTTACATCTAGACTCTTTTAATCGGTTCAAAATAGTCGACTCTTAACTAGATCTAACAGCCGTTTAAAAAAAAAAGTGAAAATGTTTCTAAAATTCTATTCGACTATAAACAAATATTACAAACAGCCCGCGAAAATTCAAAGCCAGAAATGAGTTGGCGCCTATGGAAAAACCCGTGGTAATTTTTAAAAATAAAGTTTCCAAAGTAACTTCTTATTGTAAGAATATCGTCCCCCCCCCCCCCCCCCCCCCCCCAAGTTTCCAAAGGATGGTGGAATCTTAGATTAATAGAATTTATATAAAATATTTAAGTGATTTTTATTATTTAACTTAAAAAAAAAAAAAAAAAAAAGAACCTTGGCATCATGATTTGATGCCCCACACATTCGCCCGCCTGCTAGTAATGCACACATTGCACAATAGGTAGCGGCGGCCCTACTTATGGGGCCATTTTTGTTCTGGAAACCTGCACGGCAGATGTGGACAGAAAAGAAATATGGGGGAGTTTTCTTGGTGGGTTTTCTGACTCGCTTATGTCCCCTAGCCACTTAGGATACGAGTTATCGGTAATAGGCAGTAGCGGCTCTAGGGGGTGACGAGAGGGGCCCCGCGAAAAGAGATTCCATTTAACCTTAAGTTTCGAAAGCCAGACCAGTTCTCAAAAACTAGGACCTGTTACTCCATATTTTGGAAGTCTTTTCTTGCATCTAGGCTATATGATACCGATTACCAAGTAAGCTCTTAACAAAAAATTTTGGTTTCGAAATACCTTTCAGTTTCTGTAAAGACAATATCTTGTGACCTGTCGATTCTAAGAGGCTCTTATTGTTTAACAGTTCACCATGGCTTGAAAAAAAACGCCAGCTTGCACAGCGAAAGCTAGAAAAGTTCCGCGACTAAATCCGTCTGTGACCGTCTGTGACAAGCGAAATCTCTTGTAAACTCTCACAGACTGATTTAGTCAGCAGAAGACCTCATATCATAGATCGTTTAACGCTCTTAGAAACGAGTGGAATAGTTTTGGTGGATAGATATTAAAATGTCTAATAATAATTTACATGAACGTTTTGACTCGATAAGTATTCGAATATGAATTAATAGTCCCTGACAACATTGCAAATATAACCGATTTTTTCTCAAGAAAAAAAATACACCTTGAACCCCGTTACCAAAATGTGAACAACAGCTTGAAAAAAGTTATCTGGATTAAGGGGAATTATATAGTTGACCTCGAAAAAAATTCCTTGGAAAAATAATATTTAAAAAATATCTTCATATTTAGGTAAAAAAATTTTCAATACGTATGATACAGAGCTTTAGTTAGCCTTGCAAAGCTCTAAGAGGGGAAAAAAATGAATAAAGTCTATTACTATTTATTTCAGTATAAGTGTGCCCTGTTTGACTTACATTGAAAGGCCCTAATTCCTTTCTAAAATCTGAGATCTAGTAAAGGTTGGGAAAATGCAACTAGTACAAAGTATTTGGAAAGGAGTCTTAGGCAAATTCGGGATATGTCAATGCAACAGCAACGGATTATTATTACTCAAGACCTGTGCTGAACACAAGCTGCTTATATCGAACACAATATTCAGTCTTCCAATGAGAAAGCGAACTTCCTGGATGCATCCCCGCTCAAGACACTGGCACCTCATTGATTACGTTATCACCAGACAAATTGACCGTCAGGACATTCGTGTCACCAAATCTTGCTGTGGTGCAGAATGTGGAACAGACCACCGCCTCATCATCAGAAAACTAAACATTCGTATTCAACCAAAGAGTCGTCCTCAAAAATCTAAACCCCTAAAAAGGCTAAACACGGCCAGAAAGCAGATGACAAAACTGAAAAGTCGCTTGCAGATGCGATAGAGAACTGCCTCAAGTCCATCCCTCTAGCTGAATCAAATGTAGATAAAAGCTGGGAATGCTTCAAATAAGCTATCCATAGCACAGCATTAAGCATACTCGGTCCTATGGAGAGAAAGCATCAGGTCTGGTTTGATGAAAACAGTACTGAGATCAGAAAATTATTAGACGAAAAGCACAAGCTCCATAAATTGTATCTGAATAACCCAAACTCCCAGTCCACTAAAGATGCATTCACTAACATCCGCAAAAATGTGCAAAAACAGTTACGCAAAATGCAAGATACCTGGCTTAGCAAGAAAGTGGAAACAATACAGGAATTTGCTGACAAGCACGACATGACATGAAGAACTTCTACCATGCCATAAACGAAATCTAAGGACCCACAAAGTCAGGCTCATTATATTAAATGCTGATGGGACAATCCTATTGACAGATAAGGAAGAAATCCTAAAACGCTGGGCAGAGCGCTTCGAAAAGGTTCTCAATACACCTTCCATTATAAATGAAGCGGCCATAGACAGGCTACAGCAAGTACCAATAAATGAAAAAATGGATGACCCCCCATGCTAAAGGAAACCGATCTTGCCATTCAACAGCTCGCAAGCGGATAATTCCCAGGAGTTGACTCCATACCCGCAGAGGTCTACAAAAAAGGTAGATTAGCCCTGATTGAAAGACTTCATAAGCTCTTCATAATTATGTGGGGAAAAGAGTCAATACCACAATACTTTAAAGATGCCACAACTGTTCATTTATGCAAGCGAAAATGAAACCGCCAAATCTGCGACAACCACAGAGGAATATCTCTTCTCTCTATTTCTGGGAAAATCCTACTAAACCGGCTCATGCAACACATACAACTTGGTCTACTACCAGAAAGCCAGTGCAGCTTCAGAAAAGAGCGTGAAACCATTGAAATGATCTTTGCAGCAAGGCAGCTCCATGAAAAATGCCAAGAACAAAATGCTGACCTGTTCTCAATATATGTCGACTTAACAAAGGCATTCGACATTGTTAGCAGAGAAGGACTCTGGAAGATTATGTCAAAGTATGGCTGTCCACGAAAATTCATAACCATGGTGAGACTATTTCATGATGGCATGAAGGCTCGCGTCCAAGAAAGTGGAGAACCATCAAAGCCCTTCGAAGTATCAAACGGGGTAAAACAAGGCTGTGTCCTAGCACCTACACTGTTCAGTACCATGTTCTCCGCCATGCTGACAGATGCATTCACAAATAGAGAAAACAACGGGATAAATATATCATACAGATTTGATGGTGGCCTTTTCAACCTGAGGCGGCTTAAAGCAAAATCAAAAACAAATTCAGCAGTAATCAGAGACTTGCTATTTGCTGACGACTGTGCCCTAAATGCCTGCTCTGAAAATGATCTGCAGAGCATCATCTGTGACTTCTCAAGAGCATACTAAGACTTTGGCCTTACATTAATACAAACAAAACTGAAGTCTTATATTTACCTTATCCTGGAAAAGCCTACTCGGATCCAAGCATCACTATAAATGGACATGTTATAAACGCAGTGGACAAATTCACTCTCCAGAAACGGAAAAATCGATAGTGAAATCGACCTGCGTATCGCCAAAGCCAGTGCATCCTATGGCAGACTGTCTAAAAATGTCTGGAACAAATGTGGTATCATCACAAATACAAAGCTAGGGGTCTATAGAGCCGTCATTCTCCCTACATTGCTCTATGCCTCAGAAACATAAACAGTGTACAGAAGACATACAAAGAAACTGAACCACTTCCACATGACATGTCTGATAAAAATATTGAATGTCAAATGGCAAGAAAAAATGCCAGATACTGAAGTCCTTGGAAGAGCGTGTCTGCAAAGCATCCACACAATCCTGATGCAGTCCCAGCTGCGATGGGCAGGTCACGTCTGCAGAATGGAAGACCACCGCATCCCTAAAAGACTCTTGTATGGCCAACAAAGCGAAGGAAAGCGCTCGCAAAGTGGTCAAAGAAAGCGCTTCAGGGACACCCTCAAAGTTTCTCTGAAGGCGTTCAGCATAGACCCAGGCACCTGGGAGACAGAGGCACATGACAGAGCATCATGGCGTCGCGCTGTGAAAACTGGCGCACAGGTTGCTGAGGAAAAAAGAACAATGCTGGCAAAAGAAAAACGCCAGAGAAGAATAGCAAGGCAAACGACACTAGCTCCAGCTGGAATAACCTGCCCAGTGTGCGGCCGAACATTCCGGACTCACATAGGTCTCACCAGCCACATGAGGAGACATAAAACCCCAGTGCAAAGCCCTGAGCCCTCTGGATGACAAAGTGGTCATCATCAAACCACGATGGACGAACTATATTATATAATATGGGCTCAAAACGCATCTCATTCTTTCTAATTATGCTTAAAAGTTTCTTGGGAATTCTAGTTTAAAAAAATATAATTTGACAAATTCATGCCAGAGAAAACAAATTTTAACACCTCAAGAATTTTGTAAAAACTATTGCCATGTTTGACTATCCAGTTTCAAAAGTTATTTTTCCGGCGGAAAAGGGAAAGGGGAGGTAGAATATAAACCCTTAATCTGGTACTGATTTTTTCTCAAATCTACGTTGATTATCAATGATTGCATTTGTCATTAGCGATGGGAGGGAGCGACTCGATATAAAAAGGTTTAGACAACAGTGAGCAAATAGATGCTATCTTACTAGATTTTTCCAAAGCTTTTAATAAAGTTCACCACCATAGTTTGCTTCAAAAATTAAAATATTTTGGCGTTGATGGTTCATTGCATCAGTGGATTAAAGATTTTCTGATAGGGGAAGAACAAACTGTAATAATAAATGGCTCTAAATCAACACCGATAACAGTAAACTCAGGCGTACCTCAAGGAACAGTCTTAGGTCTACTACTATTTTTAATTTACATAAACGATTTACCAAATTGCATTAGTTCAGAAACAAAAGTAAGATTATTCGCAGATGATTGCATAATATATAGAACAATAAAAACAACACAAGATACAGAAATTTTACAAAAAGAATTAGATAAATTACAGAAATGGGAATCAAATTGGAGCATGTCTTTGCACCCAGAAAAATGTCAGTTATTAAGAGTAACAAAAAAAAAAAAAACTAAAACAAATTAATTCCACTTATCTCATTCATGGTAAACCAGTAACACAGACTAAAAGCGCTAAATATCTAGGTGTTATAATAAATGAAAAACTGTCATTGAATCCCCATATTGATGAAGCTTTCAAAAAACCAAACAAAGCATTAGGGTTTATTAAAAGAAATTTCTATAAATCAAATAAGAACATAAAACAAAAATTTTATTTAACCTTAGTTAGGCCAATAATAGAATATGCATCCTATGTTTGGGACCTCTCAACTCAAGAAAACATTAATAAACTGGAACAGACACAAAATAGAGCAGTTAGATTCATAACAAACGAATATTCATATTTGACTAGAGTACCACTTTTAGTAAACTCACTAAACTTAGAAAGCCTTCAGGACAGAAGACTCAAAAGTAAAGTAGCAATTATACATAAAACACTAAACCATAATCTTAAAATACAAAAACAAAATTTAATAAAATACTCAGAAAGACACAAAGATTAAGGAACATTCCTCATCCCATATACTAGGACAAATTTGTACAAATACTCCTTCTTCTCTAGTGCTATTAGAGCATGGAATGGGTTGCCTGAGGTAGCCAAGAAAACCAGTGACTTGAGAGAATTTAAGTCATTGGTTAACATGCATGGCTGAATGCATGACGCGTAGGACGTAATTATCTTCTTTTTTGAAGTAACGTCTGTATTATATAAGAAGGTAGGCTTAATATATAGAATATATAGGTTACAGTTTTGCATCTATCGCCCCACCTGGTACTGACAACACTTTTTCATTTTATGTTTACAAATGATTGAATTTGAGACAAGAGTGCAAAGGGACATAAAACAAATGGGTTAAAAGGGGCGACTCGAAATAAGAATCTAATTTGTAGCATAGATAGCTTATATTAGTGACAGATTTTTAAGTAAAAAAATGCCAATATTATATAGGCCTGGATATTCATCTAATGTTGTTTACACAGTATGATTTTTGCTTAAAAATTGCACCGCCCCCACCCACTCAAAGCCTTTGGATAGTTAGGGCAGTAGATGTAATCGCCCTCCCCCAAACCCACTGAATCTGCCAACATACAATTAGGAAAATGACATAATATAAAGATTGGTTAAAATATTAACAGCCTAAGTAGCTTAGCCATATGGTTATGTAATTAATTTTGTAAAAAAAATGTGATATTATACAAAAACTTTGAACCACGGTTAAAATATAAATAATTAGTATGTATAATTAACAAAAGTGTAAAATTTGAATACGGTTCAATAATTTCGCTACTAAAATTCGCACACCCACCCCTTCGGCTGGGGTTGGGGTCGGCCGAGTGGGATCGTCCCCCTCCACCCCGCGATAACTGTGAGCTTCACAGTTATATGGACATTTTATAAATTGATATAAACAAAATTGCGATACTTAAATTTTTAACTTCGAAACTTAAATCTGAAATGTATCACTAATACTAAGAATACTTCCGGGTCAAAATATCGCATAATTTATTTTGATTCTTTACTTACATTTGAGACATAACAATCGACTACTAATTTTGTTCTAGAACTCTATAAGTTAGTATAAATCTAAACTCAGATTTTATTAGATTCCAAGGTATACACTTTTTGATGTAGATCTTATATAGATGTAGATCTATTAGACTTTGTTTCTTAAATTTATCTAAAGTCTAAACTAAATTATTATTATAATTATACTATTATTAGTAATTACTAATTAGATCTAATAATTATACTATATAATATAGTATATAGATCAAAATTAAATAAAGCTAAGATCTACAATTATTACAATAGTAACTATTATAGTTATACTTATAGTTGAATATAGAAGAGTAGTATAGAGTAGAGTCAGTAGAGAGTATAGTTACTGTAGTAGTAATAGAGTATTGAAGTATAACAGTCTAGTAAAATTTCTAAATCTAAGTAATAATTAATTAAAGTAATGCCAGTGAATGAGTGATGGCTGAGTAATGGGATATGCATGGATGGGCATGATTATTATTATGATTGCGCTATCTATGACCATCATGACGTGATTATATAGATTTAATAGATTATGTCCCCAGTTCTAAATAATTTTTAGTCTAGAAAGTCTAGGCTAGAGTCTAGATGATAAATTTAGATCTTAGAAATCTAGATTTATAACAGTAATAACATCTATAGTTATAGTCTAGATTCTAGACTAGATTAGATCCAGATTATAATATAGGTCTAGAGCTAGTCTAGATTGACCAGATTCTCTAGATCTAAATCATATAGAATTTAGATCTAGTCATTAGTCTAGATCCAGATTATATAGGAACTAATCGACCGATGGCGTAGCATACACCGCTATTTTGCAGGGCCATTGCAACCTATGCAACCGCAGTGGGACCCGCGCTAATTCAAGGTGTATAAATTATTAAATTAAATAAAAACCATTTTATAACTTAAAACAGATTTCCAGCACCCTCCTGTTGATTTACTGTGAGCTCCTGGAAATCTCCTGAAATAGCAAAATATACGAAAAAGTCCTTAAAATATACAGAAATATATAGACAAAAGTTGTCATTTTGGGTTGTCACTCAATATGGAAAACACCAATCCAATGCGAGATAAATAAAAATTATGCATATGCCGTAATTGTGTAATTTGATGAAAGAAGCTTCTCGTGCCTTAAACTAATGAAGAATTACTTGAGTTCAACGATTCTCAAAGATAGATTGAAACATTTAATAATTCATGCTATTGAGCGTGATCTATGTAGGTAACAGAATTATTATGATATTACTGTATGACTTGGCTACACACAGGGCTCGTAAAGTAATTCTGTATGTAGTAAAGAATGAATAAAATGCATAGACAAATTTGTTTTCTAATACAAACTCTTAAATTTCACTTATTGTCCGCTTCCTTACCCAAACTTGGCCCCGTGAAATCAGTTTCACATAGGGCCTCACAATGCTTAAATCCGGCCCTGCTATTTAGTGACGGGTGAATATGCATAGTAGATTACTTGTTCTCTTTCCATGACTTCTTGGTCACAATGGTTAAGTCCGGTGCTGCTATTAAGTGTTTGTAAAATGTTTGTTTGTAAGTAAAATGTTTTACATGTTTTGGATGTTCCTTCAGAGTTAAGATAGTTTACTTCTTAGTCAAAACCTCCCGCAAGACAAAGGGGGATGGGAGCGGGCAGGGTTTGAGAGTCCAGTGCGCAGCCATCTGTAGCGACATGTTAATACCCACTTGTTCTCCCCCCCCCCCCCCCCCCTCTTGTTTTTTCGTGGGGTGACTATCTGCAGAAATAAGAGAGTGGGTTTTCCTTTACTTCTTGCTCGTTCAAACTGTTGAGCAAAGAAGAGAATTATATATATAGATAGATCTAGAGCTAGTCTATATCTGGATATCATATAAAATATAGATCTAACTAGGTCTATCTAACTAGACTATGTTAAAAACTATGTAGTACTATCTAGGTATAATAAATAGTATTTATAATAATTAAGATCTCTTCTAAAAATTTATAATTATAATTTATTAATAGATCTACTTATTATATGAGATTAATTCATAGATCTAGATTATGATGATAGATAGAACTAGAAAGTTAGACACTAGTGATGTCTAGTCTACTGTCTTAGTGGCTAGTGTAGACTCTACACTTACTTTCTAGAATACTCTCCAAAATCCAAGTCTGTAGACACAAGATCTAGAGTCAAAATGATTCTTGTGTCTGATCTATAATATAATAACTTTTTATCTAGTCTAGAATTAGAAATATTCTAGTCCTAGATACTAGATGTAGATGAGTAGATGTAATGTAGACTTTTATATTTTTTTTTACCTTACCTATCCCTTAGTCTGTTGGACCGTTGGGGCACCAGGCAAGATTTGTCGACCGTCTTTCTCCATTCCTCCCTTTTTTTTGCCTTGTTTAGAACCTCTCTCAATGCTGGCCCATCCATTCTTCAATGTTGTCCTCCCATCGCTTTTTCTGTCTGCCTCTTTTTCTTTCCTGGCACTGTTCCCTGAAGGAAGGTCTTTGCAAGCCCTGTAGATCTTGTAATGTGGCCAAAGGTTTTAAGTTTTCGTCTTTTTACAATAGTTAGCAGGTCGTCATGGGCTCCGATTGCTACAATGACCCTGTCTCTGATTTCTTGGCTTGGGATGTGGTCTTTGAATGTGATGCCTAGGATCCTTCTGTAGCATCTCAATTCCATTGCTAGTATCCTCCTCTCAAGCTCTGCATTCAACGTCCACGATTCGCAAGCATATAAAAATGTGGCCATAACCATAGAGCGCATCAGTCTGATTTCGGTGCCGAGGGCTAAGCCCTTATCTTTCCATATTATTTTAAGTTTTGAAAGGGCTGCTGTGGACTGTGCTATTCGGGCAAATAGTTCGGGTTTTGTTCCCTCATCTGAGATAATAGCTCCGAGGTATTTGAAGCTGTTAACACTAGTTAGCTTTTCACCTCCAATACTGATGCCTCTTTTAAAGCCCTGATGGCTATTGGTCATAATTTGAGTTTTTTTTCGGCATTTATTTGCATGCCATATGCTGCTGAAGTTTTGTCAATGCGCATCTCCGGGTCAGCTAGTTCTTCTTCTGTCCCTGCTAGGCTGTCAATGTCATCTGCGAAGCGCAAGTTAGTAATTCTTCTTCCTCCAATGCTAACAGTACCTTCATAGCCCTCGAGGGCATCTTCCATTATCCTTTCAAGGAAGGTATTGAAGAGTGTTGGTAACAGTAGGCAGCCTTGTCTTACTCCAACTCTGGTTTTGAACCAGTCCCCAATATTATTGTTGAAGAACACTGCACTGGTGGCATCCTTGTTCTGGTTCTGGATAACTTTGATTATGTTTTTATTAATGTACTTTTCCATTGTCGCCCAGAGTGCTCCGTGCCATACTCAATCGAAAGCTTTCTTGAAATCAATAAAGACATGGAAAAGATTCTCTTGGTGTTGGAGATATTTCTCACAGAGTATTTTGAGGTTTAGGATTTGTTCTGTTGTGCTGCGACCTTGTCTAAAACCTGCTTGTTCTTCTGAAATGATGTTGTCTGCTATCGGTTTTAGCCGGTTTAATATGATTTTTAACAGTACTTTGCTGGTATGACTTATGAGGCTGATGGTGCGATAGTTTTGACAGAGTTGTAAGTTGCCTTTCTTTGGAAGGGTTATTATGAGTGATTGGGTCCAGGGTTTGGGCCATTCTCCTGATTGCCAGATCTTAATGCAAATCATATAGAGTGCGTTTATCATAGTTTCTCCTCCCGCCTGAAGAAGTTCACCAGGAATGTTGTCAACTCCGGCCGATTTTCCCTTTTTCAGGGCTTTTACTGCTGCTGCTACTTCCGAGCAAAGAATCTGATAGTCGTCAATGTTGGAGACTGCCGGGGCATTTAGGATCTCCTGAGATTTCAAAGTTATACAACTCTGAACAGTATTCCGTCCATCTTTTCAACACATCTTTGTCCTCGGTTAAGCATTTGTTATTTTTGTTTTGTATTGTGTTGGTTCTTCCATGCTTTGAGGTAGTGAGGTCCTTTACTAATTGGTACGCTTTTTTGCTGTTGTTCCTATTAAGTCCCTGTTCAATTTCTTGACACTTATTCTCTATCCACTTTTTCTTCGCTTCTTTCATTCCCTTTCTAATCCGCTTGTTGACGCTTTTGTATTCGTGGACATATTTTGGGTCGGACAGCTTTTTCCCTTTAAGCTCCCGTTGCTTGTCACAGAGTTGGAGTATATCCTCTGTTACCCAGGGTTTTTTGGGCAGGCAGAGCTTCCAGGGCTGTATCTGTGACCGCTGTGTTTAGCATATTGACTTGTGTATCGATATCCTGGTCATTGGAGTCCAAGATATTGAGGGCTGCAAAGCGTCCTCCTATTTGTGCCTCGAATATGGCAGCTACTTGGGGGTCTTTCAGCTTGTCCAAGTCAAATTTTATCCTGGTAGGTCCTTGTTTTGTTACCTTTTTTAGGTGTACTTTAAGGGTCATCATAACAAGGTCATGGTAGCTTCCAATATCAGCTCCAGGAAAACTTCTTGTTTTAGCCGTATGGATGCTTGTCTTAAAACGCTGTTGCACCATGATATAGTCAATCTGGTTGTGGTGCTCTCCGTTCGGACTGTGCCATGTGGTTATACGCGATTTTTTGTGGCATCCTAGTGTGTAAGCCAGTAAGAGATAGTTGTATTTTGCAAATTCTAATAGTCTTTGACCTCGTTCATTGGTTGAGAGGTTACTGTATTTTCCACAAGTGCCTTTCCAGGTTTGGTAGGAGTCACTTCCTACTTTGGCATTCCAGTCTCCTTGTACAACAAGAATGTCCTTTTTCGGGACCTTATTGACCACTTCCTGTAATTGATCATAAAACTCTTCTACTGCCTCATCGTCATATGTTGATGTAGGAGCGTAGGCTTGAATGATGGTGATATTGAAGGGTGATGCCTTTAAACGTATGGAGATGAGTCGACTGGATATAGGGTAACAATTCACAACGCAGTTGTTGTAGTTCCTGTGTTCAAGAAATCCTACTCCTTGTTCGTGAACATCTGGTAGTCCACTGTAGTACAGTTTATGGCCATCTTCTGTTGTTGTTTCACCTATGTTTTTCCAGCGCATTTCAGAGAGTCCTATGATGTTGAAACGGAGTCGGTTAAGTTCATGTGTGAGTTCTTCAACTTTTCCTTCGTCTCTTAGTGATCTCACATTCCATGCTCCTATGGTGATTTTATTTCTGGTATTTTAGTTTTGCATGGACCAGTAGTATACTTCTCACCCCCGCCCTGGTCTGTAACAGTAGGCGCGTCCCTTGGTAACCCGGGCGACGGCCGAGCTGGTATGGGTTTATTACCGGTCATCATCTCATTTGGTGTAACGACGAGGACTAGTTACTTGCATGGCGGCGCCCATCCCTCTCCATGCTGACCACAGCCGAATGCCTCCAGTTAGGTGGATCGCCTTGATCCTGAACACGTGGCTGTTGTAGTCCATCCTGGGACTCTTCCGCCCATAGATCTATATATCAATTATAATGATGGTATTAATTGAGACTAGAGTAGATCTTTCAAATGAAAATAAATACTTTATTAACTGAATATTAGACTCTTATCTATCTACTTTCTAGATTTAATTATTATAGACCAGTAGATCTAAGGTGTAGTCTGGTCTAGATCTAGACTTAGAGTAAATGATGCTACTTAGAGTACTTAATTAAGTTAAGCTCAATCAGCAACTTTTTTTGTTTCAATTTTTATAGAGCTGTAATGGTTAGACAAAGCAAAAAAACTGAGAGTATCTATGAACTCCTCATCCATTTATATGTTTTATTGTATTACAACTAGACCCTAATAGTTAAATTAAATTTAATGTCAAAGTTGGTCAGGTTGATGTGTTCAAGTACTTAAAGTTCAAAGAAAAATTTTAACACAAGAGAGCATCGTAGAACACTCACAAACGTAGGTGTGCTACTTGGTTTTTAGCACATAATACAGAGCTAGACTAAATGGCGCATCTGGAAGTTAGAAAAAAAAACAACTTTTATTGGAAATGGTTTCCTTGTTGTAGAAGAAGGTATTCACTGACCTGGATTTCATTGACCAATACATCGACATTTATGGACACATCCAATCAACTAGTCGATTTGTCTTTAAATGGGTACAATTTGTGTATACAATGTATTTACATTAAAAAGAAAATAGCATCTTTATGATAAATAAACCACATGAAGCTGATTCACATAGTAACATACAAAATTTATAGCGATATTTTGCATTAAATTATTTTGCAAAAATAATAATAAAAATATAAAATATTTCTTCATTGAGCTATATCCCTTTAATGTGTATTTTCAACATTAAAATAATCCTAACCCTAAAGGATATGTAACTTGATCATACTGAATTGTATCAATTAATTATATCTAATTGCATAATAATAAAAAACATGTATCTAATTATCTGTGTCAGGGTAATGTACTGGTGGCCGAACTTGCCTTCCATATCGAGTTATCACTGGCGGCGGATCGGTTGTAGTAGTCTGTTCCTGTTCCATGTTTGTATCGCTCACCTTCTCTGTGTAGGTTGACTATTAATGACTGTCTCTGGGGTGTCCATTTCAAAACTATCAGGCATGATCCTTGACCTTGTACATGTGTCTCTTAGCACTAAGGTTAAGGATAAGGGGAAAATCAAATACTGGGGATTGAGTTACAATGCTTAAGGGTTGATACAACTAATGAAAACAAATTTCATCCAAGGAACCAGAAGTTCACACTTGGACATGATGCACGATTAATAATCAGAATGCAAATAACAATTTCACATACATACTCTTTGAGTTTAGAGCACAGTGAATTAAGTTCATAGATTCATAAAAAGTTATTTTTCACAATAATGATAAAGATTCTGAAATGAGTAAACTAAACGCTACATCAAACAAATAGATTTATTACATAATGGATTATATTCAGTATCTGTAATGAAGTCAAAACTTACTATAGAGTGAGTCTTTATAGATATGACACCAGTGTTGTTTTTATAGAGCAGTAGCAAATTAAACGCAATAAAAATGTGTATGCATTTTCTACTTGGAGGAGAAAATGTCTGTTTTGGTTCTCTTCTGTTTTATTCTTACACCATTCCCCTGTAGATGGTCATAAGGTACTCAATGAAATAAAATGATTTTTACAAAATATTGGTACAAGCTTAAATTAAAAAACTAAACATTAATTTTTTTCATCTAATTTAGTTGTCTTCTAAAAAGTAAAATTCAGAAGGGGCTTAGGACTGAATCAAATTCAGGCACTACCTGAAACTGTTTAAACAAGATGTCTACTGAAGTACCGGCCATCTTATCTCCAGATGACAGTAAGTTGTTATTTTTTAATAATTTTTGAATATTGGGATGTATATTAATATAAAATTTATCACATGAAACTTGGTGGTTAAAGTTAAATAGTATTTTGCTCTAAATTAATAGTACTTTGGCTAAAAGCTCTTTCTCTGAGATGCATCATTCTAGTTCATTTTTTAATTCTTTCTTTTGTTCAACCTTGTGCAGCTTGTAATTTTTAAAACATAAACTTTATAATGGATAACAAGTATAACAAGTATATTTGTACTATCTTGACTAATAGAAACTTACATCTGCTTGAACAGGTTATTTTTTGAACTTCATACACTTCATAAATTAAAATTCAGTAAAAATATGTATATGGTGCTCTAATACTCTTTTAAATAATATATCTTGTTCATTATTTTAGTAAGTAGCACATATTGTGTACTAGTCTCTTTTATGGTGGACTAGAAGCTATTTGGGAAAAGATTTCTGTATGTCCTTTAAACCTGAGTGAACTTTACTCAGATTTAATCCTCAAGTACAAATTTCCTCGCCTCTATAGGGATTCAAATCTTCTCAGGCAGATAGACGGTTTAAATTTGCACCACACGTTATGATATTCTGTTCACTAAACGTTTAATCTGTTTGATTCTTTCTGTATCCCAGAACTGTAACATTGTGTAGATGGACACTTTTCCCCTGACTGTACGCTGTTATATTATGAAAACAAAAAGTTAGAGCATGCTGACGTGCTAGTAGAACCATGGACTTTGTGTCAGTCAAGAAGGCAGCGGTTTATCTTATTGTGACCTCATTGTCGCTTTTAAATTAAACAAACACACCAATAAGCGCTTAAGGATGGGACAATTGATTTTCCTTTATACAGTTCAATGAATTACGATTCATTTTTACTGTTCATTATATGAGAATAGTCGATGTTTTTGAAACTCTGGTTTTCAAATGTAGTAAGATCTGGGAATACTCCTAAGAAACACAGGCTTTCACTCGTGCTGTATACTAGTCATGTTTTGTAGGACGCCTACGGAAACATTGAGTCTTTTTGTTCTTCAACTACCTATATTTACTACATATACATAGTATTGCTTACCGAATAACCTCGCCCCGTAAGAAGTAACTGAACAGTCAATTTTGAAAAACATATTTACTTCTATTTTTATTAGCAGATAGTTGATCTGAAAATAAAACAGCCAAGACAATATACAATTCGCGTTAATGTCAAATGGTCCAAGTGGTCTCAAAAATAATGCTCATGATATTCAATTTTTGATTCAAAATTAACCCAACAAATAACCAACTTTCTATTTCCAAGTCCTTCTAAAGTTGCATAGTAAATGGACAAATCCCCCAGAAAATGTATATATGTATGGGAAGCACAAGAAACAGACGATTGGGGAAACTCTAGCTTGACCGTTATAATTTTTCAAAGTAAAAAGGGAAATTTCAATTTAGCAAGAGAACTTACAAATATTTATCAGTAGTCGATTATAGGTCTTCGGATATATCAGCATTCATTCAAGAAATTTATGTTCAGAAACATTTTATGCATCGTCTTCTAAGTCTAGACCTAAATGCGTGTCATTGGAAGTCTGGTAGATCTATATATTGGCTTAACTAGGTGTCTTTCTAAAAAAAAAAAATAGGAGGGGGGGGGGGGGCAAGAAGGTTAAAAATGTCCCCCACTTTTTTTTAAACCTAACGTTCATTAGTTAAGATAAAAAATAATGTCTTTTTATATTGTTATGAACATAAAGATAAGAGAGTCGAAGACCATGTCTGTATAGTATGGCTTTAATACACTGAATGACTACACAACACACATTTCGTGAACACATTCTCACGGACGAGTTACAAGCACATGTCAACATAAGAACGACAACCGATACAGAATATAATTTTCATAACATATATAAAAATATTTCACAAATGTTTTTCTCGTTTTAAATCACGGAAAACTGGTTTTTAGCAATGTCTAAACAACATTTTTCGACATTGATCTAGCTGAGAAATCTTTCCTACAGGGAAATAACCTTACGCATCCCAATATTTACACAGTTTACTCCCTTGTTGTTCTTACATTTTCTTGTAGTATTAATAATTTAGATACTTGATATTATAGGAAAGTTTCTAAATATTAATTTTGTATTTTAAATTACACTAACAATTGTGAGATAATTTTTTTTTACATATTTTCAGCTAACAAAATATGTCGCGTACATTTCAGTATAAGTTCCGTTCTACAAAACCGACGGGTCTTACGTTCCAATCTGAATAATAAAAATAATAATAATAATCTTTATTTGTCTTATAATTCGTGCATTGCTCCAAACAAAACATTAAAACAATAAAAAAAGAAACACCAAAGTGTACATTCACACCAGACTCACTCATAATTTACATGTGAAAAGTTTATATTAGATTGTTTCTATTTAATGATTTGATGCCAGGGGAACAAAAGAGTGTTTGTGTCTGTTTGTCTTTGCTGTTGGTGTCTTGTATCTTTTTGTGACGCAAAAATCACACAATCCTGACCCCAAAGGTGATTTTTTTTTATTTCTAGAATCTTTTTAGCTTTTTTTATGGATGTTTGTCTCAAACAACTGTCCAAAATGAAGTGGCATTATGAATTCTGGAGTTTAGGAGGCCCCTGATTCCATCTAACTCTGATGGGTACCTGACATTAGTTGGTGTTTGGTACTTGTCCTGACCCCATTATCCCCCCCGTTAACCATCTGCCCTATATATCGCAAAGTCTGAAAGTGGGTTAGATCTTCGGGACTCACACATGTTTCTATTTTGATGAATGTTTGTGTCTCTTGTACTTATATATCTGAGCATTTCATTTTATTCCTTAGAGTTTGTTGAATTGTTCTTAGTTTCTATATTAATAATCGAACCAATTTAGTAATATGAAGTAAAACAGCTATGTAATGAGTTATGCGCTTTTAGCAATCCTATGCCACTGGAGAGTCTTTAAAAGAAAACAAACAATTCATTGTAGTACCCTTAAATGTTACTACGTAGGTTTATGAACTTAGTCCAACCAGTTTTATTTTAACATAGTCTATTGTTTCGCAGTGAGTCCAAAGTATCTTTTGTCCTTTCATAATACTTAGCTATTCACCATGTTTTCGACTTTTAAGTTATGGACCTTTTTTGCAATTACAAACACTTTAAGGTCAAGCCAACAAATGGCCTTCTAAATGTATCGTTATGACTTTGGACTTGAATAAAACCTTGGGGATTATTGAGCTACTCATTGTAATAAAACATTTTTGATTCTTAATGTCATATCTATGAAGTATATTTCGATTATCTATGTTTACAATATTTGTATTCAGATTTGTTGATCATTACATTTGTGGGAGCACCGGGTTCAGTGATTGGACAGAATGAAAGAGCTGGGGTGGGATGCACGATTTGAATGGACAGATTGTTTGTATGTGTGTAACATTGTTCATTTGTTTAAATATACATCAATTAAATAGTCTTATATAAAGAAAGATTGCAAAATGTCCAAGTGGTCTATCACGATCTTTAAAAAATGAAGAAAAAAAAAATTAGCTGAATTTGAAAATCGCCTGTTTAGTTATCAAATATTTCACATATTATTTACTGATATCAACAATTCAAAATCAGTCTTGATATTGATTTTCATTGAATAGCATAAGATCTTGCCTTCAAGAAAAGTGTGTGTACACAGTATTACTCATTGATTGTTCATTCATCAATACATAACAGGCTGTAGGCTACAATTGCGTCGAAATACCCCCCCCCCCCCCAGATGAGTCATGTTATCCAACACATCTCCACTCCATCCCCAGTCCAAGGGCTCCTCCCTCTTCATCTCTTTATTTCATCTTTTACTCAATCTATCTTTCACACCTCAATCACTGTTAACTTTTCTTTTTCCCCATCATCAATTATTCTTCATTCCTTTTTTTTTCTGTCAATCTTCATCTTTCATTGGATGATTGTCAAGGCGGCTTTTTGACCAAGTCAGTTTGAAGGGTCGGCTGATCGGGTCTTGTAGAGCCCTTGATGGCCCAAGGACTTTGTTCTTAAAGAGTGCAGAGTCTCTCCCTCGGACCAATCGTTTTTCATTCTCGTGTTCTAGAACTGGGTTCTACATTTCTTCTAACATCCCCATGGGGGGGGGGGGGGGGGGGTTCTCTCGGCTAGACAAATCTGGCAAATCAAATGACCGAACGCATTTCATGAAATAGATTTAATTGCCATCTTATGAATGATAAACTTGTTAAGTTTACATTGGATACAATTGTGTTCAATTTGTAAAGTAGAGTCTAAGTCGTCTGCTGGTTATTTGAATAGTTCTTTGATCAAGTTGTAGTTAGTGTTCAAGAATTCAAAGATTTTCTTGTTTCATCCCTCACAGCATGGCGTTGTTTCGATGTTTTGAGCTTGATGTGATTTTCTAAGCTACGTAAATAAGCAGCAGTTAAAGATCTAGTAAACTGTATATATTACTATATATGTCGTTTGCAGGAATGACATAAGAAGCTTTTAGTTTTACAGCTATGCCATCCTTGTGCCCTTGAATTGTTTTGTTGCTTAAATAAATTCTTTTATTAATATCCGATGTAGGTTTGCATTATACAGTTTTTAAAACTGCAACGGCTGGTAAAATCAATGTTTTATCTATAGTGTTTTCCGTATTTGGCTATAAGTAAAGGGATATTGTAAGACGCTTACAAACCATCATCTTCTCTATATGATGTCGAAGAGAAATTCTGAGGGTCTATTCTGAATTTTATTTTGGGGGTTCATAAGTTTTTCAAATCTGTATTTATTTTTCATTCTGGCATTGTCTCAGATGATCCTCCAGCGTCATTGGTTCCATATCGTCATAAAAAGGCACTTAGACAACCGCTTGTTTGAGAAGGAAGGAATGAATCCCAATTTGAAATAATCAACGCTGTACAATCTACATTTCTTTGTTAAACATTAGTTACATTAGACAAAAATAAGGTATTTAAACCATTATTTAAATAAAATACAATTTTTCATTTGAATAGCAGGATAAATATTTAAAGGTTTAACTAAAGTAAAAAAAAAAACAACGTAAAGTTCCCCTTTCAGACCTATATTAGTGTATGAAAGAATTACATTAATGGGATATACAAATTAAAGTCGCGACCTGCTTACATGAAATCCATTATAGTAGACCCCCGTGGACATCTCGTAGACCCCCAATTTATTTTTTTCACTTTCGTATACCCCTTGGAAGTCTTCGTAGTTTCCTGGGTGTCTATATAGACCACTTTGGGAATCACTGATCTATAACTAGGGGTTAGGTTTGTGGGTAGCAGAGCGTGTCCGCACGCCGACGGGCCATGACTGCCTTACATTTTGCAGGCAAAGCTTTTTCAGCCTCAGTTTCCGTCTGTAACCACGAGGGGTACTGCATAAGACATGCTGTGAAGAGTCTATGTACTGGCAAGGGAGACTTACTAATTTCACATATGCTAGCCAGCCATTGGACTTAACAATGAATAATAAGAATGATAATTACATTAGGTGAAGTAAATATAAAATCATTATTCAAACTCATACTGCCCTGTTATGTGACGCATCATAGTTTATACTTTTTGCATGCTTTGATACTTAACTTTGTACTAGTACAAGCCTCTCTTGAAATGAGACCATAGCTTCTAAGCAACAGAAGCTTTGCACTAATGTACATATTAAATTCTTTGTACATTGTTATACTTGTTTTCTTTTTCTTCTTCTTCTAGCCAGCTTTATTGCTGCTGAGCTGTGAGCTCTTTTGCAGACTGTGCCAAGGAAAAATAGTGTGCCGTTTTCTTCAGTTGTTCAGCACTGCCGTACAGGGTGTTGGTTATGTTGGGCTGTAGTGGAAGTAGGGTCTGCTTAAGGTGGATTAGGGAGGGGCATTCAAAGAGGATATGGTTTACGGTTTCAAAGGGGTGGGCGCAGTGTCTGCAAAGGGGGAGTTGTGTGGAGTTTATTTTGTTCAGGTGGTAATTTAATAGTGTTGTGTGTCCTGTTCTTAATTGGAAGATTGTAGATTGTTCTTTGCGGGGGAGGAAGTTAATACTGTCCAGTTTGTTAGGCGTAGTCATTTCTTTGTACATGGCTCTGCCTGTGTTTCCTGATGCTCATTGGTTGAGCCACTCCTCTTTGTGATTGTTGACTACATTAACCTCAGGGTGAGGTAGTTAACAGGTCTATCTGGTTGTTCCATAGATGAACCTGCCTTTGATAGCTTACCTGCCTTTTCATTTCCCATGCTGCCAATGTGTCCAGGGATCCACTGTAGTGTGATATTGATATTTAATTTTGATATCATCTGATGGATTATCACAATGAGTGTTGCCAACTCTCTTGGGCTGTTTGAGGTGCTGCTGTTAAGTGCTTGCAGAGTAGATTGGGAGTCTGTAAAGACAACAATATCTGATGGTGGTTGCACTCCTTCATATAATTTGTGTTTTTAGGGAAGATGTGTGTGCATTGAAGTCGCCAGCTATTATTGTCCTTGTGTAGTGTGGTAGTTGTATGTCTATTTCTGCTGTTGATGATGGTGGGCAATAGTAGTTTTTGATGGTGTACTTAGTTCCTCCTCTCCAAAGAAGTATTTCCTGCGTGTCGATGTCTGTATTGTTCTGTATTTGTTTTACTGTGGCTTGTGTGTCGTTTCTTATGAGGGTCATAATTCCCTGGCATTTGGTGCAAAGGCACCTGTACTGTGTGTAGCCTGTGATGTTTATTTTTTTCTTGGGCAGTAGTGTTTCTTGCAATAGCGCTATGTTATACTTGTTTAAAAATCTTGTTTTACATCAATGGTGTGTCTTTGATTAACGTTTGACAAAATAACGTTTCTCTCAGGCTATAGTTTGATACGTTTTTGTATTGGATATTTAAATGTCTACTAAAATCATACTTCTTTTTCAATAGTGCAAGAAAACATTCACATTCTAAGATTGAATGGTTTGCCATTGATGTGATAGAAACATTGCTCCTATTTAGTGAACCCAAAGTGTATAAGGTGCCAGTATGTATATGTTCTATCACTTGAGACTCAATCTGTGTGATAGAATTCTGTCTTACACTTGTCTTTGTTTTCTACTATTCTAATAAAGTTTCTCTGGAAGATCTCACATCGTAATAGAATGTAGTGTCATTGATCTCTCTCTTTTCATATAGTCTGTCCTGTGTGTCGAGGAACCCTTTAATGAAATGATAAAGAAAACTCCGAGTTGTCTATCTTTGTAGACATTTCTCTTGCTGAGTTGTCTAAAGTCAACGTAATGTCCAAGCCAACACAGACAAGAGATGTTTCTTCATTAAGACGTGAGTGCACATCTTCTTCTCTCTTTTCTCATGACTTCCCCCCTCCCCACCCGTGTATTTATTTACTGATGTTTCAGCTTTGAATACTTCTTAATGTCTTCCCATAAGTCTCTTGAACGTGACATTTGTGTTTGTCAGACGTAGAATTAAGTGACCATTCTGATCTAAAAGACGACTCTCTCTGTTCATCTTGTACTCCAGCAATATGAGATCATCCCAAGGCGTGTATTAGGATGTGTTTCGCTTAGATTTTCGTGTTAGAAATAGGGAGTGGGTAAAACGCGTTCATTCATTTTCTTTAGTTCTGTTAGTGTGGTGTAAAGACGATTGTTAGAAGGAAATTAAATTAGCTTGGAAGAAAATAAATGTCTCTTTTTGGCTGTGAAATTGAATGAACCAAACAAAAATACAAGTTGTTCCAAAATTTCATTAGCTGAAAGAAAAGAAAAGAAAATCTTTCATGCTTTTAGAATTTAGCACACCATTAGAGAAAGTGAAGAATTGTATGCAGTTGCTTGTAGATTGTGAGAAATTTTCTCAAGTAGTAAAATATTTAACATTTCGCAATTGAAGATTTATTTTTAAACACAACAGTTTTAGTGTGGGATGTTACTTTTTATTAGCGGCCCCGAAAAGGGAAAAGCCACTCTTAGTTTTGTGTGGTCTGGCCGTCCGTTATGTTTCAACCTCAAAAACTATAAGCACTTTTGAAAACTCGCTTTCAATATATTGCAACGTGCTAAAAAAAAAAGTCTCTTGTTCTTTAAACATAAATGTACTCGTCGTTTTTTTTGTTCCTAGAAAATCACATTTTGAGAACAAGGCCGTAAAGTAAAGTACTCACTACATAGGTATTGTAGAATAATACTTTGGTAGATGAGATCAATTAGGCATTTTTCCAGGCGCTTTGAGAGTTTTGCATGGTTGCTGAGACCTTTCCGATTCTTTTCGTCTAGATTTAGATATCTGGCGATAGTTCATCCCACGTAAGTCAATTCATGCACCACCATGGGAAGGGGGGTGGTCCAAAATTAATCTCTGGTATATATTTGAATTTTGGTGAGACAGCAGCACTTTTGCAGCAATCTGAGTACGTACAGGCCTTTGCAGCCCTGTTTGTAAATGGCAGTCATATTGTAATGATTTCAAGGGTTACGCACTGTTTCATTATTAGTGCAGTTACATCTTAATATTGTTCCAGTGCATCACAGTCTATCCTACTTAAAGACCATAAGTACTTCGTTTATTCTATTTCATCGCAGCCTCGGGCACTGGTTATTGATTTCTGGCCAACATTAGAGATCGCTATGGTCAGCCTTCTCATTTCCTTCTAGTTGTATATGAGCTGGTATCCATTGAATTATAGTTTTGTTTTTTTCGCTGTTGATGTTGAGCTTTGTAAGTGCTGTTCTGAGATTCTTTATATAAGAGGAATCAGAGTTTTGCAAGCTTTGGAGAGTTGTTTTCGCATCAGTTAGAAAGACAATCTGACTGTGTGGGGAACTTGGATGATTTGTTAGCATGGTAGCAGCTAGTGCTAGTGCTTCCCTTTCTGCTCTGTGGCTGTCAGAAGGCTCTCCAGTTGCAATGGATTTTTCTGTGTTTCTCCATCTGGCCATTCGATGAGTATTGCAGCTCCTCCATTTGTGGTAGCTTTATGGGAGGAGCCATCCGTGTAAACTCTGATCCACTGATTGCTAGGATAATTGGTTTGTAGAAAACAGTTCACTTTTTCCTTGAGCTCTGTTGGACTGTAGTCAGACTTTTTTTTAATGTTTTCAATATGGGCCCTTATAGTAGGAAGAGAGCTTTCGTCCTAGGGTGGAGATTCATTATGATGTATCATGGATTCCATTTATTTTTTCAAGTTGGTGTTTCTTTTTTAGGTTTAGAGATTCCTGTATGAAATTGGTCCTTTTGAGACGGTTTTTAGTGCCAGTTTTGTGGATTTTTGTTTTGAGTGGGTGCCTCTCCAAGGTTTCCAATTTTGTGAATTAGGAAAGGATTTTTATTTATCTTCTTTCACCCAGAGATATCAGGGCAGCGGTTTCCTCCATAGCTCTTATGGGTGTAGTTTTGATTGCTCCTGTCAATTTCCTTAGACCAATGTTTGTATTTGTATTGCTAAGTTAAGTAAGTTCTGTCATACTAACTACTACATTTACACACACACAAATTTATAACTATTTTTTTAAAGAGCAAAAATCTTTTTAGTATGCATATACGTTGGACAGAATTTAAAACAACAATTAATAAGTAGTTTTTCATATTATTGCGAGAACTGCAGCTATGTATTATCACTATAGGACACTCAACCAAAAGGAATTTTTTGTAAATTTTTTGACGGAAATGTTTTTTTTCTTTTTAAAGATTTGAATAAAAAATGTGAATACAAAACTATTAGATCAATTACATATTCACTATAAGACATCAGTTAGGCCAGGTTCACATCTAACTTCACGTTCACTTTCACCTATCCTTTGATCTACTGGACCGCTGGGGCACCACACAAGATCTGTCAACCCTTTTTCTTCATTTTTCTCTGTCATTTGTCTTTGATAGAATTTCATTCTGATGTCCCTTCTGAAAATATTGAAACCTGCCTTTTTACCTGCCTGGGGTGGACGATTTCGGGGTCCGATTTTGAGTTTCTGTTTCAACACAAACTGTCTTTGTATTCTTGTCCCTAATAATCCGATCGACTGCCTTAAATCTTACCTCGGTAGTTCAATACTAACACTTATCATCTATAAAAAAATTATACTTGGTTTATTTGCAATAGGGTCCACTAGTTTCAAGCGAGCGTCTAGGGCCGTTGGGGGACACCAAGGAGGAAGGTGATGAAAACGTTGAATGTTTTGACTGTTGGTGGAGAGGCCAGCTTTATCAGCTAGTCTAGTGGCATGAAGCTAATAAAATTTTATCTGGATTGGTCTTCTGCATCTCTAACCATGTACTAGTTTTCTGATTAAATACATTCATTTTTTACCCTAAGACAACAAACTTTAGTCCAATGTCAACTAACAACAAATGTTAGTAACAGCCGTATTACAAACACCCCATGTTAATTAATTAAAGAAACTAAGCACCAGCAAATTAAGTACAATATCAAAAACCTCGTATGTTGATAGTCAAAACATACTCTCTATGTTCTACCACATTTACATAGGTCTTCATGCTAAAGGTTGGAGCTGATAGCTTCTGTGTTACCACAATGTCCACAGCCTGTGGTGGCTGAATACGTTTATTTTCTTTCAAATAAAGTCTGACCCCGTCCATTAAAACAACAACCAAAATGTACACACTTGTACCCATGAAACCCGACTTGCAAGGACGCCGAACAACCTGTTAATGATTTCACCTTTTCGTATAGTCAAAGACACCGGACATCATATTAAAGATTTCAT
The DNA here is from genome assembly GCA_030265305.1 of Biomphalaria pfeifferi. Taxonomy (NCBI): domain Eukaryota; kingdom Metazoa; phylum Mollusca; class Gastropoda; family Planorbidae; genus Biomphalaria; species Biomphalaria pfeifferi. The sequence goes on along the minus strand of JASAOG010000145.1, from coordinate 489,718 downwards.
CTCTCCTTGTCATACAGACAAACGACATCATATTAAACATTTCATCTCACCTTGTCATACAGACAAAAGACATCATATTAAACATTTTATCTCACCTTGTCATACAGACACCAGACATCATATTAAACATTTCCTCTCACCTTGTCATAAAGACACCAGACATCATATTAAACCTTTCATCTCACCTTGTCATACAGACAAAAGACATCAGTTAGGCCATCATATTAAACATTTCATCTCACCTTGTCATACAGACAAACGACATCATGTTAAACATTTCATCTCACCTTGTCATACAGACAAACGACATCATATTAAACATTTCATCTCACCTTGTCATACAGACAAACGACATCATGTTAAACATTTCATCTCACCTTGTCATACAGACAAACGACATCATATTAAACATTTCATCTCACCTTGTCATACAGACAAACGACATCATGTTAAACATTTCATCTCACCTTGTCATACAGACAAACGACATCATGTTAAACATTTCATCTCACCTTGTCATACAAACGTCGGACATCATATTAAACATTTCATCTCACCTTGTCATGCAAGCGTCGGACATCATATTAAACATTTCATCTCACCTTGTCAAACAGACAAACGACATCATATTAAACATGTCATCTCACCTTGTCATACAAACGTCGGACATCATATTAAACATTTCATCTCACCTTGTCATAAAAACACCAGACATCATATTAAACATTTCATTTCACCTTGTCATACAGACGTCTACTATTACTACTATACTACTAACCCAATCGGCTTCACATAATTAAAGTAAGAGAAGCCCAAACTATTGCGCCGAGGAAGGAAGAGGGGGAAATCCTGATTGTATTGATTAGATCAGTTCCAATTACTGCTGGACCACGTAGTCCACTTGTGTTGCGAGAACATCGATGTTCTGAGACACACCAGGGATATACTCCTCATTAGCCGTCTCTAAACATCTCTTCGGACAAGCAAAGGCCAACATATATAATGGTAAGCCATCGGGTAGTATATTATCACAAAGTGATCAAGATATTTCTGTAACAAACGTCTGGTATAAATAACTTCGAAGATAGTTCAAATTATGTTCCCTATAGTACCTGAGTTGCCTACAAATACGCATCTTGCGTATTTTGTACCCAAATGGACACGAAAATACGCGAGTACGGTTTATCATCTGAGCTGAAAATACGCAAAAAAAAAAGTTGTTGCGTCAGTGCCATGAAAGGGACTATTCTTATTAGATCTATATGTACCTCGTGTTTTGTTTTTTTTCGCGCGCTAACGCGCAAAGATTTACAATAATTTCTAGATCTATATCTAGATTTTGCTGATACAAATAAAGGGAGTTCCTTCAATGTGTCAGCTTATTTCTAGACTCTGGTCTTCAGACGATTTGGGAATTAATTGATTAATAGATCTAGTTCATTAGATTTTTTTAGATCTAGATCTATATTTCTAGTATTGTCTTAAAAAGTTTTACGATGTCTAGTCTTGTTTTCTAAATCTAGGGTTAGACTGTAGATGTGGCCATGTGTGTACTAGATTTAAATCTAGAGAAGATCTAGATCAAATTAGGTCTAATATTATCGATTTAGATTTAGACTACTAAGAGTAAATAAGTCTAGTAGCTTTATAATAATGATGATATCTGTAACTAGATTTAGTCCTAGAGATACTCAAAAGTGCACAGCAATTCCTGCTATCTTATAAAAAGATTTATTGATCTTCTTTCTTATCATTTATGGAATCTAAAGTATTTAAAAAATTGGCAAAATTACTTGATGTACTTGGTCTAGAGTCTAGATCTAGTATTTCACAATAAGGACAGTAGCATATAATTCCGTAGGATTATTAAAATAGCTTTAAATAGTCTATGCACATTAAAACCAATTACCAATCAACTGAAGTTGCCTCTGGACTCTACATCTAGTTTCGATTTTTTGTACACCACCGAATTCAGGGAATGAAAGTGAGAATGGCAGAGGTTATAATGGAAGAAATGGTGGTTAATCTCTCTCTTGGCATGACAAAGGGAATCAAACTAATGTGCCCTGACTTTAAAGTTACAGAAAGTAAACAGATCTAAAGCTACCGTTACTTATGAAAGTCTAAATTAAAAGAATGAAAAAATCAGGAACATTGAAGGCTGAGTTTGTTTACAAAAGAAAAGCTTTTGCTCATACAGAACCCCCCCCCCCCCCCAACCATTAAATTCGTGATTCCTTGCGCCCTCCTTCAACACTTCTGTTTTCTAAAAAACCTTCAAGCATCAGAACCCATAAAAAAAATCTTACAACAGCTTGGGAGTTTATATATTCAGCAGACTCAATAGCCTAATAAGGATTATCTGTCTGAAAACATCTTTAATTTTTTTATTAGTGATTGTAGAGGATGCCAAAGCTTTCTTTGCTGAGACTGTAAGGAATGGTCTGAAAGAAGAAAATCTGAATTGTTTCAAAATGTGACAGTGTCTGCATACCTTGCAAAGAAATCGCCCATAAACAAAACTAGTTTAAGTCTAAATTCACGTTAGCATAAAGTCCCATTCTTTTAAATTAATTTTCTGTTGGTGCTTTTATGGAATCAGAAATGCATCTCTAGAGGCATCATGGTCATAAATTCATTGCCAATTGACAAGAACATCAACATTCTAACATATCCTAGAACAGTCTATGACAAAATATTTAGAAAAATGCACAGAATGTATAACTTAATGCTGTGTTAATTTTTTTGGATTCCTGCATTTTGTGAATGATACGTGCTTGAATGATTTTAGTCTTTCCTCAGTATATTTCTTTATGATTAGGAAAATACACATTAGCCCCTCAAAATACACATTTCCTGGTCTGGAAATACACATTTCCATTTAGCCATGAAAGTATCTTTGCTATACACTTAATGAGCTGTAGTATTGTGTATATTGGCTGATCCTTACATTAGGGAGTTATACTTTGACAAGCTATTAAACGGCTACCATTCACGTGGAAACGTTTTTGCGTTTTGGTTATTTTATGACCTTCCTATTGAACACAATAGACCGAAATAACGAATGAAAACAGAAAACAAGACAATAAATCCGTCAAACAATCGAAAGTAGAAATTTTAATTAAGGAATTTTTACTTTGGAACTTTATTTTTGAAATATTTACTACTAGAGTAGTTTATGCTATTCGGACACCTATAGGCCCAAATGTGAAGGTTTGACTTTGACAATGGTTCGACATAGAAAAGAAAATGAAGTATCAAAATCTTCTTTAATTAAAGGAGAATAAGGATGACTACTTATATTTGTACCTATATTTATTATATTTAAGGTTAAAGAGGTCGTGTGTTTTCATTTAATTCGGATAAATTTGACCCACATTATTTGATTTCGGACAACATAATTTATTTCGGACAGTCTCTATATTTAGGCATCAATAAACTCAGATTTTAATTCTATATTAACATTAACTAAAGTTTAAGATCCCCAGGCATAGCCCCTCACATGAAATCATTAAGATGTTTTCAAACTATGCATAAATACGAACACAAAAAATAAAAATATGAACACACTTATTCTACCAAAATTAGGTCACTGGGATAGTGACTTCTGCACCGACATAGACTTATATTTAATCATAATGTTTGCATGATTAGATGTGTGTTTTTTGTTTATTAATTTAATACATTTCTAATACAGATGATCTTTTGTAGTATAGTACAGGTTAGGATAGCCATTCTTGCCTAACTGAATCCTCTGTATTCTCTCTATATAAATCTAGATCTACCTAGTAGGTCTAGATCTAAGCATTTAACTTCATTCAATGTACCAAGCTCACTCCAAACACTGACATGCTTCTTCACTTGAGTCCTCAAGCCAAAACAAAACTGCTACAAATATTCAATTCTAGCTGGAAATCTGGCAGAATTCCAAACATCTAGAAAAAAGCCATTATGATCCCTATACTAAAGCACGGCAAAGCAAGAAACAAACTGGATAGCTACCGCCCCATCAGCCTCTCTAGCTGTACTTGCAAATGATGGAAAGAGTGATAAATAGAAGGCCGACATGGATCCTTGAGTCAAATAACCTACTCACTGAAGCCCAGGCTGGCTTTAGAAAAGGCAGATCAACAGAAGATCAAATCGCCTTCATGACACAAGAAATAGAAGATGGCTTTCAAGAAAAGAAACCAACAACAATTGTGTGGGTTGACTTAGAAAAAGCATTTGACAAAGTCTGGGAACAAGGTCTCTTGCTCAAACTAATCCAGCATCACATATCCCACAGAATGTTCAACTGGATAAAGGAATATCTAAATAATAGAAAAGCCTAAGTTTGCATGCAAGGACAAAGAAGCCACACAGTGGGTATAAAAAATGGGGTCCCCCAAGGAGGAGTCCTATCCCCAACACTTTTCCTAATATTCATAAACGATCTAAATCAAAACCTACCAAGAAAAGTTTAAAGCAGCATGTATGCCTTAATTAGCACAGAAGAATATTGTTACGAATTTCACTATCCAGGCTCTCTGCAAACTGCACCATACACCACCAACTTAAAGAACTTGACAACTCAGGGCTCCAGAGTAACGTGACGCTTTAATAGTTGAATAAATAACAGCCAATACTGTACAATTGGCAACACGTACACTGTACAAATATCTCTCCGATAACACCGTTCAACCGTATCAACTCTTGCACTGGCCTCGCCGTCTCGTTCCGGGCTTGCACTGGGTTCAACAGTTCAGGACTGACTTCACACACTAGGCTCGTTGTGTCGGACTCGATCGCGGACCAAGATCAAGACGCCAGTCTTCTCAACTGTACTTGACAGTACTCCGCACTGAACCGTCGTAATGATCCGCACAGAACCACACCGTTGAACTGTGCTGTAGTCGACCGTGTTCTGAACCCCTGCCGTGAACCGTCTCTCGTGAACCGTCTTGTCTGGACGCTCCGCTCTTTATATAGGGTCCCTACTGACCTTCTAGAACCGGACGGAACATCGCTCGACGTTTCTATCTTCGTCACATGACTACATCCCTCGTGACGCTCCTGAGCTCTGTTCACGACGGCGATCCTTCCCCAACCGTCCGGTTGACACTCGACTCGGCTGACCGTCGTAACTCGTCACGGTTGACCGCTCGTCTAGCGCTGGCCTGGGGCGATTTGCGTCGGCTGACTACACTCACACCACTACCCCCATCTGTGCCACCACCAGGTTTATAACAATATGTAGGAACATAAAAATTTCGATTACAAGATGCTCTCTATAAACTCAATAATTGGTCCAAAGATTGGGGCATGTCCATCAACACAAAAAAGACCACATATACCATATTCTCACTGTCAAACAAAACAACAAACAATAGAATTAACATTAGATAAGTAAGCTTTAGAAAAAAATGACAGCCCTACATACCTTGGAGTCACCTATGACCCGAGACTAACCTGGAAGAGCCAAATAGATAAAACACAGAGTAAAGGCATCCAGAGACTATCCCTCTTGAAGAAATTAGCTGGCACAGATTGGGGAGCAAATCACAACATCCTGAAAAAGACCTATACCAGTTACGTAAGACCTGTACTAGAATATGGTGCCACAGCATGGGGCTCAGCAGCCCAAACCAACCTAAGAAAAATAGACAAGGTTCAAAATATTGGCCTAAGGATAATGACAGGAGCAATCAAAACTACACCCATAAGAGCTATGGAGGAAACCGCTGCCCTGATCTCTCTGGATGAAAGAAGAGAAATAAAAATCCTTTCCCAATTTACTAAATTGGAAACCATGGAGAGGCACCCACTCAGAACAAAAATTCTCAGAACTAGCACAAAAAAAGTCACAAAAGGACCAATGTCATACAGGAATCTCTAAACCTAAAAAAGAAACATCAACTTGAAAAAATTACTCTGGAATCCTCGATACACTATAATGAATCTCCACCCTGGGACGAAAGCCCTCTTCCTACTATAAGGGACCATATTGAAAGCATAAAAAGAAAATCTGATTACAGACCAACAGAGCTCAAGAAAATAGTCAACTGTTTCCTACATACCAATTATCCTAGCAATCAGTGGATCAGAGTTTACACGGATGGCTCAACCCATAAAGCCTCCACAAATGGGGGAGCTGGAATACTTATCGAATGGCCAGATGGAGGAAAACTAGAAAAATCCATTGCAACTGGAGAACTCTCTGACAGTCACAGAGCCTAAAGGGAAGCACTAGCTGCTACCATGCTAGCAAATCATCCAAGTTCCCCACACAGTCAGATTGTCTTTCTAACCGATGCAAAAACAACCCTCCAAAGCGTACAAAACTCTGATTCCTCATATATTAAAAATCTCAAAACAGCACTTACAAAGCTCAACAACAGCAAAAAAACTGTAATTCAATGGATACCAGCTCATATAGAACTAGAAGGAAATGAGAAGGCTGACACACTCGCCAAGAGTGGGTGAACTAACACAATAATAAACTCTGCGCTCTATCCAGAAGAAATGAAGAAATTAATCGTAAATAAAATAAATGAGAAATGGACGAGCTCTCATCCAAATCACAAGAAAGATTATGCTTACTATAAGCTATCCCGACAAGACCAACGTCTAATCTCTCGACTCAGGACCGGACACAAAAGAATGCGACAACACATGTACCGGAAGCTCAAAATTGGAACCAGTGAGGTCTGCCCATGTGGAGTATCACCAGAGAATGCAGACCACGTCCTCCAAAACTGCTCTCCATACCAAGAGGCCCGTATAAAACATTGGCCCCAAATCACCCCAATAGAAAGGAAACTATATGGAGAGCTCCCTGATTAGGAAACCACTGCGCAGTTCATCTCATGTATTGGTCTACTCATCTGAACACTCCAACATAACAATGAGAACGAAGAAGAAGACTCCAAACATTTGCCCATTTATTCTCTATTTAAAAAACAACAACAAACGAAAAAATATAATATAAGATCATTTTTATTGATGTCCAAAACTGGCTGTCCGAAATAAATTTTGGTAAGAAAATTGTAATTTAATTCGGACACCCTATTAATTATTTTTTTTTGTATGGAATCAAACAACTTGGCTTATAAATCAAGTAAATGAACTCCAAAAACAGAATAAATATTGCCGGGCTCATGTCAGGACTGAGTTCTGGTCAGCCTGGGTCTCCTGTTTACTGTAGAGGAGAAGGGGGGCAATTCAGGTTGTAGACTTCAAAACTGTTATTGTTTTGGATTGTTTTACTTAGTGAGATGTTTTTTGTTGAATATAATGTAACTCATAATAAGGCAGTGTGGTTTTGTTCCTAGTCCAGGGCAGTTCGACTTTTGGATATAGATATAGTCGAAGTGTAGACGCTAATTATTTTTCTGTGTTGTCACTATTCAGTCTATGGAATATAAGCTGTTATATTTTTTAATTGATACTGGATATTTCAAATGTCTTAACTGATTCTGTATTATAGTACAGATAATGTAATAAACGTGTTATATGTCTGTGGATAGGCATTCTGAATTTTTAGTATGTCGTTGTATGTGTCGTTATGGTATTGCCCAGGACTTGGGTACATTTAGTAATACACATACGTATATTAGAGAGGAAACGAGTCTTGACATTTTGGGGGCCTGTCTAAAACAACTACATGCGATGGATGCATCAATCTCCAGTGAAGCATCTGCTACATCCAGATAGCGCATATCTCAGTACTGTAACCTGAAGTATCTGCTGCACCCAGACCCCGCATATCTCCGAGTGTGTACTAATGAAAGAATTCAAGTCCATAAGGAGCGGAAACTCGTCGTCTGTATTTTAGGCTGTAACCTGAAGTATCTGCTGCACCCAGACAGCGCATATCTCCGAGTGTGTACTAATGAAAGAGTTTAAGTCCATAAGGAGCGGAAACTCGTCGTCTGTATTTTAGGCTGTTACTATCTAATAATAGTGATTTAACCTGCCTAATGTGTTCACTATTAGCAAGTAATAGTAGCACCCTTAGTACGTCTAAACATAAGTGTATATGCAAGGGCAATTTCGTCCCTCATAATTGGATTACCAATACGCTCATTCCATTTGGATTATACTGAAGAAGCTGCTGCTGGATCTAATACTTATATGAATTTAGCTTTTGTGGTACATTCCAAGTACCGGTACCGCGCGTACAGGTATAAAACCATGTTGGGATTACCTGTTGGATTATTTACCTGAAATAGACTATGAGAAATCACATTATTGGAAAACCTTGGACTATTGTCTTTAACCTGTTGGAGTACCAGTTGAACAGCATTAGTAGGAGCAGAGGTATTAGTATTATTTTAATTTTGCTTTAATTGTTTTTGTATGTATATCATTTTGTGAGGTAATATTGTAATAAAGGACACTGCTCTAGGAAAATGTCAGAGTTTATACCTCGTCCATTCGAGGAGATAGTAGCCCAGGCTCAGATGTTGGGGTTTAAAGGCAAAACGTTAAAGAAATTTATAGATGCCCAACAGAAAATTGACTTAGATAGACTGACAAGGGAAGCGGAGGAGAGAAGACATATAAGAGAGATGGAGGACAAACAACTAGCAAGACAACATGAAATGGATAAGAAAGACATGACAGTTAACGACAACCCCCAACAGAGTAAACAGACAAAAACCTAAAATGCATGACAGACAACGAGGACTTGTTATTCTACTTAGAACTGTTCGAAACGACTGCTACTGCTAACGACATACCCAAGACAAGATTGCCACTTGTCCTCACTCACAAATTAAATGAAAAACTAAAATTGTTTATGATACAAACAAAACTGATACATAACACTGACTATGACTTTGTTAAGGGGGAGCTCCTAAAACAAGCCCAACTCACGGAAGAAGCCTGCCAAACACTGTGGCATGAACTTTCCCCAAAGACGGACGATATGAAAGATTTTTATGTCCACTTGAAAAGGACATTTGACAACTGGCTTAAAACATCACAAACCCCAATGACAGTAGACGGTATAATTGACCTTATAATGAGAGACAGACTTTACAGTGTGCTCTCTTCTGAGGCACTGAAAGATATTTTGTTACGAAAGCCTACTTCAGCCCAAGAGGTCTTAGACTGTATTGATCAATTTAGAGATGCCACGAAAGGCTCTACTCATATTGTAAAGGGAAGTTACAAAGTAACCAGTAACGATATCCCATATGTAGCATTTGGTGCCACTGGTCAATCTAAAAGTCGTCGCCCGAATAATATAAACACAGAGGGGACACAAGTGATATGCTATAGATGTGGAAAGGGCGGACACATTGCTCGATGGTGTCGGGTAAAGCTAAATGAGAATAGAGGTCCAACACAGCAAGGACTAAGAGTATTACCAGAAAGGGGGCAACAAGTGGGATTGTTTGCATGTCACACTGATACATTGAATTTTTTAGATTATAAAGATAAATCAGTTGGTGGATTGAAAATAGTTGAGGTATTTTTAGGAGATTGAAGGGTTTCTGTTCTACGAGATACAGGGGCGAGCATAATTTGGGTACGAGAAAGTTTAATAGAAGAAAGTCAGAAGATAGATGGGTTTTTTACTTTAAAATTAATAGATGGACAAACCTTTAAGTATCCACTTGCTTGGATAGACATTGATACTCCATTTTTAAAAGGAGTCTTTGTAGCGGCCATGTTCAAGGACCCGATAGCAGATATTATTATTGGAAATGTTGATCAGGCTAAAGCATTTTTATATGGGAAGGCTGTTACTAGGGCAATGGCGAAAGCAGAAGACACTAGGGTCAAATCGGAAGATAATGACAGGATTGGCTTAAGTAAGTGGATGGAATTGGACAGTGATTTTAGAGAGGATCAAAGAAATGATAGTTCTTTATTTAGATTATGGGAAAAAGGAAATGCAGGAACGGTCGAAGATAAGAGGAAGGGATTGGTATCGTTTATAGTGGAAGAAGGTCTACTGTACAAAGAATTTGAGAGAAAAGATAGCCCTGGGGTAATAGAGCGACAACTTGTAATCCCTACGAATAGACGTGAACTAATATTAGAAATAGCACACTCTACACCTTTAGCTGGACATATGTCTATAAATAGAACCAGGTATCGGGTATATTCGCATTTCTTTTGGCCTGGGGTAGATAAAGATATAAAAAGATTCATTAAATGTTGTGACCTTTGTCAAAGAGGTAGACACCCAGGAAAAGCTGGAGAAGTAGAACTAGGGCGCATGAATATTATTTCCACTCCATTTACTAAAGTTGCTATTGATATCATAGGACCACTCCAAATGACAGATCGGAAGAATAGATTCATTTTAACGTTGGTTGATTTGGCAACAAAATGGCCGGAAGCTGTACCACTACCTAATACAACACCAGTAGTAATAGAAGCTCTAAGTGCTATTTTTACTAGAATAGGATTCCCGGAACAGATACTCTCTGATAATGGATCTCAGTTCAGATCCGAATTATACAAAGAAATATGTCAGTTTTTTTAAATAAAGATTGTTAAATCAACCCCATTCCACGCCATGTCAAATGGGGACGTAGAACGCTTTAACGGGACTTTAAAGTGCATGCTGAGAAAGACGGCCGAAGCAGAACCTAAGAATTGGGATAGAGTTATGAATGCACTTCTGTTTGCGTACAGAGAGGTACCAAATGAGTCTACTAACATTTCCCCTTATGAAATGTTGTATGGAAGGAAAGTCAGGGGGCCTATGTCAATTCTAAAAGATCTTTTTACTAATCAACAGGTAGAACCAGAAATAAAGAATGTGTTTGACTATTTATTAGACCTAAAAAGTAGGCTGGCTGTGGCTTGTCAAATAGCTCAGAATAATAGCTCAAAATGTAAGGAAAGTTATAAAAGGTATTATGATAGAAATAGCAAAGAAAAAGATATTCAAACATGTGATTCGGTGCTTTTACTGAAACCACAGAGACAGAATAAGTTAGCCTTGCACTGGGAGGGGCCTTATAAAGTAGAAAAAAGAATTAACAAGTTTAATGTAAAAATAAAGAAAGGCAATAGAGTAAAAATTCTTCATGTTAACAGACTTGTAAAATATCATGAAAAACAACAACACTGAATGTAAGGTTAGGGAAAATGGTGATCTACAACTCTCGGGAACTGCGTCACATGTCTCGTATGGAAGTCAAGGGGAAGAATTATTACATGCATGCATAGCGTCCCTTGTAACCGACCAGGAAGATGATAACAAAGAGGATGAAGTTACAGAGTTACCTACTCTTGAGAGTACAAATTCCAGGGAACATATTAATATCAATACTGAATTAACCGAATCCCAAATAGAACAAATTCAGACGCTAGTTGAGAAGTATAAAGATATAATTACTGATATACCGGGTAAAGCGAAGGTTAAAGCATTCAACATTGAGCTCACAACAGAAAAGCCTATTACACTGAGGCCATACGCAGTTCCTATTCATATGAGAGATGTCTTAGACAAGGAGATAGAGAACATGATTCAAATGGACATTATTGAAGAGTCTCAATCGGCCTATGCATTTCCTGTTGTTTTGGTTAAGAAAAAAGATTCAACAGTACGTACTTGCATATATTTTCGGAAATTAAACGCGGTTACCAAATTTGACGCGGAGGCTATTCCAGACCAAGATCTTTTCTTACAACTTAATAGTGCAAATTTTTTTACAAAGATAGATTTAACAAAAGGCTTCTGGCAAATGCCAATAGAAGAGAATAGTAGGAAGTTACTGCATTCAGGGTACCAAGTGGTCACTTTCAATTTAAATATCTACCGTTCGGTCTGCTTAATTCTCCTAGTTTTTTTTAATCGCACTGTTAGGACCATTCTTAAAGGACTGGAAAATGTTGTTTTATTTTGATGACATTTGTGTATTCGGGCATAATTGGTCATCACACTTAATAGCACTAGAGAAAGTGTTGTCCAGGCTAAAAGAATATGGGTTTACTATTAAGCCAAGCAAACTTGTAATCGCGTATCCTAGAAAAAACTTTCTTGGGTAATATTGTAGGTGAAGGAAACATATACCCAGAACCCAATAACAGAGACAAGGTATTGAATATAAAAGCACCAAAAACGAAAAAAGAGGTTCGATGTTTGCAGGTATTGCTCATGTTTCATAGCAGATTTATTCCAGCGTTCGCGGAAATAGTATTTCCAATTACTGGATTGTTAAAAAAAGGGACACCGACGAGGGTCAATTGGACTCCAGAATGTGACCGGGCATTTAGAAAAATTCAAATGTGCATGACACGGGATCCTATACTGAAATTACCAGACGTTAATAGTCTATTTATTGTGCAAACAGACGCGTCGGACATAGCCATATCATGTTGCCTTTTGCAAAAAGTAAAAGGAATATTCCATCCTGTAAAGTTCTTAAGCAGAAAACTGTTGCCCAGAGAACAACGGTATTCAGTAATAGAGAATGTCTTGCCATTGTTTGGGGGGTGCAACGCTTGTCCAGATATTTATATGGCGCTAAATTCACAATTCAATGTGATCATAGACCACTTGTTTTTTTAAAGAGTGCGACATATGGGAATAATAGAATTTGTCGTTGGGCTCTATTATTACAATCATTTAACTTTAATGTAGAACATCTAAAGGGCAAACTAAATGTAATTGCTGACTTTCTATCTAAACTAACAGAATAGACCAACATGACATTGATTACAGATAACTGAAATTAAATATTTATTCATTTCAAAGTTATTTGTTTGCTAGGATTGGGGATATGTAATTAACCGCCTTTTACAAAAGGTAGAATATATGTTTGCACACTATTTTTTGTTTACGTTGATATATATATATATATATATATATATATATACATATAATTATAATTGCCTAGCAGATTGTGTATAGTGTTGACATTTCACCGACTTCAACTTTTTTGTTTCGTTTTGTTGCATCAGGTCCTTATCCATTGGAGAACGTGCAGGTTATCGCCAACTAAAAGTTTTTGGTTTCGTTTCGTTGCATCAGGTCCTTATCCATTAGAGAACGTGCAGGTTATCATCAACTACAACTTTTTTGGTTTCGTTTGGACGCTTTACATGGAAAGTCTTAGGCATAGATAGGTCTAGCCGAAGGATAACAGAGCTGTAATCACCTTAGCACCGAGTTATGCCGTTTCCTCACTGGAACATAGTTTTCTTCAAACATTTCTTCTTTAGTATTAAAATTTAAAAGTGAAACAAGTCTTCCGTGTCTAGATAGTTCACATAGCCTCTAGTGAGTAGAATCACTGATGGACAAGATAAAAAGAATAAAAAAGTGATGCAGAACTCGAATCGTTGAAAATAAATTCGCCGCTTCTGTACATTTTCATCGTGAAATACTTCATACGACGTTACTGCTCACGTGACATGCCTCAGTATCAGGCGACGCCATTTTATCGCCTCCCGTATTGGGTGACTCAAGTCATTCCATCCCAGTTTTATCTTCAATTTGGGGCCGTCAAATGAGGCAAGGTGGGCCAAGTGAGGTTGCCTCCCCGCTACACGACCATTTCATTTCATGGCCTACCGACGATGCCATTACTCGCTAGCGATCCCTAGGGCACTGGTAGAAGAACTCGTTGGATCCCTCAAACTAAATGGGGTTATCGAGGAGGATGGAGCGCTGGAGTTAAGACATTGGAATGCGAAAATAAAAAGGGGGTGGGAGGAACTTGTTATGTCTGTGTTCTAACGATGAAAACTTTCTCTTACAGCCTCCAGGAATGCTAGTCACATTTTGACTTTTTCTGCTGAACTAATTTTCTTATTTATCTAATTATCTTTTCGATAGAATTACGTTGTTCTCTCTGATAGTATAATTCATTGTAAGACTGTATTCAGTGTTGATACTTAGAGGAAACAAGAAAAATAGTGAGATGATATAAATACAACGTACAAACAGCAATGAAGTTTGTTTGTGGAACCTTTTTATCAACAATACAATGCCAGCCGTGTCTTAAACTTGAATAAGATCTTTGTATTATTTCATTGTTAGATCTAATTGTGGGTTGTTCTTTTAAATGTTGTTTTAAAATGTTTAGAGTTTGTTTTTTTCTTCACCAGTTTAACACTCAATTGTTATTGCTAATCTAACTAAACCTAAAATACTTCATTGTCTGAATGCCACGTTGTCCTATGACTCAGTTTTATTTTGTTTTCCTAATTTTACGCTCACACAAGTTTAGGAATTGAAATGAATCGTTAATCGCCCTCTCTGTATTCTGTTTCCCTTCCATCCATGATCATTATTTTCATTGAATCTTCCCAAAGAATCAGTTTTTTCTTTAAATACCCAAGTAGCTTCAAAATTGTGTTGTTTTTTTAAAACAATTTTTGTATTTTTTATACGTGTACACTTTATGTTGCTAGATTTTATTTTCTTGTGTATATGAAATAATTGACTTTGTACTAGACATCGGCAACATATTCTTCTAATAAACCCTACAGTTAAATCCTTCTGTATTTTCAAGTATTTAAACAATGCATTTTTTCAATAAATTGAAATTCAAAATAATAATAAAATATTTATGTATGCATTAAGAGTCTATCCAACTAGCCATAAGTTTCTCTTTTATTGAAGAGAATTGCAGATCATTTCGTTTTAACATTACAATATAACGAAATTGTTGTGATAATTTGCTTATGTTTTGCTATAATTTTTTAACTTTACAGCAAGTGCTTTTTTCAATGGACTGTAAACACAAAATAAATAAGACATTGTTAAAAATGCTTTTTTAAAATTATAGCATATGTAGAATGTGTACATTCGATTTAATCTATCTAGATTTCTCTCAAATACTCTTTCCTTTTTACTCACACTGATTCCCCCCCCCCCCCCTCCCAAAATCTTTTTTTTTTACTTAAAGAGTTTGTTTTATCACGTAAGCTCAGAGCCATGGTCTTGTTTTTATCGTCTTAAGTAATATTTCATAGAATCATGTGTCTTTTGTACTTCAAAACAAACTGATCAACAGATCAGAAAAGTAATTTCAAAGAATCATTTAGTGCTTTTCGTTTGAAAACTAACTCTTCAACCTATTATCGATGTTGAGACTCCTGGACCTTTGTGCAATATAATTAAGTGTAATATAAATCACATGAGCTATCTCAAAAAATCGGCGTCATTTATTTTTTAGACAAAAAAGAGAAATCAGCGTTTCAATAGCTTTTTTTTTTAGTTTTTGCGATCCAACTGTGACAGACTGACAGAAAGACAACACATAATTCATAGAGACTCTGTTCACGGAAAGCACGCCACTACATGAACCGTTGTCTGATACATTTTGGACCTTAAAAAAATGAATTTCTCCGCTTCCTTTCATACAATAAAAACAAATATGGTGTCTGTGGAATTGTTTTCTTAGATTACTTTTGTATAGCGCAACTGTTTTGCTAATGGCATGCTCAATGCACTGTATGGTCCAATCTCTTTTCTGGACCACTGGGGGTAGGTGGGGGTATAAGGGAGGAGGTTCCGAGTTGCTTTTACAACAGCAATTTTAAAAAAATCTTTGCACGAGTTGGGACTCGAACTCAAGCCCTCTAGATAAGTAGCCAGGTGTCTTAGTTTCTTAGCAATACTACCTCAATTTCTCTGTCTACTCTACAATTAGTATCCAACTACCTCAATTTCTTTGTGTCTACTCTACAATTAGTATGGAACTAATTCAATTTCTCTACGTCTACTCCACAATTAGTATGGAACAACCTCAATTTCTCTATGTCTACTCTACAATTAGTATGGAACTACCTCTATTTCTCTACGTCTACTCTACAATTAGTATCGAACTACCTCAATTTCTCCATGTCTACACTACAATTAGTATCCAACTACCTCAATTTCTCTACGTCTACACTACAATTAGTATCGAACTACCTCAATTTCTCTATGTCTACACTACAATTAGTATCGAACTACCTCAATTTCTCCATGTCTACACTACAATTAGTATCCAACTACCTCAATTTCTCTACGTCTACTCTACAATTAGTATCAAACTACCTCAATTTCTCTATGTCTACTTTACAATTAGTATCCAACTACCTCAATTTCTCCATGTCTATACTACAATTAGTATCCAACTACCTTAATTTCTCTACGTATACTCTACAATTAGAATCGAACTACGTCAATTTCTCTATGTCTAGTCTACAATTAGTATCCAACTACCTCAATTTCTCTACGTCTACTCTACAATTAGTATTGAACTACCTCAATTTCTCTACGTCTGCTCTACAATTAGTGTCCAACTACCTCAATTTCTCTACGTCTACTCTACAATTAGTATCCAACTACCTCAATTTCTCTACGTCTACTCTACAATTAGTATCGAACTACCTCAATTTCTCTATGTCTACACTACAATTAGTATCGAACTACCTCAATTTCTCTCTGTCTACACTACAATTAGTATCCAACTACCTCAATTTCTCTGTCTACACTACAATTAGTATGGAACTACCTCAATTTCTCTATGTCTACTCTACAATTAGTATCCAACTACCTCAATTTCTCTACGTCTACTTACAATTAGTATGGAACTACCTCAATTTCTCTATGTCTACTCTACAATTAGTATCGAACTACCTCAATTTCTCCATGTCTACACTACAATTAGTATCCAACTACCTCAATTTCTCTACGTCTACTCTACAATTAGTATCAAACTACCTCAATTTCTCTGTCTACTTTACAATTAGTATCCAACTACCTCAATTTCTCCATGTCTATACTACAATTAGTATCCAACTACCTTAATTTCTCTACGTATACTCTACAATTAGAATCGAACTACGTCAATTTCTCTATGTCTAGTCTACAATTAGTATCCAACTACCTCAATTTCTCTACGTCTACTCTACAATTAGTATTGAACTACCTCAATTTCTCTACGTCTGCTCTACAATTAGTGTCCAACTACCTCAATTTCTCTACGTCTACTCTACAATTAGTATCCAACAACCTCAATTTCTCTACGTCTGCTCTACAATTAGTATCGAACTACCTCAATTTCTCTATGTCTACACTACAATTAGTATCGAACTACCTCAATTTCTCTCTGTCTACACTACAATTAGTATCCAACTACCTCAATTTCTCTGTCTACACTACAATTAGTATGGAACTACCTCAATTTCTCTGTCTACTCTATAATTAGTATGGAACTACCTCTATTTCTCTATGTCTACTCTACAATTAGTATGGAACTACCTCAATTTCTCTATGTCTACTCTACAATTAGTATGGAACTACCTCTATTTCTCTACGTCTACTCTACAATTAGTATGGAACTACCTCAATTTCTCTATGTCTACTCTACAATTAGTATGGAACTACCTCTATTTCTCTTCGTCTACTCTACAATTAGTATGGAACTACCTCAATTTCTCTGTCTACTCTACAATTAGTATGGAACTACCTCAATTTCTCTACGTCTACTCTACAATTAGTATGGAACTACCTCTATTTCTCTACGTCTACTCTACAATTAGTATGGAACTACCTCAATTTCTCTACGTCTACACTACTATCTTATATTTTACCTTCAGAGTATTGACTAAATCTTACCTAAATGTATTGTGTATTATATTTGTTTCTAAGCCTCTAGTTCCATTCATAGTCGGAATTTTTTTAACAGACTAATGGTTCTGAGAATGTGAAGAAAATTAGATTTAGATCTGGGTTCCGTTTAGAGTTACATTAGTTGATTATCGAAAGTCAAGACTTCGCTTTAAAACTAGTACCCCTTGCACAGATTATAAAATGCCTGATTCTGCTCAACATTTTGTTACACATTATTGCTCCCCCTTTTCATTCAAGTTGAAAGTTGACATTATTGTCTCCAACCAAATATACATCAAATAAAAAAAAAAAGCAAATTAATTGATGTATTAAAAGTTATTTGTTCATTTAGTTCAATATAGATGTTGATTAAGGGAAATTAATTTTGCAGTACTAATAGATTTTCTTTATTTGTACAAGTTTAGATTGAGTTAGGGTAAGAAAGAAACTGCAATTTGACCATGTGAAATGAGGGAGAGGAGGTAGAGCTCTGCTTATGTGGAATGGTTTTGAGAGGCTAAGTGGTTTTATCGATTGCTATTGGCTCAAGACCATCGTCTTGGGAGCCAGAAGGTAATGAAAGTATCGCTACAAGCCAGGATCTGATCGCATCATCGCCTCCATCATGACTGCGGCGAACACATCTACGCTGTACGGACTGCTGTATTGGACGGTATCAGGCAGGACAAACCGAGATAGCCATAAGAGTAGCTTGTCCACTCACTTGAATACTTTTTATTTGGGGTTATAGTCAGCCCCCACCCCCTCTCATCTGTTGTACATTTGTCTGATCCTTTAATAGCTGCATGGCATGGGCATGGGAATTGTTTAAACTTATTGAGTTGTATATGGCTTTCAAAACTAATCGGATTGTTCTCATACCATGACCAGTCTTTATAATGAACATAACGTGTAGCACATTGGGTTTTTAGACTAGTCTTATTTGTAGAACATGCCATCTTTTGTTAAAACTATTCATTCTATTAGCATGCTTTCTTTACATTGGTGGGAACTGGGTGGATGGCTATTTTAAATACGGCTCTTACGATTTTCTTAGAACTATGTCGATTATATTTATGACTTTTCTTGTATATTAACGTTCATTATTAATGTATTAGTAGTTAAAAGTTGGGCCATTCATCACTGAGTACCGACACATATTTTTTTTTACAAAAAAAAAAAAAAAAAAGCACTGTATACATAAATATCTTTGTGGGGGGAAAAAACTACTTAATTGACCATACAGTGAAATCTCTGGTTAAACGTTATCATCTTTCAAAATATAATCATCTTAAAAAAAATAAGCTTACGTTTTTCATCGAGTGACTCACGAACTACTTTTATAGCGCGCAGCTTTGACATATTCTCATTATAGACTTGACAGAAAAAAATTCAAATATATTATTTTTCCATTTTCAGAAGAATGCGAAATAAGATTTGATTTGTTTTGGGCATGCGCACATCCGGTCTTTTAGCACAGTTAAAGTTTAACTTTAATTTTTTTTAAATCTCGTGTTATCGTATTGTCTTATAATATAGACTCTAGACTTAGATCTAGATCTATCATCTAGGTCTAGAGTGGTTTGAATCAGTCTAGATCAGTGATCATCAATATGTACAAACAATAGTGCCTTGCATGCATTATGTGTGAAGTAAAGCTTATGCAATATAATTATTATGTAATACAACATTATTTTAAAAAAATATAAATAATTAATTTTACATGATTTAAAAACATTCAGCAACATCTTTTTTTAAGTCGCCGCAACAGGCCAGTTCAAAAACGCGGGTTTACAAAATTTCCTAAAATTTTTGGAAGGACTGTTCTCCAGTACCAGAAGACCTACTAATCCTGATCATAATATTGACCTGGGTCTAGTTATTTTAAGACTAAACGTGTTACATCACACGAATTCTACATTCTATATCAAGATTCTAGATCTAGTCTAGATTTAGGTAGTTAGATAAAAATTTCAGACTCAAAATACAGTACCCGGTAATATTAATGCTTGGGAAAATATTTTCAACTGCACTAAATTTATCATTGTATAAATAATGTAAGGGGGAAGTAGTCTTAATTTGTTTGACTACTAGAAATTAAATTAAATTGTGAAATCCGTCACGAATTAATTATTTTTTTGTGTGTTGCCAATTTATCTAATTGTGTAAGAAGAATGAATCTAATTTTTTTTCTCTTTATTGCATGTAACATTTTATTCAATTTGAATGTATGAATAAGGTTAATAATTATTGTTTAAAGAAATATAAGTGTGCGCTAAATGAATACAAAGGAGGCGCGTGGCTAAGTGGTAAAGCGCTTGGGGTCTAGGGTTTGAAGACTGGGATTTTTTATTTCATGAACTTACTTTACTTAATGAATATATAAAAAAACAACAAAAAAACTTGTAATTGAGAAAGTACTTATGTTTGATAAAAATTCATCTTGAAAGATTTAGACTTTAAAAGAGAAATTAATAATGGTATTATTATTTATTATTATTATTATTATTATTATAGTGCCCAATGATTTTTTAAATTGTATTACTTTTAACGATCAAACTAAAATTATGGCTTGCATATTCCTGGTCTATTGGTGAATTTGATGGGCAGCGCCTCTGAGTTTAGGTGATAACACAAACTTTTACAATTTTTTTTTTCAGTGCTGAAACATTTAAACAAACGATTTTTCCTTCTTCAAAAATACTAATAAATAAATTAATAATAAATATTTAACTTTCGCATTGGTGGTTGAAAATGATTGTAAAAGTTTAAGACTAAAAAGTCTAAAATAATAAATAGCTCAAAAGAACGCTTGTATTAAAACGCACTAAAAAGTAGAAAATAATTTCTAAATAATCAAAACGTTGTACATGTATGTCACTTGAACACATGCTAAACACACACAATGCTTTGATTATTTATGTATTTAGTATTGTCTACTTTTTAATGCGTTTTAATAATAGCTGTTGTTGGTTTTTTTTTATTTTTATTATGTATTATTATTATTATTATATTATTATTATTGTTCGTCCTTCAGCAATTGTTTGAAATTTTTTTCACTTGTGCTGCTTGTCAATGGTCAGATATGACCTCTTCTAAAATAACTACTTAATATACAGAACAGACAAAGTGGCACACATATAATTTCAAGGCACTTTGCAACTATATAGAAAAAAAGTAACAATTTATCATTTTAAATTGTGTACATAATTTGGCACTTTTATTGTAAAATATATATTGCTTCCCCCTGGAGGAGTGTTTGTGTTGTCTGTCACGTTGAGAGCTGAACAGATTGGCTGTTAACTTATAGCATAGCGAACATTAAGGATGAGTCACACAAGTATTTTAAGAGAAATTACCAATGACCTCTTGCTTAGTTTTATTATAAATTCATTCTTAAAAATGCATTGTTTATTGAAATGCAAATAATTGTATTGAACCAAAAATATGTTAACAGAGGGCTCTTTGTTGCAAACTCATAGTTTGTCTCTGCGGGTTATTCCGTAATTACATGTACTCACACCCAATCTCATACAGGACAGTGCCTTCATTTTAACCAATATGAGAATAATTTTCTTTGTATTGTCAATGTAGCGGACCATTGGAGTCCCATACTGCTATTTGCATTATTAATTTCAATTTGAATGTAAGTCAATACAATATGCATACTGCCATTAAAAAATAACTGCATGCTAACGGATGACTATAAGTAATGTAAATTTGAACATATTTAAAACAAATTGAAGTCAATTACGAAATTGGATTTACCAAGTTTTAATATGTACTCGAGATACTACAGTACGTGCTAGGAACTGTCATTTAAATTAGTTTATTTTAAATGGTGGTATGTTTTTACATAAAATATATGCATTGAGACCGGGCTGATTGAAGGGTTAAAGGGCACGAGATGGTCTAACGTATGCCTATGGGCCACATTATCATAATCACAACCAGACTGATTTAGTTGGTTTTTGTAAAATGTTTTACATATTTCGGATGTTCCTTCAGAGTTGAAGATAGTTTACTTTCTAGTCCAAACCTCCCGCAGGACGACGGGGGATGGGAGCAGGCAGGGTTTGATAAATCCAAACGACAGTCCAGCGCGCAAACCGCACGACCAGGCAGCCATCCGGGTTATGCATGTTCTTATCATACCAATAAATACAATTTTAGCTGTTCGCACTCCAAGACATTTTATGCCAACCTTACATTTCAGGATTTATTTACATCTCGTCCAGTACATTTCACTACATTGCAACAGCCTGTCTAGATCCTTGAGACCATGATAGAAGCTAGTGAAATTCCCAATTCTAAAGAGGCTCTTCTGGTGGACTTGGATTGTCAATATTTCAAAAACTTTCCCCCAAATTGACTGTTTTTGGATTGAACAGTTTTTGTAGAAGTAAGGATTCAGCTAGAGGCGTCACATTGGTCATGAATGGGATAAACGCTGTTTCTCTTTTTGGCTTGAGTACAAATACTGCAACCCAAATTTTTCAAACGTTTAAGCATTTTGAGAATTTCTATACTTTTAAAAAACTTTTACTATATCATTTGTATTGAAATTAATTGCCATTAAAATGTTTCAGAATTATCTGAAAAGAAAATAGTTGAATTCTAAACAATTGTAGTTAAATAATAGTCAATAATGTATCAGACAAAACATTACATAGTTACAATAAACTCGTTATAATGCAACCATATGCCACATGCTGTTAAACACTGTTTAGAAATCCATACACTGCTTACAAAATTCCAAAAACAAAATAGTTTGCTTTCAAAATACTGGTACCAAAATTTACCTTTACACAGTTACACGATGGAGTTTCAATATAGCTTTAATTTTTTAAATCTAAATAAGGCGGACAAAACCTTATCTTAACCATGGCCGCCTAAAAACAGTTAATCGAAAGTTTCTTTCAGAAAGAAGCGCGCTTTTCTGCCTGAAAGATGATGAAATAGTTTGTGGAAACAATGGAGTAGCGGCCTAGTCTTGCCAGTAGCTCTTGATTGTTAGCCTATGTCTATATCTATCCTAACCTGTTACTCTGGCCTATATTGATCCTTTTCTTCTGTGCAAAGCAAGTATTGCTTACGTCTTTTAAAGGGATTGGATGTAAAGGGAGACAAAAATCCCTGGTAAAAAAAAATGATTTTCTGTAGTTGGTCAGGGAATGTGGAGCCAAGTTCTACATGTCTTTTAAAAACACACACAAGATGTACTCGAACAGTTTCCCTTGCTCCACCAACAGACACACATCTCTCTAGAACCACTCTCAGAATTAAACATGGACGTTCTTACAACCTTTTATATTCTGGTCTAGTTGGCACACAAGTCAGAGGTCAGTTAGAAAGCTAAACTTCAGACGATCGGTCGACAGTTATTTATCTGATTTTTTAAATTTGTTATTGTTGTTTCTTCTTTTAAAACCTGATCACTTGATTTATATCCCAGAGTACTTTCTTCAGGGTGGCTAACAAAAGAGTGCATTGATATTACTTACCGTTACACATATACACCCAAGTTTTGTTCAATCAGAAACTATGGGAACTAACGTTCTATATTTAAACCCTTCAAGCATACAGTTACAGCATCCTTTTAATAGAAATATTCTTCATTGTTTTTAAAAAATGTTTACACGTATAGTTAATAGATATTTGGATTATAATAATTATTATCTGTGAGGAAATTGATTTACAATTGTACATTACAAGTAAACAATACATAATTAGAGCATACATTCGTACACAAAATATACGTTCATACCCCGCAGTTTCTCTTTAACGTCACATGCGACATTAACAACAGTGAGCTACATTTTGTTCAGCGATTTAATTGCTAAAGGAACTAAAGAGTTTTAGTGTCTCTTTGTTTTTGTGGTCGGTGTCTTATATCTTCTTTGTGATGCTAAAATGTTACAGTCATGATGAAGAGGATGATTTTTCTATGCTTGAAATCTGTATAGCTTTCTTGGCAATGTTTTTCTGTAATAGGTGTCCATGTGTGGTTTGTTTGTAGCCTATAATATTACTAGCGGCATTTACAAGTGTATAAAGTTTTTATGTTCAGATTGCTCTACTTGGCAGTGATATTGAAACTTAGAATGCTGCAGATGTGAGCATGGTAAAACATTGACAATGCTTTTTCACTAATATTAAAGGACGATAATTGTCTTAGAATATTAAACATAAATGAATAGCAACATCAGGGACCAAGTTTTTAAGAGAGAAAGTAGTGAATTAAATGCTACGAAAATAAGGGACTGCGCCGACCAAGACTCGAACCAGTTACCCTGGAAACGACAACACCGCCTAGCGATAACGCACTAAGCGAACTTAACCTCTAGACCAGGGGTTCTCAACCTGTGGATCGCGACCCCCTTGTAGTTCGATTGACGATTTGCCAGGGGTCGCCAAAGACCATCGGAAAAATGGATTGTTTTTGTCTGTTCTTCTATTGCTCTGTGTGTTTGCGGGGGGGGGGGGGGGGTCGCGGCAGAGTAAAAAGGGTTCGCCGAGCAGAAAAGGTTGAGAACTGCTGCTCTAGACCATGTCTTAGTAGCCTTAATCTTTGTTGCACTTTTTTTTTAGTGATGCAATCTGTGTTTGCAATAAATTGTAATTTATTGTCCAACACAGTTTCAAGATACCGTAGTTAAGCTTTCAACTAGTTCTATGCTCTCCCTAGCTAAAGAAACAATATTAAATATTAATTAAAATTCAATATTAAACAAATGTCATGACTGAATTTTTCTATATTGTTTATTTCTCTTCAATACTGATTTACGTCGCGATCTCCGCGTCATGTACAAACGTTGTTAGAGAACAAATGGAATACCTTTTTGAAGATCATTGGTATAGAGAATACACCACATACTCATACATTCAAATTTCTTTGCTATGATTCTCTAAGCCGCGATCCATAGAATACTATAGGTGAACCTACATTCGATGTGACGTCAATTCACAAATCATATAATCAGCCTAGTTATCGCATTAATCATAGGATGAACACTATTAAAGAATAAGTAAATTAATCAACGTTTATAAAGTATTGCCCAACTCCGCGTTTTTTTTTTTGGCAGCCTCCAGTTGAATCACATTAGTATTTATGTCAGAAGAGGAGGTCGGAAAGATGATTCTGTTCTAGCCCAAATATTTTGCTGAATATGATGGCTAGCACGTCTGTTAACTTCTGACCATCGCGACGTCATACCACTAACAGCCTGTGTGGTTCTGAATTCTGTATGGCCTTCGTATTTGGTGCGTAGTTGTGTCTCTCTTCTCATGTAGTATGTTTCATTTCAAAGTCTCTTGTTCAATGTAGAAATGAGTTTTGAATCGGTATCATATCTTGTGTTCACGATCGTTTACATTTGAATTATGTAGTCTTACAAAAATGTTTACACATACTTCTTTACTTCAACTCCCTATGACAACTTCTTTCAGGGCCGAGGGCTTGGCTCTGCAGTTTTGTTTTGTGCCTTTGCATTTGGCTGGTGAGGTCTTAGCGCGATAGAAGCAAAGTCATCTTCTCAAGGACACTTTGAGTGTGTCCACATGGAGTTTACTATCCTCTTGTTATATATATATACCAGATAGAAGCAGTACCATATCTATGTACCGGTACCTTTCACTCTACACGTCCATATTTATTTTAAATCAGAGTTATTTTCTCATCACATTGTAATCATTGAACTCAGTGGCGTAGCCAGGGATTTTGGGTTCCAGAGCGCTAGACCCTCTTAGGGATACTTGACTTTTCTAGGGGGTCCCTGTATTTTGACATTTGACACCATGGAAGTGCTAATAAACTCAAGGGCCCAAAATATGAGAGCCTGCATGTGTCGAGGAAGCATTATAAAGCGGGTTTTACCAAATCAAGTCAAAAGTCTATGTGGGAGAAATTACGATGCGCAGGTAAAAAAAAAAAGTGTGGGTACCAGAGAGCGAAAAAAGAGAAAAGAGAAAAATTAGAATTAAAAAAAAAAGAAAAGAAGGGGGTGTTCCGGACATTAAAAACAATATAAAGCCTAGGAACAAATCAACGGGCGTAGCCAACGCGTACTGCTAGATTTAATATTTATTGTAAATAAAAATTGAGGACATTCATTCGGGAGACCCTCAAGTGGAGGCCCGTGGGGATCTTTGAATTTGGACTCCCGCCCCTCCCCCACCTCCACTCTAGCTATGTCACTGATGGAACTTATTGATTTGGTCATTAATAGTTTTTAATTACGTTATTTTTCACCTAGAAGACCTTTCCTCTATTTATTTTCTACTATTGCTGTACGTTTTAAGGAAATTCAATCATTGAAGAACTGTTTGTAAATCTAAAAATGTCTGTTCTGTTCAAAGAAAAAGGTTTTAGTAGCATTACTGGCTTACCAGTGCCGGCTGTAGTATATGTAGATTCGTCTAAAATAGAGTTTTCACTGGGGGCAGTGAAATAAAAATGAGATGTGGGTATCTCAGCTTGATCTCCTTTCAATAGAAATTAATGAACTGGCGTTGAAGAAGCTCAAGGTTAAAGGTCATCTATTGATCTTTGTGTAAAATGTTGAAGCTAAGCAGTGTTGGTTTCATCGCTGGGATAAATTTAATAATGGCACGGCTGTCTTCAGTGGCAAGATAGGGCCTCTTTAAATCTTAGTTATAAAGAAAATGTTCACAATTATCCCAAAACACGCTGCAAGCAACGGATAGCAAAGTTTTGTAGAATTTATGAATCCATAATTTCGATAGATGGCATCGTTTTAAAAGCTTAGAGCAAAGTGACTAATCGTTGTACTCAGACCAGCTGTGACACAGTATTTGTTTGTCTAAGAAACAATACAATTAAATAATCTTGGTTTCTTAAATACTGTCCGCATACAAAGTCCCAAAACTTGATAAAGGCAGTTGCAAAGGGGCGCTGGACTGGACTCAACATACCCCCACCAGTTGTACCCCTCACTCAACAGGTTGTTTCTGACCCCGCCAGAGTAACAAATTGTTCACGCAGCTCAGTGTGGCAGTCGGCGCGCTGGGTATCGGAATAAGGAGACACTTTCTCACGACTGACCGATTCCATGGAATTATTCCTCAACTTTGTTTCAAGTGACAACTTTGTCTGTAGATAGAGATGTGATTGAGGATACATTGAATGTATTGGGCCTTGGTTCATTCTATTTCTAAATGCTTAACTTGCAGTCGGTATTTTGCTTGTGTTGTAATGGTGTCAATGTGAAATAGGCAGTTCAAAATGTAACTAATGTTAATTTATACCAGATCTAATTAATAATGTCTTCTTTGCTGGACCTCTTAATTAGGTTTAATTAATAGATTACAGCTCATGACACGCTTGTATAATGATTTTTCTCTACTAAAAAAAGTATATAATAACTGTTATATCTATATATTGTGTTCCAAAATGTCCCTCCCAAAACTAATGAACTCGTGGTTTAATTTTCTTTAGCTAATTAATGACTAGAGCTCTGTGTTGCTTTTTTTTTTATTGAACTCCTTATAAAGCCAGTTTAAAAAAAGGTGGACGTATAATATGTGTGTCCTCCTTAATCATTCAAACTCATAACACTTAGTACATTCCCATACCCCCGCTTAATTCTCTAGACATTCATCTTTAAATGGCGTGTTAACGAAATTGAACTGTTGAAGTGTACTCATTGAGCTATGCCGCAGGTGAATCAACCCGTGAATCCTGTACGGCATCAGTGTCACTCTAACAGCACCCCAAAGACTCAAGTTTATGGTGAATGCTATTTGGACAGTTGTGATGGAACTTATTTCTTGGATAATTCCCTCAAGTTGCCTAAGAACGTAGGTAGCCATCGTCTCATCAGGCCCCACGTTCTTAATTCATGTATTCGGAAACTAGACCATGTGGAAATTCTAAACCGACTTAACGGAAATTACAATGGTGGTGAGATCAACTATTGTGCTGGCATTGGTCTTGGCTGCTGCAATTGCGTATCCTACAACACCAATCTCGACCATAGGCACTCAGATGTAAACGTCTTAAGTAAGGTTTACAAAAGCACACAATTTACCAAAGCTGAACTTGGAGAAGTTATTTTCAATAGGACAGAATCTTATCGGAATAACATTAGCTCAACCTCTAGGAACTGCAACACCGACAACGCCTCATCTTCCAAGTGCTCTTTAGCGACCTACACAACGTCAAAGTGTTACAGAAATGTGAACTCTAGTGTTAATACTGCCGCACCGATTGGTCGTATTAAAAGTAGCACTACTCAGTATCAGTACTTAATTCGAAGACAACAACGCACTAGAAAGTGTGGTTTTAATGTATTTATGCACAGTGCCCTTTACAGGCAACAGCACAGAGTTGAGAACAATTATATCATCTATCACAACCCAATGGAAGGTAATAGTAAACTAGGCCTACTGTTTCTTTTATCACAATTGATCTGAAGCGATAGTTAGATATTAAATGTACTGTGCATGTTTGTTTCTAGTGACTTCCAGACACATAGAGCTATAGATTCACATCTAGAGAGATGTATTTTATGGACAACTTTCTTACTTCTTGTTGACAGTTTAAAAAATGATTTAAATCGTTCCAATGAACAAGTTTCTATTCTTAACTTTTTCCGTTACAAAGGGGTGAACGTTAGGACTTTTTACAATTCAGAATACTGTACTTATATACTTATATTTGTATACAGAAACAGGGTTACAAAGAAAGTTTGTATCAATTTTGTGTGTAAACACAAACTCAGAACAGTCAACGAAGTGGTACATTCAGTCAGGTTTTAATATTTTCTGCATGAATATCTGAAAATGAGAACTTTCAAACTATTAACAAGCATAAATCTGTAACCGTCAATATAAATATTGAAAGTGTTCTTAATACTAACGTATTGTTTGACTAACTGAAAATAGACAAGATTCCACTGGATACGGAGGTTTATTAATGTTATTTTCTTAGGTACAAATTACAGTAACTTGTGTTATTGAATGATTATTTTAATGTATGGTTTTGTTAAGGAACACCATTTCATTCAAGGCCTCAAGAAAGATACTTTTCTCTTGGTTAAAGTAAATTCTTTCCATTAATGAACGAAATGCAATGCTTATTAATTTCTGTTTTAAATTATATTTGACTTATCTACACACTAAATGCAGTCTTTCTTTTGTAAACGAAAGTAAAACACTTTATTTAAAAAGTAAGTAGCTTGTATAATAAAACATTAAATTTTGTAATACAAACATCCTTTTTAACATTATTGTAGAAAAGAAGAACGTTTGCATAAAGTTTAAAAAATACACACAAAAATCTCCGCCCTTATTAATAATAATCTTCCGTGTTGTTTTTTTTCTATTAATAGTGAATAGTTCTAAAAATGACGTATTTTTATGAAAAAAAAATGCTTGCATAGTTAATTTTTTAAATTAAATGTTTCACTTTCCGTAAAGGAAAAGATAATTTTTTTAGGGAGAGTATATACAGTGTAATTGTATCAATTATTTTGGAGAACGAAAGGTTATCTGGGTGAAGGCTACCGGAATAGTAGTAGTAATTTTTAAAAAAAAGGTTGAACGACTTGAATTGGAACTCGAGGGCTCAACCAGGCCAATACACTAAACACTATGCCAGTGAAGTGCTTATGAAAATAGGTTTCATAGCTATCTATTAGTTTCAAACTTATAAGCGACAAGGTATAAAGGGGACTAATTAAACTTATACCACCACATAAGCCAAATACAATTTCTTTCCCTTGTTCGATACCGAACAATATAATTTAATTACCCAGGTACCAATAACTAATAAATACTTGTTTGTTTTTATTGGTTCTTATTTTGTCAGGTACAACAAATTGTGCAGTTTCAACTTGATCCTAGAATGGGTGTGGGAGAAATAGCGTGTTAAAGCTAGGCAAACAGAGAGAGTTCATATTAGCTTTGTGAAAAAAACGCTGCATGAGAAGGTTGAAGAATCTAAAATATCATGATGTCGGATTTTCAATGTCTTTTCTAGTTTTCGCGCTCTAAACGGGGCGGACAGATGGACTACACAAAACTAATAGTTTCTGGACAGATGGACTACACAAAACTAATAGTTTCCGGACAGATGGACTACACAAAACTAATAGTTTCCGGACAGATGGACTACACAAAACTAATAGTTTCCGGACAGATGGACTACACAAAACTAATAGTTTCCGGACAGATGGACTACACAAAACTAATAGTTTCCGGACAGATGGACTACACAAAACTAATAGTTTCCGGACAGATGGACTACACAAAACTAATAGTTTCCGGACAGATGGACTACACAAAACTAATAGTTTCCGGACAGATGGACTACACAAAACTAATAGTTTCCGGACAGATGGACTACACAAAACTAATAGTTTCCGGACAGATGGACTACACAAAACTAATAGTTTCCGGACAGATGGACTACACAAAACTAATAGTTTCCGGACAGATGGACTACACAAAACTAATAGTTTCCGGACAGATGGACTACACAAAACTAATAGTTTCCGGACAGATGGACTACACAAAACTAATAGTTTCCGGACAGATGGACTACACAAAACTAATAGTTTCCGGACAGATGGACTACACAAAACTAATAATTTCTCTTTCGGGAGCTGCTAATAAAAACAAAACATAACAGAATAGAGTTATTTTTAAAAAGTATGTTTCTAATTATTTGAAATAGGTTTTAACGATTCATCTTTAGTCTTTACGTTTAATAGATCGATATGACTATTTAATTAATTAATTAATTATTTTCTGACTTTTTAGAAGTAATAATAATAATAATAATAAGAGAAAAGTTAAATACTTGTCTTGATTAATACAATATATATATAAGTCTGTTAATTGACATTTTTATGAAAGAATGAAAAAGAGAATTCTATTGTACTAGTCGACCGGCGGCGTAGCATACGCCGCTAATTTGCAAGGATCGGCCTTAGGCCACTGCAACCTATGCGTCCGCAGTGTGCCGCGCACTTTCATAAGACCCGCGCTAATTCTAGGTGTATAAATTATAATATTAAACCATTTTATAACTTATAACAGATTTTCCGCTGCCTCCTGATTTACCAGGAAATCTCCTGATATTCTGATATTACAAAATATACGAAAAAGTTCTGGAAATCTCCGGAAATTATTAAAATCTTTTGAAAACTCGTACAAATCTCCTGAAATATATAGACAAAAATTTTCATTTTGGGGTGTCATTCAATATGGAAAACGCCCATGCTACGCGCGATAAAAAAAAAACTACTCGTAATTGTGGAATCTAGTGAAAGAAGCTTCTCGCGCCTCAAACTAATGAAGAATTTTATTGAGGTCAACAATTCTCGTAGATAGATTGAAACATTTGGTACTTCTTGCTATTGAGCGTGATTTATGTAGAAAACAGAATTCTTATGATATAACTGTATGACTTCGCTACACGCAAGGCTCGTCAAGTAATTCTGTTGGTAGTAAAGAATGAATAAAATGAAAAGACGAATATGTTTTCTAATACAAACTCTTAAATTTCACTTATTATCCGTATCCCTACCCAAACTGGGCCCCGCGAAATCCGTTTCGCATTAGGCCCCACAATGGTTAAGTCCGGCCCTGCTATTTAGAGACTGGTGAATACAGAGTAGATTACTAGTTCTCTTTCCATGATTTCTTGGTCACAATGGTTAAATCCTGCCCTGCTATTTAGTGACGGGTGAATACTACTTGTTCCCCCCCTTTTTTTTTCGCCTCTAAAAGTACGTGGGGTAACTCTAGTCCGTTCGACTTTGCAGAAATAAAAGAGTGATCTTTCCATTACTTGGTGTCCAAACTCTTGAGCCATGAAGAGAATTATATATATATATATATAGATTGAAATAAGTGAAGAGGAGATGTTACCTTGTTGGAAAGCTCAATTACATAAGTGTCAGTTAGTAACTGACAATTTGAAAGGCAACGATAGGCCTACTATCTCCAAGACAAGTCTGATGATTTATTCATGTTCATGATCAGTGTACTATAGAAGACTACCAAAACATTATCATTTGTATCTTTTGTTTATTTTCTTGTAAACAATATTCAACATGAAAGGCTTTAACACTAATCTTGTTGCACTCATATCAACAAAATTATTACATTGGAGATGCAACTATGGCTTCTTAATAGACTTAAGTAAAGATGAATCATTAAAACCTATTTGTAATCATTAGACACATACTTTTTTCTAAGTTTTTCTAATATGTTTGGTTTTTATTTTTACATATAAATAGAACAGTTTTAATTTTCTTTTAGAGTAAAATAATTTGATTTGATTTTTTTTTTTTACAAATTCTATCGTTCACTAACACCAACTGACTCACTGATTCCCCCACCCTGCATATCCTAACCCCTTCATAACGAGAAAATCGTTTAGAACAGACAGTTGTTCATTGGAACGACCTTATCCTTATTGTACATGGATTTGAAGTTGATTTTTTTTTTGTAGTTTTTATTTTTTAAAAATGTAAACCCCTATAAACTAAGATTGTGACACATTGATGTGTTGTTTATGCACACAGTTTTCTCAGACCAACAGTTGAACGTCTCTCCCACACTGGCCCTACAATTGTCCCGGACACATCCCTCCATCCATCTTCCTAGACTCGCAGCACTGCTCTTGTTTTTCTCTGATCCATCAGATTTATCCGTTTGGGGATCCGTAATTCTTCCAAGTCTCCCGGGAGAGATTCTCAACTAGAATGATCCCTTAATACTCCCACTTGCTCGTTGTGGCTGTTTTTTCCCCACAGAAAAGTGAAAACAAAATGAAAAACGATATTGTGGACAAACGTCAGAACAATGTTTCAAATCAATTGAAATGGATCAAACTGAAACAGAGTGTGTGTACGGCTGAGATGTTATCATTGGAACACACTGTTAGAATCCAAGACTTCTTGTTCTTTTTTTTTTTTTTTGGTTCCAGTTTCTATTTAAAACTCATTCACTTGGACAACTGACAAGATTGGTCATGAATATTCAAGACAGAGACTCGTGCAATCAAAGACATTTATCACTTGTGGTAATACACGTCTGGGTGTTGTATCAGCATACAGTCTTTAAACAAAAGTACACTTTTCTAGGTTTCTAACATAAACACTTGTGGACAAGACTAGACTTCAGTGATTCCCTTTTTAACAGGGAGGTAATATAGGCATTTTTTTTTTTGCCTTGCCTTAAGCACCTCGTTTCAATGACGCTAAGTTAAAAGATATATATTAGTGCACAGTCTACATTGACTATTGCAAAATAATGATAATAAAAAAAAAACTCTGCGCCTCATCAGCAATTTTTAGACTCAAGCTTCAGTGGTAGAGATACTATGGATCATCTCGTTCAACTTTTTTAATGTGAATCTTTAGCCCTATTCTCTGGAGGCAGCTTGATGTGACAATCTAGTAGTGAAGAAGCCACCCGTTGTTTAGCACGCTGTTCTTCCTACGCTGAGTCCTATGCTTTCTTGGTCACCATCTGTCCACAAAGTGCGGACTAGGGCTGTCTTCCCAGTGGTCAACATCTATGTTCACTGCTTAGAGGACCAGTTTGATTACATTCACACATAGGAGCTGGGGACGACGAGTTTTCTTTACCTTGTCGCGAGTTGTCCATAAATGATGACTTTCTGGATACGATTGTTCTCCATACGGCGGACATAACCAACCCAGCGCAGGCGGCGTTGTCTGAAAATTGTAAAGAGGCTGGGAAGAAGACCTGTTGTAGCGAGTATCTCAGTGCGGTCTAGTTTTATATGACCACATGATTCACTGTGACAAGTCTATAATGTTAGTACTTCAGTTCTTTCGGTATAACTCCTTTTTAACACATCAAATAATATATATATATATATTGAAAGAACAAAACGTTGGAGCGCACTCCAAAGGAGAATATAAATTGTTCACATTTTATTCATGGTGTAGAGTGTACAGAACTGAATTGATAAGCCAAACGCTCGATTCCAAACTCAGTGCGCCACACTTTGATTTATTGTATAAAATCTTCCCCCCCCCCCCCCCCTTTTATTTTTTTAATTTTTTTTTTTAACACTTCATTGTCTCTATTGGTTGATAGGCGATAACTGATTCCTACTAGGTAAATTCTTGCACCAACTTTAAGGTGTGATTTCCGATTTTAATCTAAAAATTTCTGTTTGCCTTGTCGAATGTCATTAAGAGACGAGAAATTTTCTATTTTATGACTTTCACTGGTTAAAATAAATGTTTGTACAAATGTTTAACATGTTTCGGATGTTCCATCAGTTTTGAAAATAACTAAATCCTACCCCAGACGTCCCGCAGGACGAATGTGGACGGCGGCGGGTTGGGTTTGAACCCTGGACCATCGAGACCATGAAAAAACAACGACAGTACAGAGAGCATACCACACGCATACCATTCTTTATTATAGCCTTTAAGTGGGTATTAATACGGACCTATCATTCGAATGCCGGTATAAGAAAAATGTCCCGGTCAAAATGAACCTTCAATAGTTGTTACAACCGCACGTGTATCAGCTAATAGACTTCATCCAATGATCTGTTCATTTACCTCACATTCCAAAGTGTAAGCAGATCTAGGGGAAATTACTTAGGCATTGACAGATCAAGTGTTAACTACAGAATCTTGTAACACAAAACCTGTGATTAGCAGTCTAACAAACGTGTACACATTAATCTAGTCACACTATTTTCAGTTCAGTCTGAGTGGTATAGTACGTATACATGGAAACTACTTGTCAGTGCAGACATGAACAATACCTTATTTAGCTCTTGGATCCAACTAGTGACTGTATCAACTATCCAACGAACGTTCACCATACTGTTAGCATAAATAGTTACAGCAAACATCGCTGTGTTCTACTGAACGAATCTTTCGAGGTTTTGTTTCCAGTTAAGATTTTCAATGTTGTCTATTGAATCTGTTTGGTTGGTCCTGCCGACTCCTACTACTTATATTTTCCTTGATATGTTCTCTATTGACATCCGTTTTTCGGTGTGATGATTGATACCTTCTGTTGTTTTAGACATCATCTTGTAAAGTTACTACACCTGCAGTCTAATGATTGTATATACTGCTTCTACATTTTCTAAAGTTTTGTTCTTGTTAGATCTCAATACTCCTCCCCCCCCCCTTATTCTATCCAGAATTGGAATCTTGGGTCTTGTGTTTGAGATGATCAAATAGTTCTAACATTTATTTATCCTTGAGCCACTTCTTATCAACAAGAGCCAATCTAATTTTACAGCGACACAAAAATGTCAGAAGACAATTCCCTAGTTCTTCGTTTCTGCTGGCTGTTGGTCTAACGTGTTGTTTCGAATGGCGAATACTTGGACTGAAGACTCGTGTCTGTGTCCTCGTCAATGTCTTATCACAGTGAAATGTTTGAAAAACACTACCAGTTGTGTAGACCTCATACCATCACATAGCCAAGATGTTTCTCAAACTCTGGGGCGCTGTCCCTTAAAGGGGCGCGACTTCCTTGCAAAAGAAAGGGCGGGGACGAAATTGTTCAATTTATTTTTATTTCTCAAGGGGAAAAAACGTATTACAATACCTCTATTCAAGTCACTCCTTCATGGATTTTCCTAGAAATGTAACAGTTGATGTATATCGCTGAGAAAAGAATTGCTAGCTCACTGGCCACATGGGGAAAACTCTAGTTTGATCGTTAAAATATTTTTCAAAGAAAAAAAAATTAAATTTGGTTAGAGACGTACAAATCTAAGTCTAGAGCCACCATGGCGTAGTCAGCCGTATTACTGTCATTACTGTCATTCAATTTTATTGAAGTTTATTTTTACGTAAATCTAATATAGATTACATCTACTATCTAGATTCCAGATCTAGACTAGATCTTAGGAGTTTGAAATCAAAACTTGAGCTCTAGTGTTAAACCTAGATATAATAAACATATACTAAACAAATCACGAAATAATTGCATAAGTATGTCTCCCCTGCTAGCCGCTCAGAAAATGCGGACGTTCAGCTCCAAGGCAATGAAGCAGCTGACGGTTTCACGGGTGCGATACTCTAATTGAATCAAAATATTTTAAAATTATTTTTTTTTAAATTATTTTATTATTTTTGAAGTATAATGATGAAGGTATTGTCTTTCTAAAAACCATATAGGCTATTTTTTAAATATTTTTTCTTGTGGGAAGCGTGGTCGAGAGGCTAAGTACGCTTGAAGTTGGCCTGGCTTTACTGAGCGCCTAAAGGCAGCACGGAAAAACTTCTCCCAGATACCACTCCCCTTCCCAGTGGTCCACATATAGGATTGGACCATAGCGCTCTGAGCATGCTATAAGCATGAAATTAGCGCTATATAAAAGTTATAATATTTTTTCATTGTAATTATCAATCGCTAATGTAATATTAAGAAAAGAAAATAATATTATTAACAATATTTTTAAATTACAATAGTTCAAGAGACGTCATTTTATCTTCTAATAAGGACCTTTTAAAATGTTAAATGGCTGTAACATGTAGTATTTTACAATGCTTACATTTGTACAAACAGCCATTAACTAGTACATTCATTATGTACATGCCTTGAAGCCAAAACATTTACACATGGCACTACTTCATTGTGTATTTGTTGTTTGGTTTGACTACACAAACTATGATTTTCTGACGATCATTCTTGAGATAAGAAAACTACGGAATATTTTCTTATTGTACATAAGAGATCTACACTTTAAAACATGCAAAATATAACAAATCTTTTTTTTTTTTTAAAAAAAAAAGCTTATCTAAAGAGGAAGAACTCATCCTTTAAACTATTTCTACCAATTATGTACAAGTTATTTCCCTTTTTACGATATCAAACAAAATAATTACTTACCAATAATTGATTGAGTATTTTTGTTTATTGATTCATGTTTTGTTAGGTACATAAAATAATTGTGTAAAGTATCATCTTGATCAAAAAATGCGTGATGGTGAAATAGTCTTAACAATTATTTTAAGGGGACTAAACCCAACAAATTTAGCTATATATGTGAATACTGAAATCTTAGTTTCCCTTGTTGGTATCATACAAAATAATTAAGTACCAGTAATTAATTGTGCTATAGGTTACTTTTTTATTTTTTATTTGTGTCTTGTCTATGTCAATAAATAATTGTGCGAAGTTTTAACTTGATCCAAGAATGGGTGTGTGAGAAATAACGTGTACACACTTTTTACCAGACAAATAGACAGAGTGAGAGCTGATATAAGCTTTGTAAAAACAGG
Source organism: Biomphalaria pfeifferi (assembly GCA_030265305.1). Lineage (NCBI taxonomy): Eukaryota > Metazoa > Mollusca > Gastropoda > Planorbidae > Biomphalaria > Biomphalaria pfeifferi. Next base: position 452,890 of record JASAOG010000145.1, on the reverse strand, counting down.
AAGAGTCTTGTATTGTAATCAGTTGTGCCGATCGTAGTGTCTGGTTGTCAAGTGTGCGTTCTTAAGATTTGATCACATTCTTAGTAACAAACTTTGAGTGAAACAATCTTTTTTTTGTTTTATTTTGGGTTTCCACGTGTGAGCCAGAGTGTCTTGTATTGATTGAGTTTCTATGCCAGCAACTTGTATACGTCTGCATGACAAACTGATCTTTTCTGTTGGAAACGCTGCCAGGTATCTAGTGCATCAAGGACATGCATATTTAGGTGCACACAAACGAACCGTTGCCAGGGCACTTGGTCACTCATCCTGTCTTGTCACGTGTTCTAAGCTTGTATTGCTTTCACTTTTTTTTTTGTAGCGGCCAATGGAAGGCGCTATTGTCAGTCAGCGATAGGGAAATTCCGATTTTACAACATTATTTAACGTGCTAAAAATAGTTACTGCCGCTACTTTTGTTTTTTTTTTAAAGTGAACCTTTTTTTTTTATAAATGAAATGTACAACCGTTTTGTTTTGTTTTGTTTTTGTGTTCATACATTACACCATTTTTACAAGTCATACACTTTTATGTGGAGTTCAAAATTCTGTTGTCATGTTGCCAATTTAGAGATATTGGAGCGAAACAAAATGTGACTAAAGTTTACAGCACAATCTCTGAGAGATCTGAAGAGGTAAGATTGTTGTTTTGAACATCTGGAATAGTATTCCTGGCTCATACGATCAACCGAAGAAACTAGCTTTTATTCTCATTCCTTATTTTGGTTTACATATTTATGCGAACAATTTTTTTCAAGCAATAAATGTATTGGTAGTAAATTAAGATAGGGGCTTGTCTCCATGACAACATAGACTCGTGCTTACCCTTACCTTTACATGCCACGAAATTCCAAGGCTATTGTTTACATTATTTGTACTTTTTAAAAAGTTATTGCAAAGCTTATATCGGTGTGTCTGTCTGGTAAAAAGTTTGTACACGTTATTTCTCTGACAGCCAATCTAGGATCAAGCTGAAATTTTGCACAATTATTTCTTTTACCTGACAACACAAGAATAAATTTTTAAAATTTATTCAATTATTTAATTAATCATTTTTTAATTATTTAATTATTTTGTTTGGTATCTCGATGAAGGGAAAGAAATTCTACTTGACTGAAGTGGTGGTATAAGCTGAATTCGCAAGAATAGTTTACGCCTCCCCTGGCGGTTGTTTTCCTGTTCAATCGATCGACCGAAGAAAAATAAAACAATAAATTCATTTTAAAATAGTGTACCTAATTGATGTAAATAAGCTTTATAAGATGACCAACGTCTAACCGTGCTATTGTTCCTTTCTAGAAATGTGCATCTTTTCTGTAGTCAAGTCAAGTTGATAAATTATATTCCATGCCTGCACTAGACACTTAGTTATGACTAGATGCTTGACACGTAGGGCGTAATCATCTTCTTTTTTTTTTTTTTGAAGTAACGTCTGTATTTTATAAGATAAGATAAGCTGAATAGCCGCAGTCTAGGAGCTAAAGAGCCGCATCTTGTGACCACTGGTTTAGAGCCACCGTGGCGTAGTCAGCCGTATTATCGTAATCATGCGATGTCAGTCAATTTAAAGTTGCTTCAATTTTATTGAAGTATATATGCGTTGCTTATGTTTTTATACGTAAATCTAATATAGGTTACATCTAGATTTTAGATCTAAAAGTAGATCGTCTATGTCTTTGGGTATTTCCGCATTCATTCTGTCTTTTTCTCCTTCTTCTTCTAAAATATAAAGCAGAAAGTAAGACGTATGTATGTATGTTACGCATAGAAATCAAAACCGTTTAACCAATCTTGATAAAACTTGGCATAAATGTTCCTTTGGTGCTAACTGGAACCGTGACGTATGTATATTAGCCTTAAAACTAACTTAAGACCCTTAAAAAAAAAAGGTTGCCCAACTCTATGAAAGTATTACTATTTCATGGATCTAGGCCATGTTTACCATGTTTAGATCGAAAAGATCTAGATCTAGATCTAATTTTTAAAACTACACTTTGCACAGATAGTTTTTTACTTTGACACATGAAAATACAAAATATAGTCTATTGATTTCATTTTTTAATAAAATTAACCTTCAAATTTGTCTTTCAAAAGCATTTTTACATAAATTCTTTCATTATATCTGCTAATTTAGAAGTCCTGGCGTACTTTATAATTCCATTTTCCATTAAGGCACATTCCTCGTTCCATATGCTAGGACACATTTGTACAAATGCTCCTTCTTCCCTAGTGCTATTACAGCATGGAATGGGTTACCTGAGCTAGCCAGGAAAACCAGTGACTTGGCAGAATTTAAGTCACTGATTAATATGAATGACTGAATGCATGACGCGTAGGACGTAATCATCTTTTTTTTTTTTGAGGTAACGTCTGTATTATATAAGATAAGAATATAAGATTTATTTAACAAATCGGGTAAAACCGTTTTAATTGCACTTTATATTTCATTTACCTCGCGCTCTTTTCTTTTTTAATAGATATGAATTGGGTAAACCCATTTTCACAAAACTACTTTTATTTTCGTGGCGAAAGAGAAAAACTTATATAAATTCCAATCCACAATACACAAACTAAGGCCCGCAGGCCGCGGTAATGTCCTTCTAGTAGTTAAATAAATTAATGTTCAGGAACATTATGCATCGTCTTCTTAATCTAGATGTAAAGGCCTATATATATATATATACTAGACGTATGTTACCCGCGACCCGCGGGTCTTTATTTGCGCATTACTGTCGATATAGTCACAATTAAACGAAATAATAATGTAATAATTAAAGCGAATGTGTCAATGTAAAAATAGTGTGAATGAAGCTATCAAATAAAAATAGCTAATAGGCTTAAATCCATTTTTTCAAATTAAAACATTTGCTTGTAGGCCTACATATATTTGATTAAAATTTGAGATAAATAGACTTAATTTTGTATGTTCATGTGTTAAAGTATAAAGTAGATCTTGAGGTAGACATAGATCTAAATCTACTACACTAAAAATTAGCTTTTTTTGAGTTCATTCTGTGTTGCGCATGCGTGACCTTTTTTCATGAATGAATATAGGCCTATCTCAACACGGCTACGCAACTTTAGCGAACAGCGAACGAATGTATTAAAAATGCTTTAGAAAAACAAATTTGAATGTTAAATTGATTAAAATATCAAATGAATGGACAATAATTAGTATGTTTATGTGTTAAAGCACAAAACTATCTTTGCGAAAAGAAGTTTTATCATCTTACAGTTCAATAAGAGTTCTAGACCTAGGAATAGACTCAGTAGAGAGATGTGTTAATGTGTAACCAATTGGTAATGTCTAATGAAAGAATGTTCAGGAAATTTGTAGTCACAGATATCAAGAACTAATTTATGTAAAAAATGCTTTTGAAACACAAAATTGAAGGTTAATTTTATTATGTAATGAAATCAATGGATCTTCTTTTGTATTTTCATGTGTCAAAGTATAAAACTATCTGCGCAAAGTGTATTTCTTAAAATTAGATCTAGGTCTAAATCCTTTCGATCTTTTCTCATGTCAACATTGTTAACCATGGCCTAGATCCATAAAATACTATAGCTGTAATAGAGTCGGACAACTTTATTTTTTTTTTGAGGGTCTTAAGTTTGTTTTAGGGCTACAATACATACACTATGGTCTAAGTTAGTACCCAAGGAACATTCCTGCCTAGTTTTATTAAGATTGGTCAAGCGGTTTTGATGTCTATAAGTAACATACATACATACACTTCACATTCTACTTTATAATATAGATATATATATATGTTAGATAGATGGGTGGATGTGTTAGTGTAGGTTTTGGTCTGAGAACTTTGTAGCCGTCAGTTTGCACTGTCCCGTGAACTCGGTTATCTTGTGTATGACTATTGATTCCTGATCGAGGCGCCCTTGTTGTACTATCAATTAAGGTTTGACATGATGAAGAGCTTATACAGGAAGTCAGCTCTCGTTTGTATATCAACGTTACCCCATCGCTGACATAATGCTGATCTCACATAGTCATTGGTTGGCTCTACTTTGAAAACCTGAAATTTCAAGGAAGCGACATGTTACCCAGACAGAAGAATGCTTTGGTCAACTTTTATCAACCTAGAATATGCTAACACTCTATGGAATTAGGGGACTTTTTAGGAGCACTCTATATATATTTTAGAAGTAATGGAAAATCCTTTTTATAAAACGCGGCAGGAGTGCTACTTTTCCAGGATAACCAGAAATCCGGGTTTCGAGGGCCCATTTCCCACCTCCAGGTTTGCCCATTCATATAAAAAAAAAAGGATTTTTAATAGATTTAGATTCTGGTCTACATTTCTTCACATTTCCTCCGTTAATCTTAGTAAGATCCGATCAAGCGAGCCGCTATTTTTGAAACAAAATGAACCTGTTTCACATCTCGTGATAGACCAATGTTTTTTTTTTTTTTTTTAGAATGTCAACATTCTACTCGGAAAGTAGAGTAGATTGAGTAGCGCCTAGATTGAGAATTTGAGGTCTAGAAATAGATCTGATCTAGACTTGAGAATTTGAGGTCTAGAAATAGATCTGATCTAGACTGTAAACGTCGATTTCGTATAAATCTAGATCTCGCGTACCTAGGGATAAATAATTTCATGGGTGCGTTCACATTTGAATGCTGGTAACTGTGACTGAATATTTTTTTCCCTTGTTTTATATTAGATTATAGATAAATTAGTGATCTAGAGGTAGGATCCAGATTGACATTTTTGATGGATTAGGTATAGATCTACACCAGATCGCCGGATTTATTGCAGATGGCTGAACCCTAGATCATAACATGAATCAATGATTGAAGAATTATCCAATTTCGCGTTCGCCTAGCCCTAGAATGTCCTAGATCGATAGGTCTATATGTAAATTATGTACAAGCAGTCCAGCAAATTCTAGATCTGGATCTCTATTAAAATATAAACAAGATCTGGAGCTAGTCTGTCTGTTTTGGAGTAGATCTGAACTACATGAAGTCTCTTTCCTATTTGATCTTATTGAAATAGATTATCATGTCCGTGCATGTACATTGGTGGAGTTAGTTTGAATAATGTGATGAAAGCAGGAGACTTCAAATAAAAGAGAAAAAAAGCTTTACGTTAAGAGAGGAACATCATTTAAATAGCTTTTTTTTTTATTAAAATAAAGGAAAACATTATGATTATTAAATTGTACTCAACCTCTTTGACTAATGCAACTTTGTATTACAAGCTTCTTTAATAAACACACCCGAGCTATATTGGGGTATACAGATCTAGTTCTAGTTTTGTGAAATGATGCCATTTTGAAAACTCAACTTTATACACACTTCCTCCCTTTTTATGGGGATTCTTAAAATTTTATGTATAGCGTCCTTTGATTAGAACAACAAAGATCTAAATATACAAATCAAACTAAGCATGAATTAAAAATATTTTAGCTAGCGTGCCTTATTTCAGTGTTTGTGAAAGTTGTGTATTTCAGTTGCAAGGTTTATTCAAATTATTAAAAATGAAAAAGTTTAGTTTCAGGGTTGACTGAAATGTGCGGGCAGTTCTATTGAAAGTGTAAAACAAAAAATTATAAATACTTGACTATCACAGTGTAAGTAAATCAGGAAAAAGATTTCATAAAATAAAAAACTCCCACTATCATATGAAAATAGACAATTTTAGCTGGTCTCATAATAATTCGGCTTTTGAAGCAAATTTGCATATATCTTAAGTTTTTTTTTCTTCTGATGGGAATAGACATTACGTCTTTATATTGTTATTGATCTGAGAAATTGTGTCTGCCTCTCCCACTGCTTCTCTCCCTCCACTTGCCTCGTTTTGTTAACGTAACCAAGTTACGAGCCACCAGCAGCATGCAAATTGGTTTGCTTCAGCATGAAAACCGGAGGTCAACGTAGCGGTCACCCCTCGGCACAAAAAAGTCTACCCGGAACGTGTTATGAGATTTTCGTGTGCACGTTGCCGGAAGCCAAAACATTGTCCAATGATGTCTCTACCCTTTAAGCTGGCTTCCTATTACAGTTGAAACATTTCAATTGGAGCTGTTAAACCAGAGCGATCTCGAGCATGGGTTTAATGTACATTTTTCTTATTCCTGTTTCCCCACTCAGTTTTGAAGTCAAATAAATACATGGGGCCACGTCGTCCTGGAAATACAAGAGTCTGTGTTTACCTTCAGTGCTTAGCAATATACAATGCTCTTACAATCTTATATCATAATATTTTTTCCCAAACGAGTTTCAAATGTGTGTGCTGAGACATGTTTTCATTATGATGTTCATTATAATGATCGTGTGTGTGGAGATGTCTTCATTATGATGTTCAATCTGTTTGTGTGTTATTTTCCTTCATTTTAATGCTCATTACATTTTGTGTGCCGAGAGATATTTTCATAACATTTTGTATTTGTTTGTTTGACTTGTTTCGGATGTTCCTTTAGAGTTGAAGATAATTTACTTCCAAACCTCCCGCAGGACGACGGGGGATGACAGCGGGCAGGATATGAACCTTGGACCATCGAGACAACCGAACGACAGGTCAGCGCGCATACCGCACGACCAGGCAGCCTATCACCTATCCCTTAGTACATTGAACCGTTGGGGCACCACACAAGATCTGTCAACTGTATTTCTCCATTCATTTCTGTCCTTTGCCTTTTAATGAATTCAATGACATGCCTGTCCATTCTTTGATATTGTCTTTCAATTGCTTTCTCTGTCTTTCTCTTCTTTTTTTCCTGGTACTGTTCCCTGAAGGAAGGTCTTTGCTGAGAACCTTGTGATGTGGACAAAGAGTTAACGTTTTTTTTTGTTGTTGTTGTTTTACCGTGGTTAGCAGATCAATTTGGATCAATCTGTATAAATCCTGTTTCTAATCTCTTCATTCGTGATTTGGTCTTTGTAAGTGACACCTAGGGTCTTTCTGTAGCTTCTTAGCTCCATTGCTAGAATCTTCTTCTCGAGATCTGCCGTCCCCGTCCATGATTCGCATGCATATAAGAATGTGGCCGTGACTAGGGTGAGCATTTTGTAGCTTTCGAGAGCGTCTTCCATTACCTCTTAAGTAAGATATTGAAAAGAGTTTGTGAGATCTTTGCCTTGTCTCACTCCAAATGTCGTTTTAAACCAGTCTCCAACGTTTTTGCTGAAGTACACTGCACTAGTGGCCTACTTATAGAGGTTTTGGATAACTTTTATTATGTTTTGATTTACATTGTATTGTTACGAATCTCGCTATCCAGGCTCTCTGCAAACTGCACCATACACCACCAACTTAAAGAACTTGACAACTCAGGGCTTCAAAGTAACGTAACACTTTAATAGTTGAATAAAGAACTGCCAATAATGTACAATTGGCAACACGTACACTGTACAAATATCTCTCCGATAACACAGTACCGCCGTATCAACTCTTGCACTGGCCTCTCCGTCTCGTTCCGGGCTTGCACTGGGTTCAACAGTTCAGGACTGACTTCACACACTAGGCTCGTTGTGTCAGACTCGATCGCAGACCAAGATCAAGACGCCAGTGGTCTCAACTGTACTTGACAGTACTCCCCACTGAACCGTCGTAATGCTCCGTACAGAACCACACCGTTGAACTGTGCTGTAGTGAACCTTCAGTCGTGAACCCCTTTTCTGAACCGTCTTCACTGCGACACCTCCGCTCTTTATATAGGGCCCCTGCTGGCCTTCTAGAACCGGACGGAACATCGCTCGACGTTTCTAGGTGGTCAGATGACTACATTCCTCGTGACGCTCCTGAGCTCTGTTCACAACGCCGATCCTTCCCGAACCGTCATGTTGACACTCGTCTCAGCTGACCGTCGTAACTCGTCACGGTCAACCTCTCGTCTAGCGCTGGCCTGGGGCGATTTGCTTCGGCTGACTACACACATACCACTACCCCCATCTGTGCCACCACCAGGTTTATAACAGTATTTTACCATTGTCGCACAGAGTGCCCCATGCCATACTATGTCAAAAGCTTTCTTGAAGTCAATGAAGACATGGAAAAGGTTGTGCTGATGTTGAAGGTATTTCTCACAGAGTATTTTGAGGTTAAAGATTTGTTATGTTGTGCTGAGGCCTTGTCTAAAACCCGCATGTTCTTCTGTAATAATGTTGTCAGTTAATGGTTTTAGCCGGTTTAGTATAATTTGTAACAGGACTTTGCTGGGATGGCTCATGAGACTGATGTCCTGTAGTTTTGACAGTTATAAATTGCCTTTCTTCAGAAGAGTGATGATAAGTGATTGGGTTCAGGATTTAGGCCATTCTCCTGATTGCTAGATCTTGTTGCAAATCTTTCACAGTGCGTTTATCATGGTTTCTCCTCCTGCCTTTAGAAGTTCACCAGGAATGTTGTCCACTCCGTGCTTTTACTGCTGATACTACTTCCCAGCGGAGAATTGGATATTCCTCGGTGTTGGATACTGCAGGGGCTTTAGTAACGCGGGATCTCCTGAGATTTCAAATGTCTATAATTCTAATTAGTACTCAGTCCATCTTCTTATCACATTTTTTTCCTCAGTCAGACATCTATTGTTTTTGTCTTGTGTTGTGGTAGTTCTTCGCTTTGAGGTTGTGAGGTCCTTAGCCAGTTGGATATTATTTTTAACTGTCGTTTCTGTTCCTACACTCTCCTCAATTTCCCGACATTTGTTCTCTATCCACTTCCTCTTCGCTTCTTTCATTTCCTTATTAAATCTTTTTGTTTACAATGTTGTATTCATTTGGCATTTCGGACAACTTTAAGCTTCTTTAAGCTTCCGACGTTATCTGTGATTGCTGTGCTCAGTTTGTTGACTTGTGTGTCGATATACTGGTTATGCTAAGCGTCCTCCAACTTGTGCCTTGAATAGAGCATCAATATGTGGGTCTTTCAGCTTGTTCAGGTCAAATTTGATCCTGGTAGTTCCTTGTTTTGTTACCCTTTTTAGGTGTAATTTGAAGGTCATCATTACAAGGTCAAGTTCGCTTCCTATGTCAACTCCAGGAAAAACTTCTTGTTTTAGCCGTATGGATGTTTGCCTTAAAACGCTGCTGCATCATGATACAGTCGATCTGGTTGTGGTGTTCTCCGTTGGAACTATGCCATGTGGTTATTCGCGACTTTTTGTGGCATCCTAATGTGTTAGCCAACAAAAGGTTGTTGTATCTCACAAATTCTAGTAGTCGCAGTTCTCGTTCGTTAGCTGTGAGGTTGCTGAATCTGTCACATGTGTCTTTCCAGGTCTGGTAGGAGTAGCTTGGCATTTCAGTCTCTTTGTACAATATTTGTAAATAGGTTTTTGTAATTAATGGTGTTTGAAGAAACTGCGAAAAAAAACATCTATTTCAGAAAATTAACCTCTGCAGTTTAGAACGCGAAATGTGCTTGGTTCTGAGTTCATAGTAAGCAATAACAGATTAAAATTTGTGTCCACCACTTCAGTCGATTATTATTTCTTTCCCTTGTTTGAGATACCAAACAAAGAAATTTATTAACAATAGTTAATTAACTAAAATTTCAGCACAATCCGAAATCAGGTGTCGGAGAAATAATCTGTACAAACTTTTGACTAGACGGACAGAGTAAGTTGTAAAAAAAGAAGCTTCTCTGTTATACACATTACAGAAATTCATAATTTGAAGAAGAATATATTCATCCTAATTTATCAGCTTTTACAAGACATATAAATATTTATCTCAAACAATGAGCACCTAAAAGGCCGCACCAAAACGACCTGTTTTTACTGTTAGTTATTTTTTTGTCTTTGAATTAATCTTTTGATTTCTACTCAATAAAGAAAGACATGCTTTCTCGAATAGAGCTTTTGATATTTGTATAACTATTGCTAGAAATTAAGGCATGGGACCGGTTTTACTATTACTAGAAATTTAGTATCGACATAGAGACATCAGATTCAGACTGACGGATGCTAGATTCTCGTTGAAATGTATATGATAAGACACAGTCATGCGCATCTATTTATATCATTTGAAGGTGGCGTAATATCCCACCTTTCTTATATCGCTGTATTTATTGGTTTTGACTTTAAAGCTAAGAAAAGAATATCGTTGAATGTCAATCAATGGAGCACTGTATCTGGTTATAAACACACACACTCCTACACATATTCTCTTGATCCCATCCACTACACCAAATGATCACTTCTATAAATAAATGCGTCCAGGAAATCAAGTTAAAATGTCATTTCCATATCGGTCATGATGATGTTATCAGAGTAATGAGTCATGTCAATAGTTTGTTTGGCCTTACAATCACATTTGAAGCCTTGCCATCAAACTGGAAGAATTGGGATGGAAAGCACTGAACACTTTTATATTCAGTGTTGTATTTCGTAACTGTGTGGCCAACTTCTTGGCTACCTTTCTTGGGGTCTCGAGTTAAACACCCAACTCGTGGTTGCTGAGCGCCTTAGGAAACCTCCCAGATACACCGACACAATAGATAGGACCAGAGCGCAGACCATGCAATAGCACAATGTTTCCTAAAGTGGTCCTTACGGACCCTTTTGAGTATTTATTACATTTTAGTTACTAAGAGAAAAATAAGTGCTCTATAAGTTTTATAAAGGAGATATTGTATTTTTTTAATAAAAAAGTATTTTAAAAATCTTTTTTCTTGTTATTCATGAAATGTAAAATAAAGATTTCTCGTGGGTGTATCACGACTAGAACTCAAGTCAGAAATATGAAGGCACTTCTCTTCGTTCTACATTGATGTGAAGTGTTTTCTTCTGGAACAACTATTTCACCTTGCTAATAATTCTTATTTTTCTATTCCCAGATCCAGATGCAACATACACAAGTTTCTCCAACCCTAACTACTTCTTCAATCGTGCTCGGCACCACAACAATAACAACAATGCCACCACTCCAAATGGCAACACCAGTGGAATATTGGCTGACAAGCTAAGGCTCAACACAGACTATTTTGACAATCATGGAGCCTTCAGTGATTACTCCTCTTGTGAGCCCACCCCTACCACCCCTGACAGGACCCTCATTCTTCAGAAGTTGCACTCACCTTCAGATGATGATGATGATGATGATGACAACGAGGATGACAAGAGATACCTGGTCAAGGCTGATGGAGATAGTGACAGCAGCCAGTCTAACAACGAAGAGCCTAGGATGTATGTAGGTGTCGGAAGCCATCAAGTTAGAAGGTCCAGGGGAATCCTAGGCTACCTGGAGATGTTAGAGAAACAAGCTCTCCAAAGAGAATCACGAAAATTGAACAATGATAACAGTGATGAGGAGGATGGTGATGATAAAGAAAAAGATGATGATGAGAAAGAGGATGAACCTAAAACCATGCAGGGAGGTGATCAGCCTGTAGAACCACCACCTAATGAAATGTGAGTTATTTTTATTGGATTCAGATTTTTTAACATCATTTGTTACATTCATATTATGTGTTTGTTTGTTGTTGTTGTTTTTTTTGTTGTTGTTGTTTTTTTTGTGTTGTTTTTTTTGTAAAAATTGTCAACAGTATGTTTGTACTCTTGTATAATTTTGATTTCAGAAATTTCAATGTCTTTATAATATACTACTTTAATTGGGTTTTAGAAAAACGCGTTTTTATTTAACTACATTTATAACACCTTCCAAACATTACTTTTATAGCGCTGCAGCCTAAGTGAACAAAAGCTTTTAATGACCAAAAGGACTGTCAATGAGGTAGTACAGTGACTTATCATAAAAGCTAATTATCAGAACTTTAACATTTTAAAGTTAAGTTATGACACATTACCTAATTGTGTAAAATGTGAGTTTACAATATAAAAGGCTACACTAGAGAGTAACAGAAAGTGTGCATTATCACATAACCATATATATATATATATACATGTGTGTGTGAGTGAGAGAGAGAGAGAGAAAGAGAGGCTTGTCTTCAAGTCCAAAGATTAAGGAGGGATGCAGCATGGCTGCTTAAACCTTGCTGTGATCTACATATGCCCATTGTCTACAGCTTAGGTTGTTGTTGTTTTTTTGCAGTTTACGTCTGTCCTCTGCAGTACATTTCCTTTCAGCCTTTATAATAAATCTCCTGCTATCTACTTTGGAAGCTGCCAGGGGCCCTTTTCTATGTCAGTTTAAGCAAGCTGGTGCTTAAGCTGGTCTTTAGAGCGTTTTTTGGGAGATACCTCTGTTACTGCGATCACCTTTCAGCTCACCAAAAAATATAGTGACCTGCCCAGCTTGGCTATTAACAGATGAAGACATTAAACGTAGTGTTACTGTCATATTAATGTAGCTCGTCAGACATTCACACATCTAAAACCTACCTGGAAATCTCCCCACATCTCTAACAAGACTAAAATAGGGCCTTAGTAAAAACACAGCACTCTCCATGGTCTCTTACTAGTTTTTTAATGGCTTCGCAGCTCTTTCTCGTCCTCTCGGCTTCATCTAGTTCACTGTGTCGCCATGTTATTTTTGGTTTTCCTCTACATCTTGTACCCTGGGGGTTCCACTCAAAGGCTTCTCTAGCTCTGTTGTTGGAATCTTTTCTAAGGGTGTGACCAAGATGGTAGACTAAAATAAGAACTTAAAAACTAATGTCAAGGCGATCCTACTCTATGGTTCTGAAACATGGAGAACAACTGAAGCAACAACAAAAAAAGTACAGACCTTCATCAACAGATGTCTGAGAAATATCTAAAAACTACACTTGTATGACAAAATAGCAAACACCAAATTGTGTGAGATGGGTGGAAAGAGAAATATAGAGGTGCAGATCTTAGAAACAAAGGCCCTATGTTCCATGAGGAATGCAAAGGAAAGCTAATGATGCAAACGGTTTTAGACTTTTTGCCAACAAAATTTTTTAAAAACTTATATTACTAAATTAGGTTCTCTGTGGCATTTTACGTCTCGAGAGACGATCTTTTCCCTTTGCAACTTCTTGTGTGACTAAAGAGGCCAATCCTTGATACACAGCTGCGATCGCAGGTTGGGCATATATAATCACCAGGCGCCGTTGCATTTTTACCCTTCTTTCTGCTTCTGTTGTGTATGACATCTGCAATCTTTGACCCTTCCTTTATGCTCTCTCTCCATGAGGATCTGTTCAGTGCAACCTCTTCCCAGTTGCCAGTGTCGATTTTGAAGAGCTTCATGTCGCGTTTGCATACATCCGTATAACGTAAAAGTGGGCGACCAGCGGCTCTCCTGCCTTCTATTAGATCGCCATACAGGATGTCCTGTGGAAGTCGACCTTCTGGCATTCTACGAACGTGGCCAAGCCAGCCAAGGCGTCTGCTGCTGATAACAGAGCGGAAGTCCTGGCACCCTGCTCTTTGTAGCACTTCCTCATTGGTTATCTTATCTTGCCACCTTATTTTAAAGATCCGCCTTAGGTATCGGAGGTGGAAAACATTCAGCTTTTTTTCCTGCCATGAGTAGGTTGACCATGTTTCACTTCCGTACAGCAAGGTGCTCAACACACAGGTCCGGTAGACTAGGGCTTTCGTACTGTTAGTCAGCAATATGTTGTCCCAGACTCTTTTCTGCAGCCGTGACATGGTGGCCATTGCCTTGGCTATCCTGTTGTTTTTGTCTTTATCCAGTAGAGTGTTGTTGGATATGATGGAGCCAAGGTAACAAAAGTGATCAACAATATCTAGTGGTTGGCCATTAATGCTTACTTGAGGTGCAGTGTTTGTGTTTTGGACAAGTATCTTAGTCTTGCTTTGTCTGATGTTTAAGCCGAACTTCTGGCAAGTAGCAGATAATTTGTCAACCAGGCACTGTAGCTGAATATCAGAATCAGCCACAATAGCTGCATCATCAGCATGCAGGAGTTCCCTGACGAGTAGCTTCCTAACCTTAGTTTTTGCCCGAGAAAAAGCGATCTGCACACCTCGCTCACAAGACAAAGCCAAGTCCAAGATCTTTGGAGGCCTTCAAAAGTGCTAATAAAGAGGCGAAACAAATGGATAGAAAATGTGCTAACAACTTTTGGAGGGATACCTGCAACAGAATCCAAGACAGTCTCCACTCAGGAAATAGCAAAGCTCTATTTGATGGCATTAAAGCAGCCCTGGGTCCAACAGTGTCTAAGCCTGCCCCCCTTCTATCCAAATCAGGAGAAAAAATTACAGATCAAACCAAGCAGCTAGAACGTTAGACAGAACACTACCTCGAAGTCTATGCCACACAAAACACAGTAGACGATGTCGCCCTGGCTTCTCTACCAGATCGTCCAGTACTGGAATGCCTAGATGATCTTCCGAGCCTCAGTGACCTTAAAAAAGCAATTAACTGCATACAAAAATAGAAAATCTCCTGGGAGTGATGGTATCCCAGTGGAAGTAGTGAAAGTCAACGAATCACTCCTGCTCCCTGAACTCTATATTCTCTTCTGCCGCTGTTGGGAAACAGGTCATGTCCCACAGGACATGCGTGACGCAACTATAGTCACAATATACAAGAACAAAGGGGATCGGAGTGACTGCAACAATTACAGGGGTATCTCTCTCCTCAGTATAGTGGGCAAGATCTTTGCTAGAGTGGCACTATCCAGGCTGCAAGTGATAGCTTCTAGAGTCTACCCAGAGTCTCAGTGTGGATTCAGGAGTGGTAGATCCAATGGTAGACATGATATCTTCAGAGAGAGAGACAGACCCCTTTACATCGTTTTTGTTGATCTGACTAAAGCTTTTGACATGGTCAGCAGAAGTGGCCTTTTCAAACTCCTGAGGAAAATAGGTTGCCCTCCCAAACTACTGCAGTTCATTGAGTGTTTTCACGAGGAAACTAAATGCACTGTCAAATTCAATGGAGCCCAATCAGCACCTTTTGAGGTTTGCAGTGGTGTCAAGCAGGGATGTGTGCTCGCACCTACTCTGTTTGGCATATTCTTCTCCTGTCTACTGCATTATGCGTACAACGACATAAACGAAGGTGTGTTTCTCCATACAAGATCCTCTGGAAAACTATTTAATGTATCAAGGCTGCGGGCAAAAAACAAGGTTACTAAATTAGGTACTTTCTGTCTTACTAGATATTTACATTTTAAAAGAAATGCTTAATTTGTTTTTTAAAGAGAAAAAATCTATTAAGTCGAATATAATTTAACAGAACAATTAATAATTAGTGTTTCATATTATACACATCAAGTGCAAAGTGTATGAAGGATTCTTTGTTGAAGCTTTGAATGGCCCTTTACAAAACAATTAAATCAGTTAGATATAGATATTCATTCATTAAAATAAGTTAGGCCAGGTTCACATTTAACTATATCTTCATAACTATCAGTTCATTGAATACATATGGATATTACCTATGTAATAATATTAACATTAATAAATCTCCGTATCTGTTGGTATCAGGTTCTTAGTTGAACTAACTATACAACAGCATCGGCAACACTTTTGACACGAACACGGGTTGCGTGTCTTCTTTTTGTATCCACGGAGTTAAGGTTGTAGTTGCTGATAGTTTTTAGTTCATAGTTTCTAATATTCTGATAGTATTAAAATCTGCCCTTTTAGCTGCCTTAGGAGACCACATGGGGGGCCGATTTTGAGTTTTTGTTTCCACACAAACTGTCTTTTGTTTTTTATTTAAAGTTTTCGAAAATTGTAGGGGCCTCCACAAAAATTCTTCAGCGGGGCCTCCACATACCAAAACCGGCCCTGATTACTGGTCTTATTATTTCTTATCTTTTTTTCCCCTCCTTTGTGAACAGCTTTGACCATGGTACAGAGATTAACTCTCCTGATTCAAATGACAGTGGAATCCAGGCTGGTGAGAAGACTCCTATTCTCTCTCCTGATACTCCAGGTGCTCTGGTAAGTGGATAGACATGACATTATCTACATGGTCTCAGCATTTTAATAGTACCTATGTTTTGTCTCAGCATTTTAGTAGTACCTATGTTTTGTCTCAGCATTTTAATAGTACCTATGTTTTGTCTCAGCATTTTAATAGTACCTATGTTTTGTCTCAGCATTTCCTGGAACTGGTTCCTCTTGTACCTATTATCAAACATTTTATCTCAGTATCTACTTGTATTTCATGGCACAAGAAGCTGTGACAAGTCATGGACATAGGGATTCAATACATACAGAAATAGTTTCTTATAAAATAGGTCGGGATATAGCTGAAAGGCGAAGTACACTTGAGCTTGGATTAACTATCTATCAAAGGGGGCTTCAGGTTCGACACCCAACTGGAGCAGAGTTGTGTTTACTGAGCTGCATAAAGGCAGCACAGACAACCTTCTCCCAGATACCCCTTCCCCCTACTGGTCCACAAATATAAACATGAAAGTTTCGCTATATAAAAGCTATTTTAAAAAAATATGCACTCTGCAGAGTTTAAACCTTCTTTATTTACAACATGTTGTCCTTATCAGATAATAGATATAATATTAATGTATTTTTTTTTCCTTTTTTAGTCCCCATCCTGTAATACATCTTTGGTTCCCACTAAAATACAAACAACTATAAATTGTGCCTGTGTCCACATTGTTTCTACTCAGTTAGGACTGTTAACTCTTATGACCTTTTTTATGTCCCTTCACTTGTTCAAAATAAAGACTACAGTGCAGCAGATGTATTGTGTAGATGTATTGCTACTTCTTGTTATTCCAAGAGTTGATTGTTTCAACACATTTTTAACTCTTTGGAATAAAAAGGTTTACATTTAGAGTTCACATAGCTGTTTGTCAAACCCAAACAATGGTCTGTAACCTTACTATAAACCTATACAGAATGTGCCACCTATAGAAGATGTTACCCAGCCAATAAAACAAGACAGTGAAGTTCTACCAGAAGGTTGGGAGAAACATGAAGGTAAGGTACTAAAGTACACAATTATTTTTCTATAAAAATGAATGTGTCTTGGCTGTAATTCTTGACTGACATTATATAAAATAACATCATGAAATAATACAAAAAGGAACATGAGCCTGAATAGGTTTGTTTAATTCAGTGTCTATTCATTTGCCTAAATAAATCTGTTTTATGTCAATTTAGTAGTGTGGTTGAAACATTATCACTTGTAAGATTTTATTTCCTTCAAGTTTTTGTACTTTATACACCTGAAAATTATGTTGTGTCCATGTTAAGACAAAGAATCTGCTAATCTATCATTGCAATTGGAAATATACACAGACAACACAATGCATATGTTAACTATAACTCCTCAGGGGTTGCAAATGATTTTTGTGACCCTGTTTAGTAAAACCCTGATTTTAAATTTAAACTATTTCTTTAGTGACTCTAAATGAAAACCATTGCTCTTATCCTAAATAAAGACTGTTTTTAGAGACAAACTTGTGCCTAAAATACACAGTCTGGTCTCCTGTGTACTTCTCAATGAAGATGCCATACACCAGCTGTAGTTTGAAATAGTTTACTTGTCAAACTCAAGACTAGTTTTGGCTTCTTGTTTAACTTCAGGTTGTTACACTTTGTCTGCTTTGGAAGTGCCAATCAGATTTGGTTTGGCTAATGTCATAATACATCCAATATATTTGATGTTGTTGTGGTAGTCTCTTCATATATTATCACAGTAGGAACTGCTTATTTTTGTAAATATTTCAAAAATTCACAAGTAATACATATGTATCTTGACACTTACTTTTTAAATACAAATGACAAGACTATGTATAAATGGTTCTTTTATGTAAAGTTTTAAAAGTGTTTTATTTTTTTTTTTTGATAAATCTGCCATTTTAATCAATTTTAAAAACTTAATGGTTGGCTATTAAAAGACAAAAGTAGCTGTTACACTAAAACCTTTTTTTAATAAGTTGTTGTTTTTTTTGCTGCTGCGGCCTTGACATTACTATAGCCAAAAGCTCTTGAGACGCATGACCATAGGGAAGGATTTCTTCCAGAGACAAGGAATGAGAAATAGGCAAACCTCCTGTCCAAAAGGCCTCCCCTTAATCCCATACCAGCTGCCCATGTTGAGGCGATGCATTGCATTGTGCCACCAACTTTTAGGATGCAAGGCTCATGAGGAACAGCATAACATAAGGGACAAAACCTAGCAAGCTCTTACAATACTCTTAGTCCTTTGAAAGCCAACTGAAGGTTCTAGTTCCCTGTTTGATTTTTCCTTTTATAAACTTTTCCTGAGGGCAATAAAATACTAAATAGATGTCTGAATTTGTTTTATCATGCATGAAGATTTAATTGGCAGAGGTTCAGGCTATTGAAAAGCACACTTACCAGGACTCCAAAATTAACATTAATTCTTCATCTATTTGACTATTTATACTTATGCTGGCTGTATTCAGACTGGCCACAAGCAGAACTTATGTATTGGGTGAGGGTGATATGGAAACCTGTCTGTCTACCTGTATTGTGGTGGCAATCCCTGAATTTGTTATCACAGAAACCCTCTTTATAATCTTGTCAATCAGACAATTTATTTATCTAAGCTTATTGTAATATAATATATGTAGCAGATTGTAAAAAGATTTACATTTAAAAGAATCTGAACAATTTTTGAAAAACAAAAAAATAGTGTGTATTGTGAAAATTGCTTCTTTTCTTCTAGTGGATAGTACCATAAGTAATACATGACATGACTGTAGCACTCTTGCTGTCACAATAATGACAAGAGCTTTTCTCCAAATAAATAACCCAATCCTATTAGTTCAACTTGTCAGAACAATTGAACTTATTTCTAAGACTGTCAGAGACTGCTTCTACTTGAAGTGTCATTTATAGCTGTCATAACAGAGAATCTGGACAATGGCTGTGAAGGATCACTTGACCAGGGAGACCTGTCACTACTTTGTTGGGGCTGCCCATTGATTATCACTTCATTGGGAATACCTGTGGTCATGACTTGGACTTATTATCATGCTATTTGATTTAATGTGGACTGTGAGTTGGTGAAGAAACTTTCTCCTACTTTTAAATAGATTAAATGTAACTGAATGCCTTAGTGTCTAATGTACTATAGACTAAATTACACTTCTATTTTCTAGTTTTATTGATATAAACATCAACAATAACACATGTAACTTCTAGTAACAAAACCATGTCATCTTCTTTTTATTTTATTTTTTTGCACTGCCAGGCTGTAGCCAAGATATCTGCACTGTCAGGTTATATAAAGTCCCAGGTTTTAAGACTCTACTGTACCACAAACAATTAGCATATCTAGATTCTAACTCAAGTCTGAATTCTAGTTCTAGATTTTAGTTCTAGTTCTGTCAAGAATAATTTAGATCAAGTCTAGAGATCTGATGTAGATCTAGATCTAGACTATATCTAGAACTAGTCAAGAAATCTAGATCTAGATTCTATATATATATTCTATATTCTGGATCTAGTCAAGACCTATTAAGTAAATAGAGCAATTATGATCAGGATTAGTTGGCCGACTAGTGGGTAATAGTATATTAGCCTATTCTGTTCGCATGGGAAAAAAATGAGCCGTCACAACTAAAAAGTTGTGACGGCTCATTTTTTTTTTATTTCTTACTACGTCTACTCCAATATGATAATCGAAATTGTTGGGAAGAAGTAGATATCTTGTAGCAGTGGCGTCATTGGGGGGCGAGGGTGCGGTCAACACCGGTCGACACCATTTTGGGGGTGACAACCAAGTTGGAAAAATTATAACTTGGCAAAAGCAGACACATTGAAAAGATAATAATAAAATCTCGAGATATATCTTGGAGCAGTGGCGTCACTAGACGAATGGGTGTGAGGGGTGCGCTTTTTTTAAAAATTCATGTTTCTATTTACAATTAAACAACTTCCTAGTCCAAACCTCCTGCAGGTCATTGGGGGTGGCAGAGGAAATGGTATGAACCTGGGACCATTGAGACAACCGAACAACAGTCCAGCCCGCATACTGCATGATCAGGCAGCCATAAATTCATTTTCACTCATTATTCCACATTGAATGAACTTTTAAAAACATGGTGAATTTGCTCATTTTCATCTTGTTTGAAATAGACTTTTATTTATTTATTTTGTTCTTCATCTGAATATGTAATGGAGGTCCAGACCATTAATTTGTTTAATGTAAAACTTATGCATAGAATAAGTAATGGATTTGTTGGTTAAAGACTGCAACAAATTATCTAACCAGATGATGATGGGGCATACTACTGGCATGTCAAGAGTGGCACCATCCAGAGAGACCCTCCACCTCCTGCTCCCCCTGATGGTCCAGCACTTTGTTCTCCCAGATCCATCTCACTGACCTCTGAATCAGTAAGTGCATGTCCTTTTTACAAATTTTATTTCAGCTCACTCTGTCTGTCTGGTAAAATGTTTGTACACATTATTTGTCTAACACCCAATCTTGGATCAAGCTGAAATTTTGCAAAATTATTTCTTTTACCTGACAAGACAAGAATCAATTAAAAAATTAACCAATTAGTTAATAGTCTAATGGTAATAAATTAATTTGTTTGGTATCGAATAAAGGAAAGAACTTGTACTTGACAGATATGGGGGCATAAATTGAAAATTCCTTTTACACTTTGTGTAGTGAAGTAAGTCGTGGCTTAAAGAAAAGAAAGTAACAATACATAACTATAAAACCTTCTATTTTCATAAGTACTTAACTGATACTGTGGTTAGTGTTTTGGCTTTAAGGGACTTGAGCCCTCAAGCTAGAATTCAAGGCGTACAACTTCTTTTTAAATTTATAAAATGCATTTAAAAAGCAATCACAGTAACATTCCCCCAGATACCCCCATCTTTCTCCTCCTCCCCCAACTGGTCCAGACAAGTGATAGGACCATAGCTCATTGAGAAAGCTAGAAGCATGAAATTGTGCTAAACAAAAACAATTGGTAAAAATATTTCTAATCGTACAGATTTATTATTGTTAGTCTAGATCTATAACAAATTCAAATACAAGTCTGATCCAAACTAATTGATACAAATACACTTTATATATGTTGTTGTTTTTTTAAGTCTTTATTTTTTATTTTGCATGTTGTATGCTTCCTTTTTTGTATGTGTAGGCATGTTTAGATGACTTAATGTTCCTATTGACAAAGCTAGTTGAGATTGAGATAGGGTGAAGACACACAAAATCAAATCATATGGTGATTTTGTGTTTGTTTCTTTTTTTAATGTGTTTTGAAACTATTCCCTTGTAGTAAGGCATACTTATCTGTCATATCATGTGTCAATGCCAGATGCTGATGGATTAATTTTTGCAACCTGCTTATGGCAGCCTAGTTGCAATCCTACCATTTATTGCTCCTTCAACTCATTTATATTTCTACAGTTCTGGCATTGGTCTTGTTGTAATACTTAATTATAACTAGTTATCCAATTCCTATGTTTAATCTTTATTGTTTGAGTTATTTGGTTAGTCATCTATTTGTTTTTTCACTCCTTGACAATCCCTCTAAGTTCTATAGATACTAAGTCCTTTCCATTCCCACTCCTTCACTCTTCTTGCTCTATAGATATCATGTCTTCTCTGTACTTACTCCTTGACTCTTCCTCATAGCTGGTCCCATCTTTGACTTAACCAAAAGCCATTAATGCTATAATCAAGGTTACTTCACCCTATCTCACTCTCAACTAGCTAATCAATACATAGAGCTTCTGACACAGCCCACAGAGATAGCCTACTTTGACAGGGGAAATGCTGTGTTGGGGTCCATAGAGATAGCCTACTTTGACTGGGGATTGCTGTGGGGGGAATAGAGGGTCAAGTGATTAAGGTACAAAAAATGGTTGGTTCTAGAAATCTTATTCTTATCTAATCAGACCTTACTTCAAAAAAGAAGATAATTTACATCCTAAGCAATTTTTTTGTTTCCAAAGTGATTCCAATGTCTTTACACACACACACACACACACACACACCTCTTTGTACTAAGCAACAATGCCAATCTTCTGTCCTTCTGTGTCCTATTTACATCTTTAAAACTAAAAGCACTAAATCAGATTTCACCTGCATCATGCTTAAAATAGATTCTTCTTCTTATCTTTTTTTATCTTATCTTATAAAAGAAGATGATAAAGTCCTACAAGTGTTCCTAGGTCAATCTAGTCATCCATGTTAATCAATGACTTTAACTCTGTTTTCCTGGCTGACTTAGGCAACCCATTCCATGCTCTAATAGCATAGGGAAGAAAGAACATTTGTATAAATTTGTCCTAGCATATGAAACAAAGAATGTGCCATCAGGGCCGGTCCTAGCAATTGCGGGGCCCTAAGCAAAACAGATTGCGCTGGGCCTAGGGATAAGCATGATTTCAACATTAAGATTTTTATTAGAAAATACATTCGTTTTTATAATAAATTTTTATTAAATGAACGCTGACAATGCCGTTTTTTTTTTATCGCACGTAGGACTGGAGATTTGTATGAGTTTTCAGGAGATTGTTTATTTCAGATTTCTGGAACTTTTTGGTATATTTTACAATTACATGAAATTTCCACTAGCCCCTGGAAAATCGGACAGTGCAAAACCTGTTATTATATATATAAGTTATAATGTTGTAGTTTAATAATCTACACCTAGAATTACCGCGGGGCCTATGCGACCCTGTGTGCCTTTATCTTTAAGTCATTCTAAGTTTATTAGTAGTTTTTTTTTTTGTATTTTAAGTTTATGGTTCAGTGTTTACTTTACTTTTAAGTCTTCTATCTGAAAGGTCTCTAAATTTTATGATTTTACTAAAGGTGTTACTCTAATCAAATGTGAATATAGTTTGTTATGAATCTCACTGCTCTGTTTTGTGACTGTTCTAGTTTCTTAATGTTTTCTTGAGTTCAGGTGTCCCAAACAGAGGATGCATATTCTGTTATTGGCTGTACCAAGATTATATAACATTTTAATTTTATGTTCTTATTTGATTTGTAGAAATTACTTTTAATAAACCATACTGCTTCATTTGATTATTTCATAATTTCATCAGTATGGGGATTCCATGATTTTCTATTATTGTCTGGGAGGTTGAAGTCACCCATAATACAAAAAACTGCATTTTTATGTGTTTTTTTTTTATAAATATTGAAAGTTCATTGCATAATTTCTGCTTATACTCAAGCTAGAACTAGGAGGTCTGTAGATACCTACTATTAGGGTGGTGTTAATTTTACAAAACGTTGATTCAATATTTTTTAAGTTAGGTAAAGTAACTTCTTCCGCTATTAGTGCGTTTTTAATTGCTTAGAGAACTCCATGATTATCTGCCCTATACTTCCTTAAAATTTCATAAATGTTGTTAAAAATTTCTCTGAGTTATAAATTTCAGGATTTAATCATGCTTCTGTACCCGCAATTACGTCTGGTTTTTCTCTTTCTAATAAAATGTCTAAGTCTGCTGATTTATTCCTAATGCTCTGGAAGTTTATTATTAGGGTTCTAGTTTGCTTTGGTGTTGCTGCTTTAGTAAATAAGGAAAAAAAGAATTTATGTGCAATTTAATCAGATAGCTCTAACCCTACCCCCTACTACTAATATTAATTCTAATCCCTAAACCTAACTCAAAACAAACCCTAATATCAACTTAAATGGTACAGAAAACCATTAACACACATAGGTAAAATGCAAATGCCTCACATTAATGGTAACATGCTAACACTGGTGATACTTGTTATTTGTATGAGTTGCTTCGATATACCTATGGCCCAACTTTCCAGACTGTGGTGCTGCAAAAATCTTAGGAAGGTTCCACTCTTCTAACTACCAAGGCGGATATACTATATCACTGGACATAAAACTATAGCCTGCTATTTAGTGATAAAAGATTAAGTATCAGAGGAAGCGCTGGTAAATATTCCTCAGAAAATTATGAGAGAGGAGCTCAATGACTCACAGACATTTGAGGAAATTGAAACAGCAATTCATAAACTCAAAAAACACAAACCACCTGGTTCTTATGGACTTCTGGCTGAAATATTTAAAATGGGAGGTGTTGCCCTAACCGAGAGGCTAACAGACTTTTTTGCTCTCTGCTGTTAGACGTGCATTGTTCCACCTGAACTTTTGAGATGCCATTATCATATCCCTATACAAAAAGGGTGTCTAACTGCTCTAACTATCGAGGCATTACACTTGTGTCAGTAGCAGGAAAGATCTTTGCTTGATTCTTGCTTGACCAACTAACCAACTCTTACATTATTTTTGTCTTTTGACTGATATTGCCTACCAAACCTTGGACCTTCAGGAGCTTCCAATATGTTTATGTGAAAACACAAACTTTCTTTGTTATCTTCTTTTTCATTTTTAGTTAAAACCAGAATATTTCAAATTAAAATATGCCTGTCTTTTCCAAACACTATATCCATGAAATCAAAGTATGCAGTTGTACTACCAAGAACTCTCGTATAGTCTTACAGTCTGTTTCAGCTAACCTAGATTACATTTCTTCTCGTGTCTTTCTCCATCTCTTCTTCTCTCCTTGGTTCTTTGATAATCTTAGTAAATACCAAACCTCTTTAACTCCTTTTGAATGGGCCAGTGCCCCACCTTCTCAAACACGCTATTCAATCCCCTATCTAAAAATGGAGGCAGTTTATAGAGTACAATTTGCTGACTTACTTAGCAAGATGTTGCCCATTCAAATCTCCTTATTATGGAATCATTAGCACAAAAGCTATCTACTCATCTATTTAAAACTAATTTAAAACTATTATAGAACATGTTTTATGTAAAAGAAAATATTTAGTACCAAGTTGTTGACCTTAACAAATTAGCTGGCTAGTCTATAAAACTACGGAATCTCTACACTAGTAGTTGTCTTTCACTTTGTTACAGTTTTTCTTGCTAAAATTATTGATTTATTTTAACTTGGTAACATGATGCATAAAATGTCAACTATATGTTTAGTCTTTCAGCAAGCTAGTTATTTGTTGATAGAAACTAATAATATATGTTTGAATCACCATTCAATTTATCTTACTTGTATCCTAGAGTTCCAGTTCTGCTGGATCTATCCCATCAACCCCAACCAGTACCAATTCTGGAACTGAGCATCACTTGGCAGAGTTTGAAGGTCATGCTCTACAGTATGCTGCCAACTCTCTCCAATCTTTGTAAGTGAATTCTTGTTGCTGCCTTTTACAATCTATTGGTGCTGTTTTATTCCTTGCATATTATATTTATAATTAATTCACTGTGTTGCCCAATAAATATATTTATCTACTTCTATTTTAGATCAACATTGTCAGAGAAGAAACCACAGGAAACTTCTTCTGATAAAACTGTACGCTTTGCAGTTCGCTCCCTTGGCTGGGTGAAAATAGCAGAAGAAGATTTATCTCCTGATCGAAGCAGCAAGGCTGTTAACAAGTGCATTGTGGATCTTTCACTTGGTCGCAATGATATTAATGATGCTGTTGGACGATGGGGAGATGTAAGTCAATTGTTGTCTTTTGATATAAGCAGAGGGATGAGATCATTTGCTATAACTGAACACAGTGTAAATTGTTTGTTTGATTTTTTCTATAATTTAAAAGTCCATTCTTTGAATGCACTAAAAAGGAAAAGTCTATTGTATAAAACAAAAGTGTGCTGCTCAAATTGAAACAGTCAATTCAGAATGTATTTTTGTAGCAACCTTTAAGACTTAAGAAATTCTGAAGTATAAAGGGAAAAGTTTCAAAACACATTAAAAATTGAAACAGTCATTATATGATCTAGACTACAAAATATATTATGGTCACTCCAATTGTGACTTGTACAGTGCTCAGTCTAAGCCAACTTTTCTTCTTTTAGCATGTAGAACTCTTTTTATCTCTTCTACTATTTAAAATTTGTATCAACAAGTCTATTCTGAGAAAGAAAAAAATTGCTCTATGTATTTATATGTAAGCTAGTGATGAAGTATTGATTTTGTGTAGTTTTGTGAGGAGAGTTTTAGATGTAGAAAAGATGTCAGTTGTTTCCCTTGGCTAAATCTTCCCTTCCCCTTCAATGACATGTAGTCTCCTGTGGGTTGCTGCCTCCAATAATGTCTATTAACCCTGATCTGAATGTCTAATGTCTTGACTCTCTACTTCGTACAAACTCCAGGCAGGAACAACCAATACAACACTGGACAGAAGGATTTGCATGCTATTTCTTGACACATGAGATACTATTTATTTTTAGGAAGCTGATGCAATTAAGTTTGGAGTCATTTTTAATTCCTTGAAACACTTGGAAATGAAAAATGTATTATACATTTCTTGGTATACTATTCTCATTTTTATATAGAACTTCTAGATATTGTTCTATATATAGTACCCTTATTTTCCTCTTTTCATGACTATTTATGAATAAAAAAATGCTATCTGGAAGAAGGTGCCATAAAACACCACTCTTCTGAACTGTAGGATTTGAATTCAATCCCCCCCCCCCTCCCCCCCATCATGATATGTGGCCAAGCAGTTCTTACCACTCATGTACTTGCAATTATCTTACAAGTAAATGAGATATTGAAATAATGCTTTGTGTCTAGTTTGAAGTTTTAGCTATCATAGTATTCGACATACTAAATTCACATGACTCTTTGACAATCTTTCAAATGGATTTTTACATGTACAGTGTCCAATCTGTTTGTGCACTTCACTTTATTCCATGAAACATTCTGTTTTTATCTAGACACTCTGTGTCATTATATTAAAATAGTGTAAAGCAATTTAAGGATTTTGAAAACTTACATTTAAAAATAAAGATTATTTGAATTTAATGCTTTTATTTTTCTTTGGTTAATGTTAAGTACAATTAATTTATTTGCTTTTATGCTTAATTGTGCTGTATGAAAAAAATTGAACTATAACTTTTTTGCAAGAAGAGATTCCCTCTATAAAAATATAAACAAAGATTAAGCCTATTAAGAAAAAATCTCCTTTTTGGCGTTTTTGTCAGTGTTCTACCATGTTCACATCTGCAGTATTTAATTTTCAACATCTCTGCCTGGTTTGGCATCTGAACATTAATTATAAAAATAAACTATAAAATCCTAAATCTTTCTAGTAATATCATTGGCAACAAACAAACTGCACTTTGACACCAAATGGAGAAAAATATTAAGAAAGCTATAAAGATTTTAAACATTAAAAAAAAAACAGATTCAGGATTTTAACATTTTACTAAGACAAAGGAGATGCAAGACAATGATAGCAAAAAACAAACAGATAAAAGAACTCTTTTGTTCCCATGGCCATTGTATCATTGAATAAACTCCCAACTTTCTGATGTACATTTCACAAGTAATGTTTAATAGAAACTGGGATTTGAATGTATATTTGTGTTTTATCATATAAAGTAATTGATAATGAATATATTGTTATATGTAATGTAAGACAATTTTTTTTGGGATAAGAAAGTTTATTATTATTTGTGTTATTCTTATTCTATTTTGTATCTTGGACTAGATCCTGACTAAATCACATGTTTAGTTAGCTGGACACTTGGTATTCCATCAGCACATGAGCCAGTTGAGGGGAGTGCCTCATGTCAGTAGAGTCAGCAGGAAATGGGGAACAAATTAAATTACCAGAGCCCAAATTGATTTGATTTCTTGCTGATGTCTTGTTAGGCCCCTGGTTATCGGCTGTTAAGATGGAGTCACCAGACACATTCCAAGAGGGAATAACTAATGTCAGACAAGCATTGACTAAACAGAAGCTCTCTGAAATTTTTCCTCATTGCTAGTTCTGAAATCATTGCATAAACAAAGTTACAAAGATAGTTTGGGTAAAAAAAAGTGTTCCACTCAGGCAGGTAAAAGTAGATTTCAACATGAATATTTGAAGCTATAAACTGCAAAATATCAACAACCACAACCTTATCTCCGCCAATACAGAAAGAAAAGATGCCTACTTAATGAAAGTGTTGTCGATATTATTGTATCATTAGGTCGACTGAGGATATGATACCACAGGGTATGGAGTGTTATTTTTATGACATTGTTAATATCCGTATGTATTCAATGAATTGATTGTTATGAAGCTTTAGTTCAATGTGTACCTGACCCAACTGATGTTATTGAATTTTGATATTTAAATTGTTAGCATTGTACATTGCACTTGTAAAATATTAAACACTGCTTATTAACAAACTAAATGAAATCTCTCTCTTTTGAAACAAAAATAAACACTTTATTAAAATATTATGCAGGTCATTACTGGGTTGGTGGTGTCATGTGAAACACAACACTCATCCTTAATTTTCAAAATTGAAGACATTGCCATTGGAGCTAGTATAACAGAAAACATTTTATATCATAATACAAATATTTTGTTTTAATTAATTAGAAAAGAACAAAACCGTTTGCTTAAATGTTTGAAAAAATATTAAAATGTGAGTCCGGTCCCTAGTTTATAAAGTCTCTTCTGTTTTTTTTTTTACTACATATAGTGAACAGTTGTAAAAATTGAGCATTTTGATGAAAAACTACTGGCTTATTTCATTTAAAAAATGAACTTTTTGCTTTCAGAACAGAATTGAACTTTTGCACCAGAACTTTGCAAGATCTAAATATCATATTTGATTTTCAGTTTCTTTTTTAGTTTGTGATATTTAAATGAGATAGACCACACAAAACTAATACCAGTTCATGAAGAAATACCCTTAAATAGTACATTATTATTTTTACAAATATGGTTGCACTTCATTGACTTATATTTATTGAGGTCTCTTATTTTGCCTTACAAATGTTTGGTATGAATGTCTTTTCTATAGAAGTCTGAAAGTTTGTGACAAAATGTTTGTTCAAAATATTCCAATGGAGAATGGAAAAAAAAATATGTTCCATCAAAATTAACTCCTTTTCAATGTAGCAAAATAACATTGATGGCTAACTGAAAAAAAAAAAACAACTCTGCATGTATGAGAGTTTAGGACTACATTGTGAAAAGGGCTGTTGTATTTTGACTTTTTCATGGGAGATGAACAAGGCAAAGGTATCTCCTCCCTTGGGGCTACCAATAACATTCCCTTTGACTCTTTAAAAGCTTAGAACACACAAACCCACCAGTTTCTACAGCTGTTCCCTATTGGGAGACAAAAATAAAAATAAATGCACTTCCATGTTTTCTAAATAGTTCAATAATTTTTAAAATAAATTCTCTGTAAAATATTATTGTATGCCATAAATTGTAATAATAAATTTTAAAAAAACTAAAAATCTCTTAGGGTTTCGCTAACTTTAGTTTTCTGTTGTTACATTTTTTATTTCTCTTCTTGTGTGAATGAAATAGGCTGTGCACTTTTCATCAAATGTTTAATGTTCACAGGGCAAGGATTTATTTATGGATTTAGATCATACTAGTCTTAGGTTGGTGGATCCAGTTGACGGGGTGGTCCTCAACTCACAACCGATCCACTCTATTAGAGTATGGGGTGTGGGACGTGATAACGGAAGGTAAGTATTGTACAGTTTATGAGATAATTCAACAAGTTAACTTGTGGAATTTGTATTGCAATTTATTTATAGCCCTCAATTTTTTTTTTTTTTTTTTTTTTTTTTGTGACTTAGTACATTGTGGCTATTTTATTAATTTATAACTTTTTTTTCCTTGCTTCATGGAAATTAAAGAGAAAGGTAATTTGTGTTACAAGATTAGTGATGGAATGTGTTGTATATTGGTATAGTTTCTTAATTCTAGCTGGCATTGCTAATTTTAAAAAAAAATTATATCTATTAGTTAATTAATAATAAATACACACAACTTTCTGGTTATTTTAAAAAGTTTGATTTTTCTCTAGGGACTTTGCCTATGTGGCCAGAGACAGAGGTACACGTATTCATATGTGTCATGTGTTCCATTGTGACACACCAGCTCGTCAGATTGCTAACACACTCAGAGATATCTGTAAAAAGATCATGCTGGAGCGCAGCTTGCACCAGTCTGCTGTGGCAAGACTTATGCGACCAACAGATCTACCCAACCTAGACAAAGTGTCACAGCCCAATGGGGAAAAGTTGTCTTTTCAGAACTTGTATAACAGTAAGTGGGAGGGGGGATTACAGTTTCTTTGTTTTGTTGCCCTAAATCAGCATTTCTCAAGGGGATACAATATTCTGAAAAAGATGGGGGACCAAGCCTTTAAAAAAAATATTCTTAGAATGACATAAAATGGCATTATTACTAAAGTTTCAAAAATGTAAATATTTTAGTAAGTGGCATTTCAAAATGTCTTTGCTAAGTTTGACTCTTTGTCACAATGATTGAAAATTTCCTGACTGTAGTCATTGTAGTGTTGACTATTTTTGTAGCACCAACATGTCATATTTAACACGAAGATGATCTTTTGATAAAGGTTTAGATAAAAGTGAGCAAATAGATGCTATCTTACTAGATTTTTCCAAGGCTTTTGACCATAGTTTGCTTAAAAAATTAAAGTACTTTGGCATTTTATTGGTCCATTGCAACAGTGGATTAAAGATTTTCTGATAGGGAGAGAACAAAATGTAATAATAAATGGCTTTAAATCAACACCAATAACAGTAAACTCAGGTGTACCTCAAGGAACAGTTTTAGGTCCACTACTATTTTTAATTTACATAAATGATTTACCAGATTGCATTAGTTCAGGAACAAAAGTCAGATTATTCACAGATGATTGCATAATATATATAGTACAATAAAAACAACACAAGACACAGATATTTTATAAAGAGTTTTAGATTAATTACAGAAATGGGAATCAAATTGGAGCATGTCTTTCCACCCAGAAAAATGTCAGTTGTTAAGAGTAACAAAAAAACTAAAACAAATTAATTCCACTTATCTTATTCATGGTAAACCAGTAACACAGACTAAAAACGCAAAATACCTAGGTGTTATAATAAATGAAAAACTGTCATGAAACCCACATATTGATGAAACTATAAAAAATTAAACAAAGCATTAGGGTTTATTAAAAGAAATTTCTATAAATCAAATAAGAACATAAAACTAAAATGTTATTTAACCTTATGCCAATAATAGAATATGCATCCTCTGTTTTGGACCCCCTCAACTCAAGAAAACATTAAGAAACTGGAACAGACACAAAATATAGCAGTGAGATTCGTAACAAACAAATATGCACACATGAATTGAGTAACACCTTTAGTAAAATCTCTAAATTTAGAAAGCCTTCAGGATAGAAGACTCAAAAGTAAAGTAGCAATTATACATAAAACACTGAATCATAATCTTCAAATACAAAAACAAAATTTAACAAAATACTCAGAAAGACACAAAGATAAAGGCACATTCCTCGTCCCATATGCTAGGACAAATTTATACAAATGCTCTTTCTTCCCTAGTGATATTAGAGCATGGAATGGGTTGCCTGAGCTAGCGAGGAAAACAAGTGACTTGGCAGAATTTTGGTCATTGGTTATATGCATGACTGAATGAATGACTTGTAGGACATAATCATCTTTTTTTTTTTTGCAGTAACGTCTGTATTACATAAGATAAGATAAGATGCCCATTACACACATACAAGCACTATATGTATCTGGACTTTTTCTAGCAACGTATTATTGGCCAGTACTACCTTCTTCATAAAACTTCATTTGACCTGCGCCTTTTTTTTTTACTAGGATAAATAGCACACTCCAGACATTCTTAAAACCCTCCAGGACCCAAATGTTGGAGCCTATAGGGTAAATAGGGCACTCCAGACATTCTTAAAACCCTCCAGGACCCAAATGTTGGAGCCTATAGGGTAAATAGGGCACTCCAGACATTCTTAAAACCCTCCAGGACCCAAATGTTGGAGCTTATAGCTCTCCTGCAGGCCCTAGTTGGTTTGGCATGAAAGAAATGGGTTTCATTAAAGGGTGTACCAGCCGTACAAGGACACACTGACCTAAATGTTTAGAACCAAGTACAAAATTTTATTGTGTATAGAAGACATTGAATCAGCCATTAGCTTTTTTTTAGATAGTATCTTCTTTTTTTTTAATGCCACTGACTAAATGTATAAAATAATATGTCTAAAATTGACGAATTGATAAATTATAATCAATAATAAAAGTGCTACTAAATAATGTTAATAATAATATAAATATATTTCATAAAAAAATAGAAAGAGTTATTAATGAATGCACTTTCAAATAAATAATTGTAATATTTCTTGATATTATTTTTTATAACACATTATTTCTGTTTAGAAAGATATGTTACATTGAGAAAGATTTTTTAAAATTTAGGTGAAATTTTGGATGATTGTCTTTCAGTGAAATGAAATTCTCTTTTTGTCAAATGTCATTCCTTAAATCTATTTTTTATCCACTTAATTAATTTTGTACTTTAAATTTAATTCAAGTTGAAAATATATCTGTGAATCAACTGTCTTTTTTTTTTCTTCATAGATGCAAGATTTCCAACTCCAATGGAAGAGCCTCGTAAAGTGATGAGGTGTCATTATCTTGGTACACATGAGGTGATCAGACCAACAGGTACTAAAGCATGCGAAGATGTTGTCATTGATCCTTTTTTTTTTTTTTTGTAATTTGCACCAAAATTAAATTTTTGTTTTTAGTGGCATCCCATTTGGAAAACTGCTGCTGTAAATGTGATTATTCTCTAAGTCGGTAATGTAAAGTGTAAGAATGACAGACCCTTTGGTGGGGGGTGGCTTGTTGCACAATAACTCCCTTTATTACCTTGTTGCCAATTAATTTCTGTTTTAAATATAATTAAATTTTCAGAATCAATTCAAATATGATTTTGAAAATTCATTCCAAATTTGTTGCCATGTGTCAGAATGGTAAAACCAGAACATGGCTTTTTTGTTGAGTCCATCACACTAACTGAATAACTTTCTAGAAAATGTAATTTCAGGCCGTGACATACTAAATGAAGCCATTCAGTACATGTACTACCGCATCCCACCTGAGAAGTGGAAGTTTGTCAATGTAGCCATAGCACCATCAACTATCACTATCACTGAACATGGAGTAAGTATTCTTATCCTCAAAAATGTTTTTTTGTACTTCTGTTAATATGCTCAAAGAGAAGACTGGCTATCAAGTAAAGGATTCCAAAAAGACTGGCTATCAAGCTTCCTAACTCAAGCAAGAAAGGGAGGTTTCAATGTTTTGGGTTTTAGAAAATACAAATCTTGATGAAGAGTTAACATACCTTAACAAAACTCACATTAATTAGAGAAAACTTGTTTAACTTGGGGATTGTCACACCCCCTAGGCTCATTCTCTCGGCATATCATCCCGTTTCTCAAATATTTGAATTCCAATAACTATCCCTTAGTCTGATAAACCACTGAAGCACGACAAATGATCTGTCGAGTGTCTTTCTCTATTCCTCTCTGTCTTTTGCCTTAGAATCTCTATCAATATCAGCCTGTCCATTCTTTTATGTTGTCTGCTCATCGCTATCTCTATCTGACTCTTCCTGGAAGGTCTTTGCTATTCCTGAGGACCTTGTGATATGGCCATAAAAATTTAGTTTGCTCTTTTTGATGGTGGTTTTCTAGTCACAAGGTCAAATTTGCTCTTTTTCATGGTGGTTTTCTAGTGACATGGTCAAATTTACTCTTTTTATGGTGGTTTTCTAGTGACGAGGTCAAATTTACTCTTTTTGGGCCCCGATTGCTGTTGCGATCCTGTTTCTATTCTCTTTATTTGTATTTTGGTCTTTGATGTCATAAAGCTTGAAACTCCTTAGCTGAGTTAAACTAACTTGCTGAGTTAAACTGACTTTAAGTTTTTTAGAATAAATTTAAGGCCAACATTTTTTAGCTTAAATTTAGCTTCATTAGTTGACTATTTGAATTTGATATATCACCTGATATACACTATTATTTTTAAAAGCTCCTTTATCTTATAACAATTGTTAATGTTTTTGAACATTTACCATCAACAAGTATTTACAGTCAACATGTAATGTATGTCAATGTTTTTGGACATTTACAATTAAAAAGTATTTACAATCAACAAGTATTTACAGTCAACAAATAATATATGGCAATCAGTGTTTATGGACATTTACATTTGATAAATATTTATAATCAATTAGTATTTACAATCTACAAGTAGTGTATGTCAGTCAGTGTTTTTGAACATTTACAATCAACAAGTAGTGTAGAGTCTAATTTGTCATGACTGCTGTATGTTTGCCAACCATAATTAATTCTTTTTTTCTTTTTTGAGAATCCTGATGGAATGATAGAGGAGTGCAGAGTTCGTTTCCTGTCTTTCATGGGAATAGCAGTGGATAATGTCAAGTACGTTACTAGATCATATTTTCAAGTAATGACATGTAAACAAAAAAAATGTAAAAATATTTTGTGATAACTGAAAAACTTCATGTGATACTTATGGACAAATATTTCAATATAGAATCAACATTAGCATTTTTAAATTTTATCCTGCAAAATTTTCATATTTAAATTTTTCTTAAATGAGACATGTAAAGATTGAAAGTAGATCAAATCTTTGAAAACAAGAAACAATTCTGTTTAATATCAAATTCACTTAAACTAAACACTTTCAAAAAAAGGTCAGTATCTTTATACTGCAATAGTAAAGTGAACTGAATATCTGATACATTTTGGGATCAGTAGCGCCACAGGCTCTGCCAGGCTGTAGCACAGTGTGCCACATTCTGTCTAAGGGTCACCAGCTCCTAAGTTTTCCTCAAGGTTGTTTCCCAAAGCCTTTCCCGTGTTTGGCTATCAACAAGTATGCAAGACAGCGGAGGTTTGGATTCAGAGTTTTTCTTCACCATGATGGGTAGCCAGCCAAGGCTAACGAGCCCCTCCTTCCCGAAGCTTACGGATATTCTGTTCCTTTGGTCACATCAACTGAAGGAGGCCACTGATGATAAGTGCCCTTTCGGACCTTACGATCTAAAGGTCATCTGTTTCTGTGGCCCACAATTAACAAGGGTGTCATGTGGCCAGCACATAGACCAACCGCCTTTACTTTTTTTCCAACTAATGTCAAGTACCCATTAGAGCTGGGTGGACTCAGAGGCGCCCAAAGAACCTGAAATTTAAAATCCCAGGCTTCACCAGGACTCAAACCTGGGACCCCTGGTTCAGAAGCCAAGCGCTTTACTGCTCAGCCACAGCACCTCCTGCCTCATTACCCTATTTTAGAAATGTTTACATATATCTATCTTGTCTCTGCTGTAGCACTAATGTTTACATATATCTATCTTGTCTCTGCTGTAGCACAAATGTTTACATATATCTATCTTGTCTCTGCTGTAGTACAAATGTTTACATATATCTAGTCTCTGCTGTAGCACAAATGTTTACATATGTCTATCTTGTCTCTGCTGTAGCACAAATGTTTACATATATCTATCTTGTCTCTGCTGTAGTACAAATGTTTACATATATCTATCTTGTCTCTGCTGTAGCACAAATGATCTCTAAAGTAAAGAATTAAAATAAACATTATTTCACAAAGAAAGTTTTATTGCCACCAGTAAAAAAAAAAAAAGTTTATACAAGATCATTTCCTGATTTTTTTAATTGCATGTTTTATGTTGAATAAGAAGAAAAAGAATCATTGTCCTCAATTCTGAAGATTAAGGATGAATGTTGTATTTCATGTAACTTCACAAACTAAATTGTGACCTGCATATTTTTGTCTCATCTAATACAGACAAAGCTGTTTCCCTGGGGAGTCAATTTAAGTTCTCTATTAGCCATTTGCATCTGTCTTCAGCAAGGGCTTTTTTTTGGGTCACATGTGTGGGTCCCTTTTATCTTTGTAAAGTTCTCGTAATGTTAAATACTGTAGAATAATTCCATTATGTTGTAAATATTTTTTATTGCTTCAGACTGTGTGCTTTCATTATGCACACATCACAAAATAAGTTCATTTGTCATGTGTTCCACTGTGAGCCAAGTGCTGGCCCAATGTGTAAGACCATAGAAGCTGCTTGTAAGGTTAGTTATACCAACACTTTCAAGTGTAACATTCCTATGACTGGATCACATTCTATTCTGACATTCCTATGACTGAATCATAGACAAGTCATCACATTGTTTTCTAACATTCTTACTACTGAATCACATTCTATTCTAACATTCCTATGACTGAATCACATTCAATTCTAACTTTTGTATGACTGAATCATGAACAACATTTTTATAACTGAATGACATTTTGTTGTAACATTGCCATGAATCATGGACAAAAAAAAAGTAATAATTTATTATGTTGTTAAAAAGGATGCCTGGTAGAGAAGTTCTAGTTTTACAAGTATTTGAAATCATTTTTTGACTTAGAACCTAGTTGAGCATTTATTTTGTTAGCACAATAATTCACAAAATAATTTTATGAATTATGTATATTTAACAACAATTGTATACTTAGTTGTAGTCATACATCATGTTTTACTAAACTTCTTTCTCTGTAAGATCATGTGCTGCTTATGTTGTGTTTCAGCTGCGTTACCAGAAATGTTTAGATGCCCATCCACAAACACCTAAAGGGGGATTACAAGGAAAGGTAGCTCTGCTTTACTACAATTATTTTTTTTCATTTTATATTAAAAATTACTTCTTCTTGTTTAAGTTGTACTCTGCATTTTATTCAAATCACCTGAATGAAGAAAAAAATTATATCACTTTTTTTCAATATGTATACACACATTGGTTTCTTCTTAAGATAAAAATAGATGTTGAAATGTATAATATCCCCAGTTTACCTTGAATGTTTTAAAAACATTTCTACACTCCATTTTCTTGAGCATAGTATCTCTTTTTTTTTTATCTTTTGTCTTGGATGTTATGACTTCTTATGTTAATTAATATATAATTAAATTAACTTTAAATTTTGTAATCATTTTTTTAAAATAGGTACGCTACTGTATTAGAGAGTTATACCTTCCATGGTAGAATATAAACCACTCTAAACAAAATGTTCATGTTAAGATAATTTTGTTCAGAAAAAGCATGAAAATGAATTGCAACTATACTAGACTTACAATGAGTTTATAACTGTTGAGATTTTAACTGCATTATGTCCTCTTTTTATTTGATTTCATATAAATTATATCAAAATGTCAAACTTCATGTTGTGTTATGGATGGCTTTAGTATTTGTTTAGTCATTTATTTTAATTTGTATGTTTTTTTGTTTAGACATGAACATTTTTGCCGTATGTTAGATGTCACTCAATGCTAGCTAGAGCTTAATAAATGTTATCTGTTATTTATTATCAGTAGTTGTGTGTTCATACATTTACATTTTTACCTACTCTTTTGTCTACATTAGCAACAATAGAAAATATGAGCTTCTGGGTAACACACTTCTCTAACCAAAAATATCTATACCAAATTTATGGTTTTTAAAAATTTAAATAATAAAAGAATTTGTTATAAATTAGTTTGGTAATTTCAATTTGAAATTAATTAACTATTTGGTATATATGATGGATTTTCAATCTTTTAAAAAAGTACTTAAAGTAAACAATAAACAAATTGGAGACATAGAACTGGATTCTCAGACAATAGACCAAGTAGAAAATTTTATATACCATGGAAGTGTAGTCAGTATATCAAGTGGAACAGATGAAGACATTAAACACCGTTTAAATCTAGTGCATCAGACATTGACACAGCTAAAACCAACCTAGAAATTTTCTCACATCTCAAACAAGACTAAAGTAAGAATCTTTAACTCTAATGCCAAGGCTGTCCTACTGTATGAATCTGAAACATGGAGAACAACTGAAGCATCAACAAAAAGAAATACACATCTTCATCAACAGATGCCTGAGAAATATCCTAAAATACACTGGTATGACAAAGTAGAAAACACCAAACTGTGGGAGATGAGTGGACAGAAAAATATAGAAGTGCAGATCTTAGAGAGAAAGTGGAGATGGATTGGACAAACCCTTAGAAAAGATACCAGCAACATAGCTAGGCAGGCCTTATAGTGGAACCCCCCAGGGAACAAGACGCAGAGGAAGACCAAAAAGAACATGGCGACACAGTGTACTAGAAGAAGAGGACCGGGAAGGGCTGGGAAACCATGAAAAAACTAGCAAGAGACCATGGAGAGTGGCGTGTTTTTTGTCTAGGCCCTATGTTCCATGAGGAACCCAATGGAATGATGATGATAATTTTATTGTATTATAAAAACGTTTTTAAAAATTTGGTTTCCAATATAGAATTCTATGCATTAAAATACAAACAAAAAATAGGTTGTAGCTGATAGTATGCTAATACTTGTCTCAGTGAAGTATTTGCATTGACCCTTACATGTCAGAACATAAAACATACACATTTTTCAGATAAGCTCTTACCCAGGGGAAGTTAAAAATGTTCACAGAATTGACTAGTTTACTGGAAGAAAGACATAACTACTAATGATAAGAAGAAGAAGAATCTTTATTATCCATAAGGAAATTTGTCTTACAATGTGAGCATCACACAAAACAAAACATAACCATAGAAAACCAAAATATACATTCACACCAGATTCACTCAATATATGAGATAGTTGAATTGTATTTAATGATTTGATTGCCAGGGGATCAAAAGAGTTTGTGTGTCTGTTTGTCTTTGTTATTGGTGTCTTGTATCTTATTTGTTATGGTAAAATCACAAAATGCTGATCCAGAAGGTGATTTCTTACATTTCTATAATCTTTTTAGCTTTCACTTTGAATTTTTTTTATAGCAAGAGAGAAATGGTTGTGTCCTTTAGTGTTATGTACAATCTTTATCAGTTCTTTCCCTAAATCTAGTTCAATGTTTATTTATTTTATAAATAATAACTGTTAGAACTCAACAATTTTAAAGGTCAAACTGTATTTTTGTTTTACAATTAAATTAAAGACAACCTTTTTTAGCAAACTTTATTGGTGATATAATTGTTAATATTGAATAAATTTAAATATATGAATAAATTAATTAATTTAAAAAAAAAAAAAAGAAATATATGTATATTGTTTATTTTGTACAGTAAAGTTGAATGGAGTCCAATTATCTCACTTCTACCTATGTTTGATCACTGTATTCTTTTTCTGCTTGCTGCATTAGGCTTATAATGACAACAATGAAGATGTTTTTCTTTATACAACATCCTCTGGAAAACTCTTCAATGTATCCAGATTGACAGCGAAAAACAAAGTTACAAAGGTTTTAATCTGAGAACTCATTTACACTAACAATGCAGCTATTGTTGTTGAATCTGTTTCTCAGCTTCAGACCCTGGTTGACCCTGCATGCCAGAAGTTTGGAAATAAATAAACATTATTCAAAGACCAAAAAAAATATTTTTTCAAAACACAAGCAGTGCACCTCATGTGACAATTTAGGCCATTGAAAATTATCAACTATTTACTTAGTTAGCTACATCATCTCCAATCATGTCCTACTGGGTAGCCAAGGTAATGGGCACTTTGTCACAGCTACAGAAAAGTGTTGGACTTTAGCTTGCTGACTACTAATACCAGAGCCCTAGTATAATGGACCCCATGTGATGAGCTCTCTACTCTATGGTAGTGAAACATGGGCTACCTACTCTTGGCAGTGCTTAAGGTGGATTCTCAAAATAAGGTGGCAAGATGAAACAACTAATGAGGAAGTGCTTCAAGGAGAAGGATGCCAGGATATCTAAGCTGTTTATCACCAGCAAACGCCTTAGCTGTCTTGAAAATGTTCATAGAATGCCACAAGGTCAACTGCCACAAGACATTCTGTATGGTGATCTAATAGAAGTCAGGAGAGCTACTGTTAAGGTTTACTTACTGACATGAAGCTCTTCAGAATCAACACCAACAGTTAGAAAAAAGAGCACATGGAGAAAAAACATTAAGGAAGGGGCCTTGATTGCAGATGGTATACACATCAGAAGTTAAAAGAAGGGTTGATTACATGTGCCCAACCTGTGACCCCAGCTGTGTATCAAGGATTGGCCTCTTTAGTCCAATGAGAAGTTTCAAAGGAAAAAGATAATCTTTCCAGAAATAAATGCCTCTTTAGTCTAATGTGAAGTTTCAAATGAAAAAGATCATCTTTCTAGACATAAATGCCTCTTTAGTCCAATGAGAAGTTTTAAAGGAAAAAGATCATCTATCCAGACATAAATGCCACAGATTTTGGCCAGATCCTTCCCTCCCCTATTTTTTTTGTTTGCTCTTCCCCAACATACTTACTAGGCTGTGTATATGTTACATTGAATTTACAACTGCCCACTTTATAAGGCATATACACATACTTTTGGTCCATGAGTTCTAGTATGAATTTTCTAATCATCGCTGCCCCCTCCCCTATTCTATTCTTTGGCTTCTCAATTCAATATAAAAATACTTTAAAGGCTCTGTGATGTTTGAGTGTCCAGAAAGTCCTTCTCCCCTTTTACATTTTTTTCTTTTTTTGGTGCATTGTAAGCCTCTTCTACTTACAATTCTGACCAGATAATTTTTATTTTAGCTTTTATACAATTTTATACAATTGTCTTTTATTGACTTAAATTTTTATTTTGTCAGACTTGACTTTGCATCCAGCCCATCCCCAGTTTAAAGTCCTCCCTAAAACATACACATACTTTGTATAGCTCTTACATTCACTGAGGCAATTCTTGGGATTTTTTATTCTAGATTTAGATTTCATATAGATATTGATCTACTTGTTTTAAAATCAGTGCTTGACATCATCTAGTAATACAGAGACAGTTTCATTGCATAGTGTAGGCCCAGTCATGTTCTCCACACTTACTTCATACAGACATTAAAAATGAAAATATTAATTTGGTTTTATTTATTTTAAGTAACTGCAATGCACCAAAGTATTATTGAATTCTAAAAAAACTAATGACAGAATTCTATTTTATGCTGTTATTTATAGAAAGAGAAAAGCTTGAGGGAAAAGAAATATTTTTGTGCTACTTAACAAAGAAATGCAATTTACAACTCTGTCAAAACTACCACACCATCAGCGTCATAAGCCATCCTAGCTAAGTCCAGCTAAAATTGATAGCAGACAAAATTATTTCAGAAGATCAAGCAGGTTTTAGACAAGATTGCAACCTCAGAATACTTTCTGAGAAATACCTCCAACACCAAGAGAATCTTTGCCTTGTATTTATGGATTTCAAGAAAGCTTTCAACAGAGTATGGCATGGGGCACTTTGGGCAGCAATTGATAAGTACAACATAAATAAAAACATAATAAAAGTAATTAGAACTTCTACAAGGAGGCCACTAGTGCGGTGTACTTCAACAATAACTTTGGGAACTGGTTCAAAACACATTTGGAGTAAGACAAGGCTGCCTACTCTCACCAACACGTTTCAATATCTTCCTTGAAAGAATAATGGAAGATGCTCTCAATGGCTATGAAGGTACTGATGACATAGATGGCCTAGCAGGGACAGAAGAAGAACTAGTGGACTAGGGTAATGCGCATAGACAAGACTTCTGAAGCATATGGTATACTAATAAATGCAGAAAAAAATCAAATTATGACCAATATCTAACCGGGCTTTAGAAGAAGCATTAGCAAAGTGGCCCGAATTGCAGTCCACAACAGCACTGGCAAAACTCAAAACAATATGGAAAGACAAAAAAGTCAGACTGATGCGCTCCCTGGTCATGGCCACATTCTTATATGCTTGGGAGTCATAGACGCTGATTGCAGAGTTAGAAAGGAGGATCCTAACAATGAAATTGAGATGGTACAGAAGGATCCTAGGTATCACGTTTAAAGATCCTGTCACAAACGAAGAGATTAGAGACATGGTTATGACATCAATTGGACCTCACAATGACCTGCTAAGTATCGTAAAAAAAAAAAAAAAAAACTCCATGGCCATATTACAAGGTCTTTGGAGCTTGCAAAGACCTTCCTTCAGGTAACAGTACCTGGAAAAAGAAGAAGAGGCAGACAGAGAAAGCGATGGGAAGACAACATAAAAAATGGATGGGCCTGCCATTGAAAGAGGTTCTATCCAAGGCTTAAAACAAAGAGGAATGGAGAAAGACAGTTGACAAATCTTGTGTGGTGCCCCAACAGTTCAACAGACTTAAGGGATAGGTGAAGGTGAAACATTAGTATGTCAGCTTTATAAAAATAGATTGGGATTAAACTGTGAATAAATATTGTTTGGGGAAAAATTAACCACTGCGTTTCAACAGTGAAAGGTGTTTTATAATATATATTTATTTGAGTGTATCATTCAGCTAGGATTATTGAGTATATATTTATATACATATATATATATATATATAGGTATTAAGATATGCATTGAAAGTTTTTTTAATAAAGATATTTCTTTTAATTTATTAACATTTAATAAAATAGTATTACATTTTTATTATTAATGACTGGTATAAAAAATTTTGAAATTTTATAGTTTTAACTAATCTGCAATTTCACTGATTCACAATCTACTGTTGTATGTTGTCTTGTGTCCTTTCATTACTTGATGTTGCTTCAGTTTTTCTTGATGTTTACTGCTATATTTTCATTACTTGATGTTGTACATTTGTTTTAGAATGTTGTTGATGTTCTAAGTGCTGGTTTCAAAGCTAGTGTACAAGGATTGAAAGTCGGAGTTCAAGAGGTCAAATCAGGAGCTGTTATAGGGGTCATGGGAGTACTTAATTTATTCAAAGGGAAAATGAATGTTAAAAGTAGTGACTCTTGATGATTGCATCCTCTAGCGTTCAGGTCTTCAAATAGGTAATTTGTTGTTGTTATAAGCTCTTATCTGAATGTTTACATCCAATATACTCCATGAACATGATTTGTGCTGGCCATAAAATACTCATCAAACTGAATGTTTTCTTAGGTACAGTACCTGTTGAGTTTACAATCTATTGTATTGTTTACTTAGGTACAGTACCTGTTGAGGTTACAATCTATTGACCTATTCACTACAAAATCATTGAATTCATTTAGATTCTGATCATTCCTTGAACTTCACTTTGTGTCATGTCTCAAGTGACTATGTTCTTTTTTTTTAATTCCTTTAGCATCCACTGATCAGTGTATGTATATCAA
Organism: Biomphalaria pfeifferi; assembly: GCA_030265305.1. Taxonomy (NCBI): domain Eukaryota; kingdom Metazoa; phylum Mollusca; class Gastropoda; family Planorbidae; genus Biomphalaria; species Biomphalaria pfeifferi. Next base: position 409,949 of record JASAOG010000145.1, on the reverse strand, counting down.
ACAATGCTGTTTGCTTTTCATCAACAGCTTTTATAGTATAATATGTATATGGCTTCAGAAATTTTGGTTTTAAATTCGATTTTCTAACAAATGTACGTTCAACAGGCTGCCTTGTCTGCAATTTGGTTGAATGGCTTTATTGTTATGTTTAAAAAATATATATTTTAGACTCAATTAATGTTTTTAAAACTATAGAAAGTAATTTTGGAGCCTTTTACCCACCAACTACAGCACTCTTCCTCCTGTCCAGTGGTTATGTTTACTTATTTATTGTATTCATCATTAATCTGCTTATTAAAAATAAATGAAATGCTAGTGCTTGCATCACAACAATTTTAGCTCCAAACATTCTTCTGGTACTCAAATGATCAAAAGTGGAACTTCACAACTCTATGAGAAGCAATGTGACTAAACTGAGGATGGATGGATGTTTTCTTCTCAATGGATCACTACTACTTGTCTAAAACACATTCGTTTTTTTGATGACATTGTTTGTTTTCTTTGCTCCAGCTGTTTAGTAAAAACTAGAGAGAGATTTGCATGAATGTGAACTATTTCAGTTCCATCACATTAACAGTTTTTGCTTGCTTTTTTTTTTTTTGCTTTTTATTAAATCTCTAAATTTGCTTGCACTGTTCCTCATTCAAATTTTCATTTAAAAAATTACATTAAGAACAATACATTTTTTAAATAAGTTTGTAGGGGGGAAAAAGCTCTCCCAAAATATTTTTATATGAACAAGTTTCTTATAGACTTTTAATGTAAACTAATAAATGTAAAAGATTGACACTGTTCCTATCAAAATGTTTTCTAGTGAGAAACTATTTTGTAGATAATGTCAATAGGATATAAATGTTTAAGTCTTAAAATTCATTCAATTAGTCTACATTGCAGGTCAAGATCATGTTTACATTTTTTTTTTTTTTTTTTTTTTTGCCAGAGTTTGAGAAGCAGCATCAAACAAAGTATCCAGTGTGTCTGGGGTTCAGTGACCCAACTGACCTCTCCCAAGTAGCCTGGCTGCAGGCTCAACCAATACATCATTGCTATCTTTTGTTTTGTTTTCTTTGCTCCAGTGAATTATTGGTGTAGCTTATTATGTCATGCAGTTAGTGTCAGGGACACACAATGTTCCCCAATAGTTTGATCACTACTTTCATAATGGAAAGCACCTTTTTGTTTTCATCTTTGAATTCTAAAGTAAACTGTTTTGTCACTATCTTTGGAGGATTGTAGGATTAAATCTGTAAAAAGAAACACAATCTGTGATTGAATACATCGCTGCCATTTCAGAATTTTGTTTTGTGAAACATTTTAAATCCAAAATCCAATCCTTTGAATAGTTGTTTTTTTTACTTTTGATCAAGTCTAGAGGTGAGGGTAAGAGAGGGGGAAAAAGACATCAAGTTGTTTGTTTTTTTCTTATTGATTGGCTGCAGATCAAATGTACATGAACAACTAAGTGATGTAGTACTGCAAAATAGGTGCTACTTTTCACTTTAGTGACATAAGTTGTCATTTTTTATCAATAATATGTATAGAGTATAGTTGAAAAATTTGCAATGAAATAAAAAGATTAGAAATTGAGATTATTTATTTATAATTTTATATTTCTTTAAATTTTTTTATTTTTAACCCATCAAAAAAAAAACATATCGTCTGGTTACACATTCCAATGTTCAAATTAAAAATTGTTCAAATCCAAAGATCAAATATTATATTATTCATTTATTGTTCTATAGAAAAACATTTTTTAATTTGGATAAATTTTTTAAAAGACTTTCTAGAAATAACAAAAAAATTTAATAATAACAGAATTTTTTAATTATTTTTTTTAAAGTGTTTGTCTTTTTACAACTTATTTATAAAGTATACATTTATACATGTATATCTGTAAGCACTTTTAATTTGTCTGATCCAGAACTGATATTAAACAAAATTAGATAAATATATAAAAAAAAAAAAAAAAAAGTTCAAATATTTCTACATATTTCATTAAACAGGAAATCATTTTTTAAATAGGTTTATAATAGGTTTTTTTAAATGTGTAATGAACTGTTCAGCATGGCTCTGTAGGAAGCCTAGCAATTATAGTAGTGTTTATTTTAAAACAGCTGTTTAAACTATTGATGTATAAATAGTGCTATGTTCATACTTTTTAATTGATAAAAAGCTTGATACAGAACATGCTACTTTATTGTTTCAATTCAATTTTCTGTCCAAATTGAATCTTCCTTTCTATTATTATTGTTTCTATCTACTATTTGTCCAACTGTATTTTTTTCTCTTTTTATTTTTTTTTTTATATACTTCTATTTAGTTAAATATTATCCTTTATTGTTAGTTGGTCATTATAATAATTTTTTAAAATATATTTTACTGTAATATCACTTTTTTTTCGCCCAATATTTATTCCTTTTCCAAAACATTTCTACTTATAAATTTAGTTTTACCTCTGCATGCAGAATTCATTGTACCTACAATATATATATCTAGATGACACAGTGAAAACAGCAACATACTGAGTCAGTGGCAAATAAAGGAATAAATCAACAGAATCAATTGACAATTTCAAATGTCATTCAGACTTTGTTGTTTTGCATCTATTGGTAAAATATAGACTGGGCAATTTTATCATCAATCTTTGTTTATTTTATACCATTTAGTCTTTCTGTACTGGTAAGGCTGAGGGGAGGGGGGATACTATGAAATAAAAGAATTTGTACTTTGTTATCTCCCATTAGACTAGTTGAATACCTGTACTTAACATTATTTTGATTACAGTGTTTGCAAAGTGGTTGTGCAGGTTATGTTTCTATACAGCAGCAGAATTTTGTTTTTGTGCTTTTACAACTGTGCACATTACAGAATATTTTTTGTACATTACTTTTTAATTTTTTTAAATATATTCCTTAAAAGTCATTGTATTGACCACACCTTAGTGCAGGATTAAAACTCATTGTATCGACAACAGCTTTGTGCAGGATTGAAGCTCAATGCAATGACCACACCTCTGTGCAATGACCTAGTGCCAGTAAATCATAATCTTTAACTCTAAAAAGTGTGGGGCTTTTTATTTTAATTTTTTTTTTTTTTAATCAAGATTGTTCAGAAAGATGTAAGCTTTCAACATGTCCTATTTTTAAATATTCTGATCATTAACTTTTGTAAAAGAATGCAACAGTTAAGTTCTGACAAATTCAGTGAAATGAATTCAGCTTGATTCTTTTATTAACAGCCTTAACAATCTTAGAGCTCATGGTTATTAGCATCTATAACAATTTTGGAACTTTTTTAAACATCTTCTTTATATTGACAAATGTGAGTTCTTTTTTTTTTCTTTATTAACATTATTTATTAACATTCTTAAGAATTTTCTAGTTCTTTTAATTTTATTTATTAACTATTAAGATCTGAAAGAAACTTTGGGCTTTTGTTTTTTAGTCTTTAGATTTCTAGTCAGTTTTCATCACCAGTAACAGAAAGTCATAATTATTTTAAAGGATTTGAATTATTTTATATGGCAAAAAAAAATTGAGTTTTGTTGTAATGGACACTTTTGTACATATGTTTAACATGTAATTGTTATTTTGCATTTTATTTTTGAAACAGCTTTTGTAGAAACTGAGAATTCAGAACAGCTTTCATACAAACTAAGAATTCAGGCTTAGCATAATATCCAACACTAGGAATGTCTGGCATATCTATGTGTGTGTTTTTAATACTCGGTGCTTACTACTTTATTTCTGTATACTGCTTCATAGATGTCAACTTTCTGCAAAACATTGACAGGCATCAAACACCTAGATCTAATGACTTGATAACAGTAACCATATTTGGCAGTACCACATATTTCAGTATTATCTCCACCTGTTTGTAACTCATAGTGATGCATTGATGTTGAGTTTTTTGCTGATTCACTAGGACAATAAAATGATCAACATAATGAACCCCATCCTGACATGGGTGGCAGTGCGCTATTATTTTCCTTTTACATCTCCACACGATATACATCTCTGATTAGAACTTTTCTTAATCATTGACATTATGCTGATTATACAAGAGTAAGGAATAGAAAACAAGACAAAGTTTTTCAACAGATTATAAGTATTATGTCATCAGAATTATTTACTTGTAGATGTTGATTATGTTCACATCAACCAATACTATGCTAGATGGATGTCTAAATCAAATTTTTGTGTGCACATTAATAAGTATGTAGTATTTGTATAGAAAAATTGAAATTGTTTTAAAAAATAGCAAGTTACTTTGCTTATTATATATCAATTTGTACATGAACATTAAAAAGAATTTTTTTAATCTTTCTAGAACTCAATGTATAAGACTCTTGTTCACTTTGTTATCATTAAATTTAGCTAGAAATTGGCATTTTCAGACTGTTAAAAAAACTATTGTCACATTTTAGACTATAGCCAGTAGTAAAAAAAATGATATTAATATCAATATTCATACAATTTTTATTTTTTTTAAATAAACAATTCAATTTGTTGTATGTGCAATAGACATGATTTTATGCATCACAATTATTTGCGTATGTTTTGATTTACAACTCTCTTGTTGTAGCTCATACAATTCATTTTGTATCAACTAATTTGCTTATTTCATGTACCAGTCATGAATTGATGATGAAACCTCTGTGATTTTTGTAGCATTCTTTGATACATTGTTAGTAGATTGTTTCTGTTTCCTTTAGTTGATTAGCTCCCCTTTGTGCTTATTATACAATAAATTGAATATGCAATAGACTCAAATAGCCTTATTTCACTTCGGTGTATGTGCTTTTTGTTTTGTTGAAGATATTTGTTTGGTAAATGTGTATTTCTTAACTAGCTGCAATTACAATAGAAAAAGACTTGCATAACCATCTTGAAATACTTTTTTTATAATAAACGCAGAATACAAATGGATTTGAAAAGGACTGATTTATAGCGGGCCCCGTGGAAAAGATGCTATTAGTTTTGTGTGGTCACAGACTTCTCAAGCTTCATTCATAGATTCGCGCAATGGTACAAAAAATTAACAGTTAATGTCCCAATGGAAAAAATATCAATGGATCATTATAAAATATATTTTCCATTGAGTAACTAACTCATGGAATGGAATACTGATTCAAATCTTGTTTTTTAAAAAGCATGTTGATACTAACTTTTTTAAACAAAAACGAACTACTCTTATAGCGCGCAGTTTTGACATATCCTCACTACACACTTTAGAACAATCTAAATTCAGATGTAGATTAAATTTAAATGTATTACATAATTTGAACAAAATTTAGGCCTACATCTATAAATCATTAAGGAAATATCTTCTTCCAGCTTAGTGGTGCAGATTTATGTATTATGTAAACAGTAGTATCATATTAAGAAGTGAATATGATGCGAACATCATAGTGCAATATTACCAAGTAGTAGGCCTACTAATCCTGATCATAATATTGGCCTAACTCACTAGAGTCTAGTTTGTTTGTTTTTAAAGATTAAACGTGTTGTCATACGAATTCTAGTCTAGATCCCAGATTTAGTTCTAGAGCTTGATCTAGAGTCTAGTTAATCTAGTCTAGATTCTAGATCTAGTTTATATCCAAATCTAGATTAGATCTAGAGTAGTTTATGCTATTCGGACACCTATAGGCCCAAATTTGAAAGTTTGACTTTGACAGCGCATTATTTGACAATGGTTCGACATGAAGTATCAAAATCTTCTTTAGTTTAAGGAGAATAAGGATGACTACTTATATTTGTACCCGTAACCTATATTTGTTATTATATTTAAGGTCAAAGAGGCCGTGTGTTTTCATTTAACTCGGACAAATTTGACCCACATTATTTGATTCCGGACACCATTATTTATTTCGGACAGTCTCTATATTTAGGCCTCAATAAACTCAGATTTTAATTCTTTACTAACATTAAATAAATTTTAAGATCCCCAGGCATAGCCCCTCACAATAAATCATCAAGATTTTTTGGAATTATGCATAAATACGAACACAAAAAGTAAATATATGAACACACTTATGCTAACCAAAATTAGGTCACTGGGATAGTGACTTCTATACCGACTTTTAGACTTATTTTATGTTTGAATTGTTTGCATGATTAGATGTGTGTTGAATGTTTGTGTTTTTTGTTTATTGATTTAATAAATTTCTAATACAGATATCAGATGATCTTTTGTAGTATAGTACAGGTTAGGATAGCCATTCTTGCCTAACTGAATCCTCTATATTCTCTCTATATAAATCTAGATCTACCTAGTAGGTCTAGATCTAAGCATTTAACTTCATTCAATGTACCAAGCTCACTCCAAACATTTACCTATTTATTCTCTATTAAAAAAACAACAACAAACAAACAAATATATATTTTTTTAACTGACATTAAGATAATTTTGTATTGATGTCCAAAACTGGCTGTCCGAAATAAATTTTGGTAAGAAAATCGTAATTTTATTTGGACACCCTATTAATTTTTTATTTGTATGGGATCAGACAACTTGGCTTATAAATCAAATAAATCAGCTCCAAAAACAGAATAAATATTGCCGGGCTCATTAGTATAGACTTAGCTAATCCAAAAATATAGTCTTAACCCTAAAAAAGAGGTAAAGTCATCCGGGTAACATAGGAAAAAACAGCCTGACTAACAAATTTGAAATTCGTTTTTCTTACATAAAGAGACAGCTAAATGGAAGGAAATTGGGTCAGAATCATTGGAAAATGGACAAGCACATTATACAGCGCGCTAGTTTTAAAATAAATATTAAAATAATTATTTAATGACCACGAAAACAGCGAATGTCCGAATTCTTGTAATGTCCGAATTAAATAAACTACGATAGAACTAGTTAGAAATCTAGTTATAGATTCTTGTTCTAGATATAGAATGTAGTCTAGGTCTAAATTAATTTCTAGACTACATCTAGAACTAGTTTTGAAATCTAGTCCTATTTGCTTTTATGTGAAAAATAACTTTTTTTTTAATTTAAAAAGACAAAAAATTTTCTGATCCAAAATGCATTGGGCGTATGAGCACCTCGAAGTGGTCCACTCAGGCAGGTAAGAAAGAACATCAGAATGAAATTCTATCAAAGACAAATGACAGATGAATGAAGAAAGAAGGTTGACGGATCTTGTGTGGTGCCCCGGCAGTCCACAGGCCAAAGGATAGGTGAATGTGAAGTTAGATGTGAATCCGGCCTAAGTAATGTCTTATAATGAATATATAAATGCTCTAACTGTTTTGTAAAGGGACAATCTCTAATTCCTCAAAAATAAAAACAAATTTCTTTAGTTCAGTGTTTTATCGCTACTGGATGCACCTGCAGTTCACATGATAATATGAAAAACTACTTATTAATTTTTGTTTTAAATCATGTCCAACTTATATGCATACTAAATAGATTTATTCTCTTTAAAATATAATGAAAATTATTTTTGTGTGAAAATGTAGTATTTAATATAACAGAACTTATATACCTTATGTAACTTAGCAATAGAAATGTTAAAAAAAAAAAAAAAAATTTGACAAAAAAAAAAAAAAAAAAAAAAAAAAAATTGTATGCAAAGCACTTTACATAAATGTGTTAAAAATATGGTAAATAGTCACCTCCCAAACTAAGGAGCCTCTCGTGTTTGTTACTATTAATAGTGGATAGTTGTAAAGTGGTGTATTATGAAAAAAAACAGCTTGCATAAGTGATTTAAAAAATTAGATTTTTCGCTTTCAGAAAAGAAAAAAGTAGCCGTTGCATCAAAACTTTGAATGGACTAAAATATTATGATGTCGGATTTTCACTATCTTTTCTAGTTTACGAGATCTAAACGGGACAGACGGACGGACAGATATTCCACACAAAACTAATAGCGTCTATCTACAGTTTACTTAGTTCCAATTCCGGGGGGGGGGTCGGAATTTAGTGATTGATTTTTTGCTTGATTTTGTTTATTTTAGGTGAGATTTTAATACTAAACCATCACTTGCCCCAGCGAAGCGAAGGTGGTTTTGAGTTTAAAACCCCAACTAGGGGGTTTTGCAGTGAAATTCCCCTCTTCTATAAAACAAAACAAACAATAAATAATGCAAACGACAATAAAAATTCCAAGAGCATAGCTAAGGAAGATTTCGATTTTAAAACCCCATCCGAAATTTACTATAAAACACCCTCTTTAATATACAAAAAGCAAATTACACACTTAAAATGCTACGAGCGTAGCCAAAGGGGTTTTGAGTTTAAACCCCCCTTCAGCGTGGTTTTAAGATACAAAAATACCTCTTCAATATAAAAAATAGCAAATTACACTCTCTAAATTGTATGAGTGTAGTCAAAGAGGGTTTTGAGTTTTAATTTTAAGCCCCCCTCCAGTGGGGTTTAAAGCTAAAACAATACCTCTTCAATATATAAAAAAAAGCAAATTACACACTCAAAAATCTTTGACAGTAACCAAAGGGGTTCTAAGTTTAAATCCCCCTTCATCGGGGTTTGATGCTAAAAAAAACCCTCTTCAATATAAAAGAAAAGCAAATTACGCACTCAAAATTCTGTTAGTGTAGCCAAAGGGGGTTTTGAGTATAATCCCCCCCCCCCCCCACCCCCGTCCAGTGGAGTTTGAATCTTAAAAAATACCTCTTGAATATAAAAAAAGCAAATTACACACTTTAAAATCTATGAGCGTAGCTAATAATAACTAACTAATAACAACAGTTCATCTTATCATGGTCAACCAGTTACACACATACTAAATCTAAAATGGTTAGACCACCTTACCTTCACAAGTTAAAATATGAATTATTTAAATGGGAGCCCTCGACTCAAGAAAACATACAGAAACTATAACAGGCGTAAACTAGAGATATGAGATTTATAGCAAATAAATATTCACATTTGACTTGAGCAACACATTAGCAAAATCACTAAACTTAAAAGTAAAGTAGCAATAATCAAAATAACACTAACTGATAATTTACAAATAAAAAAAAAACAACCTAATAAAATTCTCAGAAGGACACAAAGATAATTACACATTTCTTATTTATTATGATAGGATACAATTTTATGAGTGCTTCTTCTTCCATAGTACTATTAGAGCATGAAACGAGATGCTTCATTCAGCCAGAGACAGGACAACCAATGACTTATTTGAGTTTAAGTATTTAAGTAACGTGCACGACTAGATAGACACATGGATGTGCGTAGGACGCAGGTATCTTGTGTTAAGAATTCTTTGAATCGTTTCATGATTGAGTATTCCCGGGAATCCTCCTGGACCTGGGCACTACAAATTATCTTAACACTTTCAAAGAACTATCAATGGTTCTAATAACTTGATGAGTTTCAATAGATCATATCACGGGACAGAACTTGATGGAACACACAATATTAAATGAATCAATTTCAATAGATCCTATCACGGGATAGAACTTGATGGAACATACATTATTAAATGAATCAATTTCAATAGATCATATCACGGGATAGAATTTTTGAATAGATGCTAAGACTGGTTGGAACACGAGCCAAATAAAAGAGAACATTGAAACAAGTCTCGTCAAGAGTTTCTGTTACTAAAATACTTCGGAACTATTCCCCTCGCCTGACTATCTTCAAACTGTTATGTTAACTACACAGTGTAGGGGGGGGACTCCCTTAGGGTGGAGACTTGCATGCACTCAAATTGACCTGATCGTTTCATGATTGAGTATTCCCGGGAATCCTCCTGGACCTGGGCACTACAAAGATGTCTTAAGACGATAGCTCCTTATTGTTACTGGAGAAATGGACATTCATTTTCCCCCCATTTCTTCAAGTCTCTTAGGTGTAATCATTGTCCTAAGGGAAGAGTGGGGTGCCAAGTGGTAGGACCAGAGGTAGGGGAGTGAAATCTGTGAAGACAGATTGTAAGTGAAAAATAAGAGGGAGATCACCCAGGGATGCCGGCAAGGGGAGGAAATCAGAAAAGTGATCGAGCTTTTTGGTAATTTGATTTCTGGTGAATGTTTTTAAATACAAGGCATGAAGACACGGGGGAAGTAAGGGAGAACTGTTTGTTTGAATGGAAGATAAGTGGGATAGCTTGGAGACATGACTTACAGCATCCTGGCACGCTACTTGTCAGCCCAACGTTTTATGCTGCAAACAGAACACATTCTAGTTCCCCTGGTGTTATAGCGATTCCCTAACTAGCAGTAGTGGTACTGAGTTCGGGATGTTAACACAACGAGATGTAAAGTGTTTCTAAAATAAAAACCAAAAATATTTTCTTTAATGTACTGAAATTCTTTCAGTGTTTTTATGTGACAAACATCGGAAACAAAAAAATTGCATTGTTCGAAAATTTAGTTTTCAAAACTACAAAGTAAAAGTTTTTGTTTGTATTTGTTTATCCTACCAGATGAATTATTTTGCTGATTTGATGAAAAAAAAATAAACAGGAACAAATTGAAAAACAAATTGAACTCATTATATAAGTTTTGACATTGACAATAGAAATGTAAACAGATCTTACACACTCTTGTGTCATACACATACACACTCATAATACACTTACGTCACACTGATATTTTGCATATGCCTATGTCCAAAGATATCATACACATTTCTGTCACACACATATGTTACACATATGTTCCTATAAGTGATTTCACACGTATGTCTACACAGATACACACGTTCCAAAGACAGTGGCACAAGAAGATAGAAATGTGTTTGCGGTGGTAATTGCGTTCTTAGTATAATTTATATTTTTAACAAGATTTTAAACATATATATATATATATATATATATATATATATATATATATATATATATATATGTCACAATACGTGGTAAAGAAATCTGTGTGTGTGTATGTGTTATGCATGATGAGCAAATCAATCTCTAGGAGCAGATATATATGTTACTATACTAGATGAGCAAATCTGTAGGAGCAGATATATTTGCTAGTATAGGTGATGAAGAAATCGTGATTGACAATTCTCTAGGAGCAGATTTCTCTGGGAACCCTTTCCCTTTTAACCACCACCCAAGTCTTCCCCCCCCCCCCCCACCCCCTTCTCCTGTGGTTAGCGTGAGCTGTGATTAGCTGTCTCGTGCCCTTAAGTGATTGGACAGAGAGCAATAAAGGAACGTCTCAAAGATTTGTTTCCTTTCTTTCAACTGAAAAAAAAAAAAAAGAAGAAATCTCCAGTATTCGGAGACAGAGAAATGTACACGAAAATACAAGGGAGAGAAGGGAAACACTTGCAACAAAAGATGAAGGCAATTATTGCCGCTGCATGGCATTTCTGGACCCGGTCAAATTGGGGCGGTTGGTAATCAACATAAAATCATGAATGGTCAATGTTGAAGAGAATTACTGGCAACAAAGAATGACAGAAACTAGAGAGTATTCCTAACACGTATTTAGTATCAAGTCGAGAGCAAGACTTGAATTTTCTCCATTCTAGACGAATAGCTTTTTACATTTCTTTTTGAATGTTAATTAATTTGCAGTAATTTGAAAGAAGCTTTCTCATTCTTTACTATTTTATTTCCCCAGCGTACATTTGTACTTTGTGTTTGGCAATAATATGTTCTCGTCATGGACATTGTAAACAAAGGCTTGAAGTAAAAATAAATGTTGATATAGAAAAGCTGACATAGGTCTAAAGGTCTGGAAGTGACATATGGCCACCTAAGTGAATTAAAAACAAGATCATACAAACTTAGAGGCGACCCCCATCGAAGTCATCAATGGACCAGGAATATTAAAGCCATAGTCTTGTTTTGATCGTTTAAATTAATAAAATTTTTAAAAAATCATTTGGCTTTTTTTTTTCCACATAAAAGAAAAACAGGATAACGGTTCGTCTTTACTGATCACCTAAAAACAGAATGGAAACCTCCCAGACAGTGCCTGTGGCGCCTGTCGCGGTAGCTCAGGGTGTCAGCCCTTCCCCATCAACTTTCTTCAAATATGTTCCAATAAACGCTATTGCTAGTTTTAAAAAAAAGGAAAAAAAAAACATACCTCCCTGAAGTTTTTCTTTGAAAAGTGGTATTTGTTTTTTTTAAATCTGCTTGCATAGATAATTTTTAAAATTAGATGGTTCGCTTTCGAAAAAGAAAAAAGTAGCCGTTGCATCAGAACTTTTAATGATTTAAAATATCATGATGTCGGATTTTCATTTTTTCTTCTAGTTTCTGAGATCTAAACGGGACGGACGGGCAGACGAACGGACGGACAGACAGGCCACTTTTCGCCTTTCGGGGGCCGCTAAAAACACTAAATCTATTTTTTAAAAATCAAACGAAATATAAAAATACTTTTTAAAAAAAAACAAAGCTTATCCAAAAAGGAAGAACTCTACTTTTACAACTATATCTTTCAATAATTTAGACTTTATTTTCCTTTTTCATATCAAACAAAATGTTTTGTTTTGTAAAATAAATAATTATGTAAAGTTTCAACTTGATTCGAGAATGGGTGTTGCAGAAATAACGTGTTCAATTATTTAAGGGTACTAAACTCAACATATTTAGCCATATTTTTTAATACTGAGGGATTTAATTTACCTTTTTGACATCAAACATAATAATTAATTACCAGTAATGAATTGACTAATTGTTTTTTATTCATGTAATTTTAGGTAAAATATATAACTTTTTAAAGATTCAACCTGATGCGAGAATAAGTGTGGGAGAAATAGCGTGTACAAAATTCGTACCAGAAAGATTGACAGACAGACAGAGTGAGCCTTGTAAAAAGAAGACTGCTTACTGATGCACATTGCACTGACTCCAGTGAGATTAAACGTTTCTTTGTGCATACCAATAAGCTGATCTCCTCAGTCTGAGAATTCATCAACACGCCCACAGGGGCTCGACGCACTACTTCAAGGGGCAGACAATAAAAAGTCATCCCACCGCCTCACGGACCATTGAACGTATGGCGCAGTCGGTTCGGCACGTGCAGTCGTGTGTCTGAAGGTCATGGTGAAAGTTGGCGGTACTTGTCAAGACATTGTCAATCTGGTTGCTGAATGTCACACAATGCCTGGGACTGTGCACTAAAACTAAGCTTCTGTTATATCAGATCCTTCTGGTCACTTTATCTTCTCTAAGAGATTCTAGATCAAAGTGAACTGTTTTATTATTAAAGTTTGTCATGTTCTAACCCAAAACTTAGGGTGGTAAACAACGGACTACTTTAGAAAGTATGAGGTCAAGCTGTCCTCGATATACAGAATATTCCATACAAAATAAAATAAAACGATTATCTCCATTCTTGGCAGTTAAGGTTAGGGTTAGGGTTAGGGTTAGGGTTAGGGTTAGGGTTAGGGTTAGGGTTAGGGTTAAGGTTAGGGTTAGGGTTAGGGTTAGGGTTAAGGTTAGGGTTAAGGTTAGGGTTAAGGTACTCGTCTAAGTTAATAAGAAATGTAAATTTGACTAAGTCAGTAGTTTGTTGGTAATTCAAGGCAAACGTTTCCAAGCTTCTGAGAGCATTTTGAAGAGAAGACATTGTTATATGTAAAACTTCGTAAATGAGACTAAACATTTATTATTTTTACTTTAATATTGAATGTTTATTACATTACAAAGCTTATATCAACTCACTCTGTCTGTCTGTCCGTATGTCTATCTTTCTGTCTGTGTTTGTACACGTTATTTCTCAACACCCAATCTCTTATCAAGTTAAAATTCTGCACAATTATTTCTTGTACCTGAATCAATTTCATTTTTAAAAATTAACCAATTAGTTAATTAACTATTGGTAATTAATTATTTTGTATGGTATCGAACAAGAAAGATATTATACTTGACAGATATAAGTTGAGGCTTAAGCCCTGAGGGAACCCGTTTTTTTTTATGCGTTTAAAAAAGCGATCAAGGTAACATTCACACAGATATCCCCATCTTTGCTTCCTTCCTTTCCCAACAGGTCCAGACAAGTGATAGGATCATAACGTAGTGAGAAAGCTCAAAGCATGAAATTGCTCTAAAGAAAAACAATTGGTAAAATTATTTCTAATTGCACAGATTTTTTATTGGTAGTCTAGATATATAAAAATGTAATTACATGACTGATTTAAACTAATTGATACAATTACTCTTAATATGAGCTTTGTTCTTTGTTTGTTTTTAAGTATTCTTGATTCGGAAAACCACACCCCCTTTGTCTAGATATTTTAAAGAAAGAGGTATAATGTTGGTGTGTTGCAATGAGGCTATTTAAAAATAAACTTTTCAACCTAAAATGTTTTTCTGTACAACGCGAGAAATTCAATGGTAATAGCAATTCGCTCATCTTACTTTAGTGAGTAGACTTAATCTTTTTTTTCAATAGGATTTAAAGCTGTAGGAGAAAGCGTTTGTGGCAGCTAAGAAGGCAAACTTATACAGACACCCCTCTCCCTAGCTATCGAAGAGATAAACACCAACGTATTTTTTTTCGGTCGAAGTTGTATCGCTGTATATTCTAAATAGGACCATTTTTTGTTGTTGTTGTAGTTGTTGTTTCCCGAATGTGTGTGTGTGTTTACTGACGTTAGGGTTAGAGTTTGTAAAAAAAAAAAAAAAAAAAAAAAAAAGGCCCTACCCTTTCAATGTTCTGATTCCGCTAAAATACTTTAAAAATCTATTTTTGTGTTCATTGTTTGTCTCTTTTTTTGCTTGTGGCCAAATGTTTTTAATTTGGTCCAGGCTTTTGTAGATGTACGTGAAAAGTCATCCATGTCTTTCCCTGTGTTAATTTTGCATTTAAAAAATGAAGAGTCATCCATGTCTTTCCTTGTGTTAAATTTGCATTTAAATAACTGCATTTAAACCAATTGAATTGAACCATCTTAAAATATTCGGTTTCTGTTTGATTCAGATAGATTTAATCTTTAAGTTCGGTTCGGTTCGATAACGAGTATAGTTGGGGGTTCGGCTTGTGGCAGAAATAATTAATAAATTTTAAGAAATTGAGGTCATCGTCGGAAGCTAATGTTCAAAATCATTTCTTTCCTACATCGCAATGCATCCCAATCTGTCATGGGCAGTGCCAAGTAGTCTTCAAGTTCATGTCTCGTGTTCGGCTTACCAGCATTATCTATCAGTCTGCTTGGCAATCTTAGGATTCAATATCAAATTTACTTCTTTTTCAAAAGAGGCTGTTGATCCAAATGACTGCAGTCATCAACAGCATTGTCTCTCAACCTAACTGCCAGTAAACCCTAATATAAATATATATATATATACATATATATTAGAATTTAAAAAAAACAGTGTCTCTCAACCTTCGTCAAAAAAAAAAAAAACATAAGAAAAGCAGCCATGTTTAGGCCTTTCAAGCTCGCCCAGTGGGGACCGGGGCGAAGCCCCGACGCCGAAAGCATTTTTTTTTTTTTTTTTTTTTTGCATTCTTCACTGTAGAACCGCATTCTCCTGACATCTACAGCTCATTATTCATCCTATTAAAAAAGAAGCTTTTCAATAATTTTTTATTTGAAAAATATTCTAATATGAATTTACTGTCCCTTACTACATAGCTAATTCAACCGCTTTGTTTCTTGAAAAGATAAGGTACCCCACATACTTAGATTCGAACTTTAAGGATCGCCGCCGAAAAAAAATTATTCGAAAAATAATATTTAAAAAAAAACTCATTTGTAAGTGATATATAGTTCGTTTATCGTGGTTCGATGATGACCACTTTGTCATCCAGGGGGCTGAGGCTTTGCACTGGGGTTTTGTGCCTCCTCATATGGCTGGTGAGACCCGAATGTTTGGCTGTACACTGGGCAGGTTATTCTAGCTGATACATTTTGTGCAATGGGCATGTTTGTAACTTTGTTTTGTTACAGAACTAGAATTGAAAGCTCTAAAAAAAAATTTCGGAAGTGGGAGGAGAAATTAAGGGAACCAATCAGATTCTACTATAAATTTTTTGCATTTCTAGGATTCAAGCATAAATTGTGAGTTATAGTCCCATAATATTTGGGTTCAGAACTCATTTCAATTGTTACTCTTATAATGAAGAATTTCGTATGAATACTAAATTTTCCAAAACAAAGTCTTCTTAAAATAACTAGCATAAATTCGTGTGCAATTACATCAACTCTGTCGCCATATTTGACAATTCTGTTTTAAGACGTCATCTTTTCGTCTGGAAAGGGGAGAGGGGGATAGAGCGAAAACGTTAATCCTCGCTCCTTTTTATAATATCTGCTAATGATTGTATTTGGCATTAGAGAATAAGGAGTAGGGCGACTCTATAAAAGAATTTAATTTATAGCATATATAGAGATCAGAGTGTGTGTGCAACATAATATACAGATGGGTTAAAACATCAATATGTAGCTTATATTATATAGATATTCAACAAATGTTGTTCACAAACTATGATTTCTCCATAAAAAAAAGACCGCCAACATCCCCTCCCATTCAGAGGGCTAAAGTGGGGAGGGCAGTAGAAGCAATCTCCATCCCCACATAACCGAATTGGCTAAGATACCAGAAGTGTAGCGGCATAATTTAAAAATTATATTGTAATTCAACTAATTTTGTTCACAAACTATGATTTCTTATTAAAAGTAGGACCGCCCTCCCCCATTCAAAGGGTTTAGGTGGGAAGGGCAGTAGATGTATTCGTCCCCTCCACCCCACCCAATCGGCTAACAGGAAAACGACATATATAAAGATCGGTTAAAATATCAATAAAATGTTTTAATTATATAGAGATTTAATTGATTCCGTTAACAGGCTGTGATTTCTACAAATAAATTGGACCGCCCTCCCCACTCGAAAGCTTATGGTGTGGGGGAGGGCGTGTTTGATGCCATCGCCACCTCCCCATCCCACCAAATCGGCCAACATACTAGAGGGGGGCGAAATAATCTAAAAATAGATTGAAATATAAATTACTAGTATATATTATTAATATAACTAATAAATTTGTATACAAATTGTGTGATTTCGTTACTAAAATATTTGTAACAAGGTGCAAAAAGTGTTGAAAATTGGTGTAAAGGAAGAAGAATATCTATTTTTCCTTCGAGCTGGACAGGCAAGATGGACAGACAAGCTAGACAGACAACATGTCGCATACTTTCACAGTCTGAACCATCTATTTTACAAATTTATCGAATATAAAATTGCATTACATTACATTTATGTAATTATGTTAGAATTGGTGTATTTTTATGAAAAAA
This sequence comes from Biomphalaria pfeifferi, assembly GCA_030265305.1. Taxonomy (NCBI): domain Eukaryota; kingdom Metazoa; phylum Mollusca; class Gastropoda; family Planorbidae; genus Biomphalaria; species Biomphalaria pfeifferi. Next base: position 392,756 of record JASAOG010000145.1, on the reverse strand, counting down.
ATCGCTTCCATAATTAATTATATAAATTAAACGATTTGCTTTTAGAAAACCAAAAGTAGCCGTTGCACCTAAATTTTTCAAGCTGCATCACATGGTGAAATAGTATTTTTCATTTCTCTTCTAGTTTTCGAGATCTGAGTGTGACTGACGGACAGACGGACATTTTGCACAAACCTAATAGCGGCTTTCTCCTTACGGGGGCCGCTAAAAATGTAAGCCACTGGCTTAAATGAATATTCTCCTATAATGCCAATAATTCCCTGCACATTACAAAATCAGAAACTCTGATATTTCCGTTTTTTTCTCTCACGCAATTGTTTAATGATTTTTTTGTTCAAGTGATTCCTGTGAAGTCATGCGTTGACCCTTGGAATGGAACTTTCTGGACTTAATCAACGTCCAGTATTAGCGTCATTGTGATACAGACACGGTGGAAAAAACACGCTCAAAATTCTGGTAGCTGGAAGGAGCTCGTAACCCCTTTTTGCCAATTTCATTATTAAATCGGAGTCAAATTGAAACCGACAAGCTATTCCAGCCACCTCGACCTTCGAAACTGTATCCGGCTCTGCCTGACCTTACGTGACAGGGGCACGTGATGTTCTGTGCAGCGGAACAAGCCAGAATAAAACCCAGTGCACTTGAAAGGAATCGTGTATTCATACGCTCGTTTAGCTGTTAGGGAACACGGTACACGCTCACATTTTTATTTCTCTTTTTTTTTTTTCCACTCAACCAATGAATCTTAAAACTGATCCTCAGTTGGTCCATCGCCCAGTTCAAGCCATGTGTGTGATGAAAAAACAAGTCACCTTAGGATTGTTTTAGGGCCATTTACTTAGAGAGAGAGCCCCCCCCCCCCCTTTTCCTTTTTTTGTTCAGGGCATGGTAATATACGAGGTTTCATTTTCTTAAAGAATGAAGAATGAGCTCAGGGCTAATCAGCCGACACTACTGACCCGGCACACTAGGAACATGCCCTCATGCTGAGAGGCCCATTAACTGGGCGATCAGTTTTGGCCCTACAGACAGCGGGATGGGGCTATCTTCAAAATGTGTCTAGAGATCGTCTATTGATCTTACACTCTCGTTCAAATTTCAAATCAATTTTGGCGCAGACATGAAAAGACATCAATGTTTTTTTCCCTGTATTTTTCTTTTACTCTCAACATTCACAGTTTTTATAATACAATTAAAAAGTTGGATACGTTTATATTTACTGAGAACAAAATAATTTAAGAATACATTGAATGAATTTCTTTTCTTCATTATCTGTTATTCATTTAATTATAGGCTCTATATTGCTATTAGGTCTAGTTTAGGTCAAGGTCAAAACCCTGACTTTTGTTTTGTTTATGATGTTCAAAACCAATAGATTCTATTAGTAGCTTAGTCAATTCATATTTTGTCATCCAAATAAAGTTGAAAGCACAAAGTCTAACACTAAAGACTACATCCAATATTTCAATGCTCAACGCTTCTAAATCTATTTTGTGATAGAAAAAAAAAAGTTCCCCCCTTTCAGACCTTGCGATCTATGGGGCAGATGATGTAAAGGTCATCTCATTCTATGACCCACGGTTAACGGGAGTGTCATGTTGCCAGCACAAAGACTGGCCGCCTTTACTTTTCCCCAACTTATGTCAGGTACCCATTATAGTTGCGCCCTTAAGAACCCGAAATTAAAAATCCCAGTCTTGACCACTTGACCACTTGGCCACCGCGCCTCCATTTATTTCTTGTTAGTGCATGAAACTTTATGTTGTTATTATGTTATATATTATATTATATTATATTATATTATATTATATTATATATTATTATATTATGTAAAGTTCACTTCATGGTCATAGTCAGTTGAAATGAAGATTACAAATACAGTTTCTTTTCCATACCAATTCAGATACGTCTCCTTAAGGGTCAACCCATTTAAGTTTCAATCATTTCATTACAAATATCGGAAGATGTGAAGTACAAACTCTTAACAACCCACAATCTTCCCTCTGTATAGCCGTGTGCTAGGCGAATGTGTTGCCGATTTTGTTTTGGCCGGGTGGGGTTAATCGTTAATGTTCATAAGTAGTCAATGAACTAACTGATTGTAATGAAGCTATGTTCAGTGTGAGAATAGTTAAAGGATTAACCAACAGATAGTTGCCAATTGGACAAGGGGGTTGGTGAATGGTTTCTTTCATGACTTTCCCTTTGGCCAAGTTTATAGCCATTACAGTCTTTTTTAATTTGCACTGTGTGTGTGTATATATATATATAATAACGGAACAGCCTTTTAAATCTTGTTTTTAAAATAAGCACACATATATTTACAGTATGCTCATTTTCCTTTTTTTTTTCTTACTATAAAAAAAATTCTAAAATAATTAATTAAACAGAAAAAACGCTTTCAGAAAACAAAAAGTAGCTGTTTGCACCAGAATTTTACAAGCTGCCAAATATGAAATCGGAGTTGTAATAACTTTAGTTTTTGAGATCATAACTTGGCAGACGGACGAACACACCGAGCACACCAACTCGGTTCGGCTACAGACGGTTAATTCAGATAAGATTAGCTTTGAAAGTGTCTTTTAATTAGATTCATAGTAGCTGGTAAATAAGACAGAGTTTTAGTTTTAAGAAATGAAATGAAAATAGTTTTTAAAAAAAAACAGCTACTAATTTCTCTAATAAAAATAATATGAAGACTGCATTGAGATTGAAACATTTCTTCCACATGTTGATCTATAAGTCAAGCAAGAAAACATTTCTTCCACATGTTGATCTATAAGTCAAGCAAGAAAACATTTCTTCCACATGTTTACCTATAAGTCAAGCAAGAAAACATTTCTTCCACATGTTTACCTATAAGTCAAGCAAGAAAACATTTCTTCCTATTTTCCGTTCACACGACTCATTTGTCTGCACCATTATGAGAAAATCAGCATGTGGTCAGTTTTCGTCTAGTGAGGGAACACCCATGAACAATTGAATTCCCAAAGGCTCAGTGGTACTTCTTTTGGTCTAAGTGGAACTGCATTTATCCTGCCTTTGAACATCTGTCCACATCAAGTAGAAAAATCATTTGATCTCACTAATAGGATCTAAAATAGTTTTGTAGTCATTTCAATTTAGTAGTTTAAATGTTAGTAATACAAGATGTTATTAAGATTACAAATAAGATACGAGTAACACAATTAATAGACAACTGAAACACACAAAACACAAACTAGTAAAATATAACTGACACACACAAGTGAAATACAACTGACACACACAAAACACACACTAGTAAAATACAACTGACACACACACTAGTATAATACATGTGACATAATTGTAATATTACGCGTGACATAAAACCAGCATGCTGTTGGCATATAAATAACATAAAATTAAATAAATAATAAATTATAGCTTTTATACAGCGCTACTTTCATGCTAATAGCATGCTGAGAGCGCTATGGTCCAATCTCAAGAAAACTCATGTTTAACGGCCCCCGAAAGGGGAATAGCCGCTATTAGTTTTGTGTGGTCTGTCCGCCCATCCCGTTTAGATCTCGTAAACTACAAAAGATATTCGAATTGCGACATCAAGATATTTTAGAACTTTCAAAGTTATGATCCAATGGCTACTTTTTTCTTTTCTGAAAGCGAAAAAATTTAATTTTTAAAATCAACTACGCAATCATTTTTTTTTAATAAAAATACACCATTTTTACAACTATTCACTATTAAAAGTAAAAAGACACGGGAGACAATATAGTAAGGGATACATCGCTCAATTATATATTTAACACATTTATGCAAACGGTTTCAAATTAGTTTTTTTTTTTTTTTTGTTTTTTTTCAAAATTTTATTACTTTATCAAATAATTTCTGTCAAACTTACTACCAACAGATAAAAAAAAAAATGTTTGCTTTTTTTTAAGAGAAAAAAAATCTATTTAGTATGCATATAAATGGAATGTTATTTAAAACAACACTTAATAAATAGTGTTTCATATTATACACATGTACCATGATTGCCAGAGGACCGCCAATCTTACTGTTAACTAAAGAGAAAAGGCAAGATGACCAGATGTCCACTGGTGAAGGTGAAGTTAAAACAGAGGAGGAATAGGAGATGGTGGTGATGTTGTGAACTGACCAGGTCACCCAACCGCCATCGATCACCCCTTCGAATACGCCATCAAGCCAACCATCTCACAGATCATTCACCAAAGTCATCGCTTTCCTTAAGACGCACTCTTTGGCCATGACAGTAATACAGTTCCAGAAATTTAAGCCTCGTTACAGCGTGACAGAAGTTGTTTCTCTATCTGTAGTTTTCAGAGACCAAAGCAGACAGAGATAGTGGTACGGTTGTTGTTACCTCAGAGACAAATATCAGTCAGTATTTGTATTCATGCTTAATTCAATAAAGAAAAATCAGGGGAAAAAAAAAAAAAAAAAGAGAAAAGTTGAAACTTTGAATGAGAGATTGGCCCTTTCCAAAACAATTAGATAACCATTCAATAACATTAGTTAGGCCAGGATCGAATTTAACTTCACCTTCACCTATCCCTTAGTCATTAGTCTGTTGGACCGTTGGGGCACCACATAAGATCTGTCAACCGTCTTTCTCCATTCCTTTCTGTCCTTTGTCTTTTGTAGAACTTTATTCACTGACAGTCCTGACCATTCTTTGATGTTTTCTTCGCATCGCTTTCTCTGTCGTCCTCTTTATATTCTTCCTGGTACTGTTCCTTGAAGGAAGGTCTTGCGAGCCCTGAGGACCTTGAGATGTGGTCATAGAAATTGAGTTTACGTTTTTTTGACAGTGGTCAGCAGGTCATAGTATAGTCCAAATGCTGTATTAGTCATTTTTCTAATCTCTTCATTCGTGATGCTTTCTTTGTAAGTGACACCTATGATTTAACTTTATCTTCAAAACTATCAGTTCCTTGAATACATATGAATATTAACAATCTTATAATAATAACATTAATAAATGTCCATATCCTATGGTATCAGGTCAGTAATTGATAGATGCCATCCTTTGTGTTTCGCACTCCCAGCCTATAATTTGTCAAGTAGTAATCTGAGCTATCATAGTTTATATAAGTATGTGCTCATCAAATAGTCAAAACCTTAATTAAAAAGGCAAAGGTTTATTTTAGTCAAATTTACAGTGCTAAAACGGTTACCATCCTCCATCGCAAGCTTTTCTGTTATAAGGTAGATCATACAAGATTACAAAAAGAGTTTGTGTTATCACAAAAACTCAGAGGCGGCCCCGTCGGATCCGTGTCGGATCAGTCTATTCACAAGGAATATTCAAGACGTGATTTTGTTTTGATTTTAAAAAAGTAAAAATGCTTCGATTCATTTGCAGTTGTAAAAATATTTTTTTTCAGTAAAATGTTTCACATATTTCGGAAGTTAGTGAATTTTCAAAAATGCATTAATTAGCTTAACATGTTAAGAGATCAATGAGAGAAAAAACAAGATTACAGAGAGAGTTTGTGTTGTCACACAAACTCAGAGGCGGCCCCCGTCGGAGTCTGATCCTGTCGGATCCGCCTATTCGCAAGGAATATTCAAGACGTGATTTTGTTTTATTGTCAAAATTAATAATAATGTTTCAAAGATTCATTTGGTGTTGTAAAAATGTTTTTTTTCTGTAAAATATTTTCCATGTTTTGGATGTTCCTTCAAAGTTAAAGATAATTTACTTCATTGTCCAAACCTCCCGCTGGACGACGGGGATGACAGCAAGCAGGGTATGAACCTGGAACTGTCGAAATAATCAGTCCACCAGGCATTGCTGTTAACGTCATAACAAACGAATAGCCTATTATTGATAAAGAGATATATTACACATTACGGCATTACATCTACCGGATATGTACAATATGTCAGACTAGTGATTTTAGATAATCTTTTGGTATTAATTTGTAAGTGAAAAAGAAGAAAAGAACAGGTATCGAACATGTAGTGCTGTCTTCTCTATGTCCCAGCACAGTTACTAACAGACCTATTGGCATTTTCATTTAAATGGAGCTAGAGTGAGGATGTAGATCAACCTAAACTAAACCTCTGATTTAGCACTCTTAAAATCTATATCTACTAGCTCTAGATATAAAATATAAATTTGGAATAATTTAGATGTAATTTATATAAAATTTATGTAAAAAAAATAATTTATCAATAGACTGAATGCAACATTAAATTTTAAAATAGTAGATTAGTTTTAGTATTTTATAACATTGCAATATTGATCTAGACATTTGGAAATAAAAATCTATACTTCAAGTCTAGTAATTGAAATTCTAGATCTTGATCTAATCTATATCATTCTAAACGACCTATAAATTCTAGATCTAAAATCTACAATGAATATAATAGAATATAAATCTAGATCTAGTTTAAAAAATCTAGATCAAGTGTAAAAAATATAGATCTAGTTTTAAAAATCTAGATTAGATCTAAATCTAGCTATTATGTCTTTTTTAAATACGAGTCAGATTACGAGGTTTAATAAACATTACTATACCGAGTTATTTTAGCATTTTATTTGACGTCAAAGGAAAAAAATCCACTACGTCACACGGCCTCATTAGACTAAAAAATGTCTTTATAAATACAAGCAAGCTGACGAGGGTTCATAGACATTCATGCACCGAGATTTTTAGCACTACATGTAAATAATTCATTCCATATGACGTTAAAGGAAAAAAATTCCATTATTCCATTACGTCACAATGGGCTAGTTAGGCTTAAATGTCTATATTAACACGAGAGAGTTGTCGAGGGTTCATAGACATTGGTGCACCGAATTCTAGTAGCATTTCATTTAAAGATATATATACATCGCAATAGTTTTAAGTATCTATAAAAGATTGTTCCGGATGTTTATATATATAGTGAGAAAAAGAGAATTTTAGATACATTTTTTACAAATAATTAAATTTTTGGGATGGTATCGTATGAAAATTAGATGTATAGGGAAGCAGATCTGAAAGTAAAGAGAAGCTGTCGGCGAGATAAACGGGACTGGATTGAGCAGAAGGGACAAGAGGCACAAGCAACTGCAAGCAGAAATGACACAAAAACCTTCATCGTATTGTCCGAGATCTCAGTGGAGCAAAGAGTGGACATGGGGCACCGATAAAACACAAGCAAGGCAAAACTTTGTTAACAAAAGAAGACAGGATGCAAGATGGGTAGAGCACTTTAAAGAGACCCTTAACCAACTGTCGCCAGACCTAACTTACATATTCAAGGACCCCTCTCCAGACAATGATCTCAAGGTCAAGACAGACCCAATAACTGCTGAGGAGGTTACCATGGCCATTGCAGTGTTAAAGAATAACAAAGCACCAGGGCTAGACATGATATCAGCAGAAATGCTAAAATATGGGGGACAGTGCATTGTTAACAGAATGACTGATCTCTTAAATCTCTGTTGGCGAACTTCAAAAGTCCCAGAGGACTGGCAAAAGGGAGTGATTGTAAAGATTCCAAAAAAAGACAACTTGGCAGACTGCAACAACTGAAGGGGCATTACTCTCCTCTCTGTCCCGGGCAAAGTTTTTAGCACTGTTTTGTTCAGACGGCTTCAACAGTCTGTAGATGGAAGGCTCAGAGAAGAACAAGCAGGTTTCCGAAGAGGCAGATCTTGTACAGAGCAGATTTTCGTTCTACGAAATATCATAGAACAAAGTCTTGAGTACCAACAACGGCTAACGATCAGTTTCGTGGACTTCAAAAAAGCGTTTGATAGTGTCCACCGAGAATCACTATGGAGAATAGTTAGAGAATACGGTATCCCAGAAAAATTCATCCAGATCATACGACACCTTTACAGTCAGTCTAGTTGCTGCATTAAAACAGAAGAGGGAACAACAGAGTTTTTACAATCGAGACAGGTGTGAGACAGGGGTGCATCTTATCTCCCTTCCTTTTCCTCCTAGCCATCGACTACATAATGAGGAGAGCAATGAACCAAACTGCCTTTGGTATTCCATGGCATGAACAACTCCGATTGACGGACTTGGACTTTGCTGATGATGTTGCACTACTCGGGGCTACAAATAAATGCATTCAAGAAATGACGGAGAGCCTAGACAGAGAGGCACCCAAAATTGGCCTCCACATAAACTTGGATAAGACTAAAATTATGCGAGTGGGATATAAGGCAAAGGGTGTCCCCGTCAGACTTGGCGAGTCAAAGCTTGAAGAGCTGGACAAGTTCACGTACCTTGGCAGCATCATAACAAATGATGGAGATGCTTACCATGATGTAGCGTGCCGAATAGGAAAGGCAGGGAGCATTTTCCAAAGGCTGCAGCCTATTTGGACTAGCCAAGCCATTGGACTCGAGACAAAAATACACCTTCTCAACACAATCGTCATCCCAACTGCTACATATGCATGTGAGACGTGGAAGTCATCTGCCAAAATTGAGAAAAGACTAAATGTGGCTCAACAGAGATGGCTGAGACGGATTTTGGGAGTCAGTTACACAGATCGGGTCTCAAACAAGGAAATCCTATGCCGAACTAGGAGTCGAACACTTAGTGAGGTTGTGACAGAGCGTCGCATGAGGTTTGCGGGACATGTTCTACGTCAAAATGAATTACGCACACCAAGAGTTGCGATAACATGGAAGCCAAAACGAGGAAAGCGCAAACAGGGACGTCCTCGTATTACTTGGCGACACACCTTCATGGAGGACCTCAGAACAGTGGACACCAGGTGGGAGGAGGCTTCAAACATTGCCTGTGACAGATCTTTATGGAGACAGCTTGCCACCCAATGCTCCGAACGGCGCGGGAGGACCTAAGTCTAAGTAAGTAAGTCTGTTTGTTTATAAATGCACATTGTATGTAAATATCACGCACATTTTTTAAAATGGACTTTTTATGCAGCGACTTTCGTGCAGTAGCGTAACGTCGCAACATGATGCGGTGCTAAACCAATTCCTTAAACTTTTTTTAAAAATCCGATTTCATTTATTTTTTGTTTAGTTTCCCCAATCCGAATAAAAGAAGCTTATTTGTGTGCTTTTTGTCTGTTGGTCGGTCTGTCCGACACGATTAGATTAACAAATAACACTAAAGGCTATTGTAACTCTGATTTAACCTTTAATTTTTCATTCAGAAATATCGCAATAGTTTTAAGTATCTATAATAGATTGTTCCGGATGTTTTGTGAAAAACAAATCAATGCCAACGAATATTTGTTTGCTCTTCTAAATTATATTAATTTTTTTTTCCATGCTTAAACGTTGAAATAAACACATGATCTTTAATATATTGTTCCGATTTTTTAATGTAAATAGCATATTAATGCTAAATAAAAAATATCTATACTGATTTATATTTCATTAACTATAAAGTTTTTCGGATATTGTTTTATAAAAAATAAATTATGTCAAAGGATTGTTTGAAATCGCATAATTGACTAATATTACACTTATATTCTTTGACACTACGTCACTATAGTTTATTTTTCAATATCAATTGTTCCGAATTTTTAACTTAAGCAACTTTATGTCAAATGACTTTATTTTTTCAAAAATATCGACAATAGGTTCTTCAGGATTTTAAAATAAGAAAGTAATTTACTAGTAACAATTATTTTCACTTTTCAGACTTATTTTACAATTAATTTTCTTGCTGAAACATAATAAAAGTTGCTTAATCGGTAAAAAATGTTCCGGATTTTGTTTCGAAAAGAAATCGACCTACATTACCTTTATTCTATTATAAATCGTCGCCAAAAATGATCCGAATTTTATATGAAAAATCTAGTAACGCTATTAAATGTTTGAAATCCCTCTTCTAATAAATAAAACAAATAATTTTCTCATTTATGAAAATTGGTTGTTCCGGATTTTTTATGAAAAATATTTTAACTCTATTATTTGTAAAATCGCACTTCTCTCTTACACTACATTTAACGTTCTAGCTAAAACGTTAGAAAATCTAATTATCGTTAATATTATGTTCCGATTTTTAAGGAAAACAACGTCCTAACACCAAAGTATGGTTTGAAAATCTCTCCATAAGGCTATGGTACATCTAATTTTCATAACAGACCATCCCACAAATTTTATTAACAGTAATTGATTAATCTGGAATTCTTATTTTCTCTCACTATAAATATATAGACATTCGGAACAATCTATTATAGAAACTTAAAACTATTGCAATATTTCTGAATGAAAAATTAAAGGTTAAATCAGAGTTACAATAGCCTTTAGTTTCTTTTTTCCTCCCTATTAACATGACGGACAGACAGACTGACAGACAAAACAAAAAAAAGCGTCTTTAACCCTTTTATATATATGTTATATACATATTTAGTCTAACTAGCTTATCAAAGGAAATGCTAAAAGAACTCACTCGGTGCACTAATGTCTATGAACCCTCGAGAAACTGCTCGTATAGAAGACATTTTTTAGTCTAACTAGGACGTGTGACGCAATGGAATTTTTTTCCTTTGACGTCATATGGAGTTAATTCTTTACATGAAATGCTTAAAGATCTCACTCGGTGCACCAATGTCTAGGAACACTCGACAAGCTGCTCGTATAGATGACATTTTTTAGTCTAACTAGGCCGTGTGACGTAGTGGATTTTTTTCTTTTGACGTCATATGGAATAAATTCTTTAAATGAAATGCTAAAACAACTCGGTATAGTAATGTTTATTAAACCTCGTAATGTGACTCGCATTTTAAAAAGACATACTTTAGATTTCTAATCTAGATTTTTTTACACTTGAGCTAGATTTTTTACACTAGATCTAGATTTTTTTTTTACACTAGTGCTAGATTTTTAAAATTACATTTAGATTTAAGTTCTAATTAAAATCATTGTAGAATCTAGATCAGGAATTTCTTGGTCTAGTCTAGAATGTTTGTTATTTTACATGTTTCTGATGTTCCTTCAGAGTTGTAGTCCAAACTTCCCGCAGGACGACGGGGGGTGGGAGCGGGCAGAGTTTGAATCTGGGAGCATCGATGAATCCTTACAACAGTCCAGCGCGCAAACCGCACTACCAGACAGCCATGATTTAGATTATATCAAGATCTATAATTTTAATTTCTAGACTTAAAGTGTAGATTTTCATTTCTAAAGTCTAGATTTTCAATATTTCAATATTGCAGTGTTATAAAATACTAAATCTAATCTACTATTTTAAAATTTTATATTGCGATTAGTCTATTAATTGATTATTTAGTGTGTTTTTTTACACAAATCTTATATAAATTACATCTACATTATCCCAAATATATATATTTTATATCTAGAACTAATAGATATAGATATTGAGAGTGCTAATTTAGAAGTTTAATTTATGTAGATCTACATCATCATTCTAGTTCCATTTACATGAAAATGTTCAATACGAAAAGATTATCTAAAATCGCTCTTCTGACATATTTTACATATCCGGTAGTTGTCATTCTGTAATGTGTAGGTATATTATCAATAATAGGCTATTAGTTTGTAACCAGTTTGTCATTAGGTTAAGAGCAATGCCTGGTCGTGCGGTTAGGGCGCAGGACTGATATGGTCTCGGTTTCATACCCTGCTCGATGCCATCCTTCGTCGACCAGCGGAAGATTTTACATTCTAAAAAAATCAAATCAAATCAAAACAAAATCAAGTCTTGAATATTCCTTGCGAATATGCGGATCCGACAGGGATCCTTCTCCCACGGGGGCCGCCTCTGAGTTTGTGTGGCAACACAAACTCTCTTTGTAATCTTGTTTGCTTTGATTTTGTTTATTTTAGGTGAGATTTTAATACTAAACCATCACTTGCCCCAGCACAACGAAAGGGGTTTTTAGTTTTAAACCCCCTACCAGAGGGGGGGTTCGAGTTTAAAACCCTCTACCAGGGGTTTTAGCTGTTAAACCCCCCTCTTCTATAAAACAAAACAAACAAAAAATGCAAACGACAATTCCCAAATTCCGATCGCACAGTTAAGGAAGATTTTGATTTTAAAACCCCATCCAAAATTTACGATAAACCCCTTCTTCAATATAAAAAAAGCAAATTACATACTCAAAATTCTATTAGCGTAGCCAAAGGGGTTTTGAGTTTACCCCCCCCCCCTCCGCTCTTCAGTAGGGTTTGAAGCTAAAAAATACCTCTTTAATATAAAAAAAAAATAATTACGGACTCTAAATGTTACGAGCGAAGCTAAATGGGTTTTGACTCAGTTTTGAGTTTAAACCCCTCATAAGCGGGGTTTGAAGGTAAAAAATACTTCTTTAATAATAAAAACAAAGCAAATCATACACTCAAAATGTTATGAGTGTAGTCAAAAGGGTTTTGAGTTTAAACTCCCCTCCAGTGGATATTGAAGCTAAAAAATATCTCTTCAATATATAAAAAAAAAGCAAATTACTCACTCTAAAATCTATGAGCGTAGCCAAAGGGGTTTTGAGTTTAAACCCCCCGCCAGCGGGGTTTGAAGCTAACAAATATGTCTTCAGTGTAAGAATAAAAGTAAATTACACACTTAAATGCTATGAGCGTTACCAACAAGGGTTTTGAGTTTAAATCAATAAAAAAAAAGGCAAATTACACACTAAAATTATAAGAGCGTAGCCAATCCTATTAGGCATTTTAGGTTTAAATCCCTCTCCTACATTTCGTTTTTTTTTTAAAGTTTAAAACCCCTCCAGATGGTTTTGAGTTTAAAATTCCCCTACAGAGTGTTTTGAGGTGGAAAACCTCTATCTTCAATATTGTTGTAACTCTATTCCCGCACTTAGATACAGGGTGCGCACTAGACACTGTTCCACACGAGCGTGGAACAAGAGAAGGGAGGAAATGGAGACATGATAGTTAATGCCGGCTTATTTCGTTGAATCAAACTAGATCTAGAACAAATTGACATTCTGTGGTTTGTGTGTGTTATTTATTTAATCATTAAATCCTTATCTATGTTATCATTAACCTGTTGAGTGTTTTCACTGGAAATTTATAGCAATTGGTGTCAGAAGTGGGATTTATAATTGCTACCACGAAAACGCTAGACAAACTCCTTATGAAGGAACTGAAGCGGGAACTCCGTGACCGAGGTCTGAAGACAATTGGAAATAAGGAAACCCTACAGGCATGCCTACGGGAGGGTTTGAAGGAGGAAGAAGCAGATCCGGACACCTATATTTTTGAAGTTGAACCAGATATGGAATTTATGCAACAACAGATGGCAGCTGTGCTCCAAAATATTGGTTCTATGCGAGAACAGTTAAATTCAGGGCTAGGAAACACCAATGACAAGCTAGATGTCGTGGAAACCAAGATTGATCTCATGGAATCGGGAATCAAAACCGAGTTATTGGCTATGAACCAACGCGTGGAAGCTGTGGAGGAGAGAATCACCAACATGGACAAACATATGAAGTGGAGGGTAGACACAGTGGAGAAGGTCATCTATGAAATGAAGATACAAGCTCAATGCAAGCACAGAAATGTACCAGATGCCGATATGACGTCACTTGTACCTGAAGGCCCCCGTATTTGATGGTTCGTGTCCTGGTCAGAGTACAAGAAGCAATTTGACGCAGCGGCTAAAGTTAACAAATGGAACAGTGGGGAAGAGAAAGCCACCGCCCTTGTGTTATCTCTAAGAGGAAAAGCCTCTGAATTGCTTCAGTCTCTACCGAACCAGCAGGATTTCGCCGCTCTTGTCCAAGCTATGGAACTCCGATACGGGGATGAACATTTGAAAGAAGTCTATCGAGTGCAACTGAAAACCCGACAACAGCGCCCCTATGAAACACTCCAGGAGCTAGAGACAGACATCGAACGCCTCGCACATTTAGCCTACCCAACCGCCGCAAAAGATTTCTTGGAGGTCATCACCACAGATGCTTTCATTGATGCGCTTCGAGATCCTGAGTTGAAGAAAGCCACAAGAGTTAGTGGTAAACGCAGGGCAAGCGAAGCCCTAGTTTACGCTCTGTCATACGAGGCTGCCAAAGACGAATCTGGGGGCACTCACCAGGGCCGAAGGCTGGACGTCAAGGAGGAAGAATTCGCACAACTTGTCAGAAGGGTGACAGAGGCACTGGACGAAAGGCGAACAACCTGGATACCAGAAAATCAACCCAGGGCCCCTGTACGATGTTGGAATTGTGGTGAACTTGGCCATATTCAAAGAAGCTGCACTAGAAGATCTCGACAAACCGGAACCCATCACAGATCAGAAATGAATGCACGAACTGGTTCCCGGGGCTACCAGGGAAACTAGCACGCGCCGGCTTCAAGGGGCGGAATCCGGCGACACAGAGAATAAGAGCCCCCGCAACCGTCATCCCAGTCGCCGTGCTGGGGCAGAATAAGAGTTTAAAGTTAGAAGGCAAAATCGGTGCTGAAAATTATCGTTTTCTGCTAGACACTGGTGCTTCTCGATCAGTCATTCGGCCGGAGGTCGTGAACAAAAACATTATAACCAAAGTGAACTCATATTCCTTAAAAACCGCCAGTAGTGAGTTGATGCCTATACAAGGATTGACGAGTGTTCAATTCGAGCTCGGGAATCAGTTATTCATTCATGAATTCCTGATGGCCAATATGACTGCATTATAGGACTCGACTTTATGCAGAAATTCGGGTTTTCTATTGACATTGGCGGAGGAGCTTTGATATGTGGGAACGTAGAGATTCCTTTACTAAATGATGAGGATGAGAAAGAGAATGATCGAATCAGAAAAATCATGTTGACGGAAGATACGAGCTTGCCTGCACAGTCTGAATTGATTATTTGGGGAAAATTGGAGCCTGGTCATACAAAAACTAGAACGGCACTGGTCGAGGGCAAGGAAGATAACTACAGTGAATTTGCTGTAAGTAAGACGTTGGTCATGATCGATAGAGATCAGAAAGTACCTGTTAGAGTTATGAACCTTAGCTTGGGTGAAAAAAAACTAAGAAAAGACAGCATCATAGCTGTTTGCTATACGGTCGACCTGATACAAAATTGCAGCGATGATAACCTCATCAGGGACAGCACTGCATCAGCCCACTCGCAGATTACAGGGCTCTTGGGGAAGATTAAGACGAATTTATCGTGCCCAAAAATTGATTTGTGAGTTTAGTGATATTTTTCCGACTGATGAGACAGATTTCGGGCGGACGAATATGGTTCAACTTCGTATCGACACAGTAAGCACCAGACCTATTCGACATCCACCACGTCGTCTTCCACTGGCAAAACAACAAGAAGCCAAGGACATGATAGAATGCATGAGACAACAGGGAGTCATTGAGCCCTCAAATAGTTCTTGGTGCTCACCTATAGTCTTAGTGAAAAAAAAAAGATGGTTCTATGCGATTCTGTGTAGATTATAGATCGTTGAACGAGGTCACCCATAAGGACAGTTATCCTCTACCTAGAATCGACGACACATTTGATACACTTTCAGGAGCACAGATATTCTCTACTCTCGATTTAAAAAGCGGGTATTGGCAAGTTGGAATGCATCCCGAAGATAGAGAGAAAACAGCGTTCTCTGCAGGAAACGGTCTCTGGCAATTTACTGTAATGCCTTTTGGGCTCTGCAATGCTCCGGCAACCTTTGAGCGACTTATGGAGCGTGTCTTACGAGGACTTAACTAGAACATCTGCCTTTTCTATCTGGATGACATTATCGTCTTAGGTAGGACGTTTGAAGAGCATCTTGCAAATTTGATGGAAGTGTTTCAAAGAATAAGAGGCGCTGGGATGTAACTCAACCCAAAGAAGTGCTCTTTGTTTGGAAGGAGTGTAAAATATCTTGGGCACATCGTGTCAGGTGACGGAGTTAGCACTGATCCCGACAAGGTTGAGGCAGTAAAGCAATGGCCTACCCCAACGAATATTCATGAATTGAGAAGCTTTCTGGGGTTTTGTACATATTACAGACGTTTTGTGCCTAATTTCTCCAATATTTGTAGGGCTCTACATTTACTGACAGAACAAAAGAAGCAATTTATTTGGACGACGGAATGTCAACAGACATTTGAAAGGCTGAAAAATACACTTGCCTCATCTTCCATATTGGCCTACCCTATACCAGGCATGACATTCATACTGGACACAGATGCGAGTGGTACCGGAATAGGCGCTGTCTTGTCCCAAAAAGTAGATGAAACTGAACGAGTCATTGCCTAATTCAGTCGTAGTTTGTCAAAGGCTGAAAGGAACTACTGCGTCACGAGACGTGAGCTTCTGGCCGTTGTGGACGCCATAAAACATTTCCACAAATACTTATATGGACAAACGTTCACCCTTAGAAGTGATCACGCCGCTCTACAATGGCTGCTCTCCTTTAAGAGTCCCGAAGGTCAAGTCGCTAGATGGATTGAACGTCTGCAAACCTATGACTTTGAGATTCAGCACCGAAAAGGACAGAATCACCAGAATGCTGATGCGCTGTCCCGAAGACCTTGCAAAACTGAATGCAAGCACTGTAGAAAGGTCGAAGAAAAGGAGGCGGTCGTCGATTGCCTTTGTCTTGGGGTAGAAGCTTCCGGACCGTGGTCGGACGAAAAAATCCAAGAGGATCAGCTAAGAGACGAAGATCTGGCTCCCATTCTCTTGATGTAGGAAGATGGACCACGACCAGATTGGCAACACATCTCTGATAGGGGAATCGCTACCAAAACATATTGGGCCCAATGGGACTCCCTAACAATTGTGAACGGTGTCCTCAAGAGTGTATGGGAAACGCCAGACGGGACAAGCAATCGCTTTCAGCTGGTACTACCTAAGGTTAGGGTGTCGGAAGTACTGAAAGAGATGCATAATGGCTTCATTGGCTCCCATCTTGGTGTCAACAAAACTTTGGAGAAGGTGAGACAGCGGTTTTACTGGTTGTTCCGTTACCGGGAAGATGTTGAAGAATGGTGCCGAAGATGCGATATCTGTACAGCAGCCAAGGGCCCGCAACGTAGAACAAGAGGACATATGCAACAATACAACGTTGGGAACCCTTTGAAAGGATCGCAATCGATGTTGCCGGGCCATTCCCTGAAACCAAGAAAGGAAATAAGTTCATCTTGGTAGTTATTGACTATTTTACTAAATGGCCTGAAGCATATGCGATACCTAATCAAGAAGCCACCACAGTAGCGGAAACCCTTGTAGAGAACTAAATAAGTCGGTACGTTGCTCCAATTGAGTTACATTCAGACCAGGGCCGAAACTTTGAATCCAGAGTTTTTCAGGAGATGTGCCGGACACTCTGCATCGAAAAGACTCGCACCACGCCTCTACACTCCCAATCGGATGGAATGGTAGAACGATTTAACAGAACTCTAGAACAACACCTAATGAAGGTCGCCAGTGAACGACAAGATGACTGGGACACCTATATCCCAATGTTCCTCATGGCGTACAGGGGATCCGTTCATGGCACCACAAATTATACACCAGCAAAGATGTTGTTTGGCCGAGAACTGCTATTACCATGTGACTTGCTATTCGGGGTTCCAGGTGATAAGCCAGCTACTTCGACGGAGTTCGTTACTAATCTCCGAAAACGAATGGAGGAAGCCCATGCTCTGGCCCGCAGAAATATCAAGATGACCAGTGACCAGATGAAGAAAAGATACGACAAACGGACCAATCCCTCCGGGTTCCACGAGGACAATCTGGTGTGGCTGTACAATCCGCAGAGACGAAAGGGCAGGTCTCCAAAGCTTCAGAGAGACTGGGAAGGTCCTACCGCATCATTAAAAGAATCAACAACGTCGTGTACCGCATTCAGAAAAGTCACCGGCCTAAGCTGAAGGTCGTCCATGTAGATCGACTTCATCAGTACTGTGGCAGTACAGGTTCTGTTCGGGACAAACAAATTTGAGAAGGGGGAGAGCAGTGTTGTAACTCTATTCCCGCACTGAGATACAGGGTGCGCACTAGACACTGTTCCACACAAGCGTGGAACAAGAGAAGGGAGGAAATGGAGACATGATAGTTAATGCCGGCTTTTTCGTTGAATAAAACTAGGTCTAGAACAAATTGACATTCTGTGGTTTGTGTGTGTTATTTATTTAATCATTAAATCCTTATCTATGTTATCATTAACCTGTTGAGTGTTTTCCTGGAAATTTATAGCAATATTATTCTAAAGCAAACTACAGTTACTAAATTCCATTACCGTAGCTAAATGGGGTTTTGAATTTTGTAAAAATATAACTCCAGAGATTTTTTTAGTTTAAACCCCCCAACAGATAATTTTGACGATAAAACTTCCCTAAAATCTAAAGCAAACTACATTCACTTAATTTGAAAAGCGTATTCAAGATAGGTTACACATTTCTACCAGTGGTGGGGCTCCATTAATAAAGTGCAGTAAATAGTCATCTGCCGAAATTGAAAAACACTAAATGTGGCTCAACAAAGATGGCTAAGACAGATTTTAGGAGTCAGTTATAGAGATCGGGTCTAAATCAAGGAAATCCTATATCTAAGTGGGGGTCGACCTCTTAGTAAGATTGTGATAGAGCGTCGCATGAGGTTTGCGGGGCATGTTCTCCGACAAAATGAATTACGCATAAGAAGAGTTGCGATGACATCCTAGTACAACTCGGCGCCACACATTCATTGAGGTCCTCAGAGCAGATGGAAAGAGGCCTCAGACATTACCAGTGACAGATTTTTAAGGAAACAACTTGATGGCAAATGCGCCGAACGGGTCTAAGTCAGTAAGAATAGCACATTAGGTTTTTAAAATAAAACTTTTTAATAGCAGAAAAATACACTGCAGATACCTCAGAATATGCATTTTGTTGGCTTTCAATACCAGAAATAGTGCTTGGCGGCTCCTAGTGCTCCCCCAAATCCCCTTGCTGGCAATAGCGGGGAATCTACAATTTTTCCACTAACTCCATGAAGAACCTATTCTAGGGCACAATAAACGTTTTCCGAAAGAATGAAGGGTCAGAATGTAATAAAGATTATGTACATACACACAACCTTAAATACATATAATTTTTTTTCGCCGGGGGGGGGGGGGGGAGAACGAATCCCCCTACAAATCCCCCCTTCCCAAAAAAAAAATCCAGGCTTCGCCCATGACCTATTGTCGATATGTAAAAAAAAGGCATTTGACATTAAATTGTTTTATGATGAAAATACGGCACAATTCGATATCATTAAACTATAGTAAACTATAAGAATATAAGTGTAATATATTGTTACGTATTTCTGAATCTTCTGGCTAAATGTATTAGTAGGCACACAAATAAAAACACTGCAAAGAACTTGACGACTCAACTTTCAGTTTCATATAACTTTAATGACTATTAACTCTAACAATTCGTCACTGTAACATGATGCGTAGAAGACTGTACAATATCTGTCAGTTTACAGTTAGCTATACTTCGTTGCAATTCATCTCTTCGCTTCGTTGCAATTCATCTCTTCTCAACTTGCATCGAACCGTATTCCACAGAACAGACCAACGACACACTTCCCAGTGTCGCTCCAGGTCTCCCAAAGCTGAACCAAGTCGTACTCAAGTCTACCGAATCAGAGCCGCACACGTCTTACATCGACTATATCGACTGTAACGGCTCAAGTCCACTGTAGTTCGCTGTATAGACTTTAACGACAGTAGTCCACTCCAGTTAACTCTACCCTAGTTAACTTGCATCGAGTCGGTCGTACACATTTCTCTTCCACTAGAGCCGCACACGTCTTACATCGTCTGTATCGACTGTAACGGCTCACTCACGACTCCATACGACTGACTTTCACATTAACTTTCTGGCTTATATAGAGTCCCTAATCACTCCTCCAAAGTGGCACAAACACTCTAGTATCTTCTGGAACAACACGCGAGGAAACGTCACATCCTGTCTTTATTTATGCATGTAGATTCCAGAAAACATCCGCTGCAGTGTCATCAAGCCGGGGTCACACGTAGTGACCTCTATCTGTCACTGTTCATTAGTAACTGCCTCCTTCTTAGATCTGTTCGTCCCCTGGAACAACACGTGAGGACGCGTCACATCTTGTCTTTGTTTATACATGTAGATTCCAGAGAACACTCGCTGCTGTGTCATCTCGCCGGGGTCATACGTTGATCTCTACCTATCACTATTCATTTGTAACAATATATAAGTCAATAATGCGATTTCAAACAATCATTTGACATAATTTATCTTTTATAAAAAGCAATATCTGGAACAACTTTATAGTTAATGAAATATAAGTCAGTATAGAGATTTTCATTTTAACATTTATATGCTATTTACATTTAAAAAAGGAACAACATATTATTGATCATGTGTTTTTGCAACGTTTAAGCATGGAAATTAAATGTAATATACGTTAGAAGAGCGAAAAAGCATTCGTTGGCATTTACTTATTTTTCATAAAAACATCCGGAACAATCTATTATAGATGGTAAGTACCCCGACAAAATAGCGTGAACAAATTAGCGCCGATAAAATAGCGCAGAACAAATATATTTCAGACATTTTGAAAGAAATACTTTAGATATCGTAAAAAATGAGTAAAGCCAATATTGTTTTTTTAATGTTATTATTTTTCAGTCATTTTGCAGGTTACGACTTAAGATATCTTAAAACATCAATATGCAAACAGTAAGCAAAAGTTATAATAAACTAAAATGCATAATTTTAAAATATATTATTTATTTACATTCCAGAGGTGTACTATGAAAACAGCCAAAGATACTTGTCAAACTTTCACAAAGTTAAATTGTAGAAAATGTCACGTAGAAATTCCATCACTACTTGAACGGGGTCACCACATTTCAAAATCCTTTTTTTTAGCAAGTTATGCATTTGAATAATGTTAAACCTTTTCTAACAGTTGGTTTAAGTTTCTTTTAAAAAAACAAAAACAAATCATACTTTGTTACTTTCATGTGCCAACAGTCTTTATTAAAACTAGTGTACGTTCAACATAGTTGAACATAAACTATCAAGTCATTTTATGCTTTAATGAACATTAGATTAACGCTTTGATCTTAGATCAAAAAGAGATTTTTTTCTAATGTCTGCGGTATTTAATTTCCTGACTGACCGCAGCTACATGTTGAAGCCATGTTTTGGTATGTCAGCTTCATCTTTTGATGCCCTACGTCGCCCTACGACTTGGATCAACAAGTGAACCGGAAGTGTAGCAGCAGGCGGCGCGACTGCCAGGTAACATATCTGGGTTAGCTCCCTACAAAGACGACGTCAAGACAATTAACATAGGCCAACTAACAAAGTCTCGTCTGGATTAGCAGCATTTGTTGGACATTCTCATCATCATAAAAAGGCTTGTCTTCGTTAATCACAGCAAGTTGTTCAAATCGCTGGTTCGGCGGATCTATTCAGACATTATTAATTATTAGGGATTAATATCGGTGTGTATGTGAGGCTATAATGTAATTGTGTAGAAATACATTTCTTATTTTTCATAAATATTTTTTTCTTCATTATTATTTCATTTAAATGTATCCTCTCACTGAACACAGTCTTTAAATTGCTCAAATTTCATAAATTAATTGACAAACAAAATATAGTCTCTCAGCCTCGTCAGGCCAGGTGAAGTTTGATTTCTTTAACAAATGCAACAATCAAATTCATCTAGAGTTTTTCATTACGGGGAATGCAACTAAAACTAATGACAAGTCCGTAAACAGTAATAAGATAGTTATAAGTAAAGAGTTAATCAAACAGCAATGTAACCCTTACTGATCCAAATGTTGTCTCTGAAAGTCTCTGGGCAATGTAAATTACTAATACCTCTAAGATAAAACAATATTCTTAAATCAATTCCACCTTTATGAACCTGAATGATGACTGGTCTTAGAATGTATAATATAATACATATATCTAATATATAAAGTAGAAAGTAAGGCGTATGTATGTATGTATGTCCCCGCATAAAAAACAAAACCGTTTCACCAATCTTGATAAAACTTGGCAGAAATGTTCCTTTGGTACTAACTTAGACCGTAGTGTATGTATTGTAGCCCTAAAATTAACTTAAGACCCTCAAAAAAAAAAAAGTTGCCCAACTCTATAAAAGTATTGTATCTTATAAATCTAGGCCATGTTTACATGCTGTGTCTTTAAAGGAGAGGTCACGCATGCGCAGAGATGAAAATCTCTAGACCTAAATTAGCTCTCATTCAAGAAAACATAATTTTGTTATTTTACACATGAACATACAAATAGGTGTCTATTCATTTCATTATTTGATGCACAATTAAAATCTGAGTTTACAAAACATTTTTTTTTACATAAAATCGTTCTCGCTAAATTCGAATAGCTTTAGCCGCATTGACACACTTTTCCATAGCTCGCGCGCACCATTACTTGGGCCGCGTAGTGATACGAATGAAATTAACGTCAGACGTCATAATATCATAATATTGTAATATAATAAACTATTTACATAATGCAATTTACTTTCCAATGTTTTATTAAAGCATTTAAGCCTACAGTTACCGATTCGGTTTAATTTTAAGCCTTTATTTTCAATTTACTTTTTTTCTTTAAGATTTACTTAAGCGCATTTAGACCTCTTAGCAGCTCAGCTACGAAATGATGAATGAAACACGGCTTATGTATCTAGGTCAACACATTTACACCTAGGTCGACACAAGCTCACATCACAGTGTTTATAGTCTTTTACTATAACAGGCTCAAAGTTTTTATTTATTGACTAGACTACTGTGGCATTCAAGTTGTTTAGATTCTAAATCTAGAGCTACATAAAATTAAACTAACAATGTTATATAAACAATTACATTCACGCGTTTGATTTGATTATAAAATATACTTTTTTGCTATTTGTCACCTACACGCCTGCAGTATTCACCAAGGCAACGCGTATTGAGGTCATGAACTTTCGGCTCTAGATAAAGTTAAAAACAGATGTCGGCTTTTGACTATATAATAAATCGAATAAACTCTATTTTGCGTTATATTTAGATTATTGAGAGCTCAATATTTTACTTTCCTAAATATACGTTTGACTATACTTTTACTTAAGAATACATACACATTTTAAAAATAGATCTAAAATCTACTTCCATTTTATAAAACGTAAACAAGACAGCGAGATTTATAGCCAAAAAATCGTCGGGGGTTTCTCAGCTGATTTAGACTAATTTTGGTGTCTTGAGTCCGAATATCACATTGGTTTTGCTCAATCAGGTCAAATTTTTGAGCTATCTGACAACCTACACAATGGTAATAAACGCACAACAAAACACCATCGATATCCACCATCGATATCTTACCAACATAGAAATTAATTTAGATCAATAGAACCGATATTAAAATAACATAAAATGATACAAAGACTACTGGTTTACAAATATGTATATATAGGTCTTACTCTGCTGCTATTTCATTTACTAAAAAATAACTATCTAACTAATATCTAAAATGGCTTCAGCACGACGTTCATACACGAATAACCCTGACGTTTTCTGCTACATTTGCGGAGAGTACACACTGTCAGCTGATAGGATGAACATCACAAAATTTGTGAAACATGCCTACCAGGCTTACTTTGAAATCAAGCTGGGTGACCAAGACAAGTCTTGGGCACCGCACACGGTGTGCAAAACATGCGTGGAATACCTCCGGCGGTGGACGAAAGGCGAGAAAACATCACTAAAGTTTGGAATTCCGATGGTATGGAGGGAGCCATTTGACCACGCATCGGATTGTTATTTCTGTGCCATCAATACTGCAGGCATCAACCGAAAAAATCGGCGCAGCCTCCAGTACCCCGACCTTCCATCTGCTCGTCGTCCAGTTCCTCATTGCGAAGAAATACCCGTGCCAACGTTCCGAGAGATTCCAGGCAGCGACGACGAGGCCACCACTTCAGACGAGAAATGTGGTACAGAAGAGGAGTATGAAGCACAATATGGTCCGCAGCCCTTCACACAATGTGAGCTCAATGATCTAGTTCGGGACCTAAGCCTGTCGAAGAATTCCTCCGAGCTGTTGGCTTCCAGGCTCAAAGAGAAAAACCTGCTTCACAAGGACGCGCGTATTACCTTCTTTCGTAGAAGGCATGAGGAGTACATGGACTACTTCTGCCAGGAGGAAAACCTTGTGTACTGCCGAGATGTCGCCGGTCTTCTTGATAAACTGGGCGGTCCTCAATACGATGCGAGAAATTGGCGACTCTTTATTGACAGTTGCAAGCGTTCTTTGAAGTGTGTGCTCCTCCACAATGGGAACCAGTTTGCCTCAATCCCGCTTGCGCACTCCACGACTCTCAAAGAGAAATATGAAGCAGTGAAGTATGTGCTCGAAAAAATCCAATATCAGCAACACCAATGGATCATCTGCGTCGACTTGAAAATGGTGAACTTTTTACTTGGTCAGCAGTCTGGGTTCACGAAGTACCCATGCTATATGTGTATGTGGGACAGTCGAGCACTATGTAAAGAAAGAGTTGCCGGCGCGAGAGCAGTTAGTACCTGGGGCGAGAAACATCATAAACGAACCTCTTGTTGACCGGGAGAAGATATTGATCCCACCACTACACTTGAAGTTGGGTTTAATGAAACAGTTCACGCGCGCTCTGGACAAGGATGGGAGATGCTTCAACTACATGTGCCGAGCATTTCCTCAACTAACTATTGAGAAGCTGAAGGCCGGCATTTTCGACGGCCCACAGATACGGCAGCTCATAAACGATGCAGAGTTCTGTAGCTCCATGAACTCACTTGAGTACGCCGCCTGGGAATCCTTTGTGCAGGTGATGAACAACTTCCTGGGGAACACTAAGGCAGCAAACCACGCAAGGCTCATCAGCACCATGATTGAGGATTTTCAAGAACTCGGGTGTTTGATGAGCATAAAGATGCATTTCTTGTTTTCGCACATGGATAAGTTTCCGGAAAACCTTGGGGCGATGAGCGATGAGCAGGGAGAAAGATTCCATCAGGACATGCACCAAATGGAGGAAAGGTACCAGGGGAGGTGGGATGCAGTCATGCTGGCGGACTACTGCTGGTCGCTGAAGAGAGACAACCCAGCAGCTGCTCACACACGGGAATCTAAGAAACGCAGATTTATGCCCTGAACTTTTTCTTTATATTATGTCAATTATGCTAATAAAATTTGATAAACTAAACAAAAACTGAATTAATTGAATTGTGTTGACTTTAATTATTGAGGAATACCGAAAAAATCGGCAGGGGTTTATCGACTGGTGAGCCGCAAAAATTTTGTTTTTTTACAAAAAACGATTTTTTAAAAGTTTCTGTAGCAAAACATTCTGACCTGATTGAGCGAAACCAAGCTCATTTTCGGACTCAGGGCATCAACATTAGTCTAATTCAGCTGAAAAACCCTGGACGATTTTCCAAAAAATTTTTTTTGTTGCCCAGTATTATAGATCTACACTATTAATACTTATACAGAAAACATTTTAACTTCTATTGTTAGGTTCTATTTGTCTACGTATAGCTTACATAATGGAAACAAAATACAAACAAAAACTTATTTATTTTATAAGTAGATCTAGGTCTAGAATATAGATCTGTACACAATCATTCTCCGCTTGGGTAAACTATCTATCTCTGTCATCACTGGTAGCCTACTAATCTTACTAGAAATATCTAGATCTAGAAAGTCTAGATCTACTTATAAACTTACACTTTATACATAATAATAAAAAAATATTACTTACTTATAACATTATTATTTCCTTTAATTGTTTACAAAACACTCTCAGTGACTACATCGAAAGTGATACGCAAATTAAGACCCTCGGACCGCGGGTAACATATGGCTAGTATATATATATATATATATATATATATAGGCTTATATCTTTTCAGTAAGTTTTGAACAATTAAGTTCTTATAGTAACAGTCGCGTCAATGATTTGACAAGGGCATGTGGACTGGAATTTCATGTCCTTCTATTTATTTATTTAACTATTTGCTAAATACATTAAAGTCGAATGCGGTAATTCGCGCCAAAGCTGTGTTAACAAAAAAGATATAAGCCAAATTAAGATTATATTTTTAAAAATTATAATAATCTACCCAGAGCTCTCGTTGTGTGGCCAATCAAGTAGTGATTGTTTTCCCACAAAGCATGAATAAACATGACAATGACCCTATTCACTATACAAACGCAATTTTAAATAGTAAAACAACAACAATAAACAAATCACTCACACTCGCATCAAGTTCTAGAAAATCATTAGAGACGGCTTTTTTTTTTTTTCTAAATTAGCCGTTCTCTCCTTTTCCATCCAAGAGTTTGTAAGCTTATTGGAGAAATTGTTCAAATACATAAATGCATACAGTGTTTTCTTATGGTACAACGTTGTAGTTGATTTTATTCTCATTGACTGTCCTATGTAGAGTTTGTACGTTGCAAATCTGTTGACCTTGGTCATTAGGTTGTGGTCACTCATGTCAACTCATTGAAGGGCCATGGCCAGAGGTCAGCATTCAACTCATCTTCTACCTGAACAACACTTGAGAGTGGACACTATCGAAACACCTTTTTTCTCTTCTATTTCTTCCATTCATCCACATTCATCTGCATAAAGTTCAAGTTACCCCCCGACACGGTCGGTGGACATTCGTCCAGGTGAACAGGATTGCTGAAGATGTTCCAAGTTTGCCCTCAAAGAAAGACTTAGTCAAAACACACCTAAAAGACTTTTGACGCTGAACAACCCTTTAAGTAGTATTCCCTCCCACCCCTGCGACTTTTAACTTACGGTAAAATAATCCAAGTTTCTTCTCTATTTCATTCGTTGTGGATCTCTGGACAGTGATGATTCTTTATTTCTCTTTTATAGCTATTTTTGACAATATTCTTTCTTCTTTTACTTCTGGAGATCGGGAGGACAAAAGAAAATAAAATGTCGTCCAAACATACCAATGCGATCACTGGTCCGTGACCACAAACATGCATTGATGCGTGACAAGGTTTCTTCAATTTGAGGTATCGAAAATGAGAAATGTACGTGGCGTTATGGCCTTAGGGTATCTGGTCATTAAAATAATTTTAGAATGTTTTTAACAGTGAAATAAGAAAATGTCTATTTGAATCTAGCACTTGTATTATTAAATAATGGCACCTTAGATCCTCTGATAAGTGCTGGAAAATGAAACAAAATTGTCCCTGGCCTTAGTGATGACTTGGGTAAATGTTATTGACTAAAATTTTTTATTTAATTTCTAAAGCTTGCTACATTCACTCAACAGTTAAGTTCAAGGTTACATCCCAATATTTTTTAGTGGCGCCCGAAAGGGAAAAGCCGATATTAGTTTTGTGTGGTCTGTCTGTCTGTCCGTTCGTCTGTCACACTCAATTTGCAAAGTTCTGGTGAAACGGCTACTTTTCATTTTCTAAAAGTGAACTGTGTTGTATATAGAAAATCTTAATGCAGGCCATTTATTCCTAACACTACACCACTATAAGCCTATAAAATAGGTCACAGACTTTTTTATTGATAGCTCTGACTTCACCCGCTTCACTGATGGATTCGTACATTGGTGCACACAAATTAACAACTAAGAACACAATGGAAAAATATTAATGTTCTTTTTTTCATTTAATGATAAATAGTAAAAAACTTATTTTAATATATGTGTGAGTGTTGGGGGGGGGGGGATATTTTCGATCCGAGCATTCACTTCGATCTTACGTCTAGAAAAAGGGAGATTACTTTTTTTTGCGCAGTCGCACTACATGGAGCCCAGTTTTAAATCAAACTTAACAATTGTAAAACACTTTTTTAATTTCGATCTAAACAATGAACATTGAATAATATAAAGATTAAACGTGTTAGAGGCGCGATATGAAAAGTAATTAATTGATTAAAGCAATTATATGTTATCAAGTATATCTAAATATCGACTTAGATAGATCTAGACTAATGTAGAGCTATTGGGCATAGTCTAAATTTATTCCTATATGGCGGTAGCTATAAATGAAATTCTTTTACTCAAAGTTTAAATCTAGACTAGATCCAAATGTAACTTTGAATCTACAAGGAGATCCCTAGACAATCTAGATTAGATTTAGATAGATGTAACTAAAAAAATGGGCTGTAAGCGAGGGACGCACTGGATATCCAAAACGGCCCGGGCATTTCTATAGCATTCGGCCCATAAATAGTATATTATAAGATGGACATCCAATTCTAATGTAAATGTCCTCAAAATCATTATGTTAAGTTTGAAAATTATCGATAACAGTACAAACGCCTAAAGTGAACAATGTATCCTTATAAGGAGTATAGGTTTCATGTTGCTTTTTAATCGCAAAGTGTGTAGGCCCTAAAAGGATTAAGCCTACTAGCAGCACTGTCTACGGATGTAGGCTATTACGTTATTAGGGAAAATGTGTTAGATTAAATTAGCAGGCCCTAGTAGAGTCTGTACAAGAGTTGTCTTTTTAAATACGTCGCCCTTGAATAGAATAAGGCTGCTGTAAAACCTTGAACAATTTAATACGTGCCATAGGGGCATCCATGCGCCCTTATCTTTTAAAATACACACGTGATTAAAAAAAAGATGCTTACTGTGGTCATACCGGCCCATTTGGGTACCCGCCCAACGGACATTTGCCCGAATGCCCATATAGCCCGCCCCTGCTATAAGCTAACCAAAAAAAAAAAACACTAAAAAAGACCTTAACGATGTTTTCAATGTAGAGAATAAAGACATGAAGAACTCATTGTTGAAAGTGACTAACATCTGTGGCCGAATTTCAAAATGCACTGGACTTCAATTTCACCAAGTTTAGGCTTCCATCAAGGGGTATCAAGTATGAAACTTGATGCGAGTGTGAGTGATTTGTTTATTGTTGTTGTTTTACTATTTAAAATTGCGTTTGTATAGTGAATAGGGTCATTGTCATGTTTATTCATGCTCAGTGCACTATAGTCCGAAATCTTTTGTGGACCTGTTGGAAACTGATTATCTGAGTGATCTCCGTACTGCCTCCGTGCTTGAGTTCAAATCCCGATTCCAGAAGCAGCCTCCCCCCCCCCCCCCCGTACATTGATAAGCCGCTATTAGTTTTGTGTTGTCTGTCTGTCGGTTAGATAGAAATAAACTAAAAAATTTATTAAAAAGCTGATTACTTCTTTAGGCAGTATTGAAAATATGTTGAGTTTGTTTTCAGTTTGAATAAAAATGATACTTTGAAATCGCTCATCCATTACATTTCGTTTGCTCACCGAAAAGAGCCAAAAGTCTCATTATTAATAATAGATTGTCCAGTTTGTTTCCATGTGAAAAACAACACTAAATTATTCTTTAAAAGTTGTTGTTTTTTTTACTCTAAACAATCAAAAACAAAACCATGACTTAAATATTCTTTATCCATGGGCGGAATCGGTGGAGGCCGCGCCACTAAGTTTATGTAATAACACTAACTCTCGTTGTTATCTTGTTTTTTATTAAAGAGTAATCTGATAGACCTGTTCATAAATAAAAAGTAAGCTTATTTTTGTTATAGATATTATATACATTTTTAATTTTGTTCACTTTTCTCTTTTCGATTTCATCATATTTTGTAATTTGCTAAGTTTAGTTTCACAGGCTTCTTTCAATCTTCTGAAAGTAAACCCTTTTGTTTTAAAAATTAGTTATGAAAACTTTTTTGTATGTAAATACACATTTCTGCAACAATACGAGTTAAATAGTCTCTTAAAGTTTCCATAGCTAGTTGTTGTCTTTTTTCGAGATCTAAACTTATGTTAAAAGAACCCCGCGCGCCTCTCACTAAACATGTGTGTTCATCTAGGATCAAAACGTAACTTTATAAACTTTCACAAGACTAGACATACAGACGCACAGTTGAATCCACCTTCGCACACATCCCATTGTTTAGAACATGACTTGACCAAAGAACAGATGCCCAGTGTGTGTGGTGCGCGGTCCTTCATGACGACAGTCAACCAGAAGACTAACGTCACTTTTGGTATGATCCCTGTCTTCACCGCCATGTCTGGACACCCTCATTTATCAACGTTACCATTCAGAAGAACTAAACCAATCAATCCTATGGGCTGGATTACAAGCAGGAGACTTCTGCTACAGGACCGTTACAGGAATGTACCTTTGGCTTACTTCATTGGAAGTCCTAATTGTCATTTGTATGAATGTGACTAGTGTGAACTTTGCACACTAATTTGTTTCATTTACAATTTTTAATTCGACAAATACAATTATTATTCCTACAATTGTCTTCTATTTTGGTGCTATATCGTTCTTACTACTTACAATATAGACCCTAAGTCTTCTAAATAGCTTTTAAAAGGGTGTATTATATTTGCATAAAAATAGTTATACAAAGTTGATTCGTATTTTAATCATTGTCTAGAGTTGTAGTTCCCAAACGTATATCTTCAAACAGTAAATCTGGTCATCTGGTGTTTGATGTAGCGCTTGTCTATCCAAAGATTAAAGGTCAGTGTTTGGTCATAACTCATCTACAACTTCCATTGTACCAATGACATGACTAACAAATGGCGTAGCGCTACTGACCAGACTCGGAGATCACTGCCCAGTGTGGTCAAAATAATTATTGAAAAAGCTATCATTCGAGAAAAGGGAAGAATCTTGTCACTTTCTTTTGATTAACAATTTGCTAGTCGCTAGTCCAACCCAAAATTACCAACCCAAGATGACCAGCCCATGATGACCGGCTCGATAATAACTTTCATATTATGTAACTTGAAAATAAAATGTCAAGAAGTTTACTCATATGTTGTAACGATTTTCCTAGAAATTGAACAGTTGATGTACATCGCTGAATTATTTGACCTTGGCTTGAGAACGAAAACTTATTTATCTGTCTTCTAAGTGTATATGTAAAAGCCCATAATTGGAATATTACATAGTGTAATATCATGTGTAATACCATGTGTAATACCATGATCTATACATTCGCTTAACCAACATTTTTCTTGGGAGTGAGGGAGGGGGGTAAAAAATATACATTAATTTTAAATATAACTCTCATTATATATATATATATATATATATATATATATATATATACATATATATATATATATATATCAGTGCATACTGTAAATGTATGCGATATACTAAATTTATTTTTAGTCATAAACCTATAGGCTAGGCATACAATCAATCATTTCTGCTCATCCATATATGTTTAATCTCAATGTCCTTCCCAAATAGCTACTTTGAATTGACTACTTGACCACTAGGGTCCAGATGTTAGGGAGGCCTACAATAAAACATATAAGGAATGAATTAGTCAGCATCAATCCTCCCAATCCCCCCCCTTTCTCCCTGTCCAACCAATCTCGATGTCTTCTTTACACTTGCCAGCACAAAGTTCTTAACTATTTGCTCACTCGGACAGCCGGCCACCGCTATGATTGATAATTATATGGACGCTGTCCGTGCAATTTAGGAAATGAATATTCTTTGTAGTGACCGCCATTCAGATATGAGTAGACGTGTCGGCCAAGTACTATGAGTTCGTGGATCCATGAACCACTGGCGGATCCAGGAAGGGGGACGGTAGGGGCGATCGCCCCCCCCCCCCACTCGGCCGACCCCCCCTGGGGGGCGGATGAATTTTAGTATAGAATTTACGCAATTTGTATCCGAATTCATTACTTATGTTAATAATATATACTAATTATTTATATTTTAACCTATTTTTAGATTATTTCGCCCCCCCCTCTAGTATGTTGGCCGATTTGGTGGGGTCGGAAGGGAGTGATGGTATCAATCCCGCCCCCCCCCCCCATACACTTTCGAGAAGGGGGGGGCGGTCCAATTTATTTCTAGAAATCACAGCTTGCTAACAGAATCAATTAAATATCTATAAGATTAAAACTTGTTATTGATAGTTTAACCAATCTTTATATTATGTCGTTCCCTGTTTGCCGATTGGGGGGAGGGCGAATACCTCTACGGCCCTTCCCACCTAAAGCCTTTGAGTGGGGGGGGGGGGGCGGTCCTATTTTTAATGGAGAAATCATAGTTTGTGAACAACATTAATTCAATTAATATATACATTTTATATTATATCAATCCCTTTCTGGTATCTTGCCGATTCGGTGGGGTTGGGGGGAGGGCGATTGCATGTACTGCCCTCCTCACTCTAGCCCTCTGAGTGGAGGGGCGGTCCTATTTTTATGGAGAATCATAGTTTGTGAACAAAATTAGTTGAGTCGCCCAATCCCTATTCTTTAATGCCAAATGCAATCTTTAGCAGAAATAATTAAAGGAGCGAGGATAAATCGTTTTAACTCTACCGCCCCTCCCATTTCCAGACAGAGTTTATGTAATTTCACATGAATTTATAATAATTATTTTAAGAAAGTTAGAATTCAAACGAAATTTTTAAGTATAAGAGTCACGATTGAGATGAGTTCTAAACCCAAATAATTATTTCATAGTCCCTTTTCCCAAACTTTACTTAATTTGATATTTTGCTAGTTAAATAAATTTGGAACTATAACTCACAATTTATACTTACATTTTATTGAATATTATTTTTTCGGCGTCGATCCTCAAAGCCAAAATCTAAATATGTGGGTTATCTTATCTTTTCAAGGAAAAAATCGGTTTTATTTGCAATGTATTGTTACGAATCTCACTATCCAGGCTCGCTGCAAACTGCACCACACGACACCACCAACTTAAAGAACTTCACAACTCTGGGCTTCAAATAACGTAATGGTTTAATGTCAATAAATAACAGCCAATACTGTACAATTTGCAGCACGTAACACAAGATTGTACAAATATCTTTCCACCGTATCAACTCTTGCACTGGTCTCTCTGTCTCGTCTCGGACTTGTACTGAGCCGTTGTAACGAACTGTAGATCGGGAAGTTGTGACTGACTGGTCTCTGATACCTTCGCTCTTAATATAGGGTCCCTGCTGGTCTTCTCGAACCGGACAGGCCGCCGCTCGACGTTTCTGGGTGGTCAGATGACTACAAATCTCGTGACGCTCCTGAACTGTGTTCACGACGCCGATCCTTCCCGAACCGTCATGTTGAAACTCGTCTCGGCTGACAGTCGTAACTCGTCACGCTCGACTGCTCGTCTAGCGCTGGCCTGGGGTGATTGGCGTTGACTGACTACACACACACACACACACCACCCCCATCTGTGCCACCACCAGGTTTATAACACTGCCCCCTCCTTTGATCTGTCCATCCCGCGCAGATCCGGCTTCACCATAGTACTTGTGGAGTCTGTCGATGTGGACGACCTTCAGTTTGGACCTTGGGCTCTTCTGTATTCGATATACGATATCGTTGATTCTTTTTACCACGCGGTAGGGTCCTTCCCAGTCTGTTGCAGCTCTCGGCCGAACAACGTCTTTGCTGGAGTGTAACCGGTGGTGCTGTGAATATATCCTCTATATGCCATAAGGAACATTGGGATATAGGTGTCCCAGTCATCTTGATGTTCATCGACGACTTTTGACAGGTGTTGCTCCAGTGTTGGTTAAATCGTTCTACCATTCCGTCTGACTGGGGGTGCAGAGGAGTTGTGCGTGTCTTTTCGATGCCGAGTACCTAGCACATCTCTTGAAATATAGTGTAATTCCCTAGGAGCACCAAAACGGCTAATCCAATTCTCCACAAGTGTTTCAGCTATGGTGGTGGCTTCTTGGTTTTGTATTGCATATGCTTCGGGCCACTTAGTAAAATAATCTATTACTACTAGAATGTACTTATTTCCTCTCTGGGACTCATGAAATGGTCCGGCTACATCGATTGCTATTCTTTCAAAGGGATTACCGACGTTGTATTGCTGCACACGTCCCCTCGTTCTCCTGTGCGGGCCTTTTGCTGCTGCACATGTGTCGCACCTTTGGCACCATTCTTCTACATCATCTCGGTAGCCAAACCAGTAAAACAGCTGGCGTACTTTTTCGAAGGTCTTGTTGACGCCTAAATGTGACCCACTAGAATTATTATGGATTTCTTGCAGCACCTCAGCAACTCTCAATTTGGGCAACAACAGCTGTAAGCGAGTGCATGTCCCATCTGCCTTTTCCCAGACTCTCTTGAGAACTTCATTGTCGATTGTCAGTGAGTCCCATTGCGCCCAATAAGCCTTGGTAGCAGTTCCCTTATCAGAAAGGTGTTGCCATTCCGGTCTTTCTTCATAAGCAGAATGGGAGCCAGATCTTCATCTTTTAACTGATCTTCTCGGATTCTTTCGTCGGACCATGACCCGGAAGCTTGTACCCCAAGACGTTGGCAATCAATGATAACTCCCTTTTCTTCAACCTTGCTGCAGTGTTTACATTCCATTCTGCAAGGTCGTCGAGACAGCGCATCAGCATTCTGGTGAGTTTGTCCTTTTCGGTGCTGTGTCTCGAAGTCATAGGTTTGCAAACGTTCAATCCACCTGGCGACTTGTCCTTCAGGATTTTTAAATGACAACAGCCATTGAAGAGCAGCGTGATCTGTCCTAAGGATGAATTTTTGCCCTTATAAGTATTTGTGGAAATGTTATATGGCATCCACAACTGCCAGTAGCTCACGTCTTGTGACACAGTAGTTTCTCTCGGCTTTGGACAATCTCCGACTAAAGTAAGCTATGACCCTCTCAGTTCCATCTACGTTTTGGAATAAGACAGCGCCTATTCCAGTATTGCTCGCATCGGTGTCAAGTATGAACTTCTCGCCTGGTATCGGGTAGGCCAGAATGGGTGATGAAACAAGAGCCTTTTTAAGTCGCTCAAAGGCCTCATGACATTCCATTGTCCAAATAAACGACCGCTTCGGTTCTGTCAATTGATGAAGGGCGCTACAGAGGCTAGAGAAGTTTGGTACAAAACGTCTGTAGTACGTGCAGAGTCCAAGAAAGCTTCTTAACTCCTGGATATTAGCGGGGATCGGCCATCCATTTACGGCTTCAACTTTATCAGGGTCTGTGCTGACTCCCTCCTTTGACACGATGTGCCCAAGGTACTTGACGCTCCTTCTGAACAAGGAGCACTTCTTTGGATTCAATTTCATTCCAGCGTTTCTGATTCGTTCGAATACTTCCTTCAGGTTTGCGATATGTTCCTCGAAGGTTCTGCCTATGACGATAATGTCATCTAAGTAAACAAGACACGTGGTCTAGTTGAGTCCTCTTAACACATGCTCCATTAGTCTTTCAAAGGTGACTGGGGCGTTTGCAGAGTTCAAAGGGCATCACGGTAAATTGCCAGAGACCATTACCAGCAGAGAAGGCCGTTTTATCTCTGTCCTCGGGGTGTAGTCCCACTTGCCAGTAACCGCTCTTCAGGTCAAGGGTGGAAAAGATCTGTGACCCAGCAAGTGTGTCCAATGTGTCGTCAATCCTAGAAAGCGGATAGCTGACCTTGTGTGTGGCGTCATTTAATAATCTATAGTCGACACAATATCTCGTGGATCCATCTTTCTTCTTTACCAAGACGATGGGTGAACACCATGGACTGTTGGATGGTTCAACAACCCCTTGTTGCCTCATTCGTTCTATGATGTCCATAGCTTCTTGGTGTTTTGCTAGCGGCAGGCGTGGTTGTGTCGTATAGGTCTAGTGTTTTCTGTGTCTATTCGATGCTGGATTAGATTTGTCCGCTCAAAGTCCATTTCATCAGATGGCAATATGTCAGAAAACTCTCTGAGGAATTGTTCTGCTTTGGTGTACTGTTCTTTCGACAAGATCGTTTTGATTTCTGTCAGAAGTTTAGTAACCTGCGGTTCACAGGACTCGAGTCTTTCGTCGGGGTTTTCACTGCTACAGTTTTTTATCATCTCAAGAGCATGGCAACCAGCGATAGTGCTACCTTCCCGCAGATGTTTCTCTACTGTACCGAGGTTCATAATTCTTACGAGTACCATTAGGTCTTTCCCAATCGTGACTAGTGTCTTTCCTACTGCTATCCCGTTGTGGTTGGTGTCCAAGCTTTCTACCAGCGCTGTTCCTGTCGTGGAATAGCATCCGTCCTCAATTTTCCCCCAAATGATCATTTCCGACTTAACAGGCAAGGTCGTATTTTCTACCAACTTAACAATTCTGACTCTGCCATCTTCTTCATTCTCGTCGCCAGCAAGGGTACTTCAAGGTCCCCACATTGTAAAGTGCCTCCGCCGATATTTAAAGAAAAGCCATATTTCAGCATGAAGTCGAGTCCTATTATGCAGTCATTTGTGGCGTCAGCAATCAGGAATTCGTGTTTGAATGACTGATTCCCGATCTCGACTGTTATGTCGATCAGGCCTTTTATGGGCATCAGTTCTCCACTGGCTGTTTTCAACGAATAGGCCCTAACTGGCGTTTATTTGCTATTGTCCACTTTATCTGACCGGATAACTGATCGTGAGGCACCAGTATCTAGGAGGAAGTGATAGTTCTGACATTCAATTTTCCCGATGATTTTAAGACTCTTACTCTGTCTTAGCACTGCGACTGGGATGATGGTTGTAGGGGCTCTCATTCTCTGTGTCGCCGGGTTTCGCTCCTTGAAGCCGGCGCATGCTAGTTTCCCTGGTAGCCCCGAGAACTTGGTCGTGCATACCTTTCTGATCTGTTATGGGTTCAAGTTTGTGGAAATCTTCTAGTGTAGCTTCTTATTATATGACCGAGTTCACCACAATTCCAGCATCGTACAGGAGCCCTAGGTTGATTTTCTGGTATCTGGTTTGTTCGTCGTTCCTCTAGTGCCTCTGTCACCCTTCTCACAAGTTGTGCGAATTCTTCCTCTTTGACTTCCAACTTTCGGCCTTGATGAGTGCTCCCAGATGCGTCTCTAGCGGCTTCATGTAAGAGAGCGTATACGAGGGCTTCACTGGCCTTACGTCTACCACTAACTCTGGTCTTTAGTTGTACACGATAGACTTCTTGCAGATGTTCATCCCCGTATCGGAGTTCCATAGCCTGGACAAGGGCGGCGAAGTCTTGCTGGTTCGGTAGAGACTGTAGCAATTCGGAGGCTTTTCCTCTTAGGGATAACACAAGGGCTGTTGCTTTCTCCTCCTCACTGTTCCATTTGTTAACTTTGGCTGCTGCGTCAAATTGGTTCTTGTATACTGACCAGGACACGGAACCATCAAATACGGGGGGCTTCATTTTCCCGGAGACTTCAGGTACAAATGACATCATATCTGCTTCTGGTACATTTTTGTGCTTGCGTTGGACTTGTATCTTCATTTCGTCGATGGCCTTCTCCACTGCCTCGACCCTCTGATTCATCTGCTCGTCAATGTTGGTGATTCTCTCCTCCACAGCATGTATGCGTTGGTTCATTGCCAATAACTCCGTTTTGATTCCCGAGTCCATCGTGTCTATCTTGGTGTCCATGGCATCTATCTTGTAATTGGTGTTTCCTAGTCCGGAGTTCATCTGTTCTCGCATAGAACCGATCTCTTCACGAACGGCTGCCATCTGCTTCTTCTTGCTACTGGCGATCTCTTCTCGCAAATCCGGTTCGCTTTCAAAAAGATATGTGTCCGGATCTTCCCCTTCTTCCACAATGTCTTCTCGAAGGCGTGCTTGTAAGGTTTCTTTATTTACGCTCGTCTTCAGATCTCGATCTCGGAGCTCTTGCTTCAGTTACTTTACAAGAAGTTGGTCAAGCGTTTTTGTAGTAGCCATTGCAGATCCCACTTCTGACACCAGTTGTTACGAATCTCACTATCCAGGCTCGCTGCAAACTGCACCACACGACACCACCAACTTAAAGAACTTCACAACTCTGGGCTTCAAATAACGTAATGGTTTAATGTTTAATGTCAATAAATAACAGCCAATACTGTACAATTGGCAGCACGTAACACAAGATTGTACAAATATCTTTCCACCGTATCAACTCTTGCACTGGTCTCTCTGTCTCGTCTCGAACTTGTACTGAGCCGTTGTAACGAACTGTAGATCGGGAAGTTGTGACTGACTGGTCTCTGATACCTTCGCTCTTTATATAGGGTCCCTGCTGGCCTTCTCGAGCCGGACATACACGCACACACACCACCCCTATCTGTGCCACCACCAGGTTTATAACAGTATTAAGGGCCTATAAATTCATATTAGAATACTTTTCAAGTACAACATTATTTGAAAAGTCCTTTTTTAATAGTATGAATATGCGTTTCTTCTGTGAAGAATGCAAGAAATCTTTTTTGGCGTCGGAACCCCACTGATGAATAATGAGCTGTAGATGTCAGGAGAATACGTTTCTGCAGTAAAGAATGCCTTGCCCCGAACTCCATTGATGAATAATGAGCAGTAGATGTCAGGAGAATACGTTTCTGCAGTGAACAATGCAAGAAAACGCTTTTGGCGTCGGGGCTTCGCCCCGAGCCCCACTAGGAAACCTTATACCTTATAGCGCTGCCCCAGTTTTCGCCGGAGGTGGAGAAATCCTTTTTTTTTATTCTCATATATATATATATATATATATATATATATATATATATATATATATATATATATATATATAATATATGTGTGTGTGTGTGTATACTCACGTTTATGCATAGGGCTAGGGTTTACTGGGCGTTAGGGTTAGGGTAAAAAAATCGCCCCCCCCCCACTCCAAAGTTCTGGATCCGCCAGTGCCATGAACACAACATGGGACATGTAAATGATCTTCCTATCACGCTGTTTCAATACTAGACTTTGACCGTCCACAGACGTAAGTAACTGAGAATGTTGTAGTGGACGATGTCCAAGTCATATAAAATGGAACGAAAGTAATTAAAGTAAAAAGTCACCATTCAATTTAATATATGTAATACCCTTTCATAATACATTTAATAGCATTTATAATACATCTAATACCCTATCTTTGATAAAACATATGCTATCTTCTCATAATGCATTTAATACATTCCATTTTCGGAACCAAAATTTAATTTTCAAAAGGTTAACAGTTGTAGTGTTGCCGTATAATCTAGAGCATCAATAGACAATAGTTAATGACATTTGCAGTTTAGAGTTTCTTGTCAAGGGAATGAAATAAATCTTTACTAAAAAGAAAGTTTCATTTTAAGTCACAACTATACCTTCTAGCGATACAGAATCTTTGACCGGGATTTTGACCTAGTAAACCGTACACACACACACTCACATACACACATACATACACACATATATTGGTCCGACAGTTGCGCAGGATAGGGCACGTATCCCGAACGGGAGACGAACGTATGCCAAAGGCAGTCTTTTTTGGTGAGCTAAAAGGTGGTCGACGTAACAGAGGCACCCCACGGAAACGCTTCAAACACCAGCTTAGGCGTCAACTTTCCTTGGTTGACATAGAAGAGAGCACCTGGTTGCATGCGGCCTCAGAACGAGACAGCTGGAGGTCACTCACGAAGGCCGCGGGATACACATTTGAGACCAAAAGAAAATCTGCTGCCGAGGACAAACGCAGACGGCGAAAAAAATCTAAATCGACCACCTGCGGACAATGGTTATGCTTGCCCTGGGTGCGGCAAAATATGTAGGTCACAGCTTGGACTGCGCAGACACATGAAATACTGCATTCCTCACTAATCTTCGGACTCGAAGACTAGCCTTACTATTCGCCGTTATTTTGCATGGCCGGTCTTAAGCCACTGCAATCTATGCGACCGCAGTGGGCCCCCATTTTCAAAGGATCCGCACTTTCATAGGACCCCCTCTAATTCAAGATGTATTAATTATTAAATTAAACCATTTTATAACTTAAACAGATTTACCGCGCCCTCCTGTCGATTTATCAGTAGCTCCTGGAATTCTCCCGAAATATCAAAATATACGAAAAAGTCCTTAAAATATACGGAAATATATACACAAAAATAGTCATTTTGGGGTGTCATTCAATATGGAAAACAATTCTCAAAGACAGATTGAAACATTTGGTAATTCTTGCTATTGAGCGGGATCTATGTTGGAAACTGAATTATTATGATATACTGTATGATTTTGCTACACGCAATGCTCGTAAAGTAATTCTGTACGTAGTAAAGAATGAATAAAATGCATAGACGAATTTATTTTCTAAAACAAACTCTTAAATTTTATTTATTATCCGCTTCCTTACCCAAACTTGCC
This sequence comes from Biomphalaria pfeifferi, assembly GCA_030265305.1. Classification (NCBI taxonomy): domain Eukaryota; kingdom Metazoa; phylum Mollusca; class Gastropoda; family Planorbidae; genus Biomphalaria; species Biomphalaria pfeifferi. Next base: position 352,718 of record JASAOG010000145.1, on the reverse strand, counting down.
CCGCGAAATCCGTTTGGCAGTGGGCCCAACAATGGTCCGGCCCTGCTTTTTACATATAGTAGATTACTTAGACTAGTTCCTAGTCCAAACCTCCCGCAGGACAAAGGGGGGTGGGAGCGGGCAGGGTTTGATACATTTAAACGACAGTCAAGTGCGCAGCCAGTCATCCGTAGTGTGAATACTACTCTTGTTTTCTCGTGGACAGAAATACTTCTTACTACTAAAAAACTCTTGAGGGAAGAAAAGAATCATATATATACTAGTCGACCGGTGATGTAGCATACGCCGCTATTTAGCAGGGCCGGCCATAGGCCACAGCAACCTATCCGACCTCAGTGGGCCCCACACTTTGATAGTACCCGCACTAATTCTATGTGTAAATTATTAAATTAAACCATTTTATAACTTATAACAGATTTCTCGAGGCCGCCTGATTTTCCAGGAGCTCCTGGAGATCTCCTGAAATTGAAAAATATATGAAAAAGTCCTGGAAATCACCGGAAATTATTTAAAATCTTTTGCAAGCCCATACAAATCTCATGAAATATATCGACAAAAATTGTCATTTTGGGGTGTCATTCAATATGGAAAACGCCTATCCTACGGGCGATAAATAAAAACGGCATTATGCATTAGCCGTAATTGTGTAATCTGGTGAAAGAAGCTTCTTGCGCCTCAACTAATGAAGAATTACTTTAATTCAACAATTCTGATAGATAGATTGAAACATTCATTAATTGTTGCTTTTGAGCGTTTTCTATGTAGGAAATAAAATGTTCATGATACACTGTTTGACTTCGCTACACGCAAGGCTCGTAAAGTTCGTGGGATAACTCTATCCGCAGAAATAAAAGAGTGATCTTTTCTTTACTTCTTCTTCTCGTCCAAACTCTTGAGCGAAGAAGAGAATTATATATATATATATATATATATATATATATATATATATTCATAGGACTTGCACTTTCTTAGGAACCGCTCTAATTCAAGTTGTATACATTGTTAAAATAAACCATTGTATAACTTTAAAAGAGATTTCCAGCGCCCTTTTGTCGATTTATCAGGAGCTCCTGGAAATCTCCCGAAATCGCAAAATATACAAAAAAGTCCTTAAAATATACGGAAATATATAGACAAAAATTGTCATTTTGGGGTGTCATTCAATATAGAAAACGCCAATCTTACGCGCATCATTATGCATCAGCCGTAATTGTGTCACCTGGTGAAAGAAGCTTTTCGCGCTTAAACTAATGAAGAATTACTTGAGGTCAATTTCACTTATTGTCCGCTTCCCTACCCAAACTTGGCCCCGTGAAATCCGTTTCGCATAGGGCCCCACAATGGTTAAGTACGGCCCCTACTATTTACATATATATACATAGTAGATTACTTAATCTCTTTCCATGACTTCTTAGTCACAATGGTTAAGTCCGGCACTGCTGTTTTGTGTTTGTAAAATGTTTGTAAAATGTTTTACAATGTTTCGAATGCTCCGTCAGAGTTAAAGATAGTTAACTTTCTAGTCCAAAACATTCCTCAAAACAAAGGGGGATGGGAGCGGGCAGGGTTTGATACATTTAAACGACAGTCCTGCGCTCAGGCAGCCATCATTAGTGTGAACACTACTCTTGTGTTTTCTCGTGGACTATTTACAGAATTAAGAGAGTGATCTTTCCTTTATCTTGCCCTTCGACTTTTAAGGGAAGAACAGAATTATATATATAGATAGATATTGTAACGATTCTCAGTATCCAGGTACTCTGCAAATACTGCACACGTTGACAACTCAAGGCTCCAAATAAGTACCCCTTGAAGATGATATTTAGTGGCTCTTTCTGTGGCCCACGGTCGACGAGGGTGTTATGTGGCCAGCACAACGATCAACCGCCTTTACTTTTTCCCAACTAGTTGCCCTTAAGATCTTGAATACAAAATCGCGGTCTTCACCACGATTAGAACCAGGGGCTCCCGGTTCGGAAGCCGCTTTACCACTCAGTCAGCGCGCCGCTGCAAATAGCATAACTCTTTAATGTTTAATACAGCACAGCCTGTATCACTGACTGTACTTCCGTATCCAGTTTGTACTGTTGTACCTAAACTCAGCTCCAAGAAAAAAATAAAAGACAACCTCACGTAATTTTTTTTTTGGTTGTCTTTTTTTTTTACCTTACATTTTTTTTCTTTCCATCTGTTATCCCCCAACGTGAGAGGGCGGAGTAATTAATCCGCCAGTTGAAAGTGAACCTGGGGTGGCCACGATCTTCGGCCGTCTAGCGGAACGAGTAAAGCTGAATGACCCACCACTTTCTTTCATGTCTTGTCAGATTTATATAGTGTTTTACGACTAGGGGGCTTCTTTCTCTGACACTAAAGCCATTGTCATCGGCGCGGCCTCCGTCTATTAGACCCCATGTTTACAACACTTAAAAAGAGCCGCTCCTATTCAGGAGGGTCAAAAAAAAGGGAAGGGGAAAAGGGGGAGGAAGCTGAATTCAAAACGTCACATTTCTAAAGTAGTTTATGAGTTGAACATTTCTTCACACTGAAATATTCTATTGGACAGCCTCGCTTGGTGATTAGTGATGTCCGAATGAGTTATCTGAGCATCGTTTCTGTTGTCTACGCATACAATTTACTACAACTTGATTGAAGCGTTTAATGACGACATTTGATTCATTAATCAACGAGAATATCAACATAGCAGTAATCTATGTATCTTCCTATCTTTGTCGTTGCACAAATGACTAGTTCGTAGAATTGAGATTTCTCTTCAAAAAACACAAACGCACACACACACACAATGTGGATCTCTAAAAATTCGATCTATTTTGTTTGAATCATAAAGGTAATTTTGTGGAATGCCTAAATTTCATTCTCATCTGCAGTGTTCACTTCTAAATTGCTGAATGTTTTAGTTCATTTTCTTTATTAGAGTCATACTTTTTGTGTATGTGGATATTTTGTACATAAAGATACATGGACACTTTTGAACTGTCAAGTAAACGAATAACCTGTAAAGTATTTGGTCAAGTTGAAGTAAGAAATGATGAATTAAGGCGTTTAGTGCAGTGGAGTGGCTGGGATGAAGTTTGTTGACGTGTATCAAGGTGGAGTGCAGTGGAGTTTAACATTGTGGAGGGAAGTACAGTAAAGTTTGACATTGTGGAGGGAAGTACAGTAGAGTTTAACATTGTGGAGGGAATTACAGTAAAGTTTGACATTGTGGAGGGAAGTACAGTAGAGTTTAACATTGTGGAGGGAATTACAGTAGAGTTTAACATTGTGGAGGCAAGTACAGTAGAGTTTAACATTGTGGAGGCAAGTACAGTAGAGTTTAACATTGTGGAGGCAAGTACAGTAGAGTTTAACATTGTGGAGGGAAGTACACTAGAGTTTAACAAGGGGAGGGAAGTACACTAGAGTTTAACATTGTGGAGGCAAGTACAGTAGAGTTTAACATTGTGGAGGGAAAGGTTAGGGAGAGAGGGAAGTTCGATGGAGTGACGTATGTTGATGATAATAGAGTTAGATAATAAAATCAAAAAACTTCTTCAGAAAAAAAAATTCTTTTACTTGATCTTGTATAAAGAAAGTCTCATAAATCTGAATGTGTATTTTCAAAGAAGTGTATATCTTTGCTACGGAAAATATTATATGTGCTTTGTAAACTTAATTCTAAATCTTCCCATGATCCAATCGTGACATCCGTGACAATGTCGAAGGCGCCGATCCAATAGACCAGTAGCCAATCATAAATCTCTCCCTACCCAAGTAGTGCAAGGTAGAAGTGACCATCATGAAAAACCTATTTATAATCTCGTACCCCTCAGGAAGCCATGTTTGTTGCTGTGCTGTCAACGCGATCAAAATGATGAGAGTTTATGATTCCAACTGATGAGAGAATGCTGTTGGTTAGAGACGAAACATGTAGCACCCACTAAATGGCAGAGATTCGGTGGATTAAGACTCCTTGTCAGCGCCATCTGTGCTCAAGTTTAGCCCCATGTCAAAAGTGAGGACAAGGGAAGCAATAAAACAATATTTATTCGACTGTCTTCCCACGATCTGAAAATAATATTTATGACCCAAACTAAAGAGGAAGTGTTAGTTTTGTTTGGGGAAGAGAAGACGGCAGGATAACAGAAAATAATTTTCAGAATTTACACACGAGAGTTTTGATGAAAGTTACACCCAGACATACAAACCCTTTTTTTAAAAATTAAAATGTTATTTATCTATAAACTTGTGTGGATATAAATATCTTCAATAAACTGATGCACTAGGAGATAGGTGGAGAGACACGAGTGAGACATTTGAAAAGAGACAGAAGGTCTTGAGTAATACAAAAAATATTGATTTTTGCATGACAAAATTTTATTGACCATATTAATGGATAAAACAAAATAAATACATTTGCAAAAAAAAAAAAAAAGCGTAATAATTGTTTATCCTCTTACATCATTTTCTTACCAATGTAAAGTAGATTGTTCAAATCTTAGGCTCCGTTCACTGTGTAGGCTGAGGAAGACTTCAGAGTCTACAAAAGCTTTCATTTTTTCTACTTATTTTGGTGCGTTTTTTTTAAATTCAATTAAAACATGACAATCTGGCACACACGTTATCTCTTCCACCGGCGTCTTGTTTAGTGTTGTCAGTAATCGACTACTCTGCTAGAGCTTACCACGTGTAAATGTAGGCTTACACATTTTGTACACACTAAGTGTAAATGTAATTATGTAAACATTAAGTGCAAATTTAGACTTACACTTTGGTAAAATCTGCGTTACTGAAAGTGTTGTTTAGTGGTTTGAGACAAACTGTCAATACATAATTAAAGTTCACTTGCCTACATTTTCACGAGAAACAGAAGACCAATAGTAGTAAGCTTATTATATGATGCCTACGATGTTTTCTTTATCTCTAGGCTTATATTTTAAAAGGATTATATTTGTCTTTTACTTTATTTGTTACCGGGGCGGGGGGGGGGGGCTAAGTGGTTAAGCGCTTGGCTTCCAAACACGAGGTCCTGGGCGCCAACTCTAATGAGTACCTGACTTTAGTTTGGGAAAAGTCAAGGCGCTGGGTTGTTGTGCTGCTCGTTAACCGTTGGCCAAGGAAACAGATGACCTTAACACCAACTGCCCTATAGATCGCAAGGTATGAAAGCGGAACTTTACTTACTTCACTTATTGGTTACGCTTTTAACTTCACAAAATCATCAAGTCATTAACTGAGAGGAAATGAAACTAAATTAATCGATGATGGCAATACAACATGTTGACTTCTCTTGTACGTAGAGATATAACATTGTTGTTTTTTTACAGTGCAAACGTCATGATTAGTTCTACTGTTTCTTAATGACACTTTATATTCTTAAATATATGTGAATTGGTTTGGAGCTTTTTTTTAACTTTTTTTTTGTAACAAAGTAACTACTCTGACACCTGAGAGTAATATAATACCACAGTAATCACAACATTATTGACTAAATTATTATTTAAAACAAACTAGAAAAGCAAAAGTTTAAACTATACCATCTTAAAGAGAAAAAAAGAAAGAAAGATATTTGAAGTTTGTTGTCTCAATAATCGAATAGCTTCCATGGTGGGACTTTGTTTGACATAAGGATGATACTAAAGTAATCAAGCCTTCTTCCAATACAAACACATACTGTGGCCCACCTTCCAAACATCCTGACCTTATCAACTGGGACGACAGGTTAAGTGTTGTTGTTTATCTTTAAAACATTTCCCTTCATGTCAACTGGATGTCTGAAACATGATGATGTCTCCAAGTACTAGGAGATAACACCGACAATAGTTCTTTCCCTTCTAACCCTAACCCTTCTACCCCACAAATAGATTGTTCTTCAATGTTCCGAATCCACTGTTCTCAGTTACAGGTACTTATTGCGTTTAGTTACCTAGCATTAAAGAGATTTCAATCTTTAGAATCAGTATTTAGTTCAAAAAGCATCAAGAAAACAAGAAAAACATGTAAAAACTTTTCATTTCAAAAGACATCTCCTGTATACAACTTAGAGAGCGATGTTTTGTTCTCTTAAAAACAGATGAATGTCAGAAAACAATGGAACAATTTTTTACCCCGTCTCTTGTTCTCTAGTCAAATCTATTTCTTTTTATGTGTAAAACCATAACGGTCAAGCTAGAGTTTTCCCAGTCGGACAAACGAGCTATTCATTGTTCCCCAACGATATACAACAGTTGTCAAATTTCTAAGAAAATCTTTTGAGCCGTTTTCGAGATCCGTGTCCACACAGGTTCCACCCACCCACCCAGAAGTTTCCACGAATGTACGAGTTGAATGGAGGTATTGTAATGAAGTTCTGAAGACAAGGAGGCAGCTTTTTAAACAACATTTTGTCCAGACTGTTGATCTTAGACTGGCCCAAGTAAAAATATTTACTTTATAGCCTTATGAGATGACTTCTTATTTTTGAGTTGCCCAGAAAAAGGTAAAAGCCGTTATTTGAATTGTGAAGTTTGTAGGTCTGACTCTCACGTTGTGATATTACACAACGTGCTAAAAATAGATGCAAACATTACGTTTGGACTTTGATTTTCAGTAGTTGCATTGCACCTTGCCCAGATAAAGCTAGATCAAACCTTGGACAGACAAATCTCAATCAAACCTTACACAGATAAATCTAGATCACACCTAACACAGACAAATCTAAATCAAACCTTACACTGATAAATCTAAATCACACCTTACACAGATAAATCTAAATCACACCTTACACAGATAAATCTAAATCACACGTTACACAGATAAATCTAAATCACACCTTACACAGATAAATCTAAATCAAACCTTACACAGATAAATCTAAATCACACCTTGCTTTTTGACGATGTGTAAACGAAAAAGAAAAGCGTCACTTTCATACTTTGCGATCTGAAGGGCAGATGACGTTCATCTGTTTCTTTGGCCCATGGTTAATGAGGGTGTCGTATGGCCAGCACAATGACCAACCATTTTAGTTTCCCCCAAATTATGTCAATAGAAAGGAATATTATATATTGCAAAGTATTTATGGCAGATATCCTTCTGTAGGATAAAAACACTAGGACATCGCCAAAGACTCATGAAGTCATTCAACAGTCAAATATTTTAGTATATATTGCACACTTACTTATTTCATATTTACAGATCTTTGGGCACAACTTTAAAAAAAATGTTTTTTTTTTTACATTTCATATCCCTATTTACAAATTTTATATCAACTCACTCTGTCTTTCTGGTAAAAAGTTTGTACACATTATTTCTCCCACACCCAATCTCGGATGAAGCTGAAATTTTGCTCAATTATTTATTTTACCTGACAACACAAGAATCATTTTTAAAAATGTAATTAGTTAATTAACTATTTGTTTTTTTTTTTTTTTTTTTTTTTTTTTTTTTGTATCTCGAAAAGTGAAGGAAATTGTATGTATTTGACTGAAAATGTGGTATTAACTGAATTACTCCCCTTTATAGGTCGTCGTCTGAGGCCTAGTGAACACAAACATGAAATAAAAACAATAGATAACTACAAAATCTTCCATGTTCTTATGCTAGCAGAGTGGTTACGTGTTGGCTTGAGAAACATGAGAAGGCTTTAGTCTACAAGTTCGATTTCAGGTCGTTCACTTTTTTTAAAATAAATACATTTAAAAACTATCACCCATATACCCGGTTCTTTCTCCACCACCCCTTTCCAACTGATCCAGACAAGTGATAAGATCATAGCGTAGTGAGAAAGCTAAACAAGAACAATTGATAAAACCTCTAATCGCACATATTTATTATTGTTAGTCTAAATATACCTGCAATTCAATTACATGACTAATCCAAACAAATTGATTCACTTAACTCTTTTTTTAAAAGTATTTTTGCATTTAGCTTGCATTAAAATCTGGGCTGTGGTGATGCAGATTATGGATTATCTGGCCAATCAATCAACATTAAAATTCTCAAGGCTGGGTCGCTTATGGTTTTCCTTTTTCTTTACATCCAGGACACTTACTATGTTTTCTTTATTCTGCCGTATTGGCTAACACAAACACTGGAATGTATGTTATGGTGAGCAGAGAGTCCTTCAATCTTCCATTGCAATTAAAATGTTAACGTCTAGTTTTTGATAAAGATACAAACAATAAGACAAAATAATTACTAAATGCCTCCGTTTGGGATCGAATGTTTATTGAACCTCAATAGAAAACCATTACAAAAATAGTGTAAGAAATATATTTAATTTACCAGAAAATTAATTTCAAAACACATTCTAGCATAAAAGCACACCATGTATCATTTGAAACTACAGTCACCCCCAAACCGAGTATTTCTCGACCCTTTCCACCCAAGTATTTCTTTACCCCCATCCCGACCCAAACTCAAATGTCCAGACATCTTTATTGCCATTAGAGGCCAGAAGGCTTTAAACAACGAACAACTTTGATTCCTGGAGAAGATAGTCGGTGCATATATACTTCATAGATGTTTTCTTGTCAGCGTTGAACGAAACACAATACTTCATTTTATCCAATAGTAAACTGTATAAGACACTTGAAAATATTTAATTTCATCATTTTGCTGCATTAAATAACAGTATAAAAAATTGCTTGCAATTAGAAACAAACAAAAATGATAAAGCTTCAAAATAAAAGAATACAATCAAAATATGAGAATAATGTCCATTACAAGTAGGAGAATGTCATTGATTTCTACTTTACATCTTTGTCAATATTTTAATTAATTATGATAGAGTTGCAGTCAATCTTAACACAGGACACTGTAAGTTGAATTGGAGGTCAATTCTGGTCAACAATATTGACTGTTTTATTTACCCAACTGTAAATAAAAGTTTATATTCCAAAGTCCCTATGAGCTGTCCTCCACTAGGATTAAAACCAAGGAATGTAAGTAGAGAATGGGGAGTTTACCAAAGAGACAGATAGTGACTTGATTCCATCATCATTGGAGTGTCTTTGAGAACAGTGTCTTTGAGAACAGTGTCTTTGAGATTGGTTGAACAGTCTGTAATCCACTTCTTGATGTATAGCAAATAATATCAGTTCAAAAAATCTGAGTTGTCTTTTTTTTGGAACACAAATCAAGTTTTGGCTTTTAAAGGCTTACTCACTAGTCAATGTATTTATGTACATATTTACACTTGACAATTATAAATAACAGACTATATTTACAACATTCTAATATGATTTTACTTTGAAAGCATTAGCCAAAGTCTTTTTTTGTTCGTCTGTCTTGCTATTCAGAAAATAAAATCCATTCTCTGGACATGCTGAGTATTATCTCACACAGCCGATCGGTAGTGAAGATTATGGATTATCTGGCCAAGCACACAGCCGATTGGTGATGCAGATTATGGGTTATCTGGCCAAGCACAGGGCCAATTGGTGATGCAGATTATGGATTATCTGGCCAAGCACACAGCCGATTGGTGATGCAGATTATGGGTTATCTGGCCAAGCACAGGGCCAATTGGTGATGCAGATTATGGATTATTTGGCCAAGCACAGGGCCAATTGGTGTAGAATGTTGCAGTGATTGTGTGCTAAACAAATGAGCTTCACCTAAGCTGCCACTGTGAATGAAATTATTTTTTTTCATTCTATGTTCATTGCAAAGTTGACTACTGCTGTGAGCAGAGACTAAACAGATTGAAGAAACATCTAGACTATGATGTCTGAGCCTACAAAAGTTTCTATTTTTAAATCGTCAGGATTTATTATGTAGCTGCCGGAAGTAGTTGTGGTTGCATCATCATCAATGGACGTCACGGACAATTGCCGAGCCGTGACAAACGGAGCCGTTTTTTGGTTGTATGCGATATTGTTATTGGAGCTTTTTGACGCCCCGATGTAGTTAAGGCATCTACTGTCTCCACGGGGTGACCTAATAAATGGCAAGGCGCCTTCGTAGTTAATCTTTTGTTTTGGAGGTAATTCTGGTGGAGGAAACACATCAGACGATGGACTGAATCTAACATGCTGATTGGGTGGTCTTTCTGATGTAACAAATTTTCGCCCTTGAGAAGGATAATCTTGACTTTGACTGTGTAAATTGAATCTAGGCGAAAGATCTCCTAAAAAAAAAAAGATATTAAAAAGTTTTATGAGAGTTCAAAATGAAATTGCGTGTTACTCAACTAATAATTAAAGAACATTTCCATAGACTAATTGTGACAACAAGGGCTAAAAGAAAAATTATGCTTAGTGCATATAAGACTAATGTGTTCTACATTTCTTTGGAATGCCATTAGGTTTTAAACTCAGTAGGAAATCAGCTTCTTATTGTCAGAAAATTAAAAACACTCTTTATATCAGTTTTTAGAACCAGTGAGTAAAATCAGTGTGTCAATCAGTTCTGCTAGGAAGGAAGAGCCCTAGGTGACACTAGAAATGTCATCACTGTGTGTATACAATCCAAGACAAACTATTTCAAATTGGATGTCAAGTATTCTCATTGTATGCCCAAATAACATGTGCAACGTTGATTGCTAACTTTAATAGATGAATATGAGAACCGATAATTTGCTCTAGGCCTATTATTTAGCCTTGATTTTACTGGACATGTCCAATTGAGTTTTAGTTTCCTTCTAAATCTATGACCGTCTGGTTTGGTACCTTGAGAGTGCCCGTTTTATAGCTCCAGAACAGGCTGGTTTCAGGGCTGGAATGTCCGCTTTGGACCAAGTCAACATCTTTGTGCAGAGCGTAGCAGATGGATTCCAAAGGACAGAAAGCACATACGCAGTCTTCATTGACTTAAAACAGGCATATGATAAAGTATGGCGGCCTGGTTTTGCTTTATTAGATAAGAGCCGTGGGGGTGCGGGGACGGATATATTACTGGATTAGAGACTTCCTACAAGAGCGTACAATGAGAACAAGGATGTACGGAGAACCTCAGGGGAAATGACTCTCGAGCACGGCCTCCCCCAGGGCTCCGTCCTGTCATGCGCCCTTTTCACGACCTTCATAAATGACCTACTGGCTCAGCTAAAATGCCAAAAGCTGCTACATGCTGATGATATTGTCCTTAAGAAATCCGGAAGGAGCGCAACCTCTATACAAAAAGTGTTGCAAGAAGATCTCCATACGCTCTGCTCATACACACAAAATGGAGGCTAGAAATAAACACCTCCAAGACGGTCTACTCTCTGTTCACGCTCGGGACTGGCATTCTCAGGCAACCTTTCCAGCTCTCCCTCAACGGAGTGGCTCTCAGCATGGAAAAGCTACCCAAGTACCTTGGTGTAACATGCAGCACCCCACCCACCCCCAATTCGACCCACGTGCGTCCATCAATAAATAAAAAATAATAATTAATACACAGGACATGCAGCACCCCCCCCCCCACACACACAATTTGACCCAAGTGCTTCCATCAATAAATAAAAAATAATAATTAATACACAGGACATGCAGCACCCCCCCCCCGGCCAATTTAACACAGGGCATCCATCAATAAATAAAAAACAAAATATAAAAAGATTACCTTCCATAATTTGATTAAAGTTGACGTCATCTATACTGTTTCCACGTCCACTGTCACTTGTAGTGGTGTCACTGGTAGTGGTGTCAGCTGATGTATCACTGGTCACGTCATCAGTCTGCAAAAGAGAAGAAGTTGATCAAGAAATCTTCATGAAATCAATTGTAGTGTTACTACAAGACAAAGACCTTTACAACATCGGGATTAAAATAGTAGAGTAGACCTTCGTTAGAGTCACTAGTCCAAATAGTTAAATGAGAAAGAAAAGATTTGTTATGTACAGGCGAGTATTGATGTATTGATGTATTGATGTATTGATGACCAGAAACAAGTAACAAAACAAAGACAACTACTTGTTCAATGTTTGATCAAACTGACGTGCTATATACAGAGTCATTACTTCGCTCTAACTAATCAATGTTTGATCAAACTGACGTGCTATATACAGAGTCATTACTTCGCTCTAACTAATCAATGTTTGATCAAACTGACGTGCTATATACAGAGTCATTACTTCGCTCTAACTAATCAATGTTTGATCAAACTGACGTGCCATGCACAGAGTCATTACTTCGCTCTAACTAATCAATGTTTGATCAAACTGACGTGCCATGTACAGAGTCATTACTTCGCTCTAACTAATCAATGTTTGATCAAACTGACGTGCCATGCACAGAGTCATTACTTCGCTCTAACTAATCAATGTTTGATCAAACTGACGTGCCATGTACAGAGTCATTACTTCGCTCTAACTAATCAATGTTTGATCAAACTGACGTGCCATGTACAGAGTCATCACTTCGCTCTAACTAATCAATGAATGTTATAAGAGAAAAGGTAAATTTTTTTACCCCGCCCTAATTCTCCCCCCACCCCTTTTAAAGAAAATAAAACGGGTTACGCTGGTTACACCTATGTATAAATCTACATAGATTATAGAAAGTTATAGTTGGTGATTTAGACTTTCAAGCATTAAAAGACAGTATAGTCTAGACTAGAATACAGTATCTAGTTAGAAAATAGTATTGATATTTGTTAATTTATAAATTTTATACTTATGTAATTTGTCACAAATTCTAGCAGTCCAGCAAATGATTTCTACATAAGAATGTGCACAAATAGTTCCGGCGGGCGACTCCTGGTAGAGGAATCACACAATGTATCAAACTATTTGTGTACGCAATTATTGACTTATCTTAAAAATATATACTAATTATTTATATTTTAGCCAATTTAAAATAATGCCACCAGCCTCGCCCCTCTTGTATTGGAGATTTTTATACATGGCAGAAAAACTATAAATAGCAAGCTTTTTTTGTGTATCCGGTGTACAAACTATAGGAAGTGGTGATAGGCTGTTTTTTTTTTTTTTTGTTTTTTGTAAAGCTCTCACGAGACTTTGTGTGTGTGCACGACAGGATCCAAAATGTTCGTAGCTCTTCCATGTTCTAACACAGGATCAACTCGTAATGGAGGAAGTATTTAACTCTCATTCTAGGACAGGGGCACAGCTCAAAACCTAGTACAAAACTAATGGACAACTACCTAGTGGTAATAAAGTTGATACGAAGATCAATTGGGTTCAAAAGGACACTTCTCAAATGTTAAATTTAGTTTCATCATTTTGTCAATAAATTAGAATTAGATTAGATCTATACTATGAAGATCTTGTCAGCCATTGACAAAAATAGAAAAAAATGACGTCAAGGAGTTAAGTTTCATTATATAAAATTGTGCAGTATAGAACTCTAGACTAGTCACTCGTGTATTCTTAAACACTAACAAGTTGAGTGGTTTTTTTTGTTGTTTTTTTGAGTTGGCAACATTGAGGCTCGAGCTGCTTTGATAGTTTGTAGAACTTGAAATCCTCTAATGTTGGCCAATTTTTTGCATTTTGTCAAATATCTATATAATATATAGTAACTAAGCACTTATCCAGCAGCTACGCCCGTTGATTTCTCCCCCCAACTCTCCGCCCTAACAAAAAGTCTTCTTTACACTGACTGCTCTTCTGCTTTTCAGTTATTTTGAAAATAGTTGATCGGTTCTATATGTTTTGGGGACTGATCTTTTTTTTCACTTCCTGCTTCCCTCCCCTTTGGAAAACTTGTATAAACTGTTACAACTTATTAGCACAGCCAGCATATCCCTCCCAGCCATATACTTTATAGCCATGAATTCGATTACCGGTATCACTTATCCCCCCCCCCCCCTCCAACCTACGCCTTAGGAAATACAATCTCTGAGTATTCATCGACTTTTCCGCTCTTTATCGAAATATTTAAAAAAAAACTCTGGTGCTTTTTGGCATGAGCTTTTTTCAATATTGCATCCTGCGCATCGAACATACCCCCCCCCCCCCCACCAATTAAACTGTGCTCTCATATAATTTTGGCTCCTGATGTATAGTTTGTTCAGGTTAGAACAGCCCCCTTATATCAACCTCCCATATAGACTTCTATATAATTTTAGTTTCAGTTTTTTAACTTTCCCCGTCACCAGCCGTAAAAAAAAAATTATTTCTCAAACAAATTGCTGAATTTCTTCTTAACTTCTAAATTCAATATTTAAATAGGCCACAACTTTTGGTCTGACCCATATATATGTCGCAATCATTGGTAAATTTAAAATGAAAGAAGGTGGTCGGTACCAGGTTAGACCGTTGGGGGGGGGGGGGGGGCTATAAACGCGGTACCCCCTCCAAGACAGACTGCATTTTATTGGATGTGTGTTTAAAAAACAACCTGTAAATAATTTAAGTTGCATTTGTCATATATTACATTCTTGTATCGTGTTCACTAAATGCAATCAAATGGAGAGAGGGCCACAGCACCTCCTTTATATTCTACCGCCCTATCACATTTTTCGACAACAAAAGGGGATATAAAACAGGGAAGTCAAATATTTGCGACAGTTTTAATGGAATTTTTGTAATATGATTTTTATTATCGGGCATGAATATATCCCAATTATTTGAAAAGATTTAGTTTATGAATATTTAGATTTCATAAGAAACATTTAAGTATCAGTGGGACGAATGGGATGAGTTTTGAACCCAAATACTTTTTTCCACAACTTTTGTTCTGATCAGATTTTTTTTTTAAAGTAACTTTGTGACTCACTTGAAATGTATGCATAGCTTAGCTTATGTTTAGCATTAAGAGTACTAGACCTACTTTTACTAGCTCGTTGGCCACACTGGGAAAACTCTAGTTTGACCGTTATAATTGTTCAAAGTATAAAAAAAAAATTAAAGTTGGCTAAAGAACTAGACAATCTTTGTCCTGAGCAGACTATATGTATACTGGTATTTCGACAATTCATTCAAGATTTTAATAAAATAATGTTCAGGAATATTTTGTGCACCATCTTCTAAGTCTAGATCTAAAGGCCGATCATTAGAATATTATAAAGTCTAGTAGATTTATACATTCGCTTAGCCTGGACTTTTTTTCGGGGGGGGGGGGGGGGGGCGTTGTACAAAAAAAAGTTTCTTTCTTTTTTAATCTAACATTCATTAGTTGTAAAGAGCAAAATAATCGCTTTTAGGTTGGTCACAACATCTATATATAATCGCACTAAACCCCAACAACATAGATCTGTATCCCTGCTGACCCCCAACAATTTAAGACTACTGTACAACAGTGTACCTACATGCACACAAGTGCTGACTGGAGAATATTTCACACCACTGACCTGACGAGTCATCGATGACCTCTTTTGATGATACAAGTCGCCATCACAAGGCCGACCATGAGGAGGTCCGAATGTTGAGAACAGAGGCGGCGAGCTAGGCGTGGAAACGTTCTCGGTCTCCAAGTTAAAACTCACAGCTTTAACTTTTGAAGGAGGATGACATTGCTCAACAGACCATGTCCTTTCCTCCACTGGATACTTCTCAGCACTGGGAGGGGAAGATAAGTTATTCAGTGGGTAAATGTTTTGACTAGGAAACACAACGGGCTCAACTGTGGGTACCTTTTCTTCTACAATAACACTAGTCATTGTCTGCATGCTTGGAATAACTAATTTAGAGTTTGGCTTACTGCGACCGCCTCTATCCTTCTGAAAGACCACGCATATAGCTACAATAATCAAAGTAGAGAAAATAACGGTGACAGCAGCCACGACAGCTACGATGATGATGTAATCTTCTTGTTTCTTTGGACCAGCTTGAGCCATGTCTTTCGTCATGTTCTCGTATTGAACATCAATTTTCAACAATGTTGTGCTAAACTTGGAGGGCATGCCTCTGTCCGAGACTGTAATGGACACTTCATACGTTTTCATGTTTCTCAAATGCGACGCTTGAGAAATCTTGAATTCTCCGGAGGATTCGGAAATCTCAAAACAGTTATCTTCATTGCCGGAAATTATTGCAAATCTCAGGCTTCCGTTATCTCCAGAGTCATCATCATAAGCAATAATTCTACTGAGAATAATTCCAGAGTCTGGAAATGTTGAGATAAGAATTGTATGATTTTGAGACTTTGGGAATAGAATGGTTGGCGTGTTATCATTTATATCCAAGACCTCAATAATTACACTAGCTGTCGCCGACAGAGAAGGAACTCCTTTGTCTCTCACCATAATCGAAAATGAGTAGTTAACCCTTTCTTCTCGATCTAATTTGGAAGAACACTGAATGGAACCGTTCTGTAAAACAGTAAATGCACCATCAGCGCCATCAAGCGAACCAGTAAAGAAATATTCCAATTGACTGTTGACCCCATCGTCTGGGTCAATGGCGGTGATGTTGCCAATGATACGAGTTCCCCCTACTTCCTCGAGCGTTTGTATTCTAAATATTGGTTGAGTAACCTCTGGCGCATTATCGTTGACATCTTCGAGAATGATGACTACTTCAGCAGAGCTAGACAAAGGGGGGAATCCTTTATCTTCAGCGAAGACATTAAATGTCATCACTGGGTAGGTTTCTCTGTCAAGGTCACCTACTGCTGTCAACGCCCCTGTTTTACTGTCAATAAAAAAGAATTTAGCATATTCAGGGTCAATAGAATAAACGATAACAGCGTTCTGTCCAATGTCTTTATCACTGGCACTGATCTGCAAAACAAACTCGCCATTTTTCTTTCCTTCTTTCACACTTCTGGTGAATTTCTTCTGCGTGAACTCAGGTGCATTGTCGTTCGCGTCATCTATTTTAACAATGAATGAAGCAGATGTGGTATACGGGGGCTCCCCACGATCGATGCAGGAGACAGTAAGATTATAAGAGTCTCTTGTTTCTCTATCCACTAGACTTTGCAAGACGATTTTATAACCTTTGTTCTGAACTGGCTCCATCTTAAACACTTCGTTGCTAATGTCACACGAAACGTCATCGATTTTGTCATCATCCACAATGACAAAGGCAATGAAATAGCCTCGGGCCGCGGGCTCGAGAACTGATACCATGTTCTGATCAGAGAACCCGCTGATTGTTGTGATGGAAACACTAGGGGGCGTGTTTCCGGTATTAACAACAGTCACTCGTACTACAG
The DNA here is from genome assembly GCA_030265305.1 of Biomphalaria pfeifferi. Classification (NCBI taxonomy): domain Eukaryota; kingdom Metazoa; phylum Mollusca; class Gastropoda; family Planorbidae; genus Biomphalaria; species Biomphalaria pfeifferi. The sequence goes on along the minus strand of JASAOG010000145.1, from coordinate 335,694 downwards.
TTTGTGCCTTTAGGCTTGGGTTCCCGTGATCCTGGGCCTCGACTATAAACTCAGTTGTCCCTGACCTGAGTGGCGCCACTACTGAAATGTTTCCAGTGGATGAATTGATGCGAAACAAGTTTTCAACGAATGGTTTCTGGACGCTGCTGAAGTCATAGCTGACTATTGCATTATCACCTTCGTCAGCATCAGTAGCTGATACCTGCAGGACGACAGAACCGGTTGAAAGTTTTCCGTCGAGGAAAACATTGTAGGAACTATTGACAAATACCGGTGCGTTGTCATTGACATCGGTGACTTCAACAGTGACAGATAAAACAGCTGATAGTGGAGGTGAGCCTCCATCGTAAGCAGTGATAGTAAACTGGTATTTCTGCACCTGCTCTCTATCCAGTGGCTTTTTCAATCTTATCTCTATCTCCGAGCTTCCATCTAAAGATTTGGTGGCGTTGATTTGGAATACCTCTTGTGAATCCAAAGTGTAGTTCCTAACTTTATATATAGGATTATAGTCCCTGTCGTTAGCTCCACTAATCTTCAGCTCCATCGTGTTCCCTTCTGTCACTTTGAGAACTTTAGTATCTTTGTCAAAATATGGTGGGTTATCATTGATATCACGAATCTTGATATTCACTGTAATAACTCTGCTTTCAATGTCGCTGTTCACTAAAATGTTGATTGTCTGCGTGCACGTCTCAAGAACCAAACACAAAGACTCTCTGTCTATTCGTTTCGCCACGTACAGCACGCCTTCTGAACGAGAAATGTTGAACAAATTTCCAGGTAAACGAGTCGAGTCTAGAATTGCAAAGACAACTTTAGTATTGCTGTAATTCCAGGATTTATTAGCTATGCTTCCAATCATGGTAGCTAGTGGTAGCTCTTCATCGATTTCGAACTCAGCGTCCGTGCTATGTCCGAGGGTACTAATAGGGAGGTATAGTGATAAAACCAAAATATAAAATGTAAACATGATGGTACTGTTTTCTGAAAAATGAAATTAGAGTACTATCATTGGCTTTTACTGTGAGTGCGTCCCACACAGCTGGTAGACAATGTTGATACTTGGTCACTTCAACTATGACCAGTCATTTGAAACTATCAGTTCGCATCGTTTTCTTGACTACATGTATAGGTGATCCCTTCCACGCTTATGCAGGTATGTACTAGTTTTGGCTACCTGACATTCACACCTGGTTGTTCACACAGCGTTAATTCTGGATTATCCTAAGACGTCAGATGACAACTTTGTTGACCAAAAGTTTGAAAACAATGACCAAGTGCAGACAATCGGTGGTGAACTATTATACACCAAATTGTCTTTCTTTATTGATGTTCTGGAAAACAAAAAAAGAAAATATGGGATAATAAAATAAACGAAATTTGAAAAAAAAAGAAAATTTATTGTGAGATAAATTTTAAGATGGTAAAAAGAAATGCACATTACGATTTAACACACACACACACACATTTTGAACTGAAAATGAAGAGAAATAAATGGCCAGATCAGTTTCCCACATGACTATGTGTATCTTTTGGAAGGTGAGAGTTGACATGACATGAGATAATGTACTTAAATATAGAAGTCTTAATTCCAATTGGTATAGTATATAAGTAAAATTTAAAAAAATAATCATTAAGACTCTTTTACCGTTGCTTATTGGCGAGATAATGCACCAGTGACAAATCTCGTAGACTACTTAGTCACTGTGTTTAGACAAGACCAACGTATGGGGAAGACTCTAATCTACAGGTATTTGTTTATTTTTTGAGCCACTAAGTCAACTGACAGTGACCTAAAAACAACTATTTCTGACAATGATCTACTAAACACAACTGTTTCTAGCATTCCCAATGAACACACTGTACTAGGAAACGTCCTATAACATTCCCAAAATGAACACACTGTATGTCCTATCGTATTACAAATGCACTAAGGACTAAAACTAAAGAAGTAAAGAATGAGAAGTACCGAATCTTTAGGACAGGGGCGTAGCTAGGGATTTGGAGGTCCTGGGAGCTTGACCTTTTTAGAGGTTTCTGCATTTTGACATTCGACATCATAACATGAGATAATGTACTTGAATGAATATATGTCGAGATAATGCACAAGTAACACAACTCAAGTTGTGCTTTCTGTGCAGCAAAGGCATCTATAACATCATCTAGATCAATGGTGTCTAGTATTTTGGACTCCACGTGAATAGCAAGATTACATGGCAGTGTCGTAATATTTAATATTTGATGTGAAAACTATTAAGGATATTCATTTGGGGGCCTCCACTTCGGGGGATTTTCAAATTTGGACCCCCCCCCCCCCAGCTACGCCACTACTTTGGGAGCAGACTGAAAAGCAGATACATGACTTCATACAAATATCTTTTATTTTTTTTTAAATCCTTTAAAATAAATACTATAGGCTAAAAAAATGACTTAAACTTAGCTCCAATACAGAACTAATTGCCTTGAACTCAGTTCCTCTCCAGTCTAAGAGTGTTAAGAGAGTGCACAATCACCCCCCCCCCCAAACCATTAGTGTTTCTGTTAGATACTGTATGTCAAAAGCTAAATTATTGTATATGGAAAGTTTTAAGGGTATAACTAATTGGTGCTCTCGGTCTAAATTGTGAAGTGAAATTATGGAATGGATATAGTCGCTTTATAAATCAGTCCGTATCATGAGCGTATGGAACTTTTTTTTTTTTGTTGGGATTGACGTCTGACACTTAGCCATGAGAAATGAGCATTTTGTTTCGGCCCCAGCACATGAGCACATTCAACTTCTCCTTAATCAATTGGCCGACATGTTGAATAATGTCCCTTGATTAGAACAAATGTCAATTAGAGAGTTTTCTGACAACATGACATCTGAAAGACATGAGTGAATCAAGAACAGAACAGCATTTTATTTTTAGATTCCATTGGGGGAGGGGCTGGTTTCAAAGGAAAAAAACGTTTTTTGGAATGCCATTTTTTTATGGGAAGACATTTTGGGGTTATTATTCATGCTGCAACGCTCGCATTTATCTAAATCTTTTGAGAAAGTAACATCAATTTGTGAACAGAGATTTCATTGTGTAGTCGCCCAGTAGCATTCATCACAGCTCTCTCAATTCTGTGCTTAACAATTCTTCCAACTCGAATAGAACTCTATGACTTGTTGTGTAGTACATTATTTCATTGCTGTTTTGTTTTAACCAAACTAGCGCCGAAGTAGAAAATAAAGAACTGAAAGGAGGGGATAACTCCATGAATAGAGATGAGAACGAACTATTGGCTCCTGACCAAGCTCCACGAGAAATTTCCATGCGTAAAGATAAGGCTGGAGACAGCTGATAAACTGGGAAATATGGTAATTTTTTCTCTCTCTTTTTAAAGAAATGCCCAATAGGATGAATAAACTTCTCGTAAATGAATTCTCCACTAGCCCGTTGAGAACAATTAAACACTAGCTTGAGAGGGTACATGACTTTACGCAGCTGTCATAGGAGAGAGGTTCTAACTATAATCTATAAAATAAAAAACTATTATAATAAACATTGGTTTGTTCCTTATACCATACCAGTGTTTCCTAAACTATGTTCCGCAAGGTCTGAAAAGGTGTTCCACAAACTATTACAATAATTAACTAGTAGGCTACCACGTGAATTAATCTCTCTAAAATTGAGATGAAAGAAGAATTCTAGCCTTTGTGAATAAATGCTACAGAACATGGGCGTAGCTAATGGGGGTGTAATTTTGTGACTTTTTTTTGTTTATTGTAGGTGAGATTTTAATGTTAAATATTCGCTTGCCCCAATGCAGCCATAGGGGGGTTTGGAGTTTAAAACCCCGCGCTTCAAGAAAAAAATAATAAGCAAACCTAATTCTTTAAGCGTAGCCAAGGGAGTTTTTAGTTTAAAAACAGAATTTTGACGTTAAAACCTCCCCCTTTCTTCAATAAAAAACAAAGCAAACTACAGTTATCAAATTCTTTGAACCAAGAGGGTTTTGAGTTTAAAAAAAACAATAACTCAAGGTTGTTTTGAGTTTAAAACCCCCAACAGATGGTTTTGACGATAAAACGTCACTTTTCGATACAAATCTAGTCACCAAATTGCAGGAGTTGTTTTGAGATAAACCCCCTTTCCAATAAAAGGAAAAGCAAAGCTACAATTACTAAACTTCATGAGCTTAGTTACCCTCCCCCTCCAATAAAAAACTAAAGCAAAACTATACTTATCAATTTCTACCAGTTGCTGGGCTCCATAGTTTAGTGCAATGAATTGCTTAGTTGATTTGCGACCTACAATTTGTAACTAGAAGAGTAGCAGGATAATGCACTGAAGATACCTCGAAATGTATATTTTATTTAGTCTTTAATACCAGAAATAATGCTTGTCGCAGGAGCGGAGCCTTGAACATCACTGGGCGAGCTCTCAGCGCACCCCCAGACCCCCTACTTGGTATGGGCGGGATGTCAGCTGTCCAGAGGCGTAGTGAGCAAAACGTGAGCACGGGGCAAGCTACTTTTATTGCCTTTCCCCCATTTTCCATGAACGTCACATAGAAATATAGGCGTATAAATAAAATGTATTTAATAATAAACAGAAATAAAAACTTAGAATGTATTACCTAACTAAAATATTCTTATTCTAGGTTACAAAAAAACATCCGAAAGAATGAAGGGCCAGAATGTAATAAAGATCAATAACATACATACACACACATATATATATAGAGAGAGGCGGGGAGAAAAAAATCCCCCCCCCCCCCAAAAAAAAAATCCTGACAGAACAAATGCTGGGTATCAGCTAGCAGGTCAAGAAAACAAATGAGTTTCTACTCTTACAAGTCAACAATCTGGTTGGTAAAAAGGAGAGAGAACTCAATAATGTAAAAGGGAGAGACAACTCAATAATGTAAAAGGGAGAAACACCTCAATAATGTAAAAGGGAGAAACACCTCAATGATGTAAAAGGGAGAGACAACTCAATAATGTAAAAGGGAGAGACAACTCAATAATGTAAAAGGGAGAGATAACTCAATAATGTAAAAGGCAGAAACATCTCAATAATGTAAAAGGGAGAAACATCTCAATAATGTAAAAGGGAGAAACATCTCAATAATGTAAAAGGGAGAAACATCTCAATAATGTAAAAGGGAGAAACATCTCAATAATGTAAAAGGGAGAAACATCTCAATAATGTAAAAGGGAGAAACATCTCAATGATGTAAAAGGGAGAAACATCTCAATAATGTAAAAGGGAGAAACATCTCAATAATGTAAAAGGGAGAAACATCTCAATAATGTAAAAGGGAGAAACATCTCAATAATGTAAAAGGGAGAAACATCTCAATAATGTAAAAGGGAGAAACATCTCAATAATGTAAAAGGGACGAAAGCTGAGGAGGTTTAATCATACCGTAAGACATGCCTCATTGTCAAAAGCCATCCTTTAAGGTACAGTGGAAGGGCTCGAAAAAAGGGTCGTCCAAAGAAAAACTGGCTGGAGAAGGTAAAAGAATAGACCGGTCTCATTCTTGATATCATCATATCCTGCTAAGGACAGCTACTGACCGGGAAAAGTGGGGGGATTTGGTTACGCGAGCTGTCACAAAACCCCTACGACGAAAGTCAAGGGACAGATAAAATTAGTTTTTCGAGAACCGTGTCCATCCACCCAGGTTTTTTTTCCCTTTGACCCGATGAGTAAGCAACCTAAATAGAGGAATTGTAAAAACATGTTTTATTTTGGTTCTTAAAATAAACCTATTTTCACCTAGATCTACACTGATGTTGACAAACTTTTCTATTAGAAAAAAATGTGTTCTTTCAATATTTTGAGTGCTTCATGTAGACCTATAGATAGGAAGCCACCAATGAGAATTTTTAAAAATATTTTTCTTACACTCATGTTCACAATTCTCTTCTAAATATTTCCGTATCATCTCTTCTTCTTATCATAACACTAGGGACGATGTCTCCTTATCAAGTGACAGCTACGTCTATAAACAATGTTTCTTAGAAATAAAAGGAGGATTTTGAATATAATGTCCAGGATTGATTTAATCACAAGTCTCTCCTAGCTTTGTGGCTCAATATAGTGTTATTAGTTGTATAGAAACATATTAATTTATATAATAAATGCGTGACATTGAGGAGTGAACATTAAAATTTCAAGTTGACAGGAAATCGGAACATAAGAATTAAGATTTATCGGGCTCAAAATGCATAACCATATCTAAGCTGGTTATTTGTAGAAAAAAAAAGTCAAAACTCAGATTTTGTTATAAACGTCTATTAAAAGCATTAAATATAATATTTATAAGCATCTAAAAATGTCAATTAAACGAAATACTAGATTTAAGTGTTTTTTATAAGCCATAATTTACACATTGAAATGTTGACAAAACAAGCTTCATCAAATAGTCAATTATAGATACCAGATTTGATTAAAGCATCCTAAACTAGTCAGTTCTAGATGAAAGAGTTACTTAAAATAAGGCAGTGTACAACTGTTGATCCAATTAAACAAATACCTGAACACATTGAGAAAACGGAGGACAGATGGTATTATATTCTTTTTAACAGAGGTGGACGCTAGAAAATGGTTAGTATTTAACTGATATTTTTAGAGTTAACTATGCATTTACTTTATCTGTACACGCTTTCTAATGTGCCTTTAGCTTAATCAAAGACTCCTTGTGAGAGATTCTACAGTCACATCATTAGTTGGTCCTACACTTCACTGTTAGTGTGTCTAAAATAGGTGCGACACTCGAGAGGGCAGACACAAACTTAGATTTAAAATTCAATGGCGTCGCCATATTGAAACAACAATTTATTAGTCTCAGAACTAGGCCACGGTAAAAGACAAACTGTAACAAGGCTTCCACTTTACGTTCTAAAGTTTGCGTTTCATTCCCATCACATTAACAACAAAAAAGAAAAGTTCCTAATAAAAAAGAAAGGACTCCTTAAATTTCCAGTTGTAAAAAAAAAATGACCATCGCTAATGCAAAGTAATAACTTCCCACGACAGACGAAGGTCTGTTCGGTGTCACGTGAATGATTTACAGGTGAATTGCCGGGGCACCCTGGGCCAAGCAGTCAGCTAGATAGGTGCTAATGCCTCTCTTCAGCTGCGGAATTTTACAGGGTGTGACTTCCTGACGAGGATCAAAAGCTGTCCAATGAGATGACAATTAGGAACAGTTGGGGAACAAAAACTACGAAATGATAGGGGTGGAAATAAAACGGTCATGGTTCAGAAGTTCACTTATAAAGTAAAGCTATTTTCGAATTTTTCACTTAAGTATTGAATGAATACTATCTATACATCCTCACACAAATAAATACATGTATATCGATTTTTTAAAAAAGCGTTAAATAAAAAGACTTGGGACCCGTGGTGTTATAGAACAAGTAGTACAGGGATCCGTGGTGTTATAGAACAAGTAGTACAGGGATCCGTGGTGTTATAGAACAAGTAGTACAGGGACCCGTGTGTGTTATAGAACAAGTAATACAGGGACCCGTGGTGTTATAGAACAAGTAGTACAGGGACCCGTGGTGTTATAGAACAAGTAGTACAGGGACCCGTGGTGTTATAGAACAAGTAATACAGGGACCCGTGGTGTTATAGAACAAGTAGTACAGGGACCCGTGGTGTTATAGAACAAGTAGTACAGGGACCCGTGGTGTTATAGAACAAGTAGTACAGGGACCCGTGGTTTTATAGAACAAGTAGTACAGGGACCCGTGGTGTTATAGAACAAGTAGTACAGGGACCCGTGGTGTTATAGAACAAGTAGTACAGGGACCCGTGGTGTTATAGAACAAGTAGTACCGTAATGTATCAACTAACACAGAGTAGCATGAAAACAACAATACCGATTGATGAAAGTCTCATTGAAATTTGTTTCCAACACTTTTTGTTGATTGCAGCCTAGAGTAGAACAAAAGAGATTCACAAATGATGAGGACTTGATATTTTCCTCTTGACCTGAACAGTGGAAGCGGCCAGTGGATTTACTGACCATTAGACCCTTAGAACTGTTAAGTTGATTTATTTATACAGCTCCGTTGACCAGTTCTCCAATCCAAGTGGTCATTTGCTGTAAATGAGTTCCAGGAGTCAAGCTGGGTGAGTTGCACAGGAAATTGTATTTTCTGATTTCATTTTTGTCCTGGGCTATTTCTGGGAAAATGGCGAGCATGAAGCGTGATTTAGAATGACCTCCCCTGGCATAACTTAATGACTTTCACCTTAATCTAAAAGTTCTCTAAGTGACTCCGAGTCATTTAAATCTTCCACAGTTAAAGCTGGCAAGAAATGTTTCTTGAAGGTTGATTTTTTAAATTCGTAATTGTATAAAGTTAATTGAAGACAATTATATTCACTGAAAAGTATCCTTTATATATCCTATGTATCAAGGTTCGAGTAGATCCTGTATTAGCTTACAGTGTAGTAATCAAACTTTCTGGTGAAAGAACAGACGTAAGCCTACTTCATTTTGAATACGAACTGTAGGCAGGATTTTGATATCAAATCTTAATATCATTTGTCACTGTTGTAGTGTTTTTAGACATGTGACTGGTGAAGATATTACAAATTTCACACACACACATTATATATATAAACATGCTTTCATAGAGATGCTTCGTGTGCTTTATAAACACATATTTGTTCATGAGACTGATGTAAAGATAGTCCCTGACATTCACTCTGCAATCATCGAGATCTAGAGGAGAATAAGATTTAGATCTACAGGAGAATAAGATTTAGATCTACAGGAGAATAAGATTTAGATCTAGAGGAGAATAAGATTTAGATCTACAGGAGAATAAGATTTAGATCTAGAGGAAAATAAGATTTAGATCTAGAGGAGAATAAGATTTAGATCTACAGGAGAATAAGATTTAGATCTAGAGGAGAATAAGATTTAGATCTAGAGGAGAATAAGATTTAGATCTAGAAGAGAATAAGATTTAGATCTAGAGGAGAATAAGATTTAGATCTAGAACTGCGAGAATTAAATATAAATTTAAAAGAACTGGAACAAAATGTACCCACCAAAATAAGCTTAAATCGGAATGAATTATAATATTGTACCCAGGGGCGGACTGGCTAGATTGGGCATTCGGGCAAATGCACTGTAGGCCGGTATCCAAGTGGGCCTGTAGGCATCTTCTTTTTTTGAAATCTCGTCTGTATTTTATAAGATAAGGGCCGCCATTAATGCCACTTTAAAACTGTTAAATATTTTATAGTACTTCTTTTTTCAGAGGAAGGAGCCTCTGAGCGAATTTTTTTTTTTGAAATCTCTTTTACAGACTCTGCTAAGGCCTACTCATTTAATCTAACATATTTTCCGAAATAATGTAATAGCCTACATAAAACTTTTATTCCTTATAAGGACATAGTGTTCACTGTAAGCATGTGTACAGCTATCGATACATTATCAAATTTAACATAATGATTTTGAGGACAGGTAGACCTAGAACTGGATGTCCTTCATATAAAATACTATTTTTGGGCGGATGGTATAGAAATGCCCGGGGCGGATGGTATAGAAATGCTCGGGGCGGATTTTAATACTTAGTCCACCCCTGATTGTACCTATGACATTTAAATGTCGGCTTTAAAAATATATAGATTTCAAGGCCAAAGTTTTCATGGTACCAACAAGATATCAAATAAACCCAACACTTCTCTCTAAGTTCTGAACAAAACAAAACAAAAGTCAATCAAAATCTGCGGTATTAGACCTTTCTACAATCTCTCTCTCTCCTCAAAGCGTGGCTATGTCTACTTTGTGAACCAAATAATTCTTTCTTCCAAAAATAAACAACCCTTCGTCAGGTCTCTTTCCTTATTCACGCGTACATCAAAGAGTACCTACCCACCAAAGAAGTTTTATCACCTTTAGTTTCAGTCAATATACTTGCCCCTAATGGAGAGATTAGCCGCAACACTGTATTTAGAAAACAAGATCCAATGTTACAGATGTGTCACTGATACAAGGCGATTGATGTTTATCAGCCCGCCCCGAGGTTATCAAGTTTGACGGAAGAACTGGTTGACGGCTTAACAATTATTGGAACAAAAATGTTTAGAATAAAATGTCCCACAAATGAATTGTGAAACTGCATGTACATCACACATACAAGATGTGTACAGTGTACTAACTAGACCTGCTGATACAACTTATTGATCAGTGTCCAACAACACAGGAGAGTTGAAAAGCTTACAGAAATTGTTTATCATCTTACAATCAAAACAGAAAAAAAAATAGCTAATGTCATTTGGACATAAACTTTCTTTTTTAATTTATAAGTAGATCTCACTAATTCCACAATAGTTAGTTTCAGTTATTAAAACTAATATGTGAAAAAAAATGTTTTAGTTCAAATATACACATTATTTATAAGATTTACTTGCAAGTACGAATATAAACTCTTCAAATATACTGTTATACACATAATCAAAAATAAACATGAACTATTACTTAAAAGGAAATGTTTAACATTTGACCTCTATAGTGGTCAAACCTGCTACTTCATGTCATTGTCTCTATCTCGTACAGGAAGTCAAATGTTAATTTTTTCATAATTGGCTTTAAATTCAATTTCCTCTCAGTGGATCACCCGGGAATAAATCTATCAGTAGTCGTCTCCGTGCTTTTAATTAATAGTCCTGTGAGATCAGCTGATTGAAGGCAGGACTTCATGAGTTTAGTAAAGGCTAGTAGAAGGCAGTTAGTCTGTGCGTGAGGAGATAGCCAGTGGATTTAGTAAGACTTCTAAATCTAGAACTTACATAAACGAAGAAAAAAAATATGAGGAGGCACAATAAGGCCGAACGAACTAATGTAGGCTAGATCTAGATAAAGATATAAATATATTGTTTCTTTTATATTATAAAGATTTTGAACAGCCATGAAAAACACAGCTTTTGTTGTTGTTTCAATAAAGAAGTCGACGATAGCATTATTTTAAATTGGCCATGTTTTGCTTAAACTGTATTTACATTGCTATTATTATTATTTATATCAATGATCTTCGGCAGGAGCGTTAGCGTCAACGTGGGTACATTTCGTGAAATTAGGGGTGGGTGGGGGTGGCTATAAGCCAAGGATGCTAGGAGGGGGGGGGCGGCGCTGGGCACAATGGTGGGCTTCACAAACATATAGCAATATCTAAAAAGTTAAAATTGAGGGCTCTAATATTCAATAACTTAAAAGTGACTATTCAAAGTATTGAAATGATAATATATAAATATAGACAAAAGACTTTTCAAAAAGAACAAAATAAAAACATAAGACAAAAACAAAACATTAACAAAATGTGATTCAACCTAAAATTAAAATTGTAAAAAAACGCATCTCTGGCGCGCAATAGTTTTGTGAAACAAATGACGAGCAGTGTGTGTGTGTGACACTCTTATTGTGTCACTGATTTGGGGGGGGGGGTTGTTGTTGTTGTTGCTCGTTTCCTTATGCCCTTTACTACAATTTTGAATTTATTAATTTTTGTTAGATCAAGAAAGATAATTCAGTTGGCGATGCCTTATAGCAGCCTAAACAAAGATTTCATTTACATGGTAGGCAACGCAATTAAATGAAAACCAACCTCCGACTGCAAGGAAAGAAACTGACTTTCATTGATTAAATCATTTTCTCTTTTAATGAGATATTAAATCTATTTTAAATGGTTTTACAAACTCATTTAACTTGTTTGTCGACAAATGAATTACTGCCTAAAGACATGGATGCCAATGCAATACACACCGTACGGAGGTAACGAGCATCGCTTTTAGGATGTAATACATTTAAAAAATTAAATAAATAAATGACAATTTTTAAACATCTGTTACTGATGTTCAAATTGAGATGCAGGAAAAGAATAGATTTACAAAATTATATTTTCAGTAAAAAGAATGTTAACATAGAAGGCACGACAGCACTAAAATGTTCATGTAAATTCCAAAAATGAGGTCGAAAATGGAATTATTTTTAGCATTTCTATCAAATACCTGGTTCAACTGGATTTAGTACGTAGCAAACGTAATGAGTAATAAAAGAAATAGTAGCCACTAGGAGAGACACTTGTATAGTTTGGCTAATTGAAAGCTTGACATTTCTATATTGTTAATTTTATTAACTGTTTGAGACTTTTCTATCTTATGAAAAAATAATAATTAAATTAAGGATTTTAATTAAAGATATTAAAATGACTTACCACAACAAAATTCTCCTGTCGGCTTAACACTGAAATATATCCAAAATACTTAATTTATATCAAAACAAGACCTCATCACATGAATAATGGCAAAGGTGCCAGGTCTAGTAATTACGAGCACTAGTAATTCACGGGAGTAAATCCAACAAAAGTACAAGTCAATGTGACAGAAGTGCAGTAGAGCTCCAGTCTTACAGTTACCTAGTATACGAGAGACTCGATCTAGTGTTATTGTAGTGAGGACAGCCAGACCACTGAACTGGTCTTCCCCTCGCTATTCCAACGTGAAAGAATGGGTGACACCTTGTCATAGCCCGCAGCCCCCTAATGTTCGTAGTGCTCCCTCCCCCTCGCGTGCGTCGCACAAGTGTCTCGCGTCAAGGTACAACGGGAGAGACGGGAGAGACGGCGGACCGACGGAGTTTGGAACTCAGTTTTACTAGCCTGGGAGACGTAAGAACTAAATGGTGATTTGAAAATGAAACATGCGACATAACAGTGCTCAATGTTACAAATAAACATCATTCCTGAAGAGATAGCTAGTGCTAGATTGTACATTAAACACACATTTTAAAAACTAAACGTTTCTAGGAATTAAACTATTAACATATTACTTGATACATTTAATAGCTTCGTTTCCATACAGGCAGCGTAAACGTCCCCTAAGCCATACGGGCTTTCATCTAGTAAAGTACCAACAACAACAACAAAGAAGGCAAATGTTATACTACATAACACAGATGTTTTTAAAATGTTACTGAAAGTAAAATTGTTTTGAAACTGGCCCACGTCCGCGCTAAAGTTCCAAATAAGGAAGTCTAAATTTACAACGAGTGTCAGAGAGTTGCATTGTAACAATGTCCGAGGTTGACTGGAAGCCAATTAAAAGTCATTATAAATGTTACTTCCCGTGACCTGTCGCTCGTCATAACTATTGGGTGTCATGACATCAGCACAAAGTCAAAGTATCCCCACGAAGAGGCTGGCGAGGGCAGTAGTGAATGAGTGTACTAATAGTTGACCAGGCAGAACAATGTTTGCTTGATGAGCTGAAATGTCAATGCTAGAGAAAAGTGGATACCATTTCTTTTCAACTGCTTGAGTGACACAAATATCATGCTATGGGGAAGGGGGAGGGAGATATCGTAAATATTAAAAAAATGTGGCTTTGATTTGTAATAATAAAATATCCTTCACCAGATAACTTCGGATGTGAAGCTGAATGCTTAAGCAAAAACAAAAAAAAATTGATTTTTTTTTCAAAGTTTATGTTTTTAGTTTACGTCATCTAAAACATTTAGAATTCAGTGAAGAAATAAATTGCACACTAGATCTGAACATATATACACATCTACATTCTTGCCTCAATCAGCAGTGAGATCTGTGTACAGAGCTTAGAGAAGTGAGGATTGAAACCTCTCAAAACTTCTAATAGATGGAGTTAGATGATGAATCGATGATAGCTTTAACTATATTGACATTTAAAGTTACATGTATAGGTAGGCCTACTTACCAGTATAGTTTACGTATATTTCTTGGTTAGTTGGTTAGTTTTTTGATTGGTTTAGTTGTAAACATGTTTTTGTATTCATGATTGTTATTATGTCTTTACTTGATCAGTTTGAAAACATTAACAAGTGTATTGAATACTCTTTAATGTCAGTAGAGGTCAACAGGATATCATGTGGCCAGTACAATGACCAAACCAAAACTTTCTCCGCTTGAGATAGACATCTTTCGACTACTATTGACGACAATTTGCACGAAGGTGCTTTAGATGGTTACGGAGTCATAAAATGTTCCTTCATAAACAAGTTAAACATATTTTTAAAAATAGCTCATATTGAATATAGTTACATTAATTATTTTGAATTAATCGTAATTAACTTTTATTAAATCTTGACTAACAAAAATATATTTTTGCGATTGGAAATAATGTTTATTTAACTGTTTTTGTTCAGCATAATTTTCATGCTTCTAGCATGTTCGGATCTTTTGGTCTAAAAAAGTAAAGATCTGTTCACTTTTTCCTGGTAGATTCTACATTCAGTCCACCTGTAGTTTCTTCGGCTCTCCCATTTCATAAACGTACCAATGTTAATGGTCATATTATCAAACCATCACAGAAAAAGTTAGGGCTCTAACATAAGTAAGATACATTTTTCAACCTCTTATTTTTTATTAGGGGGGGGGGGGGGGATTTTCTACATTTTGTGCCGACGTTTCGGCAGGCCGGATATAACCACGTAGCGGGCCGCGGGCCGTAATTTGAGCATCACTGTGTTAGAATATAATAGAAACGAATGGAGTATTCGAGCTCTGTAGATAGCAATACAAATGCAGTTGCAGTGAACACTAAAATTAACTTTTGTGTTACAACCATAAGCTTTTTAGAACTTGACTCTTTTTCTGGTAGCTTTTTCCTTTTTCTTTTTTAAATCTCATTACTTAACATTTTATTATTTTAATATCTAAATACTTTTTGTTTACATTCAATTGATCGTGATCTAGCATTCAACCTATGGTGTACATAAGGTGCTGTCTGATGGACCAAGACTAATTGAACACTGATTGACACTCAGAACAAAAAAAATGTTTACATGTCTTTGTAAAGGATCAAACCGAGATGTTAAAAAAAGAATGAAAAAGCAACGCCAGATAGCCTACCAATTATTGCAAGTAGAAACATATTTCAATATGTAAGCCATTTTAAAAATAATTTTTTTAGTTTGTCGAAGATAAGTTAAGATAACATTTGAAAGTTATCGTAGCGCAGCTTGGTGTGAATGAAAAATGGTGCGATATTGAGTATTGAATGGAATGGATGTTATAAAGAAGAAGCCCCTCCTCCCCCACCCTAGCTACGCCACTGAGAGAGGGAGAGAGAGAGACAGAGAGGGAGAGGGAGATTAGATGTGGGAATAGAAGGTCTAGTAAGTGCATACTGTGTGTGTGTGTGTTCATGTGTGTGCACAGGTAAGACAGAGACTTATAGAGACATCAAAAGTATGACTTCATTAGTTCAAAGGCTGCACCCATTGGACATGAGAGGGACGGATGTCTCACTATTAGGTTCAAACTGACTGTCGCAGTTACCTCGTCGAACTCATCCAGTCGGTCACGCAACAAAATACTGGCCAAAAAAAAAATAAAGTAAACACTGTGTATAAACACTGTAATGGAGGGTGTTGTAAAGTGTATAGAGTAATGTAAAGTGTACAGCAACTGTATCAGTACATATATTGGTTTCCTGGCCGCTCTTATCCCTCGGCTCGGTCTTCAGGAGTTGGTTGACAACACATATATGTCACTGCCAGAATGGTCATCCGTCTTTGTGTGACTCATTCACTAGTCAATACAATCACAAAGAGACATAGACTATCAGGAAATGCAAATTTGTTTAAATGACGTTTCAGACTATTCGTAGGTTTGCGTCGCCACAAATCTATCGCTCCCTTACCCATTCCAACACCCCGGTCACAAAGCGACGTGTCCAGAATCTACTGATTCAATTGCGGAATGTAGTGTCCATTTTATTGTGCATTGTGCGTTACGTGGAGACCTAAGCTTTAAATGAATATGAATGTTTCGTGAGTTGTTTGTTGATTCAATATTAATGGGGGAAAAAAAAAGAAATCGTTGATTTCACAAAACGACATGGGAAATGAGAACAGTCAATTGTCAAACTGTATTTGTTAAAATGTAATAGTTGATCCTCCCTCACACGGGTGCACCCCCACAGTAACTGTCAATGCAAGCAGCCTCTCCTGGCATCAGCAAGTTACAGGTGTGAAACAATGTCCGACACAAAGACAACATTCATTTCCACAACTTCAGCCCAAGGTAGGCAGAGGGGGACTCGCGGGGGCGCTGCGTGTGGTGACATCAACATTTTCCCCTTTGACAGGTAACTATTGATCATTCCGGACTGATGGATTAGACTTTTCGAGGGCTACACTGGTGTCACAGAGAACCGCCCCACGCTCTAGCTCTACGTAATCCCATATCTCTCTCCATTAGTAACTTTTTCTCCTCTAATCTTGTCCCACAGAAGGCTCGTAGACCAACCAAGATGTTTCCGTGTGGCCATCAACTCACTCGACATTATTTGGTTAGAGCAATTCGTGAACAGGATGAAAGAAGAAGGCAAATTTGTTGCACTAACGTAAACAAACGCAACAAGTGGATCAATAGTCTATGTCATCATCAGGTGGATCAATAGTCTATGTCATCATCAAGTGGATCAATAGTCTATGTCAGCATCAAGTAGATCAATAGTCTATGTCATCATAGTTGTGAATAACGCATTTTTTTTCTTTATCCCTTCTAAATTGAAACCACACCGACGCCTGGACTACATTTTAATGTCAAATTCTTAATCCGAAACATGTAAACCATTTTACAAACAAACATTTTTACAAACATTGAACACGTTACAGTAGTTATGGATTCCGTGCATTTAGTTTGAACAATGAGAAGAATTAATTATTCTATCAGACACCGTGCTCAGGCGACATACTCCTAGATATTGAAATATGTCGACTAAAAACTTGTTCTACTAGTTATTCCGTAACAACTAAATTGAGCTCAGTATCGGGACAAGTTCGTTTAGCAATTTGAACTTTCCTAACCAGTAGATCAAGGAGTTGATCTTAGGAAAACACTGCTCGGACTTTCCTGGAGAAAGGACTCAAGATAACCGGAAGTAAAATATTTGGTCGTATGCAAGGAACAAGTAACAATTTTGAACTCGAGAATATTACTTGTACTCTGGACTAAAGGGAACTAGGGCCGAAGTATACCAACTATTGTGTCAGATGTTATTATAAGAATATATCAGTCATAGTAAATCTTTTTTTTTTTTAACTTTGACCAGAAGAATAAATATGATAGTGAATGTTGGTGTTTTATTTTTCAATTCCTTAACATTTCTCTAAATGTTTATGCGTTTATGAGTTTTTTGATGTTTTTTTTTGGGGGGGGGGGGGGGGGGAGGTTTGGAAATATTTTAATTTTTATACAGTAGTGTTTTTCAATCTTTTACCAGGCGTATACTTATAACACAATTTTCTTTCTGGAGATAGTATTGAAGAGGCAGGAGTTCCCCCTTCACTTTGTAAGCCTCTATGCATTAAGGCTCCAATCCTGAGATTAATCTCTTATAGTACGGTCCAGGTATCTGGCAGTGTTCTGTAGAGTTTGCATGTCTCCTACAGGGCAAGACCGCGAATGCACCAATTAACAAGACTATTTGCTTCTAAGCATCCTGCAGCCGTTGAGGATGTGTTCTACTGTCTCGTCTTCATGTAGCAGTGCCGACGTATGGGATCGTGGTTCTCTCAAATCCTAGAGAAATAGGTTCATATCGGACAGTGTCCTGTGCGAAAACGTGCCTAATTGCTTGATTCTTTCTGTTTGGATGTCTTAGAAACTTCCAGACTTCCCGTCCCCTGCTAGAATGATCCCAGCTGCCCTACTATTTGGACTAGATCCATTCACAAATCCTAACTTTTGCACTCTCGTAGGCTTGCGGCTATTTTGGTGGCTTCTGGTTCCACTGCGGGGTCAATGCGGGCTGTGATACCCCTACCCCGGAACGTAATAGCACAGTACGGGCATATGGAGTTTGTACCTTCGTGGGCTCCGCCTCTTGTCTCGCATAGAATGCGAACAGAACCGTGACCCACGAAAAAACGGATGTGATTAAATGATCATCTTTTTTTGAGGGGGGTCGATGAAGAATAAATTCCTCATCCTGGCCACGAGATAAAATCCATTTCCGGGTGAAAGGTTCATAAAAAAGATTTATCTCGACCATTTTCGGACATCCGGAGGAGGTGGGTAAAGAAGCGTTGCTAGCTTCGCCAAACTGTCGGCCCTTTCGTTTCATTCAACAATTCGATGGGACCCCTAGCACCATACGTACTTTACGTTTTCCTTCTAGGCGATCCAAGCACGCCATAGCCTGTTCCAGTGAGGTAACCCACGTCTCTCTAGGCATCAAGGTGAGTTGTAAAGAGGGTCACAATGGCGGTGCCGCCGTTCTTTCCTTAATACGTTGCTCTATGTATTTTAGAGCGATTCTGATTATTTCAGCAACACAAGTTGATTCCACCAGCACAAGGACCTACCAAATCGTAGCTATAGGTTGCACCGGGGAATCGCACCGCCTTGGACTCCCCGTGTGGTGCTGTCTGTGTCCTCACCCCTCCCTCCAGCAACCAAGTGAAGAGCGCTGTAAGCTCTCACCTACGCCCAGCGCTATGTCTTTCCTGTATGAGAAAAGCTTGAGAAATGCATTCTGATGGATTCTACAACGCAGTTTTGCTTATAGCAAGAAAATGATGTCAAAAAACAAAAGTTAAAAGGGGGTGGGACGGGACATTACGCATTACGTATAGCGAACGTACGTCTGTATTGAGCATAAGATCATCTTCCTTTAAGACTTTTAGTCGTGGATCTAATTTTTATTTTCTACGCAAAAGTCCTTAATCTTATATAATACAGACGTTACTTCAAAAAAAAAAAGATGTTTACGTCCTACGCGTCATGCATTTAGTCATGCATATTAACCAATGACTTAAATTCTGCCAAGTCACTGGTTTTCCTGGCTAGCTCAGACAACCCATTCCATGCTCATATAGCACTAGGGAAGAAGGAGTATTTGTACAAATTTGTCCTAGCATATGGTACGAGGAACGTGCCTTTATCTTTGCGTCTTTCAGAGTATTTTAGTAAATTTTGTTTTTGTATTTGAAGATTATGGTTCAGTGTTTTATGTATAATTGCTACTTTACTTTTGAGTCTTCTGTCCTGAAGGCTTTCTAAATTTAGTGATTTTACTAAAGGTGTTACTCTAGTCAAATGTGAATATTCGTTTGTTATGAATCTCACTGCTCTATTTTGTGTCTGTTCCAGTTTCTTAATGTTCTATTATTGGCCTAACCAAGGTTAAATAACATTTTAGTTTTATGTTCTTATTTGATTTATAGAAATTTCTTTTAATAAACCCTAATGCTTTGTTTGATATTTTTTTATAGTTTCATCAATATGTGGATTCCATGACAGTTTTTCATTTATTATAACACCTAGGTATTTTGCGTTTTTAGTCTGTGTTACTAGTTTGCCATGAATAAGATAAGTGAAATTAATTTGTTTTAGTTTTTTTGTTACTCTTAATAACTGACATTTTTCTGGGTGGAAAGACATGCTCCAATTTGATTCCCATTTCTGTAATTCATCTAATTCTCTTTGTAAAATATCTGTGTCTTGTGTTGTTTTTATTGTTCTATATATTATGCAATCGTCTGCAAATAATCTGACTTTTGTTCCTGAACTAATGCAATTTGATAAATCATTTATGTAAATTAAAAATAGTAAATAGTAAAAATTAAAAATAGATTACAGTCCATAATATGACGGTGCTCGACAGTCTGTGGATTGTTCGACCAAAAGACAGAAAGAAAAGAGAAAAAAAAAAAGAACAATTTATAAGAAGTTTAGAAAATTTAAGGCATTTTTAAAAAGTCCGTATTTTAGTGTAGAAGGCGAAAAATTGCTATTCTCGGGTTGACGCAAGGACCAGTGCTAATTAAAAATACACATCACTGACCATGGGTGTCCGATTCATTAGCCAAAATTAGTTTCTACGTGCATTCCATTTGAACTGTTTTAAATTACGTCAGTCATTGATTCAGCTGAATGAGTTTATTCACTAATAACACAGAAGATTTACAATTTGAACACATTTATTTGTAACTTGTCATCTCTAGGTAAATAGAGTTTGAATGAGACCCACAGTTTCACTGAGTTCACGAAGTTAGTTCTTCAAAGATATTTAAATTAGAAATAGCTCAAAGTTTTGTAGTTATTTGTTTTAACCCGTGGAAACTATCAAAAAATTAGTTGTGATACTTGTCTCACGCAAGAACATTCTTTCCTCCGAGTCGCTAATCTTTCTATCTACATTCAAAACTTTCTTGTCATGCCTAAAACTTGTAATCCGATTCTTCTAAAATCTGTCGCCAGCCGGTGAAAGTGTAGCCCAATTC
This sequence comes from Biomphalaria pfeifferi, assembly GCA_030265305.1. Lineage (NCBI taxonomy): Eukaryota > Metazoa > Mollusca > Gastropoda > Planorbidae > Biomphalaria > Biomphalaria pfeifferi. The sequence continues at coordinate 315,417 of JASAOG010000145.1, read as the reverse complement.
TTCTATCTAACTTAGGAATGTTTTGTTTGACATCCCATCTGCAGATTACAGAACAATCTTCTTTCTTCTTAGGTTCATTACAGGAAAACATTTCCATCCAGATCTAGTGAACACATTTGTTGAAGTGTACAGATCAAGAAGAGTAAATTAATGTACATTTCTTTATCTAGCCATTGCTCAGATTATCTGGCATAGTTAAATATAGGCACTACGCCTAACAGCAGTTTCTCGCCAAGGCTCTACGGGAGGACTAATCCCTCCAGCCTTGCTGCCAATTGGAGTACATCTCAGGTGCCAGGCATAGTTAAATCGAAGATGCACTATGTCTCTTAATTGTTATGAAATGGTTTAGAGCCAAAATTTTAAAACTCTGAAATTACAAATTCACTCTCTAAAATAACAAATTGTAGATAATCAATAAGACAGTTGATTTCCGTGCTTGGTTTTACACTTCTTGATAGTTTAACATTGTACATATTGTTTCCTTTAAAAACAACGCTATTGTGTTTGTTCTATTAGTCTGTCCTTTGACTGCCTCATTTAGATCTTAAAAGTATTTTTAAAAAACAAATTTCACCATCACCTTAAACCTACAAACATCAATTGCAACAATGAATTTTGACAAATTCAATATTCACATTTTAAAACGCATACTTATTTAATACGGTTTAAAAAGATTGCAAAGTTTTTTAGTTATCTCGAAAATGTGATTCTCTTTTGAAAATAAGATGTCACTATTCATTGTGCTCAAGTATATGTAGCCGGTACACATTGTTTACCAAGAGCGTGAGCTTTTGTTCATAAAATTAATCCGACAAATATTCTATTTTCATACTACACAAATATGCTTATCATTTTTTTTAATTATATAATTTGTCCTTTCTCAATCACTGCTAAAAATATGTTTAAATTGTGATTTGTGTGTTACCTGAAAGGGCCGTCTACGAATTTGTATAATAAAAATACATTCGTACTCTTGTTTTATATAATAAGTAACACTATGGGCAACTTGTGACGGACACCGAGATAATTGGTTACTACTGCCTTCATGAATCAAGTGGATTATAGAATATAGATTTCAACTATTGAGAAGACGCTGTTTTAAAGCGCACAATATAGAGATAAGATATAGCAATAAAGCGCACAATATAGAGAGAAGATATAGCACTAAAGCGAACAATATGGAGAGAAGATATAGCACTAAAGCGCACAATATGGAGTGAAGATATAGCACTAAAGCGAACAATATAGACTCAATATAGAGAGAAGATATAGCACTAAAGTGCACTATTTGGAGAAAAGTAACTAAACAACAAACCCGGAGAGGCAGTGGTCATCTCAGCCGACAAAGTAAAAAACCAAAACAAACAAAATATGCTTGCTAGTAAAAGACCCTACACCGCATAAAAGGGAATAGTTATAAAATTGACACAGGAATTTACAATTTACAATTATTCTAAATACAAAGAATGGTCCAACCCTCCAAGTAAGATGTAAAGTTAAATCAACTGCCTACTATTAATTATTTTTGGTCAGACCTATCACTTCATACTCTCTTCCAAGTCTCTGATTAGTGAATTTCAGGGAGGCGAAGCTTCAAAGACACCGATTTCAATAGAACAAATCTCCCCTTCTCAACAATATGTTTCCGGTATTGTCGTGTCTTTTCGGATTGGTTCAAGTGTTCCCCTGATAAACAGTTTTATTTACTCAACGGTCAACGGCTGGCGTTAATTCGCCTTGACGTCATTGGGGGTTTATTTGATTGGTTATCTTGCCCTAACACAGGGCTGGCTGGAGCTGATACATTGTCAGCTAAGAGGAATGGTCACAGGCTGGGCACTAGGTCTTACAATACACGAAGTTGGTCACTCGAGGTGGACGTACTTGACAGTTCTGGTCAGTTTATTTGTTTTAACTGGTCAGTTTATTTGTTTTTAAGTCCAGTTGACTTAACACAGTGATTGTACATTCTCTCTAAGAGTCACAGCTTGAGAGAAAGTTATCTGGAAATAAACAAAGCAAAGTGTTATCGTGTTAGACCAGTCTTGAGCCTAGTAGACATCTACAGGCTCACAGTCTCAAGAAAATACTTCATGCTTGACTTGACTTTCAGATTGTCTCCTCCAGTTAGGGCTCTCCCAAGGTCACAAAGAACAAGGAGCTAACAAAAGTTGTTGTTTCAATTGATACGTTCTTTATGAAGCTGATGATGGTCTATCTTTTCTAAGTGCATTTCTTGTATTTCTGAATTATTTCAAAAGAGTCTTTTCAGTGAGTTTTGTACAATCAAATTCTTCTATTAACAGTCCAGCTTATGATATCTGCAGAAGAAATTGCGCAAAAGAAATGTTCAGAATAAAAAGACGTTAACAAAATTCAAGGAGGCGCGAAAAAGCGCTTGGTTTCCAAATCGGGGTCCGGAGTTCGAATCCTGGTAAAGACTTATATTTTTAACTTTGCCTTTGAGTCCACCCTGCTCTAAATGGTACCTGACATTAGTTGGGGAAAAGTTAAGGTGGTTGGTCGTTGTGTTGGCCACATGTCACACTAGTTAACCGTAGGCCAAAGAAACAGATGACCTTTACATCATCTGTCCTATAGACCAAGGTCTGAAAGGGAAACTTTACTTTTTTTATCCAAATTCAAGGTGATTATATTTTGAACAATTACAAGGATCAAATCAAAGTTTTTCTGTGTGACCAAATAAGCTACTTATTTTTTCCACAAAGATATACATGAACTGTATATCTTCTAGGAAAAATCAAAATACCGGTCCAGCCACTCTCCCAGTGTCCACCCATGAAGAGTTTGCAAGCTAATAGGAGGAATCTTTATAAAAAAAATTACGTTCAGATCCCAGGTCTACATGTAACACTGAGTGCAACAACAATACGTTGCCTAGGAAACATGCATGGGTAATTCTAGTTGATAAAATGTCTAAGACAATAACCCCATTCAAAGACGTTTTATCATTCCGCTCATGAGCATCAATACGACAGTAAAATCCAAAGATTTCGTGCATTAAAAGGTCGCGCGAGAGATGTGTGGCCTCAGTTTCATAATAGGGAGGGCCACAGAATACAATTAACGTGACAAGCCAACCGAGAGTTAAACACCCATTTTCTTTCTCACACCGGAAAGCAGAGCGTAGAAGAAGAAAAAAAAAAGCACTGCGTCATCTTATGCCCTAAAGGTTCAAAACTTAAACGGTTGTCTTAGTAACAATCGAATGTTTCAATTACGTGTTCGCTCTCAAAGTTGTTCTTTGCAGGACTCCTCGAGAGTCTATTGAAACGTGAAATCAATGAGCCACGTCACGGTTCAAATGAAAAGATTTTTTCCATTCTAGATTTTGAATTCAAAGCAATGGCTAACCGTTGAAAGCAGGGGGAAAAAGTAGTTCAGTGATTAAATGTATTACTGAGCTCATTTTAGCTAGCTTTATTGTATGAACAAGTATTTTGAGTTATATTGTGACCAAGTATTTTATGCTAGATTCTGACCAAGTATTTTATGTTATATTCTAATGCCGTTTAAGTTATATTTTATATTAAGTGCACATGTTTCAGGAACAAAGAACATGGAATCAATAATTTAATGTTTCTTCTCTTCAACCTCACTCCCTCACATGCACCCTCCCCACACCCCACTAAACACACACACACAAACATTACGTTTTCAGATAATTTAGGCAGCGTTGAAGCGAGTAAAAATGTAATCAACTCCGTGAGAACTCTCTAACCCCCCGCCTCTAGCATGTCATTGACCCAGCCCTAGGAACCAGAGGGCGTATACGTGTGAGGACATCATGCCGTTTGGGAAGGTGCTGACATGGAAGGAAGGCGGACACCAAGAAAGTTAGGGCAGCTCTAATGATGCAATTGGATTCGCCTCACCCCTCCTAAGTCTGCAAAAGTAGAGATGCACTTAATGGGGTTCACTTCCCAGTTAGACCCTGGTCTTGTGTTCATTGAAAGCTTGATCATCTTATGAAATCAAAGTTTAATGTCCCGGCATCGCAAGGAGAGGGACAGAAATATTACCCTGAGGAATAATGATGATTAACAACCAGATAGGGAGAATGCTGAACTCTTGAGATAGAATATTACAGCCCAAGGAAAGGGATGTCAAAATTCTAGCATCCGAATTTTTTTCCTTCTCCTTTTATGTATGATTGCAATATGGCCTCTGACTGGAATAGTCATAATCATTGTAGAGTTCATATGTTGGTTCGATATTTTTTTTTCGTGGTGGAATGATTGTGCCAATCCTGCATATTAACAGAATGTTGATAAGTACATTTCAACGTTTTTGGTTTGGTTTACATATGGAAGAATATATAGATCATTTTCATTTATAAATAATTGACCTACACCTCGAAATTATTATAATTACCTCTTTTTATATATAAGCAGATATTAAAACAATAATATAACAATAATCTAACCAATAATAGGCTTATATCTAAATAAAAAACAACTTAATTGTCCCTTTCTATATATAGGCCAAAGTTCTTACTCAATCACCTATATGGCAATACTGTCATTTTATAGAAATAAAAGAAGTGGTACTTGGATTTTGGATATTATTTTTTTTTAGTCACTAAAAAACTTTAGGGGCCGAAGGGCTAATTTAAATCGTGGGGCCTAGTTCGGTAGAAAAAGGACTCCAAATCCTCTGTTAAAATGTGAATAATTAAATAATAAAAATATTTCTTTTGCATTTCTAATATGACTTCAATACACAATGGAAGGATTGGCTTGTTTAGTGAAAACATTTTTTTAAAGTGATTTGAAAAACCAATATAATTTAATATCAAAATTGAATATTTTATATATATAGTTTAGTGAAAACATTTTTTTAAAGTGATTTGAAAAACCAATATAATTTAAGATCAAAATTGAATATTTTAGATGCTAACAATTTTCAGATAATTGCAGCAAAATCGTGAACGTCAGAACTCTAGAGGTATCTAATGGTTAGTTACAGTGTAGAGTAAATGAAACAAGTTTGATTTGCCTGACGTCGTCTGACAATGGGAAACCCCTCACGTCTAACATTTCATTAGAGTGAAGACATACAAATGCTCGATGCTAATGTCTGCAAAAGAGAAACCCGAATAGTGATGGGGCATTGGAACAAGACGTCAACTTGATGTGCATGTTTTATTAATTCATTGAATTAATGACAACATTTAATACTATTCAAATCTTAGAAACCAGTCTGTGCCACGAAAGAGCAGATACTCTCACTACAAGATGAACAAAGAATATAGACCAGTCACATAGAAAGGCCGTACTATAGCTAGTTTGTACATAAGCAAAATTCGATTGTTCTCTTAATTAAAAAAAAATAGTCATACATCACTTTGAGTTGTTGTTTGTTTCCTAAATATGTTGCCTAATAGTGAATTTTTTTTAGCGATGTTTCAAGGCAGACCTTTCATACAGATACATTATCTGCGTCAGTGCAAGTCTCACAAGGTCATCTCGCGTGAATTGTTAACTGTTGGGAATTCTTAGTGACATGCGCTAATGCAGATGTGGGTGCCTTTAGCCACGGGCTAATGGATGGGAAGAAACACGTTCGTGCAGAAGGAAGGACCGTGAAAGAAAGAGGGTCAAGAATCCACTCAGGACCTGGCTGCTATCCGCAGGACCCACATGTTACCGGACAAATTGAAGAGGGGAAAGGGGCGCGAGAGCAAGGGATGGGTGTAGAACTAGGAAACAGCGCGTTGACCTGTATTTCTCGTGCTTGTCACACACTTGTCTGAGGGCTGAGACAAAAAGTGGTGTCATTTGATGTGTGTCTGTTCCCTGGAGAAATGTAGGAACTTAACGAGATAGTTTGAGTAATGTTTGCAGTTCATGTTTCGTGAGACCGTGTAAGAATCAATTCTTAGTCAACAGCTAAGGGATTCGTAAACAGTAATCATAGCATGCAGGAAATTTAAGCAAAACGCATTCAGATCACTAGCGGGTCCAATTCGCCATGTCCCCCCCCCCCCTCCAATCCACCGACAACTATTCTTTCAGAAATGGTGCAGTTGTTTTTTTATTTAATTGTGTGCAGAAATTACAACATCTTTGTAAATAATTGGCAAATGACCTAAATAATTGTATGCTACTGTTTATATTTTCTCATTCATATTTACAATATCCCTATTAAAGTCACAACTTCATGGAACCTGGACACGGACCTCAAAAACGGCTCTAACGATTGTTCTAGAAATTTGACAGTTGATGTATATCGCTGAGAAAAGAATTACTAGCTCGTTGGCCTTACCGGGAAAACTCTAGTTTGACCTTCATCATTTTTCAAAGTATACAAATAAATCGATTTCAATTTTTTTTTAATTAGTTGTAGATCTAGATCCAACATCTGGAGGAAAAGCTCTCGTCGCCTCAGCGTGGCGCCTCATTGGAAACTTCCGCCTGTGGAAGCAGAAAGGCTAAGAACGACAGCTTCCAGTGGGATACCACAGTTCTGCTCTATCAAGTGTACTTGCAAGTGGTGAGGATGTGAGAAAGGCTTGCTAAACCGTCCATTTTCCGTTGCGCCATGCCCTAGCTGAACGATATATGAATATTATAGAAATATGGAATTAGTCCCTCGTTGGCTCGACCTCCGGCCTCGCATTGGATGGGGGGAAACCTATTGCATTGGCTTATAGGACCGTGACCCATGAGACATGAACAAACGGATGTGATTCAATGATTATCTTGTTGACGGAGGCCTCTAGACAGACGGATCGGTGAAGAGCCAAGCCCTCATCCTGGCCACGGGATAAAATCCTTTACTTTTTTGGACATCTCAACGAGATCCAACATCGGTTTTGAATGGACTATCGCGTTCTTGAGAAGGACACATTCGGGAATTTCCGTTTGTAAGAGATTACTGATTCAAGAGTGAAATAAATAAGTGTTCAGGAACATTCTGCGCATCGTCTTCTAAATCTAAATCATTGGAATATTATAAAGTCTAGTAGATCTATGCATTTGTTTAACCAGGATTTTTTCTCAGGGGAAGGGGGGTGGGGCGGGATTATTTTTCATTATTATATTTTTTATTAGTTATTAAGAGAAAAATAATTGCTATATAAGTCGTATAAAGGAAAACAGTTTTTTTTTTAAAGTATTTTTAATGGGTTTTTTTTCTTTGTTATTGAAATGTTTAACAACATTGGACATTAAAGTGACAATGTGTGTGTGAGAAAAGAACTTACGGAGAGATAGCTCCGTGTTTCATCCTAATCAGTAAGAAGCAAACGTTAGGAATGGGACCAAAATTAAAAATGAACAATTGTTGATGGACCAAAAAATAATTGTTCTACTTATTAAGCGAGTAAGACATTCTTATGAATATTAAAATTCAACAAATGCGAATGTTTGAAGCTGCGAATGTTTTGACAATAATTCGTCTTAACTTTGTTGAAATGTAGACACAGGTTCTTCTCGAGAGTACATTGTGACATGTTCTTCAGACTTTCTATTTCCTGTCAACTTTTGTAACTTTCATTATTAAAAACAAGCTGATCACAAATATACGAAGCTGCAAATAGTGCACAAGTTCTTTGAGTACCAGAGATTACTATGGAAAATTTTGATTCAGACAAATCACTGTGGAGCATCAATGTTGTTTAATATTTCAAAATAATTATTTGAGATAATAAATACATTTCGGCTCAATGACAGGTGTCATTATTTTACTGTAGACTTGAATGGCTGAAAATTGAAAAGATCTTTTCGCGATAAAGCAAAAGTAATGTTTACACAAGTCATGTGACCACTACACCAATAACCACTTGGACACTTGAAAGCAGGCTAGAGACATCATTCATTACAATTGGGCTGCGAGCTTGTAAGGTGAGATATTTGAAGGCAATATTTGATAGTATTCACAGGCTGACTGACCACACTGGCCAACGATAGCCCGTCGCAATCATCACTGAGCTAGACCAACTCGCGGCGTAGTGTTTACATAGACTTAGAATAGTATAATACAATTGGCGATCGTCCTCCATACGTCCAGTTATTCTGGATGTTTCCCTCGTATCTTTTTTGTTCCTTTTTGGATTTTGACCGCTTCAGCCAGGTCATTAACTGGACCACCTGTACGTTACACGATCTTCTCTGGTCTTCCCAAGCCAATGTTTGAAATCACGTTACCAGTCTCAGTCATACCTGGATCCGGTGTGGGAGCCCGTTGAAGCCCGAGTAAAATTGATCAAATAAAAGAATGCCACTATATGACCAGTCACGAGGCTTGTGTATGGGATTGGCTACTGCAATAAAAGCACAACAGACTAAATTTAGATTTTTTTCAATGAACTAAAACATCTTTTTCTTGTTACTATGGTAGGAAATTAAAAAGAAAGGGACTAAAGAGGAAGGGAGGCATTTGATCTGAAAACGACAGTCCCGTACGCGTACTTGATTTATACTGGAGTTATAAAGAAATTGTTCAATTTTCATTTATCTTATACCACTGTTAGCCCCAGTACCATTAAATATACACAATGTTATGAGTAACTAGCCGGATATGACCCGCGGCCTGTGGGTCTTAGTTTTGTGTATTACTGATCTAGTGGATTGGATTTAGATCTGTCAAACATGGCAAAATGTTCCATTAACATTTTTAAAAAATATTTTGCCACACAAAAAAAAAAAGTAGAGTGATATCAAGTAAAAAATACTGTGAAAAGGTTTTTACGAGATTTGGTAACAAGTTTCGTTCATCGTGTTTTTTTTTAAAATTATTTTTAGGGCCTTCCGGTTTTGATAGGGATATTTAACATATACAACGGTCTCCGCCATGATCTAAGGAATATTTATGTCATGGTTTATCAAAATTGGTCAAAAGATTTTGATTTCTATGAGGGACATACCTACTCCTTATTAGATAATTATTAAAAAGATGCCGAACTTATACCAAGATGATATAAAATGATTATTTTAAATTTATCTATTTATACATTAATGGTCTATTGGAACTGTTAATAAAATACAAAATAAAAAAGGCAATGAGAAAATTAAGCGAAAAAGAATGTTTAACAAATAGATTTGTGGCCTATATGAAAAAAACAATTTTAAATTGTAGAGCAGTCTTCCTCCTCCACAAGCTGCCGTTTCTGCTGTAAAATTGCGGCAGTGAAATGCATCCCTGCCTTCAATCCATAGTAGAAATGTGCAGTGAGTGTATGCTACAATTATTAACTTAAAACGGTCTAAGTCTATATAAACAGAGATTGGAGAACAAGGGATTAGCTGTGGACTAGAGTTATGTCAATAGTTTTCCTGTTTAGAAGACTCTCTTTGTCTTCCTGATTTCTGAACGAATGTTTTCTTGTTGCACTAGAAGTGAGAAGTTTTCAAACAAGAAACAACTAGAAGTTGACTATCTAACATTGAACACACATTAGGAACACTAAATGTTCTCTTCTAAAGTTAGGTTCGTGTCTAACGCTAGCAGCGTTTAAGGTCTTGGTTACAGTTGAGTGCTGAAATTAATTGCTGGACTGGACACGCTACATTGACGCTACCACAACAAAGATTAGTTGGTGATTGGTCTCCTTGTTCGTGACAAAATTGAAATGAAGCTAAACTACCTGCGTCCCCCCCCCCTTTTTTTTACCATCAAACTAGAAATTAAGTGGGAAATTTCCCGCGTATACACGCCAGTAACAAAGAACTCTTACGAGGTGACTAATGATGAAATAACCCATACTATAAATTGAAGTCTTAATTACATTGGAACTATATAACATACACGGTTTAGGGTGACTTTAGGGTAGGCATTTTCAGTGTAATCAAGATATACATGTCAAGTAAATATAGCCCGGAAATAGATTGAAGTCTTTCAAATATCTAAGAGCTTCATCGTGTTCTCACGTTGTGTACATAAACATTAAACTCCCTATGCTGAGCTCTGCTCTGTCTTCTGATCAGTCCTGGGATTGTTAATACCATGTGTTTATTTATACTATGCGAGCCAAAGCTACTGCATTTTGGTTGACAAAATGTTTTACAGGCCACATGACACCTTAGTAAATCTTAGAAACAAAAGAGATAAACTTTATATCTTGTGCTTAATACAGAACTTGGTTGCTGATGTTTTTTTATTCACTTTTAAAAGCAGAGAAGTTAAAAAAAAAACGGCATACCATTTTCACCAAGTTTTATCTAGGGGGAAAAAAAACTTTGAAAATTCTGTAAATCATGATGATTACAAAAAAGATTTGCTCGCTTTTTAGCAGCCACAGAGCGTGGTAAAGCAACCATTAGAATGGTCTGTCTGTTCCATTTAGATCTCAAAAACTAGAAAAGATATTGAAAATCTGATATCATGATGTTTCAGATCTTTCAAAGTTCTGATGCCACGGCTACTTTTTTCTTTTCTGAAATACAAAATTTCAATTTTCAAAATTAACTATGCAAGTAATCTTTTTCATTAAAATAATCCATTTTTACAAGTATTCACTAATACTAGTTTTAAAAAACGGGAGACGACTTAGTAAGGAAGGACAGCACTTTTTTTTTACACATTCGTGTAAATGTTGCTTTTTTTAATTTTTTAAATATTTGTATTACATACAAGCTACTTAAATTTTAAACAAATAATGTTAACTTTTGTTTTAACAGTGAGACAATATATTCATATGCCTGTAAGTCAAATATAATTGAAAATAACAATTAGTAGTATTTTAGACTACACACGTAAGGTACAATCGATACTATCTTATCTTATCTTATATACGGACGTTACTTCAAAAAAGAAGATGATTACGTCCTACGTGTCATGCATTTAGTCATGCATATAAACCAATGACTTAAATAAATGTTTTTTAAATTGTGGTTTTTATTTGTATTACATGTTATGCATAGTACATTAATCTTACTTTTTTATTTAACCAAAGGGTAAAGTTACTTCCTAATACTAAAACTAATAATTTAAATGTCTTCTATTGTACGATCTAGTAAAGATTAACCAAAAACTATTTTAGAAGTAAAAATGCATAGTGTATGGTTTTGAAATGTACAGATTTTTTTTAAACATTATCTAATAAGAAGTTACTTGAATAAGCTATGGCCAACGTCTAACAAAAGACAATTAGACAGTGTACCAAAGGGAAAGATTTCTTCCAGAGACCAAGAAATTGACCATTCATAAAACCCTTTGTCCGAAAGTTCAGCAAAGCAACTAGAAAATCATTTTTAAAAAATCATCGCTTCCGATTGGCGTGGACCTACATATACTTAATGTATTCAACTATTAAATGAATAGGGAATACCCGAAGTTAAAGTCTGCTCAACATAGAAAGATTTTCTAGTCCTCTAGCCAAATTTACAAATTTATTTTTTTTTATACTTTGAAAAATTATAACGGTCATACTAGAGTTTTCCCAGACTGGCCTAATGGCTAGTAATTCTTTGTCCAAACATATACATTAACTGTCCAATGTTCCATTTTCATTTTTTTTAAATCTAAAATTTATTAGTTATTAAATCACCTTAGAATGTATAAAGGAGTTTTTTAAAAATATTATTTATGTTTTTCTTGTTATATTATTTAAGTGCATTTTAAGTCTTAGAGAGATTGATGGGACCGCCAAATACTTTAATACGGCCCTGATAGTAACTCAAATTAGAAACGAAATATTTTCTTTTCAATCTTTGTCATCGTTAAGCTCATTTCTATCCCCACTGATGGAAGTTTTAATTGGTGTTCAGAGAGTACACTGATTATTTGTTCTCTTAGTTTTACAACACATGAAATGGAGATGCTACCAAAACCAAGTCCCCACATGCCATGTGGTAGATCTAGTACATCTAACAAAGTGCAGAGGAGTCTCCACACATCCACACGGTAGATCTAGTACATCCAACAAAGTCCCCAGAAAAGACATCGCGGAAATCTTGCGGGACCTAATGGGTGAACACTAAGTGGAACTAGCAGTCCACCAAAGCCCCTAATTATTAGACACGACACGAGTTTTACGAGCCATCACCTACGATATCCGTCACTAGGTCATCTTTTAGTCAAGGAAGGTGCGAGGCTGGTTTTGTGTGCTGGTGAAAGGATAATCACAGCATAGAGGAGAAGAGGTCGTCCGAGCAGGTAGGGATACATAATCCTACATTCCACTCTAGTTCACTGGAGTCTGTGTCTTGATAACGGGGTGGGCTTTTTTGTCGTTTCTTTTTAACTATCTGTGGTCATCGGCCACAATGCTGGATGATAGACTGGTCAAGTCTTCCGGGTGTTTGATTCATGGTTCCCTTACTGCCATTTCAAGTGAACATTACAAAGAAACGATCCTAACACCTGTTCAAGCCACGAGTGTGTTACTGGACATTAGATGTAAATCTTGTTCCGGTAGTCAGTTGTGAGAATTAAGAAGGCAGGGGAAAGAAACTAGTAAAACTATGATGGGGAAAAGGTCAGAGGTAAGACATTCTATACCATTGATTTTGTTCTATATCAGAAACTCACTACCTCAATAGACATTTACGAATTTTAAGAAACAAAGAATTAACTAACAAAACTAAATGTCCATCATCAATTATAGCATAAAGTATAAACATTTTACACGGCTATAATCTTTCAACACCAAATTTCGTTCTATTGTGCATTCAGTATTAAGTATTTCAGGTAAAGTAATGAACAAGGAAAAAAAACGCAATAAAAATGAGAACATTAAAAAAAAATTTTTTTTTTAACAAGTCAATAGTAAAATTTAGTTAAAATTGAATTTTGATATTAAAAAGAACTCATAACCTTTAGTTACAAAATAAAATGTAGTTCTTTATTTAGATCTAAAATTCTTACCAGACAGATTTCTTGACTTAGTCACCACATCTTTCACCTGGCACAGTTTACACTAAAACATACATTGGACCCTTCGTGACGATGTCAATTTAGATTTTAGACCTCTATTAAGGCTCGATTGCAGGGTTGACACCATCTGGAACAGAAAAGAAACTCGTGTTGAATGAGTTGAATCAACTACGTGAAACCCATCGGTTCTAGAGCGAAACGGTGTTGCGGTTTAATTGCCTTAGTGAAGGAATTGAAGACCTTTATTTTTCTTTCTAAAGACATTATCAGAACTAAGATAGTGGGGATCAATACATATGTTTGTCACTATGCTCTGCTCACCAATATTTACAATGTATATCTTGCGCACCATCACATCGTTCAGAAAAGGCAAAGAGTAAAAAAGAGACGCACCTTTTTTATGAGAAAAGTCTTAAGGTTAGAGTTTTTACATGAGTTGGTCGCCGTTAAGAAGTTACGTATTAGGAGTTCAAGAAGAGAGTGTCGCTGTATTTGGAAAGTAAGTTCATGGGAGAGCAACACTTTAATCGGTGTGTAGCGTGTAGCAGTGAGGGTCAACCGTTCTTCTTAGTACTGGACACTAGGTTGTAATGGCGGAGACTGTACAACTCTAGAATATCTAGGCTTTATCATCAACAACAAGCTTTCATGGGAAGACCACCTTGGAACTCTGATAAAGAAAACAGCTCAGCGACTCTTTTTTCTATACAAACTCAATAGCTTTAAACTAAAGAAGAAGATCCTTGATACTTTTGACAGCGCGACTATACAAAATCTGCTAACATACGGAATAACTTGTTGGCAAGGCAACGCGTCATCTAAACTGTTGCGACGTCTAAAAAAGCATAAAAAATTACACTCACAACATTACCACATTTAAAGGAACTTTTTGAACAAAAGCGCCTAAGAAAAATCGAAAAAAATCTTGGAAGACAACGGCCACCCGAACTACGTCAGGTCGTCCCGAAGTGGGCGACTGCTGTCAATCAAAACAAGAACGGAGCGGTACAAAAACTCGTTCGTACCTCACTCGGTCAGACTCTATCACCGCCACTCATTGATCAGGGAATATGAAATGCACCAAGATACCTGTGTGTAGTCGCTGAATGAACTCTTTATGTTGTCTGATGTTTTTATGTGTATTTTTCTGTTGTGTTGTCTTTATATGAGAAGAGACTCCTTGTAATCACAACAAATTTCCGTAAGGATTAATAAAGCAGTCTTAGTCTTAGTCTTAGACAACTGCTCGCTCAACCAGCAGATAATTGTGACCTGGAGTTAGTCCAAGACTACATCAGATTGGGGTTCGGGCGTGGAAACGAAAGGACCAGAAGACTTGTTTGTGTGTTTGTCATCTCATCCCAATTCTCATTGTATAAATAAACATCCACATTCATCTCGGCACCTCGTCGTTGATATGCTTGCCTAGATTCACAATAATATAGTTTACGTGAATTTTTGTAGTAACCCCTGCACACTATCATCATGCACCATAGCGCACCATTAAGATTGGGACATGAACACAATGATTAGAGACAGAGCTTGTTCCTCTGGGCGCTGACTGTTTTTTTGTGTTTGTGTATTCAACTTTTTGTTTTCATTAGGTCCTCATCGTCTTTAGCTCTCTTTCGTTGATTGCCCTTGAATTATTACAATACGAATACTCTCTGGGTAACTTCAAAAACGACTCTCATAAAAACCGTTCTTTCCTACACGACAGTAGCAAGATGTCAGAGACATAAGTGAATTATGAGGCATCGCAACATTCTAAATAGACATTGAATCTTTGTTTCATTTATTTTTTTATTTTAGATGTAATATCTTAGAACCTCTCTCTCTCTCTCTCTCTCTCTGTGTGTATGTGTGTGTCTCACACAAACTCTCTTGTCGATCTCTTCATTACTTTAAATCCAAAAGTTAAAACAGTAGCCTGACATAGATGCGCATTTAAATTAATTTTTTAATACAATTTTTATATAAGCCCCCTAAGCCTAATATCATACCCGTGTTCCTCCTCTGATTCCAGTTTTTATATGTTGATTCTCTCAGCTATCGTCTAGAGCAGAAATCCATCCACTAAATGCAATCAACGTTGAACAAGTCACGTCCAATATAAAACATGTTTTTTTTAACACACTTTGTTTTACTTCCGTGTCTGTCGCGCCGTCAAAAAATAATTAAAAGTGTAAAGGTTATAGACATTAGAGTCCAACCCACGACAAGACAGGCTCTGGAGCTTCCATTAGTGCCAAGGGTGAGCTATAAAAAAAAATATTTGTATGGTCAATAAATCGCGTGACTGTTTTAGGCTAATATAAAAAAGTATCAAATACTAATAAGTATATATCGTTTAAACCTTTTTTTAGTTGAGTATTTTAAAAATGAAAAAAAAAGCAAACAAACTATAAATTGGAGAGAGAAAAGTTAAGGACATTGAGCCCCTCACACTTCTGTTCATTCATTCCAAATAATTTGTACATTTTACTTTTCCACTTTTTTAAGTGCCATCAAACGTTTATGAATTGTTGTTTGTTTTTTTCATAAATTTTTTCAAAGTTTTTTTTTATTGTTTTTTTAAACAAATAATTTATAATCTTTTCCCATAGTCTGAGTCTTTCAGGAACAAAGTGTAGTATTTGAGAAGCTGACATCTTGGTTTGCAAGCCAAACCAATGAAGTGTATTTTCTCAGCCCGCTATGACTTACAAACAGTTCAAATCAAAGTTCGACTTTGTTTAGATACACTTCTAACCTTTAACCTCATTGGAGTTTTATATCCAGGAAAAGTGCTACGTTTGTTTACTTAGCCAGTTGGTGAAACGTACAGAGCAAATACAATGTTCTGAATAAAACATGAAGTTAGTTACACTATAGAAAACAGCAGAGGTTCTGATTTTCTTTTAGGAAGATTCTACAATGGAAGGGTAGCTTATATCAAGAGGAGGAGCAGGGCCGGCCTTGGTTAGGTGAAGTGAATAGGGTGGTCCCAAATGAAAGGAAAAAAAAGGACCAAAAAAATGAGCTAAGAACTATAAACCGTCCTGTCTCTAAATCAGTTCAATTCATAGAGCGCAGATGCAGGAATGTGCTTCATTGACGACTCATCATCACCAGACTAGAAATAACGTTTTGACATTTCACCAAAAGGAAGAAACAATGGTCTTGTTACATTTTAGGAATAGTACCTGGTGACATTGATATTTATAGGAGTGACAGCGAATAAGTTGAGAATTTTATACATATATCTTGAAATTTTTTACGCAGCATACTAGAGAAAGCTGAGAGGACCGGAAAGAGCTGGGAAACCATCTAAAAACTAGCAAGAGACCGTGGAGAGTGGCGTGTTTTTGCTAAGGCCCTATGTTCCATGAGGAACGCAAAGGAAAGATGATGATGATGACCTTGAAATTTCAATTAAAATCGTTTGAGCCATTTTCGAAATAAAATTTACTTCTTTACTTTATATATAGATATACATAGAAGATACATAGAATATACATAGAAGAATCATGGTAGAGACTTGGAGCTAGGCTAGTAGACATAGAGGTCTGCTATCTTGTGGAATTGATTCATGTCCTCTGCAAGGCCCCCACCAATCAGAGGCCCTAAGCAGCTGCCTAGTTTGCTTATGCCTGTGAAGATACTGGTCGGGGCAAAGTAACAGGTTGAACTTTTTAAGATATGAGGTTTTCAAACTCAGTTTTTTTTATTGAGTGTAACTTGTCTTAATCTCCCAATTGACCTTTGATGTGAAGGACCAGCACTGGTATCCATTCATCAATTATTACAACAGACTTTATAGTATAGAGTTCTTAAAGAATAAAAAGTCAAAGGAAAAAAAGCTCGTACAATAGTATGTTTATTATATACATCTCATTACAAAGAACGACATAGTTTGTATCGTGTATCAGTTTCGGCTAGCTTTCTCCCAATTTTAACTAATTTTTTAATGACATAAAATATTTGTAAACAAGTTTTTTAATTGAACTTTTAAGAAATCAATTCCTACTATATGTTCATATGCCATCGGATAGGATCGGATCGAATTTGTTTGGAGCGGCATTGATCGAACTGGATCTGATCAAATAGTCATTAAAAAAAAAAGATAAGTATGGAGATTGAACCCACACATTCGCGTTATTAGCGCGACACACTATCTACTTCGTTGCCAGTTTCGGAAATGTTCCTACTTCCCTATAGCCAACTTTTTCTAGAACACATTAAGAGAGTGGAAGCTGATAGGAGACATTCTAAAGGTGAATGAAAACAAGTTTTAGAAAAGTTTTTTTTAGAATTCCTCTTATCAGGTTGCAAATTCTTCATTAGAAAAAAAAAGGTCGGAAACAAAACCTGCGTAGACACGATTCTCGAAATGGGATAGAACGATTTTCCTAGAAATTTGATAGTTAATAAATATATCTTTTGGAGAAGGGTTAGCCACACTGGGACATATCTAATTGGACCGCTATATTCTTCGAAATATTATCTTCTAAAATTAAATTTGGTCTTATCTTCAACTCAGACATATTATTCCAGTGTCTTCATTAAAGAATGAAAGAAAGAAACAGACGTTCAAGAGCCTTTATTAGTCTTGTAAGTCTAGATCACCTATAGGCCTAGAATCAAGCTAGAATAGACTCTCATAAAGTCCTGTAAGTCTAGATCATCTATAGGCCTAGAATCAAACTAGAATCTCCTAAACCATAGATGTAAATCTAGAATTTTGGTCTACACTTCCTAGACTACTGTCTTATAATGTTGTCATGGTTGGATCTTGCAATAGATTGACCAGGATATTTTTTTCGGGGGTGGGGGTAAAAGAATTCAATTTTTTTCTCTTTCATTCACTGATTATTAAGAGTAGTCATTGCTCTTACAAACAGTTATCGTCTTAATAAAGGAGGAATTGGTGGTTAATTTTTTATTTTTTATGTGACTTCTATTAGATAAAATCTTACTATATGTTCAAATAATTTTGTTATAATTATTAAACTAACATATGAGTCCATCTCTTGAATCGTTGAGATTAATGAATTGTCAGTCCCTCCAGTTGGAATGGCCGTGAGGTACTTAACGAACAGCGATTACCGCGCAAACTAGAAGTAAAATGTCAGCACTTAATCAGTTGAGCCTTCCGGTCATATTTCACCACAATTCAGTGTTCGTACTGTGTGGGAGTATGACCACTGGCTAGTGTCATTCACTTGGATTTATTCTTCAGTTCCCCGGATGGTAATAGATTGCGCACCGGATGACAGAGATGAAGACAGTGTTGCGTTGACTTGTGTCTTTGTTATGAACCTTCTCGTCAAGAAATAACTCTAGCACGTCACCAAGAACTGTATAGGCCAGTGTTCTAGGCCTTTAGCTGAGCATGTATTGACTAGAAACTTTATAGCAACTCACTACGGCTGTCTAGTACAAGTTTTGTACACCTTATTTCTCCCACTTCACATTTTCGAATCACTTTGCACAATCATTGATTAATCCTAACAAAGTATGAATGAATAAAGAAAAATTAATTAATTAATTAGAGGTAGTTAAGTAATCTAGTTTGTTGCTCATCAAGGGAAAGAAATCTCAGAGTTATGATCTATATATATCATATATATATATTTACCTTTTACCTATCCCTTAGTCTATTGGACCGTTGGTGCACCATGCAAGATTCGTCGACCGTCTTTCACCAATCCTCTCAGTCTTTTGTCTTAGTTAGAACCTCTTTCGAGTGCAGGCCCGTCCTTTCTTTTATGTTGTCCTCTCATTGCTTTCTCTGTCTGCCTCTTCTCCTTTTTCCTGTTACTGTTCCCTGAAGGACCCGGACATGCTACCCTGCCTCATAGAGGCGCCCGGGTGGAAACGATCGTAGGAGGAAGCGATTAGGCTAAAGGGTAGCAAAACAAGACTCCCGAAGGGGTGCCTAAGAGGGTGCGAGAGCATCCTCATTGCACTGTGCGAAGTTGTAAAAAAGCTCCCACAACCTTGTCACAATCCAGGCGCCGTTCCTCAAGGAGCCGTTACATAAATGGCGTGTCCTGCACGGCTAGCCTGGTATAGAAAAAGGAAAATGGCAGTGGTCCCGGTGCACACGGTCTCTGGCTGTGAGTTTGACACCCCGCCAGACAGAACAGTGTACACTGTTCCCATTGAGGCCGGTGAAAGGGAGCTCTTGTTCACTTTTGCTGGCCTGGAGTTCCAAGAGCCGAAGGCTCAACTCTACCTGACAGTTTCAAAAAGAAGAAGAAGTTCCCTGAAGGAAGGTCTTTGAGAGCACCGAAGATCTTGTAATATGGCCATAGATTTTTAGCTTGCGTTTTTTACGATAGTTAGCAGGTCATCATGGAGTCCAATCGCTACAGTAACCCTGTCTCTAATCTCTTGGTTTGTGATGTGGTCTTCAAATGTGATACATAGGATCCTTCTGTAGCATCTCAATCCCATTGCTAGGATCTTCCTCTCAAGCAGTCAGCCTCCAAGACTCACAAGCATATAAAAATGTGGTCATGGCCAGGTAGCGCATCAGTCTGATTTTGGTGCCGAGGGATAAGCCTTTGTCGTTCCATATTATTTTAAGTTTTGAAAGGGCTACACAGTTCTTCCCCTTTGATAAGCTTTGTTATTTTTTATTTTTTTTTAAATATTTTGCCTGTGTCATTATTTAGTTACAGTGAGCCACTACTGTTTGATTTCTGTTGTTTTTTATCTTAAAAAGTTTATTTGAGTGTTTTTCATATGCTTCTGCAACAGTGCACACTCCTTCAATTATGGCGTAATTTCTTGAGAGCTGGCTTACTTTATCTCCTACTGTAGTTGTAGTCTCTTGAGGAAGATTTCCATAATACTCCAGAACACATCTTGCAGTTAACTTATTTATTCATTGAAAAGTATAACTTTGTAATCACACAGAATTATGTCCATTTTTTTTTTAAGTCGGTACTATAGGCTAGTAGTTGTCATTCCACTCCGAGCAGTTAGATATATAGGCTTATTACTTTATATTTAATTTTTAATTTTTAATGATATGTTAAGCACTAGCGAATCCAGATCTTTTGAGTTGGGGGAGGGGCGATTTTTTTCCAAACCCTAACTCTAAAGCCTAGTAAACCCTAACCCTAAGCATAAACGCGCGCGTTTATATATATATATATATATATATATATATATATATATATATATATATATATATATATATATTAGATTTTTTTAAAGCAGTGGTTCTCAACCTTTGTCGACAAAAAAACAACAAAAAAAACAAAAAAACAGCCATGTTGAGGCCTTTCTCTAGGGGCTCTGGGGAGCACTTTAAGCTCCACCCAGTGGGGTCCGCGGCGAAGCCCCAGCGCCAAAAGCGTTTTCTTGCTTTCTTCACTGCAGAAACGCATTCTCCTGACATCTACAGCTCATTATTCATCCTATTAAAAAAGGACAATTTGAATAATGTTTTACTTAAAAAATATTCTAATATGAATTTACAGGCCCTTACTACGTTGCAAATACAACGGATTTGTTCCTTGTAAAGATAAGATACCCCACATATTTAGATTAAGACTTTAAGGATCACCGCCGAAAAAAAATATTCGAAAAATAATATTTTTTAAAAAGCTCATATGTAAGTGATACATTTTGTTCAATCGGCATGTTTGTAACTTTGTTTTGTTACAGAACTACAATTCAAAGCCCTAAACAAAAAAATTCGGAAATAGAAGGAGAAATTAAGTGGGCCAATTAGATTCTACTCTAAATTTTTTGCATTTTTAGGATTTAAGTATATATTTAAGTATATATTGTGAGTTATAGTCTCGGAATTTTTTATATAATACAAAAATATCAGTATGAGTAAATGTTGGAAAATGTGACTAGGAAAATAATGTATAGGTTCAGAACTCATCTCAATTGTTACTCTTATAATGAAAAATTTCGTATGATTTTTAAATTTTCCGAAGCAAAGTATTTCTTCTTCACTAAAATACAAAAAGAAAGAAGTATTCGTTTGTCCGATGGGCGGAAGGCGATTGCATGTATCGCTCCTCCCACCTGGTATAACCCTTTTTCATTTTATATTTACTAAAGATTTGAGATCAGAGTCTGTGTGCGACATATTATACAAATGGGTTAAAACAGTGATGCCCAACATTACTCATCCTGCGGGCCATTTTAATTTCCAACATTCTTGTCGCGGGCCACATCAATAAAAAGATACAGCAAGATACAGATATGAAATGTAATTCACCTGAAACTATTAGAAAGTAGAAACGTGCGTAGCTAGTTCTCGTAGTTTAACACTAATTTATTCGCTGCACAAACCATGAATACAGTTTAAATGCTTTTCAGCCACACTTTTAAGGAACAATTACTTATTGGCTTTGTATAATGTTTTGCAAACAAGTAAAGGACGGTAGGACCTCTCACTTTTCCTTGTAGATTCTACATTCAGAGTCCCATCTCATAAAATGTTAAAGGTACTCAAATGATAAAGGTCATGGTACAAACCCATTAGATAAAAATTAGAGCATTAACGTAGGTAAAAATACATTTTTTAACCACTTAATTTTATACACCGACGTTTTGGAGGGTGGATGAAACCATGTCGCGGGCCGGATCTGGTCTGCGGGCGTATTTTGGGCATCACTGGGTTAAAACATCAACATGTAGCTTATATTATATAGATATTCAACTAATTTTGTTCACAATCTATGATTTCTCCATAAAAATAGGACCGCCCCCCCCCCCATACAGAGGGCTAGGGTGGGAAGGGCAGTAGAAGCAATCACCCCCCCCCCCCCCACCTAACCGAATCAGCTAAGATACCAGAAGTGTAGCGATATAATATAAAAATCTATATATATATAATTCTCTTCATGGCTCAAGAGTTTGGACACGCAAGCAAGAAGTAAAGGAAAGATCACTCTTTTATTTCTGCAAGTCGGAAGAACTAGAGAACAAGTAGTATTCACCCGTCACAAAATAAATGGGGCGAACCGTTGTGACCAAGAAAGATCTTTTTTTTTATTTCTACCTCAAGAGCGGCGAAAAAAGAGGGAGAGGGGAGAACAAGTAATCTACTCTGTATTCACCCGTCACTAAAAAGCAGGGCCTGACTCAACCGTTGTGGAGACCAATGCGAAATGGATTTCGCGGGGCCAAGTTTGGGTAGGGATACAGATAATAAGTGAAATTTAAGAGTTTGTATTAGAAAATAAATTCGTCTTTGCATTTTATTCATTCTTTACTACGTACTAAACTACTTTACGAGCCTTGCGAGTAGCGAAATCATAAGTATATCATAAAAAATTTATTTCCTACATAGATCACGCTCAATAACAGGAATTGTCAAATGTTTTAATCTAGCTACGAGAATTGTTGACCTCAAATAATTCTTTATTAGTTTGAGGCGTGAGAAGCTTCTTTCACCAGATTACACAATTACGGCTAAAGCATAATGCCTTTTTTATTCATCGCGCGTAGGATTGGCGTTTTCCATATTTAATGACACCCCAAAATGAGAATTTTTGTCTTTATATTTCATGAGATTTGTATGAGATTTTAAAAGATTTTTAATAATTTCCGGAGATTTCGATGACTTTCATGTATTTTGCAATTTCAGGAGATTTCCATGAGCTCTGGGTAAATCGACAGGAGGCCGCGGAAAATCTATTATGAGTTATACAACGGTTTAATTTAATAATTTATACATCTAGAATTAGCGCGGGTCCTATGAAAGTGCGGGGCCCACTGCGGTCGCATAAGTTCGGAGCCCACTGCGGTTACCTAAGGCCAGCCCTGCAAAATAGCGGCGTATGCTACGCCACCGGTCGACTAGTTATATAGTAATTCAACTAATTTTTTTCACTTACTATGATTTCTAAATAAAAGTAGGACCGCCCCCGCACTCAAAGAGTTTAGGTGGAAAGGGCAGTAGATGTATTCGCCCCACCCCCAACCCCACCCAATCGGCTAACAGGGGAGCGACATAATATAAAGATCGGTTAAAATATCAATAACAAGTTTTAATTACCGTACATAGATATTTAATTTATTCTGTTAACAAACTGTGATTTCTACAAAAAAATTGGACCGCCCCCCCCCCACTCGCCACCTCCCCATACCACCAGCTCGGCCAACATACTAAAGGGGCGGGGGCGAAATAATCTAAAAATAGGTTTAAATATAAATAATTAGTATATATATAGTATATATTATTACAATAACTAATACATTCGTATACAAATAGTGTGATTTCTTTACTAAAATTCGTCCGCCCCGCTTTTCGGGGGGTGGGGGTAGGCCGAGGGGGGGGGGGGCGAACGCCCCTACTGCCCCCACCCCTTGATCCGCCAGTGATGATAAGGCATTTGAAGTGGCATTATAATAAGTGCTAATGTAGACATAGTTTCCATAGAGTTTTGTAGCCAACATAATTGTATTTCTGTTTCTATGTCCGACGGTTAACGAGAGTGTCATGTGGCCAGCACAATGACAACGTTTTAACTTTCCTCAATTTATGTCAGGTACCCATTAGAGATTGCTAGACAAGGGCGTCGTAAAAATCCCGAAGTTTAAGTGAACTTGGCGGCTTAGACTTAGCTTTATTTTCCACTACTACTAGATCTAGAACACGTTTGTCACAAGCACATTGGAACAGGCTAGTAAATCAAAAACAAAAAAAAACAACTTTTTTTTAACAAAACTTATACTTGTAACTGTATCAATTAGTTTGGATCATGTAATTAAATTTGTAATTTTGATTTGTAATTTGTAAAATTTGTAAATTTGATTCTTTCACTTATATGGAACAGGAAAAGGGGGGGCAGGAAAAAAAGGGTGGATTTTACCGTAACTGGTTTTTAAAAGCATTTACGACAAAACCAAAATAGGGAAACGATCTTAATTTGAACGCTTCCTCTGGCCGACGAGCTAACCACTCTGTTAGTAAGGAACTTATGACTATCTTATCTAATCTTATATAATACAGACGTTACTTAAAAAAAGAAGATGATTATGTCCTACGCGTCATGCTTTTAGTCATGCATATTAACCAATGACTTAAATTCTGTCAAGTCACTGGTTTTCCTGGCTAACTCAGGCAACCCATTCCATGCTCTAATAGCACTAGGGAAGGAGTATTTGTACAAATTTGTCCTAGCATATGGGACGAGGAACGTGCCTTTATCTTTGTGTCTTTCAGAGTATTTTAGTAAATTTTGTTTTTGTTCAGTGTTTTATGTATAATTGTTACTTTACTTTTGAGTCTTCTGTCCTGAAGGCTTTCTAAATTTAGTGATTTTACTATAGGTGTTACTCTAGTCAAATGTGAATATTCATTTGTTACGAATCTCACTGCTCTATTTTGTGTCTGTTCCAGTTTCTTAATGTTTTCTTGAGTTGAGGGGTCCCAAACGGAGGATGCATATTCTATTATTGGCCTAACCAAGGTTAAATAACATTTTAGTTTTATGTTCTTTTTTGATTTATAGAAATTTCTTTTAATAAATCCTAATGCTTTGTTTGATTTTTTTATAGTTTCATTAATATGTGGAATCCATGACAGTTTTTCATTTCTTATAACATCTAGGTATTTTGCGTTTTTAGTCTGTGTTACTGGTTTGTCATGAATAAGATAAGTGGAATTAATTTGTTTTAGTTTTTTTTTGTTACTCTTAACAACTGACATTTTTCTGGGTGGAAAGACATGCTCCAATTTGATTCCCATTTCTGTAATTCATCTAATTCTCTTTGTAAAATATCTGTGTCTTGTGTTGTTTTTATTGTTCTATATATTATGCAATCGTCTGCAAATAATCTGACTTTTGTTCCTGAAGTAATGCAATTTGGTAAATCATTTATGTAAATTAAAAATAGTAGTGGACCCAAGACTGTTCTTTGAGGTACACCTGAGTTTACTGTTATCGGTGTTGATTTAGAGCCATTTATTATTACAGTTTGTTCTCTCCCTATCAGAAAATCTTTAATCCACTGATGCAGTGGACCATTAATGCCAAAACATTTTAATTTTTTTAAGCAAACTATGGTGGTGAACTTTGTCAAAAGCCTTAGAAAAATCTAGTAAGATAGCATCTATTTGTTCACTATTATCTAAACCTTTTGAAAAATCATCAATTAGTCCTATTAGTTGTGTTTCACATGATCTATATTTCTTAAAGCCATGTTGGTATGGTGTGAGGACATTTTGTTTGTCTAAGTTGTTTATGATGTTGCTACATATTATGTGTTCTAGGATTTTACGTGTGATGCTGGTAAGTGATACTGGTCTGTAGTTTCCTCTCTCAAATTTTTCTCCTTTTTTAAATAGGGGGGTGACATTAGCTTTTTTCCAGTCCTTTGGTACTCTGCCTTGGTTAAGTGAAGCCTGAAAGAGTATTTTGAACACTGGGCTAGCTCATTGCTTAGTTCTTTGAGTAATCCAGCTGGAATACCATCAGGTCCAGATGCTTTATTTGGTTTGGTGTTGGCTAATAGTTTTTGAATTCCATTTTCTTGTACTACTATATCTTCTATGTTGTCTACTTGGTTCAAATTCAGTAATATGTCTTTGTCTCCTGGGGCTGAGAATGCTGATGCAAAGTATTTGTTTAGGATGTTTGCTTAAGTTTCATTATCATTATGTATTATGTTAGGTTCATCTTTTAATGGCGCTATGCCTGTTTCCATTTTCTTAGACTTAATGTATGACCATAGGTTTTTGTTGTTATCTTTAGATATTACACTGTTTATGTATTCACTCTGCAGCTGTCTGTTTACTTTTTGGGTTAAGTGTTTAATTTTTATATACTTTTTGTAAACTCTTTCTGCCTTAGTTTCTTTAAATTTTCTATATAGGTTTTCCTTCTGTTTACAAAGCTTCTTTAGTCTATTATTAAACCAGCATTTATTTATTTTCTTTGATATGTATTTAATTGGTATATGATTTTCTATAATGCTTTTAAGATGGTTTTTAATGTAATTCCAGAGGTCATCGACTGGTTGGTTAATGTCTTTTTCTAATAAGAATGTTTGTTGAAAGTTTAATGCAGCTTGGTGTAGTTGTGTTAGGTTACATTTATTCCAGAGTAAGATTTTTCTTTTGGGTTTTGAATTGGCTACTGCTTTTATCTGACTGTGTATTTTTAGGATCTCATGGTCTGATAGACCAGGGATAATATCATAATCAACTACTAATCCAGGTCTGTTGGTTAAGAAGAGATGTAATGTGTTGTTTAATCTAGTTGGCTTTTTAATGATTTGATCTAAACTTAGGTTGTGTAAAGTTTCTATGAAAAGCTCATTTATGTCCTTAAGGTTTTGGTGTTTATCTATGGTTAGTGTTTTTCAATTTATATCAGGTAGGTTGAAATCACCCATAATCCAAAAAACTGCATTTCTATTTGTCTCTTTAAGTGTAGTAATCTGATTACATAGATCCTGCATGTATTCTAAACTAGAATTTGGTGGTCTGACTAGAGAAGATTGTATACATTGTTTCAATTTAGAGCGACCTATAAAGGGGACTAATTAAGCTTATACTACCACTTCAGTCCAGTACAATTTGTTTCCTAGTTGGAGATAACAAACAAAATAAGTAATAACCATAAGTTACTAATCAAATTGTTGCTTTTTTTTTTAATTGATTTTTGTATTGTCAGGTAAAAGAAATAATTGTGCAAAATTTCATCTTGATCCGAGTTTGGGTGTGGAAGAAATAAAGTGTACAAACTTTTGACCAGACAGACAGAATGACTTACTATAGGTTTTGTACATAAAACTTGTATAATAATGTTTCCAAAACACGAAGCTGAAACGGATTGAAGGTATTTGATTGGTTAAAAAATTTCAACAAGACAGATTGGAAGGTCAAGGAGAAAGTATTAATTAGTGGCAATAATTTTTTGTGGGGACAAGGAAACAGACCAAAGAATAATACACAGCTTCTAGAAGGATCAGGATTCGGTAAAAACATAATGTCTGTAACAACATCTTCAAAGTATAGTTTCTTTTTATCAAGTTCAATAAAGTAAGCAACGGGATGGACGCCAATGTGTTATCTCGTTGAACGCGTACTTGTTGACTAACTTGACTACAACTTGACTAACTTGACTACAACTTAAATAACTTGACTACAACTTGACTAACTTGACTACCAACCAAGTCACTACCCAAAAAGACGTAGAAATTTGACATTATGTTGCAGCCAGTAGTATAGTTGCAATATGAGCTCAGTGTGTCCATCCCTATGAACATTTTTGGAGCAAATAATTATCTGCCTGATAAGAGACACTCTACACTCAGAAATATTTGATAACTTGATTGATGGGGCATTGGTTTGAGTAGTGAGGTAGAGGTATCAGACATATATTGCTTATTGACAAATCCGAATTCTTTGTCCGAACAGTGGATTTTTATGTGCTTTCAAACACCTGCCAATTTTCAAATCCATGATTCCATTTCCAATTTATTCTCAAACTAATGGATAATGGGGCGAGACAGTGCATTCAGACGTCATACTAATGATAGGTCAGTTCACAAAACGGATGGTGTCCCAGTAAAAAAGAAGTCCGTTATTTTCTTGTAGGATATTGCCTTAACACAAGAACCAACCTTCTTACAATGTGACAAAAAAAGAACACAGCACACAATGAGACTAGCAGCTCCTTGAACTCTCTTTCTAGCGGACTCTACCCCCCCCCTCCCTCACTTGTATTACTCCTCTCCTCTCTCTACTTAATTATTCTGCGTGAGTCCTGACCCAAAGTCTTGTACTGAACTGAAAGAAAAGCGTGACTTTGGTGATCTGTCCAAACTTAGTAGATTCGTCATCGCAGACTAGTATCAGCTACATGCCAGAGCACAAGAGGGATGGAGGGGGGGGGGGGGAGGTAAGGATATATGCAGATAAGTTCTCTTATGACAAGGACTAGAAGTCCATTAAAATGAATAGGCCGGCAAGTAAGCTGTAGGCCATTTAAATGGAGTGCTCTGCTCTTCGCTAGACAGAGATGGAGTGTCACTACTTGTTTCTCTTCAATGTTATAGATATAGACAGATGTTGCTGTGTTATAACGGCGTGATAGTGTGTGTATAATAGTGTCACCTTTTTAGTAGCTAGTCAATTTGAAATTGATATGCTTTGTATTTTAATTGCAAAATTAACATAATGATAAAATTGGTAAGAAGGGACAGGTATAATTAACTCTTTCTCTCCTAACTGACGATACCAGCGTTGTTTCCACCAGAATGTGGTAAATAATTACGAGAGAAAGAGTTAAAGAGAGATTTCTTCGTCAAAAAGAAACTGAAGTTTGAATATAGAGTTTTTTTCTTTACCCCCCCCCCCCTCTTATCCTCACTGAAACAACCAAGGAGTGCTAGAAGTGACTCCATCAAATATAAAGTAGCCCAAGTTGTCTTCATTCGTTTCTCTTTCATGACTAACAGATCAGAACTTTTTCTTTCCAAGTGACATTCGAATATATAACAGGAATCTACTGACTTAAAAATTAGATTAATAAATATATTTGTATAAAGTAATGCACTTTCTTATTGGAACGTTTATATAAGGTTTAAAATAAACAAATAAAATCATATTATATTTGTGAGTGAATTTCAAGTAGCTATGTTTGTAATTACAAATAGACTTCTATGGGCTGTACATTATTAATAAGTTGACCATGGCTATAATATAAATCAAATGAATACATTAGACAAGCAAACATTTAGTTCAACTTGCGATACAGGATTTGTAGTCATTACAATAGGACCATCAAGGTAGAAAATTGTTTCCACATGAAGTTTCACTAACAGAATGTAGGGATCAAGTTTTCTCTTAAGCATTTTTCATTATATAAGCAGGAAAGAAGACAAATAATTGAAGCTTGGGGTTACATTGGTAGAGATTTTCTTTCAAGCTTCTATGTATTTTAATGCCATCAGAAATTGCAACAATTTTATGATCAATTGGTATTAGTTCTCAAAGAAACTTATGTGTACATTTAAAGAGTTTGTTATCTGTGAATGTCCATTTATCATGACCATTACAGCTCTTTATTCAGTTTGTTCTAATTTTGTTTTTCTTGATTTGAGGGAAGCCGCCAAAGTAACATTGTCATTGTAGGTTTTGTTCGATTAATATAGGTCTTGTTTGTGATTTTGTTATTTAGACACTTTATCAATATGGTTGGGGGGGGGGATGTTTCCTAGTTGTTTCATTTATTTTAACATCGAATTATTTTATTTTATATTGTTACATATCATTCTATCTAACGCCCACATTATTACATCTACTATTAAGCGTGACTAGTGGTGTTCGAGATCAGTACATGTGTCAACAGTTGTCATGGTGAACTGATTGTGTTTGTGACTGACTTAATTAACTTCAGTGTCGTCGTAAAGAGGGGCGATGGGGCATTGACATTGTTAACAAACATTTGCTCACATTTATTGGAGACATTTGTTGTGTAGTTGTGTTCTAGTCAAAGACTGAAAGTGAATATCTCTCCCTATTATGTTTCCACCAACAACAGATTTAAGCAAAAAAATGTATTTATTTTGGAAAGGAATGAGGAGGAGGGGACACCAATATAAGCAAATCTCACCAGGTGACACCATCACAAACGATCATCTACTGCTTATACAGAAAGTAGCGTTAAACATGAATATATATATATATATATATATATATATATATATATATATATATATATATATATATATATACTTTCTAAAAACTAAAATCAAAGCTTATATTAAGCGTAGTTGTATCAATTACTTTGGATCAGTCATGTAATTAAATTTGTATAAATCTAAAATAACAATAATAAATCAGTGTCACCAGTCAAGTACAATTTCTTCCTCTTGTTCGTTACCAAAACAAAATAATTAATTACCAAATGTAACTAATAGGTTAATATTTTTTATTGATTCTTGTTTTGTCAGGTAAAAGAGTTAAGTGTGCGAAATGTCAGCTTGATCCGAGATTTTTTTTTTTTTGTCTTTTTATCAGACAGAGTGAGCTTTGTAAAAATGACTGAGAAATAAAGTAACCTATGTAGTTACACAGGTATTAGGCATTAGCCCAATTAAATACAGCTTACAGCCTACAACTAGCATTCATTTCTATTTTCAGACCAATGCAGAGTAGAAGTTTATGCATGAATGAAGAAACATTATAGATATATATTAGTACAAAAATAGCATTTCATTGTACGTTGTTTTTTTTTATCTACCAGTACATCAATTGAAAAAAAAAATTACCTTCAGATAATGTTCTCCTATTTTCTACATGACGGAATCCTAAATCTTGGTTACTATAGATAGGGTCTAATATTAACACAGTTCACTCTGATGAGCTATATATAAACATCTATTTTGAGTGACGAGTTTTCAATGCTAAAACCTTGAAACCATTTCCCTAAGCACAGCTTCCGGTGCAATGTTTGCACACCACTTTCTTTTCCGTTACCTTTTTTTACACTTCCATGTCTCCAGGCCTCGCCCAGGATGGAGCAAACTTGCACATGTCTTAGTGTCTCGCGCTACCTTCATTGCTATTGGATAGACGCGCGCTAAACAGAATGGACGAGGGGCGGTGCTCTGCATTTTTCAAGCGTACTCAAAGCTCGTTGAATCGATGCACATACATAATGGGATCTCATTAGAACGGCCAAACAGAATGATATTGTTCCGAGTGACATCAATATCACCGGATTATATCTCGCTACTTCTGATTGCTACACACTACAACGTGAGAATAAATAGCAGGGTTTTGTTTTCTTTGAACCACACGTGCACATGGTATTTCTTTGTAGACGAAACTATCTCTGATTGTAAATACTAAATCCTAATTGAACAGACTTCAATCCTACGAAACAATAAATCTGTGCATTTGTACACTTTTTAATGTACAGTTATTTTCAATTGCATTTAGTTATTTCAACTGCGCTTAGTTATATTAAAAGTTAGTGTTATTTCTCTTTTATAAAAAGTATCACAGACCTATAGGCCTACATATTATCGCTAGACTGAAAAACGGAAACACATTCTTATCCGATAATGATCAGACCAGGGACATATATCTATATGTATATCTCTATAAATATAAATATACATACATACATATATATATATATCATGGGCGTAGCTAGTATTTTTTCGGGGGGGGGGGGGGGTTGGGGGAAATTTTTTTCTACCCCACCTCGCGAAAAAAAAATGTATATAAGACGTTTATTGTGCTCTACAATAGGTACATTCTGGAGTTAGTGGAAAAATTGTGGATTCCCCGACAATGCCAGCAAAGGGGTCTGGGAGAGCGCTAGGAGCTCCGCCAGCGCGGGGCGGAGCCCCGCCGCCAAGTACTATTTCTGGTATTGAAAGCCAACAAAATGCATATTCTGAGGTATCTACAGTGCATTTTCCTGCTATTAAAAAGTTTTATTTCAGATGCCTAATGACTTAGACCCTCCGCGCCGTTCGGCGCATTTGCCCTCAAGCTGTTTCTACAAAAATCTGTCACTGGTAATGTCTGAAGCCTCTTCCCACCTGCTCTGAGGACCTCCATGAATGTGTGGCGCCAAGTTGTACTAGGATGTCATCCCAACCCTCATGCTACGCTCTGTCACAATCTTACTAAGGGGTCGACTCCCATTTCGGCATAGTATTTCCTTGATTTAGACCCAATCTCTATAACTGACTCCTAAAATCTATCTTAGCCATCTTTGTTGAGCCACATTTAGTGTTTTTCAATTTCGACAGATGACTATTCACTGCACTTTATTAATGGAGCCCCGCCACTGGTAGAAATGTGTAACCTCTCTTGAATACGCTCTTGGAATTAAGTGACTGTAGTTTGCTTTAGATTTTATACCGAAAACTGAAGTTTTATCGTCAAAATCATCTGTTGTGGGTTTTAAACTAAAAAATCTCTGGAGTTGTTTTTTCTTTTAAAATCAAAACCCCATTTAGCTACGGTAAGATAATTTAGTAACTGTAGTTTGCTTAAGAATAATATTGAAGATAGAGGATATCCACCTCAAAACGCTCTGTAGGGGGATTTTAAACTCAAAATCATCTGGAGGGGTTTTAAACTTTTAAAAAAAAGCCTTCTGTAGGAGAGGGGCTTAAACTCAATACCCCCAATTGGATTGGCTACGCTCAAATAATTTTATTGTTAAATTTGCTTTATTTATATTGAAGAGGTATTTTTTTTAGCATCAAACCCCTCTGAAAGGGAGTTAAAACACAAAACCCTTTTTGGCTACACTCATAGCATTTTGAGTGCGTAATTTGCTTTTTTTCTTACACTGAAGATGTATTTTTTAGCTTCAAGTCCCTCTGGCGGGGGGTTTAAACTTGAAATCCATTTGGCTACGTTAATAGATTTTAGAGTGGGTAATTTGCTTTTTTTTTATATTGAAGAGGTTATGTTTTAGCTTCAAACTTCACTGGAGGGGAGTTTAATCTCAAACCCCTTTGACTACACTCATAACATTTTGAGTGTATAATTTGCTTTGTTTTTATTATTATCCGCTGCCGAGGACAAACGCAGACGGCAAAAAGAAAATCTAAATCGAATACCTGCGGACAATAGTTATGCTTGCCATGAATGTGGCAAATTATGTAGGTCACAGCTGGGTCTGCGCAGCCACATGAAATACTGCACTCGTCACTAATCTTCGAACTCGAAGACAAGCCTTATTATTATTACTATTATTAAAGAGGTATTTTTTACCTGAAGCGGGGTTTAAACTGAAAACTGAGTCAAAACCCATTTAGCTATGCTCATAACATTTTGAGTGCGTAATTTGCTTTTTTTTTTATATTGAAGAGGTATTTTTTTTTTAGCTTCAAACCCTACTGAAGAGGGGGGGGGGGGTAAACTCAAAACCCCTTTAGCTACATTCATAGAAATTTGAGTGTGAAATTTGCTTTTTTTATATTGAAGAGGGGGTTTATCATAAATTTTGGAGGGGGTTTTAAAATAAAAAATCTTCCTTAACTGTGCTCTTGGAATTTGGGGATTGTCGTTTGCATTTTTTGTTTGTTTTATAGAGGGGGATTTAAACTCTAACACACCTGGTAGGGGGTTTTAAAATCAAAATCCCCTAGTAGGGGGTTTTAAACTCAAAACCCTGTTTGGTTGTGCTGGGGCAAGTGATGGTTTAGTATTAAAATCTCATCTAAAATAAACACAATCAAAGCAAAAAAATTCACTAAATTCCGATCCCCCCCCCCTCGACTCGAGTTGAGCTGTGTTTACTGAGCACCTAAAGGCAGCACGGAAACAAATGTGATAGGACCATAGCGCTCTGAGCATTCTATACGCATGAAAATAGCGCTATATAAAAGCTATAGTAATAATTACAAACAATTAAACAAAATAATAATGTTATAATTAAAGCGAATGCGCGAATGTAAAAATAGTGAGAATAGTGCTATTAAAATAGGTAATCGACCTAAATCCATTTTTGTTACAAAATATTTGCTTGCAAATATATTAAGATCTCTGATCTAGAGTCTAATATAGTTTTGACCTAGATTAAACTTAGATTCATTTGTTTAAATTAAGTAAAATACATCTACTTTCACTAAACACTCTTGATCTGTCAGTTTAAGGTTGAATTTAAGGTTCAATAAGCTTATTATTTTATGTTAGTATATTTAATATCACCCATATAGAGCCTTATTTTTCCTGTCCAATGACAGCGTGTTTTCACTGCGCATGTAAGGTTTGCGCGACACATGAATGAAAATATTAAAATGTCTACATTCAATGGATTTTTAAAAATATAATACACTGTCGTAAAGTATTGAGTGGACAATCGAAGAGCAGGACCATGTGTTCATAATTGCAAGGTTAGCAGATGCTACAGATTTAAAGGTTATACAAGTTGATTTTCTTTTAATTAGGAATTACATTTTGATGGCAATAAAAGGAAAATGAAATGAAATAGTTCTAACTTCAATTAAAAGAAGCTTTTTGGTCACCATTATTTGTTGAATAATATTAAAATACAATCTTTCTCAAATGGCATCAGGTGTAACCAAAAACAAACAACAGATAGCAGTTATAATGTGACAACCTTTAGTTACTAAAGAAGAATTTTTTTAAAAAACAACATTAGATGTAACCAAAATAAACAAAAACAGAGAGCAATTGTACAGTATACAAGCTGAAGTGATTTTAATTCCTTGAGGAACATTCAATATATTGAATATAAATATTCATAGAATATTTTTATTTCTACCATTTTACTTTCACTTCAAGACATTAACTTGTATAGAAACTTGCTTACACACATTCATCTCATTGTGAAACAGATACACTAACAAAATATAATGTCAGCTATGTAGTTATAAATTTATAAAGTACAATTATATTAAGCATTACTGTAAAAGTCCTAATGATATTTGACTACTTTATACAATGTTTAGAATTTATCCCTTTAGTAATAGTGAATATAAGCCTAGAAAAAGAACTGAACTTGCACAGCTAAAGAATTTTTTTTTATCTATATTTAAAAGACATTTCATTACTTTACTTAGAAATGATAGCAATCTACTGGATTGCTTGACTTTTATCTCATTCCCATTACTTAATAAAAATCAGTTAATGCATGATCAATGCCTTTCAAACAAAAATCATAAATAACATTTTTTTTGTGGCTAAGAAGGCAAAAGAACTAATGGCACAAAGAGATACATAGCATTATTAAACAGAACATAAAATAAATGTAATAGTCATACATAAACCATTTTTTCTTTTCTTTTCGTCGTCTGCGTTTGTCCTCGGCAGCAGATTTTCTTTTGGTCTCAAATGTGTATCCCGCAACCTTCGTGAGTGACCTCCAGCTGTCTCGTTCCGACGCAGCATGCAGCCAGGTGCTCTCTTCTATGTCAGCCAAGGAAAGTTGACGCCTAAGCTGGTCTTGGAAGCGTTTCCGTGGGGCGCCTCTGTTATGTCAACCACCTTTTAGCTCACCAAAAAAGACTGCCTTTGGCATACTTTCGTCTCCCATACGGGATACGTGCCCTGCCCAGCGTAGTTGTCGGACCATAAGAAGTCCCTCTATACTGTCCATACCGGCGTTCGCAAGGACATCGCTGTTTGTATGCTTTTTAGGTGTGGTATGGTAATGAGTACTGCAGTTCACGCGGTAACATGAAAAACACTTATTAATTGTTGTTTTAAATTATGTCCAACTTATATGCATACTAAATAGATTTTTTCGCTTTTAAAAATAAAACATTTTTAACTTATTTAACTTTACAATACATTTGAAAAAAATAATTTTTGGACAAAAAAAAATCTAAAACCATTTGCGTAAATGTGTTAAAAATAAGGTATATAAGTGTCACCCCTACTAAAGAGACTCCAATGTTTGTTACTATTAATAGTGAATAGTTGTAAAAGTGGTGTATTTTTATGGAAAAACTGCTTGAATAAGAGATTTTAAAAATTAGATTTTTTGCTTTCAGAAACGAAAAAAGTAGCCGTTGCATCAGAACTTTGAATGGTCTAAAACAGTGGTTCCCAAACTTTTTTGTCTTGTAGACCCCTTGTCACGTTTTCTGGTTTTCTGTAGACCCCCTGCATGACTTACAATTTTTTGCAAATTCATTGCCATTTTTTAAAAAACTATTGGTAACTGTAGTGAGTTGAAAAGATTAAAGTTATTTAAAGCTATAAATAATGTATAGAGATCTATTATTTTTTATTGATAAAATTCAAATTTAAACCAATTAAAATAACAATTAATATGCATTGCAGGAACCACTAAACGTGCTGAAAATATGTTGTTTTTTTTAGGATATGCATCCGTTGCTACGGATATTATGTTTCATATAGGAATTTGTTGTTCTATAAAGTAGACATTCAAACATTAAATATTAATTAATCAATTGATTTGGCTTAAGTATCATTGTAAAAGTTTTTGCAAAGAGTAGTCTCCAGTGTATCTCTTGATCTTTCACGTCTGGCTCAAATATTGGTTCCGTGGAACTATTTTTACTAACAGGAGAAGGGGCAAAAGTAAGTAACTGGCGCCTAAACCAGTACGCTTCGAGCAGGAATGGCTCATTTGCCTTGGCTTGCCACCCACCTAGTTGATGGAAAACTGAATTCAAACCTCTGCTGCCTTGCAGTTAAACCCAAACATGGGAAAGCTTCTTGGGTTAACCCTCAGGAAAAATATGAAGCCATCGACCTTTATGCAGTTTGCAGCACACAACGTTTACCCTTCAAAACCTGTGACGCCGCTGATCCCAAACTATATATATGTCATTTGCAAAGAATTACATAAGAAGCTTTTAATTTTATAATTCATGCCAACAATTAGCCCTTGAACTATATTGTTGTTTAATGAAGTTCTTTTAATAACATCAGATGTAGGTTTGTGTAAAACAGTTTTTACAACTACAACGGCTGGTAAAATTACCAGTTTTACCTTTTGTGTTTTCCGTATTTTGTTATAAGTAAAGAGATATTGTAAGACTCTCACAAACCATCATCTTCTCTAAATGATGTCGAAGAGAGATTTTGTGGATCTTTTATTAACTTTTGAGCGTTCAAAAGTTTTTCAAATCTGTATCTATTTGACAGGGTGGCATTGTCATATCGTCATAAAATGGCGCCCGCTTGTTTATTAATGAAAAAATGAATCGCAATTTTAAATAATCATTGCTGTACAACCCATATTTCTTTTTGTTAGATATTAGTTACATATGAATAAATTAAGCTAATTAAAAAAAATAGTATAGAAATTAAATACAACAATTTTTTGTTTGAATAGCAGGATACATATTTAAATGATTGATTAAGGTACAAATCATATATTAATGTATGAAAGAATTACATTAATGGGATGTAAAAGTTAAAGTCACGACCTGATTAAATGAAATCTATTATCGTAGACCCCGTGGACATCTCATAGACCCCCAATAATATTTTTCCCTTTCGTAGACCCTTTGGAAGTCTTCGTAGACCCCTAGGGGTCTAAATAGACCACTTTGGGAATCACTGGTCTAAAATAATAGGATGTCGGATTTTCACTATCTTTTCTAGTTTCTGAGATCTAAACGGGACAGACGGACGAACTGACAGGCCACACAAAACTAATAGCGTCTTTTCCCCTTTCGGGAGCCGCTAAAAAACTGAAGCTTGGAGATTAATGGACTATAACTAAAGTAATAATATACCCTGTATATCAGCGGAGGGAATAGTGACTACTGACCTCACAGACATCTTAAGGCCCTAAACATGCCTCAGTCTCGTTACCTGTCAGAAGGCAATTCTGCTGCAGACCTACCTCATCACAAGAAAATTCCTCAGTGGACACTGTTAAGGCATAGAGCTACATATTGCGCATATCTTATTTAATACAGACGTTGATTCAAAAAAGATTATTACGTCCTACGCGACACTATGGGTAAGGGGAGACTACTATGAATATGTTTCACTCTTACGAATCTCGACCCTGACAGTGCCAGTGAAGGAATATCAGTATTATTATTATTACTATTATTATTAATAAAAATGCACAATTAACTCCGCACAACTTAAATCTGCTAAAAACAATAAAGAAAACCTGTCTGCGATTCAGCCTTCCCAACGACCTCGCTAAGTAAGACTACTTGTTGATTTTTGTAAACACTTAAGTTTCAATATATCATCTAGTATATAAATTCTCATTGGCAATCGCACACAGATTTTCATCCATTGGATAGCTCTCAGTGAACACGGCAATGATACAATCTATTCACTGTATAATGTATACAGAGTTATTTTTCTATTCGTTCATTGAAAAGGTTCGCTTCTTAAGTGGAAACTTACTTTTCAAGTGGAGAATCTAGTCTACAAGTGGAGAACTGAACCAAAATCTCCTAATAATGAACTTGTCCGCACGACACTCACGTTGAATCAGATAACGGGGCGTGCGCCCAGTGGCTTGTGACACGATACATGGCTGCGTGACAATGTTCCAGTCCTGTGACAAGTCAAACGTACAGATACGAGCTATTCGCAACTCTCTTTGTGGCTTCTCTGAACAAGGCCAGCGGAGTGGAACGGAGATATGAATATAAACATTTTTACTCCCCCACCTCCCTACACACCATTCCACACACACTGGATCTCCTACAAAGGGGATACACACTTGAAAGTCTATAGAAAACATGGACCGAATCCACTCACTGGCTACAATGGCCGCTGGCTCTTTTATGGGAATTTTTATAACTGCTAGAAATACAATGTAATAGTTAACAACATTAAAGTCGAAGATTATCATAACTTTATGTATTAAAAGACATTCAAAGACCAGCAGTGCATAAAAGACGCTGGTTTTGATGTCAAGCTGACATTTCAAGTTGAAATATTGACCAAAATCAATCTGGTCTCTAATAAGACATTATTATTGTATTTTTTTATGTCGTCTTGAATGTATTATTATACATAAACAATTATCTGGACTATAGAACGTAATTTTTTTATTTTATAATGTGATCGTTACATAATCATGTCATCGTGATTTATATATTGTTATAATTTGTAAATATATTTATATAATACATATATATATATATTTATATATGTGTGTGTGTGTGTGAGCAGGTCAGGAGGCGTTCAGTGAGACCTTTTCTCTGCTCAACATTAAATTATTAACAGTAAGCAGATGTTACTCCTACTGGGTGGGTTTCATCTGTGACACCTCAGTCTACGACCAAGGGGCTAGAGTCGCCTAAGTAACCAGACACACTAACCTAAACTAAATGAAACTTTACTTGAAATTAAATGATAAAATGAAACTTTATTTACATATACAAAAGCAATGCTCAATAATAAAATATAATATACATATACGCTAACCACTACAACTGAACCAAGCTACTAACTAAAACCCTCTAAATCTACGCCACTACAAACTAACCAAACCAACTAACGCAAACAGATAAAACCAACTATCTAACTAAATCACTACAACTACTACACTAGCCCTAGATCTACATAAACACACTACAATAAACTAGTCTAGGTCTACAATATTCTACTACTACATAACTAAAACTAAAACAAGAACACCTTAGTACCTTACTATTCACTAAGAACAGACTAAGCCACTAGATCTAAGCCGACTTAGGCAACACTACAAAAACAAAATAACACTAATCTAGATCTACAGCAACAGCTTAAAGCAGCATTATTAGATACAGCAGAGTAATAGCAGTAAAAATAGCAGCATGTATTTCAGCAGCTATCTTCAGCAGTAATACAGCAGTAAAAATAGCCTGCAATACATAAATGCAAAACTATAAATACAAAATCATATATTCTATTAGACCTAGAACATGAACAACATATTCATATCAGGCTAAGCTGGGCGCCGCCATTTTCAATACAGCATGTTAGAAACAATTGTCAACTCTGTCCTTACCTTGACTTTCTTGCCAGATAGAACACTAAGATAACTTTATTCAAGACTCAAATATCCAGCAGAGTTCTCCTCCTCACCATTGCCTCAGACGTACAGCAAGAGAACAGTAAAGAATAAATTGTCTCTTGTATTATATAAAGCAGAATGTTTGGCGTATGTATGTATGAAGGTATGTATGTATGTCCCCGTATAGAAATAAAAACCACTTGACCAATCTTGATAAAACTTGGCAGAAATGTTCCTTGGGTACCAACTTAGACCGTAGTGTATGTATTGTGGCCCTAAAAGAAACTTAAGACCCTAAAAAAAAAGACCAACTCTATTACAGCTATAGTATTTTATGGATCTAGGCCATGTTTACAATGTTGACATGAGAAAAGATCGAAAGGATTTAGATCTAGATCTAATTTTAAGAACTAAACTTATAGTTTATTTTTTTGACACATGAAAATACAAAATATAGTTTATTGATTTCATTATTTAATAAAATTAACCTTCAAATGTGTGTTTCAAAAGCATTTTTACATTAATTCGTTATTTATGTCTGCGAATTTAGATATCCCGATGCACATTCTTTTATTGGACATTACCAAATGGTTACACATTAACACATCTCTCTACTGAGTCTATTCCTAGGCCTAGGTCTAAAACTCTAATTGAATTCTAAGATGATAAAACTTCTTTTCGCATAGATAGTTTTATGCTTGAACACATGACATACTAATTATAGTGCATTCATTTCATATTTTAATCAAATTAACAATCATTTTTTTTTCTAAAGCATTTTTAATACATTCGTTCGCTGTTCGCTAAATTTGCGTAACCGTGTTGAGATAGGCCTATATTCATTCATGAAAAAAGGTCACGCATGCCCAGAGTAAAGCCTTTACGCAGCACAAAATGAACTCTATAAAAGCCAATTTTTAACTGTAGATTAGTCTAGATCTAGATCTCTGAACACATGAACATACACAATTAAGTCTATTCATTTCAAATTATAATCAAATTTATGTAGGCTTACAAGCAAATGTTTTAATTTGAAAAAATGGATTTAAGTAGATTAGCTATTTTGATTTGATGGCTTCATTCATAATATTTTTACATTTACACATTCGCTTTATTTATTACATTATTATTTCGTTTAAATATTTTAAAAACAGTTTCAGTGACTATATCGACAGTAATACGCAAATAAAGACCCGCGGGTCGAGGGTAAAATATGTCTAGTATATCTAGTATATATATATATATATACATGCCAGGATTTTTTTTCGGAGGGAGGTTTGGGGGAGATTTTTTTCTCACCCCCCCCCCCCGCCCCCCTCCCCCGAAAAAAATTATATATATATATATATTTGTATGCATGGATGTGTGTGTGTACATAATTAATTTCTATTACATTCTGGCCCTACATTCTTTTGGAAGACATTTATTGTGCCCTAGAATAGGTTCTTCCTGGAGTTAGTGGAAAAAATTGTAGCCTCCTCGCTAGGGTGGCCCAAAAAATCCAACTTTGTGCCACATACCGCGGCACCCTTTTTTTTGTGTTCCATTTGCTTTAGGTAGTATACTGTTAAAATTTAAAAAATAAATTTCAAGTAGAAGGGGATGCTCACAGGCCTCGTTTTTTTTTACCTTTCACAGCATTTTACTCGATTTTGTTGACTGATGGAAGTGCAACGTTTTTTTCATTTGTGACCTATTTCCTGCTGACCAGTGATGAAAGTGACTGCCAATAGTGATACTTATTTAATTTTATTACCTAGTTCTCATTTTAGTAACATGACTTCCTGTTGTTTTTTATAAACATTGGGCAGACCAAAATTCACAAATATTTTGTTCAGTTTCTTTTTTATTCTACACACACTAGGCTGCAGTTTAACAGGTAAAATTGAACAATTTGCGTGATTTATCCGTCTTTTCACTTAAAGATTGTTTTCAGAATGGATATTTATTAATTTGAAAGATACAAAGTTGGTTCGAGATGCTAGTCATTTGACTGTAGAAGAGGTACTAGTTCTTTGGGGGAGAGCAGCTATACCAACAGTTTTGAAGAAGCATGCCATTGAGAAACTGGAAAAGATTCATGATAAGTGGCTGAAATTGAAAAAAAACAAGACTCGATTATCAGAAACTCAGCAAAAAAATGAAGCTTGCTACACTGAACAACTAGATACATTATTCAAGATTGCTTCTGTTAATGCTCTGGACAAAAATTCATCTAATCCTTTTGCAACAGACAAGAATAGAGGAGGATCGTGCATTTCTTGCTGACCAACGAGGATGTCGCAAAATGTTCATGACTGGCGAAGATAAAGAGATGGCAGAACAGCAGGAACGAGTCCATGACAAACAACAGAAACAGCTACTTCGTAAAGAGAACTTATTTATGAATAAAGAAAAACGACAGCAACAAACTTGGAAGGTGAATCAGGTGAAAATGAAACAGAAAGCTGTGAATCATCCAATCAATTTGAAGTTCTAGATGAATATGAACCAAGTTCATGCTCAACTAAAAAACGAACAAACAAGACGGAGATTGGGTGTCATACTGCCTTGTTCACTAAGCATGTCACCAGTGCCTTGGATTGCAACCAAATGTCTGATCGTGAAGCTTTGCGATTGATGATTCCTATTGCTGCAGCGCTGGGACATGATCCTTCATCTTTGACAGTTTCACGAAGCACCATACAAAGAGCCAGAAAGAAAGCCAGGTGTGAACAAGCAGCAGATATAAAGGTTTCAATCAAACCTGACTATCCTCTAGTTCTACACTGGGGTGGAAAAATGTTACCTGAAATCCTGGGTCTTGGAGAAGTTGACCGCTTGCCAGTGCTGGTTTCCGATGATGGCAGTGAAAAATTACTAGGTGTCATTAAACTAATATCAGGGACAGGACAAAATGCTGCTGATGCTATTAATGATCAGTTAGAACAGTGGGCACTGGTGGAAAGCATCCAGGCTATGAGCTTCGACACCACTTCTGTCAACATTGGTCGTTTCAATGGAGCTTGTGTGCTGCTTGAGAATCGTATTGGTCGAGAACTATTGTGGCTGGCATGTCGTCATCATGTTCTTGAACTGGTATTGGCAAAGGCTTTAGTTTGTGTTGCGGTTCCTCTAACTCACAAAACATGGCATGATTTGAAAATTTAATTTAAAAAATTGAACGAAAATGCGTTTTTTCATTAACATACAAAACTTTGTAACTCTTGAGCATCCCTTCCGATAGCAGTAGGAAGCTGAAATTGTGGTCAGTTACTAAGTAAGACAAATGGAACTCAACAAGAGGGTGCCCCGTTAGATGTGAGAAACTTTTTTTTTACCACATGATTATGGGCCACCCTACTCCTCGCCCCACCGCCAAGCACTTTTTCTGGTATTGAAAGCCAACTAAATGCATTTTCTGAGGTACCTACAGCGCATTATTTTGCTATTAAAAAGTTTTATTGAAAAAAACCTAATGTGCTATTCTTACTGACTTAGACCCTTCCACGCCTTTCGGCGCATTTGCTGGCAAACTGTTTCCACAAAAATCTGTCAATGTCTGAAGCCTCTTCCCACCTGCTATGAGGACCTCCATAAAAGTGTGGTGCCAAGTTGTACTAGGATGTCATCGCAACTCTTATTATGCGTAATTCATTTTGTCGGAGAACATGTCCCACAAACCTCATGCGACGCTCTGTCACAACCTTACTAAGGGGTCGACTCCTAATTCGGCAAAATCATCTGTTGGGGGGATTTAAACCAAAATATATCTGGAGTTTTTTGTTTTTTTTATTCAAGACCACATTTAGCTACGGTCATAGAATTTGGTGACTGTAGCTTGCTTTAGAAATAATATTGAAGAGAGAGGCTTTCAACCTTAAAACGCTCTGTACTGTGATTTTAAACTCAAAACTATCTTGAGGGGTTTTAAACTTTTAAAAAGCCATCTGGAGGAGAGGGATTGAAACTCCAAACCCCCCCCCCCCCCCCCCCATTGGTTTGGCTACACTTAAAGAATTTTATGTGTAATTTGCTATTTTTTCTATATTGAAGAGGTATTTTTTAGCATCAAAGCCCTCTGAAGGGAAATTTAAACTTAAAACACCTAATATGCTTGGCTACGCTCATACCATTTTGATTGCGAAATTTATTTCTTTTTGTTTTGAAGATTTATTTTTTAGCTTCAAACCCCCCCTTGGCGGGGGTTTAAACTAAAAACCCATTTGGCAATGCTCATAGCATTTTGAGTGCGTAATTTGCTTTTTTTTATATTGAAGAGGCATTTTTAGCTTCAAACCCAGCTGACGAGGGGTTTAAACTCAAAACCCTTTTTGGCTACGCTCATACAATTTTGAGTGTGTAATTTGCTTTTTGTTTTGAAGAGGGGTTTATCGTAAATTTTGGAGAGGGGTTTAAAATCAAAATCTTCCTTAGATGTGCTTTTTGGGCATTGTCGTTTGCATTTTGTTTTGTTTTATAGAAGAGGGAGATTTAAATGCAAATCCCCTAGTAGGGGGTTTTATACTCAAGCCCCCTTGGTAGTGGCTTTCAAACTCATCCCCCCCTGGTAGGGGTTTTTAAACTTAAAACCACCTGGTAGGGGGTTTAAAACTTAAAACCCCTGGTTGGGGTTTTTAAACTCAAAACCCCTGGTAGGGTTTTTTAAAGTTAAAACCCCCCTGGTAGGGGTTTTAAAACTCAAAATCCCCTGGTAGGGTTTTTTTTAACTCAAAACCCCCTGGTATGGGGTTATAAATTAAAAACCTCTAGGTAGAAAGTTTCAAACTCAAAATCACTCAAAACCCCCTGGTAGGGGTATCCAACTCAAAACCCCCTTGGCTGTAGGCCAAGTGATGCTTTAGTAATAAAATTTCACCTAAAATAAACAAAATTAAAGCAAAAAATCAGTCACTAAGCTCCCTGGCTACGCCCATGAAATATATATATATATTTTAATTTCCGGTATTGAAGGCCAACAAAATGCATATTCTGATGTATCTACAGTGCATTATCCTGCTATTAAAAGTTTTATTTAAAAAAAACTAATGTGATATGCTTTCTGCCTTAGATCCTCCCGCGTCGTTCGGCGCATTGGGCGGTAAGCTGCTTCCACAAAAATCTGTCACTGGCAATGTCTGAAGCCTTTTCCCATCTTCTCTGAGGAACTCAATCAAAGAGTGGCGCAAAGTTGTAATAGGATCTCCATGTTTGTGCTTTCCTCGCAACTCTTATTACGCGTAATTCATTTTGTCAGAGAACACGTCCCACAAACCTCATGCGACGCTCTGTCACAACCTTACTAAGGGGTCTCTCCCAGTTCGGCATAGGATTTCCT
Organism: Biomphalaria pfeifferi; assembly: GCA_030265305.1. Classification (NCBI taxonomy): domain Eukaryota; kingdom Metazoa; phylum Mollusca; class Gastropoda; family Planorbidae; genus Biomphalaria; species Biomphalaria pfeifferi. The sequence continues at coordinate 270,837 of JASAOG010000145.1, read as the reverse complement.
TGATTGAGACCCGATCTCTATAACTGACTTCTAAAATCAGTCTAAGACATCTTTGTTGAGTTACATTTAGTCTTTTTCATTTTCGGCAAATGACTATTAACTGCACTTTATTAATTGAGCCCAGCCACTGGTAGAAATGTGTAACCTCTCTTGGCTACGTTCTTGGAACAAGGTGACTGTAGTTACTTTAGATTTTATATCGAAAAGGGAAGTTGTATTGTCAAAATCAAAATCTCTGGAGTTGTTTTTTTTAACAAATTTATAACCCCTTTAGCTACGTTCATAGAATTTGGTGACTGTAGTTTGCTTGAGAATAAAATTGAAGAGAGAGGTTTTCAGCCTCAAAACTCTCTGTATGGGGGTATTTAAACTAAACCATCTGGAGGGGTTTTAAACTTTAAAAAAAGCCATCTGGAGAAGAAGGGTTTAAACTCAAAATCACCCTTGGCTTGGTTACGCTCATATAATTTTGAGTGCGTAATTTGCTATCTTTTTATATTAAAGAGTGTTTTTTTAGCTTCAAAACCCGCTAAATGGAAGTTTAAACTAAAGAATCCCTTTGTCTACGGTCATAGAATTTTGAGGGTGTAATTTGCTTTTTTATATATTGAAGAGGTATTTTTTAGATTCAAACCCCGCTGGAGGGGGTTTAAACTCAAAACCCCCTTTGGCTACTATCATAACATTTTGAGTAATTTTCTTTTTTTTTTTGTTATATTTAAGAAGTATTTTTTTAGCTTCAAACCACGCTGAAGGGGAGGGGGATTTAAACTCAAAACCCCTTTGGCATTTTAAGTGCGTAATTTGCTTTTTTTAAATTTTAAAGTTTTTTTTTTAGCTTCAAACCTGCTGAATGGGGATTTAAACTTAAGAATTCCTTTGGCTACGCTCATAGAATTTTGAGTGTGTAATTTGCTTTTTTTTATATTGAAGAGGTAGTTTTTAGCTGCAAATCCCGCCGGAAGGGAGGGGGGGGGGTTAAACAGAAAACTCCTCTTGGCTAGAATCTGGTGGCTGATGTATGGATAGTCTTGTATTGAAAAGGGATTTTTATCGGAGATTTCGGAGGGGGGTTTTAAATCAAAATCTTCCTTAGCTATGCTCTTGGAATTTGGGGATTGTCGTTTGCATTTTTTTTGTTTTGTTTTAAAGAAGAGGGGGTTTTGACTGCAGAACCCCCTGGTAGGGGTTTTAAAATCAAAACCCCGTTGGCTGCGCTGTGGCAAGTGATGGTTGAGTATTAAATTATCAACTTAAATAAATACCATCAATATCAACACCAACATTGCATTTGAAGGCACCGAAGAACTGAACTCTGCCTCCCTTTATAAATATCTTGGAATAAACCAGAATGCCATGATAAACCATACAAAATTAAAAGAGGACTTTCTTGGAAAATACAAGCAGAGAGTAAATAAAATTCTCAACACAAAACTGTCTGGCAGTAGCCTCATCACGGCAATAAATAGCTGGGCCATCCTAGTGCTCCTTTACATACTCAGCATCATCAAATGGACAGACACCGACCTACAAGACATTGACAGACTCACAAGGAAATTATTAACCAAATTTTTATGTTTACACCCCAAGTCATCCACCTGCCCAGGAAAGATGGAGGCCGTGGATTGCAGAACATCTTCAAACTGTAAGACGCAAGTTTCAAAAATACGATCAAAACTGCACGCCTCCAGCACTGAACTAGTTTCCTTCCTACGCAAATACGACTATGATGCAACCCCTCTGAACCTAAACAATGTTGATCTTAATGTCGGTTTGGACGTCGTAGGGCATGAGATTCGCCAATGGGAAGAAAAAAAACTCCACGGAAAATTCCCGATTTATTAGATGGGGACAACATTGACAAGGCTGCTTCCTTAACATGGCTCAAAGCAGGTCATCTCTACCCTGAAACTGAAGAATTTGTCATAGCAATACAGGACAGAGTAATTAGGACAAAAAATTACGAGAAACATATCCTAAAACTCAATATTGTTGACAAATGCCGAAAATGTGGAAATGTGGGTAAGTCAATAGAACACATAATGGCAGGATGTTCAGCCCTATCGGAATCTTCCTACCTAGGTTGCCATAACCAACTTGCAAAGCTAATACACCAACACTTGGCTTTGACACACAATTTGATCAGTAAGGAAACTCCTCCTTATTACAAATACTCACCACAAGAGGTTCTCGAGTCTACGGATCATCTACTGTACAGGGATAGGCCTATTTTGACCGACAAAACAGTAGATTTTAATCGCCCTGATTTGATGCTCATCGATAGAAAAGAAAAAGCCGCTACCATTATTAAATACAAGGATTAAAGACGCTTTTTTTTTGTTTTGTCTGTCAGTCTCTCTGTTCTTCATGTTAATAGCGAGAAAAAAAAAGACTAAAAGCTATTGAAAATCTGATTAAAATTTAATTTCCCTTCCGAAACATTGCATTAGCTTTAAGTTTCTATAATAGATAACAACAAAAACCTATGGTTATACATTAAGTCTAAGAAAATGGAAACAACAGGCATAGCGCCATTAAAAGATGAACATAACATAATACATAATGATAATGAAACTAAAGCAAACATCCTAAACAAATACTTTGCATCAGCATTCTCAGCCCCAGGAGACAAAGACATATTTCTTAATTTGAACCAAGTAGACAACATAGAAGATTTAGTAGTACAAGAAAATGGAATTCAAAAACTATTATCCAACACCAAACAAAATAAAGCATCTGGACCTGATGGTATTCCAGCTAGATTACTCAAAGAACTAAGCAATGAGCTAGCCCCAGTGTTCAAAATACTCTTTCAGGCATCGCTTAACCAGGGCAGAGTACCAAAGGAGAAAAATCTGATCCAGGAAACTACAGACCAGTATCACTTACCAGCATCACACGTAAAATCCTAGAACACATAATATGTAGCAACATCATAAACCACTTAGACAAACATAATGTTATCACCCCATACCAACATGGCTTTAGGAATTATAGATCATGTGAAACACAACTAATAGGACTAATTGATGATTTTTCAAAAGGTTTAGATAATAGTGAACAAATAGATGCTATTTTACTAGATTTTTCCAAGGCTTTTGACAAAGTTCACCACCATAGTTTGCTTAAAAAATTAAAATATTTCGGCATTAATGGTCCACTGCATCAGTGGATTAAAGATTTTCTGATAGGGAGAGAACAAACTGTAATAATAAATGGCTCTAAATCAACACCAATAACAGTAAACTCAGTTATACCTCAAGGAACAGTCTTAGATCCACTACTATTTTTAATTTACATAAACGATTTACCAAATTGCATTAGTTCAGGAATAAAAGTCAGATTAATCACAGACGATTGCATAATATATAGAACAATAAAAAAAAAACAACAAGACACAGATATTTTACAAAGAGAATTAGATGAATTACAGAAATGGGAATCAAATTGGAGCATGTCTTTCCACCCAGAAAAATGTCAGTTATTAAGAGTAACAAAAAAAACTAAAACAAATTAATTCCATTTATCTTATTCATGGCAAACCAGTAACACAGACTAAAAACGCAAAATACCTAGGTGTTATAATAAATGAAAAACTGTCATGGAGTCCACATATTGATGAAACTATAAAAAAATCAAACAAAGCATTAGGGTTTATTAAAAGAAATTTCTATAAATCAAATAAGAACATAAAACTAAAATGTTATTTAACCTTGGTTAGGCCAATAGTCGAATATGCATCCACCGTTTGGAACCCCTCAACTCAAGAAAACATTAAGAAACTGGAACAGACACAAAATAGAGCAGTGAGATTCGTAACAAATGAATATTCACATTTGACTAGAGTAACACCATTAGTAAAATCACTAAATTTAGAAAGCCTTCAGGACAGAAGACTCAAAAGTAAAGTAGCAATTATACATAAAACACTGAACCATAATCTTCAAATACAAAAACAAAACTTAATAAAATACTCTGAAAGACACAAAAATAAAGGCACATTCCTCGTCCCCTATGCTAGGACAAATTTGTACAAATACTCCTTCTTCCCTAGTGCTATTAGAGCATGGAATGGGTTGCCTGAGCTAGCCAGAAAAACCAGTGACCTGGCAGAATTTAAGTCATTGGTTAATATGCATGACTAAATGCATGACGCGTAGGACGTAATCATCTTCTTTTTTTGAAGTAACGTCTGTATTATATAAGATAAGATAAGATAGATTGTACCGGATGTTTATATATTTATAGTGAGAGAAAATAAGAATTCCAGATTAATCAAATGCCGTTAATTAAATTTGTGGGATGATCTGTTATGAAAATTAGATGTACCATAGCCTTATGGAGATTTTTTCAAACCATACTTTGGTGTTAGGAAGTTGTTTTCCTTAAAAAATCGGAGCATAATAATAATGATAATTAGATTTTCTAACGTTTTAGCTAGAAAGTTAAAGGTAGCGTAAGAGAGAAGTGCGATTTTACATAAATAGAGTTAAACTATTTTTCATAAAAAATCCGGAACAACCAATTTTTGTAAATGAGAAAAGTATTTGTTTTATTTATTAGAAGAGGGATTTCAAACATTTATTAGCGCTATTAGATTTTTCATATAAAATTAGGATCTTTTTTGGCGACCATTTGTAAGAAAATTAAGGTAATGTAGGTCGATTTCTTTTTCGAAACAAAATCCGGAACATTCTTTACCGATTAAATCAGTATAGATATTTTTATTTAGCATTTATATGCTATTTACATTAAAAAGCCGGAACAATATATAAAAGATCATGTGTTTCTTACAACGGTTCAGCAAGGAAATAAAATCTAATATAGGTTAGAAGAGCAAACAAATATTCATTGGCATTGATTTGTTTTTCACAAAACATCCGGAACAATTTATTATAGATACTTAAGACTATTGCAATATTTCTGAATGAAAAATTAAAGGTTAAATCAGATTTACAATAGCCTCTAGTCTTATTTGTTAATCTAATCGTGACGGACAGACCGACCAACAGACAAAACGCACAAAAATAATTTTCTTTTATTCGAGTGGGGGGCACTAAACAAAAAATAAACAAAATGTGATTTTTTAAAAAGTTCAAGGAATTGGTTTAGCACCGTTGCATGTTGCGACGTTACGCTACTGCACGAAAGTCGCTGCATAAAAAGTCCATTTTAAAAAATGTGCGTAATATTTACATACAAAGTGCATTATTAGCCTTTATAAACAAAAAGAAATGTTTTCTTTTAATTTTAGAAGCTAGTTGACCAAAAAAAAAAACATCTTTAACTATTATTTATATTTGTTGTAAACATTTCTTGTACATTACGTGAATATGTTTTACTTAGTGATACTGAATATGTATTACATTGGTTGAGCCCTGGAGGCATATTGTAACATTGCTTCCTTATATTTATGTAATTGTTTTAGAATTGGTGTACTTTTATGAAAAAATCGCTTGCATAATTAATTTTATAAATTAAACGGTTTGCTTTTTGAAAACCAAAAGTAGCCGTTGCACCTAAACTTTTCAAGCCCCATTTAATGATGAAATAATATTTTCCATATCTCTTCTAGTTTTCGAGATCTGAGTGTGACAGACGGACAATTTGCACAAACCTAATAGCGGCTTTTTCTCCTTACGGGGGCCACTAAAAAAACTGAGCTGGAAAAGCAACGAAAATATGGGAACCTTGGCTTGGAGATTAAGCGTTTATGGAAATTATCTAAAACAACAATATACCTCATTGTTATATCAACCGAGGGGATAATAACAACTGACCTCTCAGATACCTTCAAGGCCCTTGGCATTTCTAGAAACATTCTCGTTGCCTGTCAGAGGGCGGTACTTCTGAAGACCTGCCACATCACCAGAAAATTCCTCGGTGGAAACTGATAAAGGGACTAGGCAGACAATGCCAAATAAATAGGCAGACACCTGAGGGAAGCTGCGGATAAATAAAGACAAGTTAGGACATGTCTCTCATGCATTTTATCGATGCCCTCGACTGAGGTGCATTCGTCAGATTGGTAAAATTGCTTTTGAGCACAATGGGGAGATGATGACAAATGGAGTTTGGAAAATAGATGGCTGATAGCAGCAAGATAAAAATGTACATAAAAGGGGAAATAATAATCTCAAATAAACAACACAAGTGGAAAGAGAAAAAAAGGGGGGCGGATGGGCGGTGGTCTGCGACCATAAAGGTTTGTTTACATACGACCGTCGGCCGAGAACAATAGAGTGGTCTTGAATGGAGAGAGCGTCCATTTAAGGGGCCCAACTCTCGTCAAAGTAGAATGACCAAAGAGGAGATAATTCATATCTTTTCTACGCGCAGTATTAGTGCGATAGTAAAATTATCAAGGCGGTCGGCGAGATAAAGGAAATAAAACAAGATGTACAAATATATACGTGGTTACATCAACGATCAATTGAGCAACGTAGCATTATTAGTTAATGCAATACATAATTATATATATATACATATATATATACATATATATATATATGTATATATATATATATATATATATATATACACACACATATGCCATGTTTATGTTTTCTATTTACGACAGTGAGAAATACACAATGCACTAATTAAATACCAATGAAATAATATAATACACATGATAATATCCTTGAGAAATATGCACAAAGTAATTAAGTGGAACTGTGATTAAGTTCGGCTTACCACCACGTATTCCTCTAAGAGTAAGAATAAATGAAGTAGTCCAGACTCGATTGCTCAGCTAGAATGAGAAATGAGAGAGTGTGTCTGTTCCGCCTTACTCAACCTTATATATACCTGGAAAAAGGTGGGCGGAAACAGGAAATGTCCTAGGCTTAAGATTATCTCTCACGTTGGTGAATGTGACTCGAGATAGGAGTCGCACCTTGGAGTGTCACGAGGCGTGTTGACCCGAGTAATCTCTTTGATCAAAGTGAGACGTGGGAGAGGGGGGGGAGAAAGATTGACTTGCATTTCACCCAAGGTGGTGTCAACTGCGACCCTCAGACATCTGGCGGGTAAGACCAAAGAGATTGTGTGTTTATCTTTCTCCGATCAAGGGGAGATAAGTGAAAGGACGCGGCTTAGCTATCTCCAAGGTGGTGGACTAAGTCTAGCCTGAAGAGGAAAAGGTGGGGCGGGTGAAGAAATTTTGGATAGGACGAGGAAAAAACTAAACTAAAATAAATAAATAATAATAAATAATAATTAATGCTGTGAAAAAATTGAGTGACTCTGACAGCAAGCTTTTGAATTGTCACACCCATCGTTCTACTACAACAGGTAACGCTGAAAGTAAAGATAATAGAGTCATACTTACTCTACTTGGAGGCGCTGTGGCCGAGCGGTAAAGCGCTTGGCTTCTGAACCGGGGGTCCCGGGTTCGAATCTTGGTGAAGATTGGGATTTTTAATTTCGATATCTTTGGGCGCCTCTGAGTCCACCTATCTATAATGGGTACCTGGCATTAGTTGGGGAAAAGTAAAGGCGGTTGGTTGTTGTACTGGCCACATGACACGCGTAGTCACAAAATAGCAACCAAGAAATATCACTCTTTTTTAAATTTATTTCTACCTCCGTTTCAAAAAAAGGGGGGGGGGGAGTAATCCACTCTGTTGTAACTAAAAAGGGGAGGGGGCCGAAAAGCACGGCTCAGGAAGAAAAAAAGAGGGCGGGGGGGGGGGGGAAGAACAAGAAATCTTTCTCTTTATACAATCTATACTTATATTTATGTGTGTATTTTTTTTACACACGTCAATATCTGGTGTCATTAAAATAGTTGCATTTTTTTTCTGTACCTTTGTTTTGATTTTGCTCGTTCGTATTGCCTTTAATTCCTAACCATGGCCACCGCTTCACATATATTTCGTGGAGTTAACAGGTCTTTCAATGTAGTCGAATCCTGTTCTTCCCTAAGCATTTTATACGAGAAGTAAAGGAAAGATCACAGCTCGCTACGGATAGCTGCGCGCTGGACTGTCAAACCCTGCCCGCTCCCATACCCCTTCGTCTTGCGAGAGGCTTGGACTAGGAAGTAAACTATCGTCAACTCTGAAGTAACATCCGAAACATGTAAAACATTTTACAATCAAACATTTTACAAACACTAAATAAAAAGGCCGGACTTAAGCAATGTGGGGCCCTATTCGAAACGGATTTCGCGGGCCAAGTTTTGGTAGGGAAGCGGATTAGAAAATATGCATTTTATTCATTCTTTATTACGTACAGAATTACTTTACGAGCCTTGCGTGTAGCAAAGTCATAGGGTATATCATAATAATTCAGTTTCCTACATAGACCACGCTCAATAGCAAGAATTACCAAATGTTTCAATCTGTTTTTGTGAATTTTTGACCTCAAGTAATTCTTCATTAGTTTGAGGCGCGAGAAGCTTCTTTCACCAGATTACACAATCACGGCTTATGCATAATGACTTTTTTTATGTATCGCGCGTAGGTTTGGCGTTTTTTTTTATATTAAATGACACTACAAAATGACAATTTTTGTCTAAATATTCCGAATATTTTAATGATTTTTACGTATATTTTGTAATTTCTTAAGATTCCAGGAGCTCCTGGTAAATCGACAGGAGCGCGCGGGAAATCTGTTTTAAGTTAAAATACGGTTTAATTTAATAATTTATACACCTTGAACTAGAGCGGGTCATATGAAAGTGCGGGGACACCTGCGGTCACATAGGCTGCAGTAGCCTAAGGCCGGCTCTTCAAAATAGCGGCGTATGTTACGCCGCCGGTCGACTAGTATATATATAACTCTCTTCTTCCCTCAACAGTTTAAACAAGTAGTAGTTTTTTTGCAACTCGAACGGAGGTAGTTATCCTAGGACTTTTTTGTATATTTTGCAATTTCAGGAGATTTTCAGGACCTCCTGTTAAATCGACAGAGCCTATCCTTTTTTTAGCCCGTTAATAAGTTTGTATCTGTTAGTAAGAAATTTCAAGTCCCGCTTTCTCATACCTGAATACCCCTTTCTTGTCTTTTTTTAAATATTATTAATTTTTTAAATTTTAATAAACGGGCCTTATTTTAACGTTCAAAATGCGCCCCCAACACTTACACGCTGTCATATTTTGGACCTGTTCATTCTAGTAGCACTTTCACTTATACGCTCCCCCCCCCCCCCCCCCGGACAAAACAAAAAGTTATTCCTCCACAGCGACATGACAATAGATCTAGGTTTATCCTTTTAATACTATTAGGATTTAGTTGTTGTTTTTTATTGTTGTATCTCTCTCTCTCTCTCTATCTATGTATCTATTTATCTATGTATCTATCTATCTCGAAAAAAAAAACCAGAAGCACTAGGTCTATCTTTTCAATACTATTAGGATTGGTTTTTGTTTTTATTTTTGCCGCGTCTGAAAGGAAGTAGAAATGACGTTAGGCATATTAAAAATAAGTAGACTCAGGGGAAAAATACGAAAAAAAAAAAAAAAGTTTTTAGATCATAGACTTGTATATTATACTAGACTAGAAACTGGAAAAAAATTCTTATCTGCGATTGATCGATTCACAGACCTATATATAGATTTTTATGTACGTAAACACTTTTTCAAACTCTAAGGGGAGTCGCCCCAATCAATCTTTTCTGTCTTAGAAAAGTAATGATCTTTAGTTTTCAAAGTTTAAAAATAATGCAAAATCATTTCTCGGATATTCACGCAAGTATATGAAACAAAGCCATTTCCTGTTTGTTTCCATTGAGATAATGTTTTAAAAATCCTGGATCAAAATAATTCATGTTAAATTAAATCAGTGATGCCCAAAATACGGCCCGCGGGCCAGATCCGGCCCGTGACATGGTTTCATCCAGCCCGTCGTCGGTACAAAGTGTAGAAAATCCCCCCCCCCCTCCTTTTTTTTAGGGCCCTGACTTTTTTTTCTGATGGATTGGTACCATGATATTTAAAATTTGTAAGTTTATGAAATGGAAGAGCAGTAGAAACTAAAAGTGGACTCCGAATTCGGAATCTATCAGGAAAAGTGAACGGATCTTTACCTTTCGTGGAACATAATAAGCCAACATATTTGTTTTGTAAAGTGTGTCTGTTATAAATCACAACAGCATATAAACGGAATATAAAACATTCTTAGTTTGGGCCGCGAATTAAAGATTATTAAGCTACGCCTGAAGGATCGATGGGAATATTTAACAACAAGAGACAAGAAAATGAGTCGTTTGCTAGCTATCTACAATGTTGGTCACATTATAAGTAAAAAAAATGAAGCCAGTTTCCGACACGTAAAAAAAAAGAATTTCTTATATCCCATTAATTAATTTAATTACTAGATCCACGAGATTCTAATAAAATTGTTTCAGGTCAATTTCGTTTGGTTTTGTACATTTATGGTCATGTGGCCCGCGACACGAGTGTCAGAAATTAAAATGGCCCGCAGGTCGAATTAGGTTGGGCATCACTGATTTAAATCATCTTATGTACATTTAAATAGATTGATTACCTAGATCTTTCTAGATTGTGTATCTAAAAATTACAAAATAATAATTATGAGACGAGAGTACTCTTATTTTTTATGTTCAGTTACTAGATCTAGATCTAAAAATTAAATTATATGTTACATAGGTTAGGGTTGAAAAAAAAAAAAAAGAACTTTACTTCTATTAACTACTTTACAAAACAACGCCTTGATCCAACTTTCTAAAAAAATTTCACGACATTTTTTGTAGTGTTAAAAAATCTCCATGTCCAGTCTCGAGTAGTATATATAATTTTAGATAGATCTAGTTTTAATTTAATTTAATTTAAATTTAAATTAATGTTTCGAGCTGTTGTAGTAGCTAGTTCCGTGCTTTAAGTTGCAGTGGGCAGTCGGCAGTTCTAAAGTTTTAGATATTTTTAATTTATGCTTTCTAAATTCTATATAGACTGCGGCCTTTTGGGGAAATACCGAAAATAAAGTACAAAAGTTTGATAGAGCTTGCGGTTTTTCACGAATAGCGTTCGTCAGGTTGCGAATGTCAAAAGCACCTCTCAGCACCTAGGAGGTAAAAGGTACCTGTGTACGACATTTGATGTGGATACGTGCGATAGTTTATAGAGATCTCGTGATCAGTCAGTCAGTGGTATTGTACAACTCTATACTAGATTAGACCGGGGTGTCTGGACGAGGAAATGAAAATAAAACTTGACGTAAGGCAAATACAAAACAAGAAAAACATACAAAAATACTTTAAAAAAAAACAACTTAGGGCCTATACGAAGTGTAATTGTACCAATTAGTTTGGATCAGTCATGTAATTAAATTTTTAATAGAAATATTTTTACCAATTGTTTTTGTATAGCGCTTTTAGCTTTCTCAGTGTCTGAAAATTGAAAATGGAAAGGGGGAGAGAATGGGCTATCTGAGTTAATTTTACCGTAATTTATTTTGAAAAGCTTTTATACATTTAAAAAAAAGGGGGGGTGGAATGACCTGAATTCTAGCTCATGGCTCACGCCTCCACAAGCCGACATAATAACCTCTCTGCTAGTGAGATTATTATGATAATAGAGCATTGTATAGTTATCTATTGTTTGTCTCAAATTTACTTTAAAGCGGCGATCTATAAAGGGGACCATCACTTCAGTAAAGTACTATTTCTCTCCTTTGTTCGAGATACCAAACAAAATAATTAATTACCAATAGTTAATTAAATAATTGGTTAATTTTTAAAATTGATTCTTGTGTTGTCAGGTAAAAAAAAATAATTGTGCAAAATTTTAGCTTGATCGGAGATTGGCTGTCAGAGAAATAACTGTACAAACTTTTTACCAGACAGAATGAGTTGATATAAGCTTTGTAATAAGATCAAGTGCTTCACCACTCAGCCACAGCGCCTCCAATTTTTCAAGGAAGAAAAAAAATGACTTTCCCAAAATCATATCATTGACGAAAAAGATTTAATTATAATTTTTACTTTGTCTCTTTTAATTTAAATCAATGTTTCGAGCTGTTGTAGTAGCTAGTTCCGTGCTTTAAGTTGCAGTGGGCAGTCGGCCAGTTCAAAGTTTACAGTCTGCCATGCTCGTCCTAATCAAAGGTTACAAGTGATCGGGCGATGACAGTTTATCGAGGAAAGTATCAAAAGTTTGGGACCCGACTCCAGCAGAGTTTTATTTACTGACCCAGATACCCCCCCTCCCCCCCACACACACACCCTGGTCCACAAATGAGATTGGCCAATATCACTCTGAGCATGCTATAAGCATAAAAGTAGCGCTAAATAAAAGCTATGATAATTATTATTATTTCTTATTTGTCCTATCATCTAATATGATTTGTCTGCTACATTTTTAAGTGTTCTATGATGAAGACATTTCTGCTAGATAAAGTGCTCAATGAGAAGCTCTATTCTTTATTGAGATTGGTCTGCTACGATTAAAGAAGAGTTCCATGTTGACCTAAGTGTCTGTTGTCATAATGTTGACATGTTTTCTTTTACACCGCCCACTGTCTGACGATCTCAAGCACTAATATTTGGAACTTTGTTTTTTTATGGATCAGTTCTGGCTATGTCAATATTAGCACAATGGACGGCAATAGCAGCACTGATGCTTTCACACACACGCACGCGTTCACACGGCTGCACACAGACTCCTTGAAGAAAATTGTTAGCCAATGAAAACTTTGCATATTTACTTTTTTTAAAAGTTTCCTTTTGTAAGGTAAACATAACCAATGTTTATTTGAAGATCTCCATTTAATCTTTTCTTGAAAATATTTCATAACATTTTTTTCATGAGTCTGTGTTTGTGATGTTATTTTAATAAAGACATGTCCTCGTTGAGTTACCTCCATAATATTGGTGCCCAAGTGAGATTATAGCCAACTCAACGAGAGGAGGTAGGATTTTCCATGACATCTGTGAAACTGGTTGATGAGCTGGAATGGTAGGAGCTGAAAGAAGATCTCCGTTGAAGTGGATTACATGTTACGGATGTTCTTTCAAAATTAAAGATAATTAACTTCCTTGTCCAAATCTCCCGCTGGACAACGAGGGATGGCAGCGAGCTGGGTATGAACCCGGGATCGTCGAGGCATTGCTGTTAACTTAATAACAAACTCTTTACAAACTAATAGCCTATTATTGATAAAGAGATATATTACACATAACGGCATGACATCTACCAGATATGTACAATATGTCAGACGAGCGATTTCAGCATTGATTTGTAATTGAACAAAAAAAAAAAAAGAAAACAATAGATATATCTTGTTTGTAGGTCTACATCGATGTCTCAGCCCCACAGTCATCAACAGAGCTAGTGGCATGTTCATTTAAACTAGAATGAGGATGTAGATCTACCTAAACTAAACTTCTGATTTAGCTCTATATCTACTAGATCTAGAATATGAATTTGGAATAATTTAGATGTAATTAGATTTATGAAAATAAAAAGCCTATATAATCTATAAATAGACTGAATGCAACATTAAATTTAAAAAGAGTAGATTCGTTTTTAGTACATTAGGCTATAACATTGAGATATTGATCTAGACGTTTGGAAATCAAAATCTACTTTTTAGGTCTAGAAATTGAAATTCTATATCTTGATCTAGTCTATATCAATTTATACTAGACCTAGAATGATTTTAATTAGAATATAAATATAGATCTAGGTTAAAAATCTAAATATACTGTAAAAAATCTAGATATACTTTAAAAAATATAAATCTAGTTAAAAAAATATAGATAGGATCTTAATCTAGCTATAATGTCTTTTTTTAAAATACGAGTCAGATAAGGAGGTTTAATAAACATTACTATACCGAGTTATTAGCATTTCATTTAAAGAATTAATTCCACATGGCGTCAAAGGAAAAAAATCCACTACTTCACACGGCCTAGTTTGACTAAAAAATGCCTTCATCAATGCAAGCAATTTTTCGAGGGTTCATAGACATTGGTCCACCCAGGTTTTTTTTTATAGTTTTTTTTACATTTAAAGAATCCAATCATATGACGTCAAAGGAAAAAAAATTCCATTACGTCACAAGGGGCTAGTACCTACACAAAAATTGTCTTTATTAACACGAGATATTTAACGACATTGGTGCACTGAGTTCTAATAGAATTTATTTAAAGAGGATTAATATCCGCATTTTGTGTGCGTTTTGTCTGTCAGTCTGTCATGTTAATATAAAATAAAAAAAAATAAAAGCTATTGAAAATTTGATTAACCTTTAATTTTCGTTTCGAAATATCGCAATAGTTTTAAGTATGAACACAATAGATTTAATTATATATAATAGATTGTTCCGGATGTTTGTATAAATAGTGAGAGAAAAAGAGAATTCCAGATAAATCTGATACCGTTAATTAAGTTTTTGGGATGGTATTGTAAAAAAAATTAGATGTACCACAGCCTTGTGGAGATATTTTCATACCTTACTTTGGTGTTTGGAAGTTGTTTTCCTTCAAAATTGGAACATAATATTTACTACAAATTAGATTTTGCTAGAAATAGCTAGAAAATTAAATGTGTTGTAAGAGAGAAGTGAAATTTTACATAAAAATAGAGTTAAAATATTTTTCATAAAACATCCAGAACAACATTTTTTTCGTAAATGCGAAGATTATTTGTTTTATTAATTAGAAGAGGGATTTTAAACAGTTATTTGGCGTTAGTAGATTTTTCATATAAAATTCGGAAATTTTTTGCGAAGATTTGTAAGAAAATGTAAGTAATGTAGGTCGATTTGTTTTCAAAACAAAATCCGAACATTCTTTATCGTTTAAAAACCCGAACTGGTCCACCCAGGCAGGCTTCAATATTTTCAGAAAGAACATCCAAATGAAATTATATTAAAGACAAATGAGAGATAAGAATGGAGAAAGGAGTTTGACAGATCTTATGTAGTGTCCCAACGGTCCAGCAGATCAAAGGATAGGTGCAAGTGAATACAAAGTTAGATGTGAACCTGGCCTAACTAGTTCCCCTTTCGGACCTTGTGGTCTATAGGGCAGATGATGTAAAGCTCACCTGTTTTTGTGGCCTACGGTTAACGAGGGTGTCATGTAGCCAACACAACGACCAACCGCCTTTACTTTTCCCCAACTAATGTCAAATACCCATTAGAGCTGAGTGGACTCAGAGGCGCCCAAGGATTCCGAAGTTGAGAGTCCCAGTTTTCACCAGGATTCGAACCCGGGACCCTCGGTTCAAAAACCAAGCGCTTTATCGCTCAGCTACCGCGCCTCTCCTGGCCTAACTGAAGTCTTATTATTAATGTAATTGTTTTGAAAATGCTTAACATCTAACTCGTATCCTCATAAGAAAAACGTTATATATTTGTGTTTCCAAAACAAAATTGAGGAAAATGAAGATTACAAGATTACTATTTGTTTTAAATTAGGTCTAACTTATAATGCATACTAATTAGCTCTTTCTCTTTAAAAAGCTGCTTGCATAACTGATTTTAAAAATTAGATTTTTCGCTTTCTGGAAGAAAAAAGTAGCCGTTGCATCAGAACTTTGAATGGTCTAAAATATTGTGATTTCGGATTTTCAATATCTTTTCTAGTTTACGAGATCTAAACGGGACGGGCGAACAGACGGACAGACATTTTGCACAAAACTAATAGCGTCTTTTCCTCTTTCGGGGGCCGCTAAAAATAAACAAAAAGAAACTTACTTTTTCTTTTCAACTCGCAGAAAGTAGAGCTTTATTCCCATATTGAGCTGTGAATAAGTTGGGTGGTTTGCAATTTCGCGGATGTGTGTAATGTGTATGTGTTAAAGTTAATTTCTATTAAGTATTGTTAAGGGGAGGTATCCCTAGAGAAAATCGAGTTTTAGGTCTAGGATATCGATTTTTAACTAATAACATAATTAAGTAGATCAATCATTTTTCATTACATTACAATCATTTTTATTGCTTAAATCTGTGTCTAAAACATGTTTTTTAAATGTTTTTGTAAGGGCTATTGGACGATATCTCAATAAAATTTATACTTTAACTCATTTTTCTCAAAATGTTAGTTTTTGCACATGTCATTATGCCTTACTATGAATTTCTCCTAAACTACTTGATAGATTTTGATGAAATATGAAGCACTTCTTAACGACATCATTTACCACTTGTACAATTATTTTTTTTCCATATTTTATTTATTTATTTTTTAAAAGTATTTTTAATTAATATTTATCCTGTTTTTTAGGTCTAAAAAATACAAAAAATTCAAAAATTTGTAAAAAATTTAACATATTTAAATCTTAAATTCTGACTTTGTATCCTTTTTTCTTATCTTTTAATTCAATTTCATATATTTTTGATCAATAGTTTTTACAAAATTCAGAGTTTTAATTTGTATACAATAAACAATATGGCCGCCGTTACCATGGCAACCATCATTCAAAAAAACTTTCTTTTTTTAGCATTATTTATATTAGAATATTATTATATGTTACCATAACAAGTTCAAAGGCCCAGCTTTAGAAATAACAAAAATTTTCATGGAAACAGTGTAGGCATACAGTGTATATTTTGTTCGTATTCTTGTTGAATTTCACACAAAATTAATTGTAATAAGAATTTTAAAAAAAAACAAGAAAACGTGTTCGGGCCTTTGTGTCTTGCTGCTGTCACTTTTTTTTTTAAAGTTGTCTGCATGGAAATTTTTTTTTGGTCACGACCAGACCGGCCCATTTGGTACCGGCCCACCGGGCATTGGACCGTTTGCCCATATAGCCAGTCTGCCCCTGACAATGAACTAATTAAGTAATTAAAAAAAAACAACACCATCATTACTTTGTTCCTCCAGGACATTGAACAATAAATGCTTCAGAAGAACGTGTAAACAAATCTTAATACAGTTGATTGAGCGGGTCTGCAGCTTACATTTGATTTCATTAAAGAAAGAATATAGGAGATTAACAATGTAGCAGAATAGTAAGGTAGAATTGTATTTGTTCATGTTTGTATAATGTGTGCTTTTTACTGAGAAAGTTTATCTTTAGTTTGATGCCCCTCCCCACTTGATGTTTAAGCGGCCCGCACCACTCACACATGGCTAACTACACCTCTGATCGGCAGTTATTGATCTTGATGTAACCAGCTACATTTATTATCTTGATGTAACCAGCTACAATTATTATCATGATGTAACCAGCTACAGTTATAATCTTGATGTAACCAGCTGCAATTATTATCTTGATGTAACCTGCTGCAGTAATTATCTCACACGATGTGTGTCTACTTACTCAATGCATCCACCCAATACTCCAAGGGAGGCAATTAGAACACCTCCTGTCTATCTGTAAAGTATCTTACAGTATCTGCACTACTCTTTTCTTGCTCTTTAGACTTGGGGGAGGGGGAGGCAAAGCAACTCAAGATCCTGTGAAAGTAAATAATCTGAAGTTGAACAGCTCAAACCATTCGACTTGCTCTCCCAGCAATCCCTCCCTATGTTTGACAGAACCAAATTTTTGGAAACAAAACCTTTGTTTTAAAACATTGGGGCCTTTCTCTCCTGCGTCTTCTGTGGCTTCCGCAAATAATCGTCTATTCCTGGACAAGCAAAGCATTAAAGTAAACACGTTGTCGGGATTAGTCGGTTTCCTTAAAGAGGATTATATGAACTTAATGATTAACATGACAAGGAGACAATGAGTTTTTGTTATACAAATATAAGATGAAAACGATGACACTAGTTCTGGAATAGATGAAGTATCTGTGGAACTAATGAAATAATCGGTATCCGATAACAGAGACTCCGAAAGTGGAATAACAGCTCTTAGTTCTGTGTGTTCTGTATGTCCTTGCGTTCGTCACGCTTATATCTCAAAAACTAAAATGCAAAACTATATAGGTTGTGCACTAAGAACTCTAGTGGGTGGGATAGCAATGAAAGGAAACGGGTAGCAATAATTTAGGTTTTTTTTGGAATTTTTATATATCAAGCCTTGTTATTTATCAAAATAATGTTTCTATCTATCTATCTATCTACCTATCTATTTATCTATCTATCTATCTATCTATCTATCTACCTACCTACCTATCTACCTACCTACCTACCTACCTACCTACCTACCTACCTACCTACCTACCTACCTACCTACCAACCTACCTACCTACCTACCTACCTACCTATCTATCTATCTATCTATCTATCTATCTATCTATCTATCTATCTAATCTACTTTTTATGTTGTTATAAGTATAGATATTTTGATAAAAACTGTTGCTTCAACTGTGGGGGCCCAACATTTAAAGGAAGTAAAACCGGCCCTGTAATTAAATGTGACAGGATATGAATGTACTTTCCATTTCAGTTGTCATTTTTAGCGGCCCCTGTAAGGGGAAAAGCCGCTATTAGGTTTGTGCAAAATGTCCGTTTGTCCGTCTGTCACACTCAGATCTTGAAAACTAGAAGATAAAATGAAAAATATTATTTTATCATGCGATGCTGCTTGAAAATTTTAGGTGCAACGGCTACTTTGGTTTTCTAAAAGCAAACCGTTTAGTTTATAAAATTAATTATGCAAGCGATTTTTTCATAAAAATACACCAATTCTAAAACAGTTACGTAAATGTAAGAGAGGCAATGTTACAATATGTTAACAAAGAAAAACGGTTTATTTTTACATTTTCAGTATCACAAAGTCAAATATATTTATAAAATGTACAAGAAATGTTTACAACAAATAAAAATATAAGTTAAAAGTGTTTTTTTCTGGTCAACTAGCTGCTAAAATTAAAATAATACATTTATGTTTGTTAATAAAGGCTAAGAATGCACTTTGTATGTAAATATCAAGCACATTTTTTAAAATGGACTTTTTATACAGCGACGTTCGTACAGTAGTGTGACAAGCATCAGCTAGAAATAGTGCTCAAAATTTTAAAAATAATCACATTTTATTTATTTTTTGTTTAATGCCCCCATCAGAATAAAAGAGGTTTATTTTTGTGCGTTTTGTCGGTTGGTCGGTCCGTCTGTCCGTCACGTTTAAGTTAAAAAAAATAACTCTATAAACTATGAAAATCTGATTTACCCTTTAATGTTCCTCCCGTAACATCTCAATAGTTTTAAGTATCTATAATTGATTGTTCCGGATGTTTTTGTGCAAAACTAATCAATGTCAACGAATGTTTGTTTGCTCTTCTAACCTATATTACATTTAATTTCCATGCTTAAACGTTGCAAAAAATATTATTATTATCAATAATATGTTGTTCCTTTTTTTTTATGTAAATAACATATAAATGCTAAATCAAAATCTCTTTGACTGTAAAATTAACTGTAGAAATGTTGCGGATATTGTTTTATAAAAAATGAATTATGTCAAATGATTGTTTGAAATGGCATAATTGACTAATATTACACTTATATTCTTTGACAATACGTTACTATAGTCTAATTATCGATATCAAATTGTTCCGTATTTTCATCTTTAAACAAATTTTAAAAATATCGACAATAAGTTGTTCAGGATTTTAAAAAAAAGAAAGTTATTTACTAGAAACGATTATTGAGAATCACTTTTTAGAGTATTTTAAACTTATTAGCGGCCCCCGAAAGGGGAAAAGACGCTATTAGTTTTGTGTGAAATGTATGTCCGTCTGTCTGTCCGTCCCGTTTAGATCTCATAAACTAGAAAAGATATTGAAAATCCGACATCACAATATTTCAGACCATTCAAAGTTCTGATGCAACGGCTATTTTTTTTTCCCTTGAAGCGAAAAATCTAATTTTTAAAATCAGTTATGCAAGCAGCTTTTTAAAGAGAAAAAGCTTATTAGTATGCATTATAAGTTAGACCTAATTTAAAACGAATAGTAATCTTGTAATCTTCATTTTCCTGATCTTTTCTAGCATTCTAGCATAATAGTTATCGCGAATCAGGAGAGGCGCGGTAGCTGAGCGGAAAAGCGCTTGGCTTCCGAACCAAGGGTCCCGGGCTCGAATCCTGCTGAATACTGTGTTGTTATGCTGGCTACATGACACCCTCGTTAACCGTAGACCACAAAAACAAATGAACTTTACATCATCTGCCCTATAGACCACAAGGTCCGAAAGGGGAACTAGTTAGGCCAGGTTCACATCTAATCTTGCATTCACTTGCACCTATCCTAGCGCTGTCACATCCGATATTTAATGAAAGGATATTTATATGTTAAAAAATGGGTCATGGTATGTTCATATACAAATCGCTTTTTTGAGAATGTACTAGGAGGAAGCAATTGCTTTTCACATTAAGTAAGTGCCTCTCTAACCGTTCTGCTTTCTCTTATCTTTTAATGGAATGGGTTGCCTAAGTCAGCCAGGAAAACCAATGATTTAGCATATTTTAAGTCACAGATCAACATGCATGACTAGACTGACACATGAAATGCGTAAGACTTAACAATTTTATTTTTTAAAGAAACGTCTGCAATCTATAAGTAATACCAAAAAGCTTCAAACTCAATTATCTACTCTTGTATTGTTTATAGTTTTCAGACATTATGTAATCCAGTTTTCGATGCGTTATCAAACTTTATATATTTTGTAGAGAATTAGGCTTACACCTATAATATAACACATGCGCGTAGTCGGACGGAAGGGGTTCAAACCATCATTTGCCTCAGACATCATTGTCTGAGAGGGAAACTTTACTTACTACCCCAGTGCAGCCAACTTGAGCAAACTACAGTCACCAAATTTCATGAGCGTAGCCAAAAAGGGGTTTTGTGGTTTCCTTTTCCCCCTCCAATACAAAAACTAAAGCATTTTACCATTTTCTACCAGTCGCTGGACTCTCATTGAATAGCAGATTTGGTTTTTGAATTTTTTTAGCGGAAGAGTAGCAGGCTAATTGCACTGTAGATACCTCAGAATATGCATTTTTAAAGCTTAAAAAAACGGAAATAATGCTTGGTTCCGGGACTTCCGGGACTTCGCCCGGACCCCACTGGGGGAAGCTCACAGCGCTCTCCCGGACTCCCTATCTGCCCTTTGGCGGTGTGTAATGTCTTTCTACTAAATATAGTAAGAGAGTATTCTAGGGTAAAAAAAACTTTCGAAATAATGAAAGATCAGAATGTAATGAAGATTAATTACATACACACACACACTAATATATATATATTATATATATTGCGGAGTGGGGTAAACCTCCCCTCCCTACCGAAAATATATGATATGCCATTTATGGGCCGGTTTATATAGTAATACCCTGACCGATTTTGATACCCAGTCCGCCCCTGTTCATTGTAATTGTTAAGGCTCTTCCGCTGTGTCGAATACAACCAATGAAATAAGCAGTAACACCGGCGAAAGGCCGAAACAATCAATATAGGAAGTCGACGCTATTATTGAACATCACACACGTTTAATACTCAAGAAGGGAAACGTTGAATGTCATCTACTTCTAGCCGTCTAAATAATGCTTCTTATTCCTACTGTGAAGTCTTGTTTATGGCGTCTCCTAGAGTGTTCATACTTTTTAAAGTTATATCACGTCATCGTCACTAAGTAAAAACTTTCCCCTATTCTTGAAACAAGTAACTAATTCCTAATCGTGTCATAACCATTGACATAAATAAATATAGACTTCCCGAAGGAAGTAACTTCATGTAACTTGAAAACATGTATATCTATTGTATTCGGATTTCCGAATTATGAAAAATTGCATGATCTTCATTCTGAGAGATTAAACAAAACTACACTGCTTCCTTATTTACAATATATATATATATAGGTGTGTGGCTAAAATAGATATGAATACTTAACTTTTATACTGCTTATAAATGCTGTATAATAAAGTACACAAAATTGCAAGTCACAAATTTTCGTTGCATAAAACTCTTTAATCGGCCAGTCTATATTTATTTATGTCTATGGTCATAACAAATACTGCAATGTAAACAAAGGATCAGTCAGCCAAAGCAAAGGCGAGAAAGCTTTCTAAAGTTTGATTCTTGGATGGTAATTAAATTTGTAATTGATCTAGATCTAGACTAATAATAATTAATTAATTATAATTTGAAAAAAAAATTACCAATTGTTTTTGCTTAGCGAAATTTTATGCTTTCTCACTACGCTATGATCCTATCACTTGTCTGGAAGAAAGAACGGGGTATCTGGGTGATCAATTTTTAAATGTATTTTTGTAAAGGGGAACGACCTGAATTCTAACTTGTGGGCTAAAGCCTTCTCAGGCTTCTCAAGCCAACGCGGTAACCACTCTGCTAGCGAAGTGGACATGGAATAGTGTATTGTTTCTATTTGTTTGTGTTCACTAAAAGCCTCAAACGACGACCTAAAAAGGGGAGTAATTCAGCTTATATCATCACTTCAGTCAAGTACAATTTCTTTCTCTTGTTAGAGATACCAAACAAATAATTAATTAACAATAGTTAATTAACTAATTGGTAAATTTTTTTTATAATGATTCTTGTGTTGTCAGCTAAAAGAAATAAATGTGGGAAATTTCAGCTTGATCCGAGATTGGGTGTTGTAGAAATAACATGTACAAACTTTTGACTAGACAGAGTGAGTTGATATAATCTTTGTAAAAATCAAGGACTGTCTGAGTCTGCGCATTCAAATTGAAAAAATATATATTCTCAAATACTAATCAGGAGGACTTCGCAGAAGCCGGTATTATTTTGTTATACTTGTATTTAATTGAGGAGTCAAAAAGTGACAACTTAGTTGGACTAACAGTAGAACACGGTGACAGAATAGATGGCTACAATGCTATCCAATCAAAGATCATTAACACAGAACATTTGGCTACATAACATTCAAAGGACATGATCTCAGCCTGCTACCAAAATGTTTAAAGAACATGAATACAATATAATGCATCCATGGTCATCAAAACAGGTGGCATCGATACTCTCTAATAGCATGTGTGCCATGATCTGAAAACAAATCAAGTTGGTCCATAAACTCACTGGCAAGGTTAAGCGCTTTGGTTGTGGAGGGGTCCTCAAAAGTCACACAGGTCACACCCAATTTATCATTTCTAGGCCGGAAGGGGTACTGACTGGCTTGAGTCGATCCTAATTTATCACCGCCCACAACGTGGTTGTCGATATTTGTCCATCTTTGTTTGCTTGTAAGAATTTGGACAGATTTTTCGACCGCCAGGCGTTGATTGCAGTGTCCGCGTAGTTTGAGGTTTGACCTTCAGTTGAACCACAATTAGACTGGATTGATTTCCCTTGACTGACGACCCAATTATTTTTTAAAAATCCAAAGAAGTGACGCCAGAATGAAAAAAATTAAGATTATTATTAGTGTTCACAATGAATCACTCTGAGTCTAAAGTCTTTTGTTACGAGTCACGCCTAAGAAATTATTTATTATACGCAGCAAGTACAAGTAATGTACAAGTCATCATCAGTTATGAGAATCAAATGTAGCTTGGTAAAACAATGTTATCAAAGTAAGAAAAACCAAATGAGCCGATTTTTTGTTCAATGGTAGAGCCTCATTATAGACTCTTATTAGAGTCTAATATATGCATTACGAATGTACAGGAGTTGCGATCAAACTCATTATTGTAATTATTCATAGCTAATACAACTATTACTACTGACTAGGTTGTTACTGCTGAGGTGAATTCGGTTCTTTCGTCCATTAATAGTTAGCTTATCTCATCAGGTTTAACAAAATGTGTAAGGTCAGCCTATCTCATCAGGTTTAACAAAATGTGTAAGGTCAGTTTATCTCATCAAGTTTAACAAAATGTGTAAGGTCAGTTTATCTCGTCAGGTTTAAATAATTTGCAAGGTCAGCTTATCTCATCAGGTTTTTAAAATGTGCAAGGTCAGCTTATCTTATCAGGTTTAACAAAATGTGTAAGGTCAGCTTATCATCAGGTTCAACAAAATGTGTAAGGTCAGCTTATCTCATCAGGTTCAACAAAATGTGCAAGGTCAGTTTATCTCATCAGGTTTAACAAAATGTGCAAGGTCAGTTTATCTCATCAGGTTTAACAAAAAGTGCAAGGTCAGTTTAACTCATCAGGTTTAACAAAATGTGTAAGGTCAGTTTATCTCATCAGGTTTAACAAAAAGTGTAAGGTCAGCTTATCTCATCAGGTTTAACAAAAAGTGTAAGGTCAGCTTATATCATCAGATTTAACAAAAAGTGTAAGGTCAGTTTATCTCATCAGGTTTAACAAAAAGTGTAAGGTCAGCTTGTCTCATCAGGTTTAACAAAAAGTGTAAGGTCAGTTTATCTCATCAGGCTCAACAAAATGTGTAAGGTCAGCTTGTCTCATCAGGCTCAACAAAATGTGCAAGGTCAGTTTATCTCATCAGGTTTAACAAAATGTGCAAGGTCAGTTTATCTCATCAGGTTTAACAAAAAGTGCAAGGTCAGTTTAACTCATCAGGTTTAACAAAAAGTGTAAGGTCAGCTTATCTCATCAGGTTTAACAAAATGTGTAAGGTCAGTTTATCTCATCAGGTTTAACAAAAAGTGTAAGGTCAGCTTATATCATCAGATTTAACAAAATGTGTAAGGTCAGTTTATCTCATCAGGTTTAACAAAAAGTGTAAGGTCAGCTATCTCATCAGGTTTAACAAAAAGTGTAAGGTCAGCTTATATCATCAGATTTAACAAAAAGTGTAAGGTCAGTTTATCTCATCAGGTTTAACAAAAAGTGTAAGGTCAGCTTGTCTCATCAGGTTTAACAAAAAGTGTAAGGTCAGTTTATCTCATCAGGCTCAACAAAATGTGTAAGGTCAGCTTATCTCATCAGGTTTAACAAAATGTGTAAGGTCAGTTTATCTCATCAGGTTTAACAAAAAGTGCAAGGTCAACTTAATTCAGTCAAATTTACAAAAATTTAAATTAAAATAACTCCAATTGAGAATTTTAGATCTAGATCTAGGGTTAATATTTTATGTGGTTAAAGGGCCATTTAACTATCCTACGGTCTCCTCAATGACCTAAGAAACATTCATGCTGCTTCACCAAGATTAGTCAAAGGTGTTGATTTCTGCGAAAGACATAGATATATATTTCTATGGCCTCATTTAGTAGCGAAATGCCTATGGATCATCTCATAGATATGAGATGAAAGCCTGGGCATTAGGTCTGATGTTTTACCCACACAACGGTTCCCCCTTCCCTTTAACGCACCTGATGTATCAAACAGAAACAATTGATACAGTTTGGCGTCGCACGTTCTGCAAGGGTGTAGCACTGTGTGCTATAAACTGCCAAGGATCACCGGCTCCTGATTTTTCCTCAGGGTTGACTCCAGAAGCCTTTCCCATGATTGGGTATAGTTGCAAGGTAGCAGAGTTTTGAATTCAGAATTTTCATTCTTCTACGTGGATAGTCAACCAAGGCTGACGAACCTGAAGTTTTCTTATTTAGGCGCCAGATTCTCAGTTCGTGAAAACAGTTTCGACAGACTCAATATCTGAGCCACAAGTGAAGTCCAGGAGTTGGGTAAATAAATATCTGCCGGTCCCAAGCCCGGGTTAGAAAGGATGAGGGTTTGGCGTGGGGCTAGCGACCCCACCCTGTAAAACCTAAATTGCTACAGAAATGGCAAACTTTAATAATAATAATACAAATAATCTTTATTGTCTGTAAGGAAATTTGTCTTACAATTTGTGCATTACACTTAACAAAACATAACTAATAAAAAATGTACATTCACACCAGACTCACTCATAATTTACATGTGAAAAGTTTATATCAGATTTTTTTCTATTTCATGATTTGATTTACAGGGGAACAAAAGAGTTTTTATGTCTGTTTTTCCTATCGGTGTCTTGTATCTCTTTTGTGTACTTTAAACATAGATATAACTGTACATGTGGCGATTCAATGTCAAGAAGCCGATTCCTAATAGATACATGGAACGTAAGAACCCTATACCAATGTGGTAAATTGGCTTAACTTTTAAAAGAGTTGGACACCTACCGGCTAGACTTCCTTGGGATCCGCGAGATGCGGTGGACATGAAGTGGACAAATAATAAATCATGGCAAGACTATAATATACTCAGGACACGATACGGAACACACTGTTGGTGTAGGCATCATCATGTCTAAAATAGCAGCCTCAGCGCTAATTGCTTGGAAACCAATCAGAGACAGCATTATTACAGCTAGACTCCAGGCAAACCAAATCAAAATCACTTCCCTCGAAGTATATGCCCCAAATGAGGATGCAGAAGATACCATTAAAGATAATTTTTATAATAAACTCCAAACCACACTTAATGAAACAACCGGCCATGACATCATTCTACTGATGGGAGACTTTAACGCCAAAATCAGTGTAATCTTGAACATGTGGCTCTGCAGAAAACATCAGTGATAATGGTGAGCGTTTGCTTTCTTTCTGCGCATCCAGCAATCTTTCAATTGGATACATATATTTTAAGCACAAACAAATATGCAAGAAAACATGGCGATTACCCAATGTAGAAACCTGAACGAGATAGATTCTATCTCCAAACAATGGAGGTGGGACGTGCACACCGACAGAGGAGCGGCATAGCAGCAAAGCTTTTGACACACAAATTTAAAAAAAAACCAACTAGTAGAGTCGTTATACGCCAACTTTAAGAGAACAACATAAGCAAGAAATGGAATCAAATCCAGCAGGTTCAAGTGGCTCTCAGTATGGTTAGATTAATGCGTTGCTAGGATATCGGCGCATCACTCCAGATAACAAAGTTGCTTAAATGCAATTTAACTGACCGCTTGTCCACTTCAGGGATAAACCAAGAAGTATGTTAATTTTAACGCACAAAGCTTGCCAAAGTAATGCATTCAGATAAAGTATCCTTTGGTCCTATGTCAAAAACTTAGACTCTTTTTAAAATTAGTTTAAACAAAAGTGTGAATTGGAAACTAACAATCAAAGTACTTATTACTGAAAAAAATGGATAAAAATGTGTATAGATAAAGTTATGTTTATTGCAGGTGAGATTTGAATGTTAAACCATCACTTGCTCCAGAGCAGCCTGGAGGGGGTGGTGAGTTTAAAACCCCCTCTCCAGAGGGCTTATGTTTAAAACCCCCTTCAAAGGACCCTTGAAAACATCTCCATCGTATTTTGAAGTTAAAAACCACATCTTCAATATCAAATTAAAGCAAACTACAGTTATCAAACTCCAAGAGCGTAACCAAGAGAGGCCCTGAGTTTTAAATCCCCTTCCACAGAGTTTTACGTTTAAAACCTCCCAAAAGAGAGCTTTGAGGTTAAATACCCTCTCCTCAATATTAAATTAAAGCAAACTACAATTATCGAATTCTATGAGCGTAGCCAAGGGGAGTTTCGAGTTTAAAAAAACCACTTCAGATGGTGTTAAGTTTAAAACCCCCAACAGGTATTTTTGACAATAAAACTCCCCTTTTCGATAAAAAAAATATATAAAACTAAAATCGCCAAATTCCATGAGCGTAGCTTACAGGAGCCTTGAGGTTACCTCCTTCCTAGAAAATGAAAAGCAAAGCAACAATTACAGAAATTCATGAGCGTAGCCAAAAGGGGCTTCATGGTTACCCACCCACTCCAATAAAAATAACCTATGAATTAATAAAGTGAACTGAATAAGAGATTTTGTTTTTGACATATACATTTTTTAATAGAAGAGAAGCAGGATAGTGCTTTGTAGATACCTAAGAATATGAATTTTTTTAGTTTTTAAATACCTATGCCTATGCGACCGCAGTGGGCCCTGCACTTTCATAGGACCCGCACTTTCATAGGACCCGCGCTAATTCAAGGTGTATAAATTATTAAATTAAACCATTTTATAACTTAAAATTGATTTCTCGCGCCCTCCTGTTGATTTACCAGGAGCTCCTGGTAATTGCAAAATATACGAAAAAGTCCTTAAAATATACGGAAATAAATAGACAAAAATTGTCATTTTGTGGTGTCATTCAATATGGAAAACGCCAATCCTACGCGCGATAAATAAAAACGCAATATGCATTAGCCGTAATTGTGTAATCTGGTGAAAGAAGCTTCTCGCGCCTCAAACTAATGAAGAATTACTTGAGGTCAACAATTCTCAAAGATAGATTGAAACATTTGGTGATTCTTGCTATATAGCGTTATCTATGTAGGAAACATAATTATTTTGATAATACTGTATGACTTTGCTACACGCAAGGCTCGTAAAGTAATTCTGCACGTAGTGAAGAATGAATAAAATGCAAAGACGAATTTATTTTCTAATACAACTCTTAAATTTCACTTATTATCCGCTTCCCTACCCAAACTTGGCCTCTTTCCATGACTTCTTGGTCACAATGTTTAAATCCTCGCTGCTATTTAGTGTTTGTAAAATTATTTTTTTTTAAAGTTTTACATGTTTTGGATGTTCCTTCAGAATTGAAGATAATTTACTTCCTAGTCCAAACCTCCCGCAGGACGAAGGGGGATGGGAGCGGGCAGGGTTTGAACGACAGTCCAGCGCGCAAACCGCACGACCAGGCAGCCATCCGTAGTGACGGGTGAATACTACTTGTTCTTCTCCCCTCCTGTTTTTATTTCGTGTGGGTAACTCTATCCGCAGAAATAAAAGAGTGATCTTTCCTTTACTTCTTCTTCTTCTCGTCCAAACTCTACAGCCATGAAGAGAATTATATATATATATAGATTGCTATATCTCAAGAGATGAAAGTATTTTAGTCTCTTCTTACACATAGGCCCCTAACTTGGCCCGAAGACTCGTATTTAAAAAAATATACGTTTATTATGTAAATCACAAATTGGTCCTTGATTCTGTTTGAGGAAAGATGATATTAAAGAACAAATAATTATATCACTACTTTTAGTTGATTATTGAAAGTAATATCTGGATCCAATAACCGAGTGGCGGTGGGAAAACGCTAAACACTTACAGGTTCGATTTGCAAAAAATGTTCCGTAAAAAATGTTTTTCATAAATTATTAGATCCGTCAGTTCACCACTTAAAGGCAAACTAAAAGAACAGTCATTCTAACGTCTGAAGTGGTGCATTGATCCTTCACTATCGTTGGTTGACTATTTCACTTTATCAGACAGATTATTCTCTATCTCCAATCCAGCCTGATATATTCGCTCAAGCTCTACTTGTTATCTGCCAGTCTTCCGGTTTAAGATTTCAGTAATCCCCGGTCACTCACTGACCAGGACTTCAACCCCTGCAAAGGGGATATCGTCACTTCAATTGGATCAAACTGCCAAGCTCAAGTATGTCAGACGATGATCACAGCTGCCCAGAAAGAGAATGAGAAAAATGTTTCTTAATGTGTAGATGTGGCCACTGGATCTACTCATTTCTTGCACTATAGGCTTACTATAACATTGTGTGAACAATAAATGATTTTTTTTTTGTAAGGTGACTATATCGTCAGTTGAGTGGTTGAGATGGTAAGTGGTTGAGGGGATAAGTGGTTGAGTGGGCTCTGGATGAATCATTTGTGCCTTTTTTTTAAGTATCAGAAATAGTTTGTATAAAGTACTGAAAAAAAACAACAATAGAAATTTGATGAAATTTAATTCTTTTTGGCGCATAATGAATAGCAAATAATATTAAAAGGGACTAATTTAATTACAGAAATTATGGGATATGGCTACAAAAAATCGCCTAACACCACATATGGTATGGAGTGGTGGTAGAGTGGAACTGACAATGGTGACAGGTCACGTGATGTAAGGAGCTAAATATTCATTTGATTCGCAGTACGGTGTAATGAGAGTCGAAGTCAGAAAGTGATAAACGTATAGCTGGAAGACTGTAGCATGGAATAAAGTGACTTGTGATGCCTTTGGCATACATTCGTCTCCCATACGGGATACGTGCCATACCCAATGCAACTGTCGGACCATAAGAAGTCCCTCTAATTAGTCCATACCGGCGTTCGCTGTTTGTAGTGCGGTCCTGCCACCGTATGTCCATGATGGAGCGCAAACATCTTTGGTGAAAGCACTCAAGAAGTCTTAGTTGTTTTCTGTAAAGTGTGCATGTCTCAGAGCCATAATGAATATATTAATTGCAATATCAAATGTTAGAACGTAACCATTTTAGAAGTTACACTGCAAAGACTTTCTTCCAAGCCAATAAATGCCCAATAGTTTTACGCAAAAGATGCATTGTAAAACGACACGACGTGAGTTATGGTTTGTCTAGACTGTAGGAGGACGTTTCGTAATTACAAAAATATTCCCAAAATAACTTCGGGCATATATCCTTCCTTAACTAATTATTCATCCGAGCAAGGCTAGGTCACCTGGTACTGTTTAGCTTATACAATTAACAAATGTTTACCTTATACAGTCAACAAATGCTAAGCTTATCCAATCAACAAATGCTAAGCTTATCCAATCAATAAATGTTTAGCTTATACAGTCAACAAATGTTTATTTTATAGTCAACTTTCCAAAGCGCGATCTCGCTTTATAATAAAGTACTAGCATTACCCACCGGTTACGTCCGTTGATGTGTTCCCGAGAAATGTTTATTTTGCCATGGATCCCTATACTTTTTAGCGGCTCCCCTAAGAGGAAAAGCCACTATAAGGTTTGTGTAAAATATCAGTTTGTCCGTCTGTCACACTCAGATCTCAAAAACTAGAAGAGAAATATAAAATTTTATTTCACCATGCGATGCAGCTTGAAATGTTTAGGTGCAACGGCTACTTTTTGTTTTGTAAAAGCAAACCGTTTTGTTTTTTAAATTAATTATGCAAGCGATTTTTTCATAAAAATACACTTCTAAAACAAGACATAAATGTAAGGGAAATTATGTTAACGATATGTTAACAAAGAAAGATAATTTTTGTGTATTTATTGTATCACTTATCATGTATATCTGTATAATGTAAAGAACTGTTACAACAAATATAAATATTAATAAACTGTGTTTTTTTCTGTTCTACTACCAACTATATGTCAAACGTAATCTTAATATTTGTTTATAAAGGCTAAATATGCACTTTGTGTGTAAATGTTACGCATATTTTAAAAATCCACGTTTTCATGCAGGAGTGTAGGGCCTCGGCCACATAGTATATTAATAATCCAATCAAAAAGTTTTAAATATTAGATTTTTTTTAGTGCCACCGTCAGGATAAAAGCCCCCCACTTTTGTGCATTTTGTCTGTTGGACTGTCGTCATATTTTAACCGCAAAATAAAGAATAAAAGGCTATTGAAAAACTGATTTCACCATTAATGTTCCGCATGTTTTCTGAAAAACAAATTTACACCAAAGTATGTTTGGTATTGCTCTTATAATATATATTACATTTAATTTTCTTGCTTAAACGTCGCATAAACTCATGATCAATAATAAGTTAATCTGAATAGTCACCAAATTCCCCCTCTTCTAAAGACTTAGACCTGGATCCAAATGTAATGAGCAGTGAATTTATTTTCATTTAATAAAAAAAATTAACTGTGTTATAAAAATATAAAATTGAATTATAATTGCGACTTCTTGTACAACTTATTGACGAAAAATATGTAATACAAAACAAAAGAAAATATTGCTTAAGCATTCAAATGAAATAGAAAATTCAACTTAGTAACCAACCATTTTAAAGACGTTTATCAAATGTAATAAATAGATGAAGGCCTTACACATTAGGTACGGGAATAATTGAAGAACTTCAAAGCAGGAAAACAAAACAAAGTTCACTTATTAATTTATATTTGTATTATATTGAAATTCGCTGTTATTATTACATGCGTACGTCTATTTGTTATGGAATTTTGAGTTATTACATTTGCATGGCTGCTTATATTTATTTTAAATCAGTGTTCCTATATTTAATTCTTTAAAATACTCAATTACTTACTGCTAGTCATATGAAAAAATTCATATTAATATTTTCACCAATCTACTACTACTAGCAGTCTCGGAAATGGCATTGTACCATTTCCATGTGTGTGTGTGTGTGTGTGTGTGTGTGTATTTTTTTTTCTCACAATATTGTGACTTCTTAGATCTTTGTAGATCTAAAAGACTGGATTTACCCATTTGTAAAATTAGTTTTGCACCATTCAGTTGATACAACAATTTGATAAGTACATCTAACGTATACAGCCTTAAAAAACAACACACAATACCGGATCCTTAAAACAAAACCTTCAACTTTCGAGCATATTTATTCATGTTTATACATAATACAAAACTGCACTTTTATCCATCACTATTTAATGAATTCTTTAATATTCTAAGTTGTAGATTCTGTGTATATAAATACATTGTGTATCTAATGTTATTGTCATGCAAAGCAACACAACTTTTGTTTATAAATTGAAAGAAATTAAATATTGGTTGCCTCCCTTTAAATATTTTTTTCTCAGTAAATTAAATAAAGTTAATTATTGATCAAAAATCAAAATCAAAAGAATGAAAAAGAAAGAAAGAAAACTTGGCTCTTAATAATATTAAATATATGAATGTATCAAATATTTAGTAACAGTCAACATTTAGTCAGTTGCACGAGATCTACAACTGTTCAGTTGATTCTCTCCCTTGGTCAAGTAGGCAGTGATTCTGAAAGATAATAATTGTTACTTTGAGACCACTGGAAATATAACAGACGTTTGTAGGCCTATATATGTAGATACAAGTTAAATTTAATATTATAGTTCAATAAAGTGTAAAGTGTGGTTGTGTCAGTGTGCGTGAGACAGTGTGAGTGGCTTTATGTGCAGGTGCGGCACATGTCTGACAGAAAATGTATTGATCTGGTATGTCTGGTGAAGACAGTCCAAGTTAAACGACAATCATAAAGTTGATGACCTTAAAAATTTCACTTTGCTGGTAGTGTTACACGGTGCGACCAGCACTCCCCCAGTGAAGACAGTAATTGTGGCCATTATATCCATATATTTTAATATTACATTTTATTTTGGTAACTAAGCTATACCTCTCTGAAACAAGTCAATTTGTAACATTAACTAAGCTATATCTCTCTGAAACAAGTCAATATGTAACATTAACTAAGCTATACCTCTCTGAAACAAGTCAATATGTAACATTAACAGTTCTGGTTTTTATTTTACACAATAGTGTACTTACTATTACAATTTAAAAGCAAATCTCTTGTTTACTTACATGAGTACACGAAAGGGTTATATAAAATTAATCTTATCACCATGACAACTAATATTCGTAAAATTGTATTGTATAGTTCTATTTATTATTTATCTATTATTAGATTAGTCCAGGGATGTTCATTTCCTTTTCATAAATAGGATGACCTAAACAATGTGGATGTACTTTTCTCTAGTACAATCATCTTATCATATCAGATTATATTCACTTTGATTATCTCCTTTTCTCAACATATAGATCAATGTACATATGAACTTATTTCTCGTATACCATTGCATTATTTCAGCATAGTGGCTTAGTTGTGTTTGTATGTCACTGTTCCCCTAGGAATCTTCATCTTTTGAAGTGCAGGACTACCTCAAACTTTGATATATAGGACCTGGTGACTGAGCTTCGCTCAATAGAATGATTAGTCTAGGAAACATTTTTGTAATGACGAAATTGAGTTCTCGGGAAGCGACTTCCAATCCTAAGGATGGCTAATATGTTCATTTAGTTCTAAATGTCATTGTACATTATGATTTGAATTGAAAGTCTCTTAGTGCCCCTACAGTCTAAAAATCAACCCTTGCTCAGTTTGAATCGTTTTGCACTGCAGCCTTTGAGTAAAAAAATTGGCCTATTATTGGCTTGGAAGAAAGTCTTTGCAGTGTAACTTCTCCAATGGTTACGTTCAGACGTTTAATATTGTAGTCAGTGCATGAAATCAAGGAATATTTAGGCAGAACTTTTGTTATGTTTCGTATTCATAATGGCTTTAGCGCCAAACATCAAGTGATGCAAATCTCTTGGTTATAGAATCAAGCATGGACTTTATAACTAAATTTCCCTCATCCCCTTTTCCCTAATAGACTTTAGAAAAAAAAGGCGAGATAGTATTCTAACGATGGTTACATCAAATCCATTTTCGGACATGAAAGTCTAAGCAGAAAAGTGTTAATAATGAAAGCTATCTAAGTTTTTGCTGAGAAAAGAATCTTTGATCTATTTACTATTGACATTTATATGTGTACGAGATCATATTAAATTCTGATAAGGGGTCATACACAAGTGAAACGTTTATTGGCTGCATTGGGTGGTTTGTGGTGTCCCGACAAAATAGCGCGGACAAAATAGCGCGGACAAAATAGCGCCGACAAAATAGCGCGAAATTTCCCGACAAAATAGCGCAAGACAAAAAAGGGCGAACTTATATATGATGTGTATAAAGAACTGGATTTTAATGAAGGTCCTGAGCAGCATTTTTCGTTGAGGCAGAGAAAGAGAGTACTTTAAAATTTTCTCATTTTCCTTTTTCATCAATGTTTAAATTGCGTAACAATTATTTTGAAATATAGTGATCCCGTTCAAGTTTTAGGTATACGATGATGTTTTTGTTACACATGTGTGTTATAGTACAATCAGAAATCTTGATTATCTGCTGCATCTCTCTTTGATCAAACCAGGTCGTTCCTTGCCGCAACATTGGCAAATTTAGGTGTGTCGGGATTAGTTAAGATGGCGATCACTATTCTTATCTGTAAATATTGCCTTCGAGGAGATTAATGATGCTCTGACAGATATTGTATGACTAGTGAGAGGACAACTCTATTGGTGTTAGATACGAAACTGCAGAGTGACTCCAAGATTTCCGATAGAGTGGAATGCTAGAGAACGAGTACAGAACAATCTACCACGAAGAAACAATTCAGTGGAGTGATGGCACCATGCATTTCAGCTGTCTATTGACGGTCATCACCTGAATGTCTACAAGTTAAACTCTCACTTCCTCAGAGAGAGGAGAACACTGAGAACAACATTCTGAGGTACAATGCTGGAGAACGAAGTAAATTTGCAAGCAAGACAAAGTACCTCCTATCTTAACAGACGTCTTGGAGCTAAATAGCCAATATATGGAAACAAGCCACTGATAGATTTTCTATGTGACATTGCTTACAATTTAACTTAGTGAAAGTGTGCATTTGTATGTATGTGTAAATCTGACAAGTTTAGAAGTAAATTAGCGTGTTTTTGAGGTGCATTGTGGGAATATAAATAAATGATATATTTAGGAATTATTCATTTTAGCTTTATATAATTTTTGCATATGTTGCATATTAATATTTTACGATATCTAAAGAAGATTTTGCAAATGAATGAAAAAATATTTTCCGCGCTATTTTGTCGGCGCTATTTTGTCTGCGCTATTTTGTTGAGGAACAGTAGTTCGTACATAAAGGTGAAGGGAGTCATCAATTAGCACATTTTAAAACCATTTAAATCAAGCACAAGAATTTGGTGTCACCTTGCCTTGCAAGGACAAGGACATGGATAGAGGAGAGAACATCGGCATCAATAGATTTGGAAGAGTCGGATTGTTCGGAACTAAGGAGCCGTCCTTTGTGCTTTCTGAAGCAAATTGGTTTGCTGGGGAAAGGACTGGTAAGGTTAGGAACAAGACTCTTTGAATATAGAAGGCTGTAATGTGTTTGTCCTGGTGAATAAACCCCAGTATATACTTCGTTGAGTTGCCTGCACTATTCATATAGTTTATGACTTCTAATGTTGACTATTTTCAAAGTAAAACTACAAGGCAAACGTTTAAAGAAACAGCTCCTCATAATAAAAACTAGGTTTTGGACAAGGAAAATAAAACTTGTCGATGTTTGATAATTTAGCTTAGGATTAGGTTTAGGGGTATGATTAGGGTTAAAGTCTGTGGTAATGTCGTAATAATTGTTATTGATATGTATAGGTCTATGCTATCGTCTCGGTTGCTAAATGGTTAAAGCGACCAATCATACGTTAGACAGTACCTTATTTAGCAGTTTGTGACGTTGTTTTAATCGACAAAGAGACTAAAACCTTCTACATTGCTCATGCAAGTTCCCATACAATAGTGCTTCAAATTACTTGAACTATAGCGAAATGGCTCATTTTTTCCTGACTGTTGAGTCAATAAGACAATGGGTGGATGTAGTGCATATATTGTCTTACAATAAACGAGTCGTATTATCAATGTTAGTAGTTACTTTAAAGGAAGTGATATAGATTCTTGATGAGTGCAGGGGTAAATTGGAGTGGGGGCTGCAGCCAAATACCATTGAACAGAGAGGAACTATACATTGATGTTTCAATGCCCCTAATAGAGATCTAGTTCTTCAGATTTTTTCTTTGAGTTGATTTTCTTGAATGTTCTATAATTTTTATTTTTTAACTTTAAGAATTAACTCTTACACCTGGCAGTTGCAGGTAGTTTTTGTTTCTGACACCATTAGAATAATTCATGATGTAGAGAAAAAAAGACAATCAAGTCTATCTAATGAGA
Organism: Biomphalaria pfeifferi; assembly: GCA_030265305.1. NCBI lineage: Eukaryota > Metazoa > Mollusca > Gastropoda > Planorbidae > Biomphalaria > Biomphalaria pfeifferi. The sequence continues at coordinate 234,462 of JASAOG010000145.1, read as the reverse complement.
ACCATTATTAGGTTGTCGACATAACTTGAGAGGTTCTTGTGCATTGGCAGAACAATAACAATTATATTTGCTGCTGTCAGTAAGCATATTTTCTTAGGCGCTTCATGGTGGCTGACATCAGTAAGAGACAGAAAGAGAAAACATTTCTTAAAATTGATCTCCAATTTAAATGAGTTTGTTTGTCTGATTGGCATGTTTTCGTTTTACAATATTGGATATAAAAAAAAACTACAAGGTTAAAATGCAATGTAGCTGGCGTACTTCAAACACCTAATTGCCAGGAATAGAAATGTATTACAGGAATATGCCGGAAAGACCAGGCTAGCTACGTTGTCAATGGAAGCGTGCAAGGAACACAAAAAAAGATTAACATTTCATGATCCAAACAGAATTATAATGAACTGAAATGCATTGACACAAAAGGACAAAAGACGGTAATGACTAGCAAGTTATACAAAATTCTAAATAAAAGCTACAAATCTTATATAAAGGAAAGAACTGCACAATATATGCCATTTCTATCAGTACTGCAAGATTCATCTCCCTTCAAAACAAAAACAAAATTATATGTCTCTCACAGTTTAGTTTTAAAATATCCCAAACTTTCGAAATTTAATTGTATTTGATTTGTAATCTTCCTATTATGAGAAAAATAATACGTTGTAGACGCCAGAAGAAAGAGTTTCTGAAGCTCAGAAATGTAGAAAATCGCTTGGCGCCTGGGGCTTCGCCCCGGACAAATCTGAGTGTACTTAATCCATGTCGGTTTGGTATACGCCATGGGAACCCGAATGCAGCCTGTTTAATGTATTTCTATGACATCATCGATGGGTACACGAAAGAGAAATGGGTATAAGATAGATCCTAGTCTCGGTGTTGAAGAGTTCCAGCGTCTGTTGTGACAACAGCTTGCTTTGCTTTAGAAATTTCGCTGAATCTGGACAAATTGTTGCAAGATGCCTTATTCTCTTGCTAATTTCCAGAGCTATTAAATTTCTTTTTTTAATCTACAAACCCTAATGACGCGACTGGCTGGAAATTCCTTTCTTTTCCACGCATTTTAACGCTCGCCCTACTATACGTTTTAGCCCGTGAATTCTAGCATCTGTTACGTTGAATTGAAAAGGTTTATTTACCCTCTTTCTCATTCTCTTTTGATGTTAATAATAATAATTATGAACTGTGAATTTTAATACTTTTTTACTTACTTTTATTTTTATTATTATTATACTATTATTTCCATTATTAGTTTGAGTATTTTGAATATTTATGTATCGTTATTATTTGTAACTTTGTATCGCTAGTGCTTTGTGGCAAAGTATAATAAAATTATTTAAATAATTTAAATTATTTGTTTTTATTTCTTTCCGAATCCCTCCCCCCTTTTTATAATATGCGCATAAACATGCTTTCCCACATAGATTTTTGACTTGAGGCGGGGTAAAAATGTTCTTTTTTTAAAACTAAGTTATTAAGAGCAAAATAATTGCTCTATAAGTTGTATCAAGGAAGTATTGTTTTCTTTTTTTTTTTAAGTCGTTTTTATATTTAGCGTAATATATCTCTATCAATTATAGGCTATTAATTTGTTACCAGTTTGTTATTATTAAGTTAACAGCAATGCCTGGTCGTGCGGCTTGCGCGCTGAACTGATTATCTCCACGGTTCCGGGTTGTTTTGTTTGTTGTAATGTTTCGGATGTTCTTTCAGAGTTGAAAATAGTTTACTTCCTAGTCCAAACCTCTGGCAGGACGACGGTAGATGGGAGCAGGCAGGGTTTGAGCCTGGGACCATCGATAAATCCGAGCGACAGTCCAGCGCGCATACTGCACGACCAGGCAGTGTTCATACCCTGCTCGCAGCCATCCTCTGTCGTCCAGCGAGAAGTTAATTATTTTTAACTTAGAGGGAACATCCGAAACCTGTAAAACACAGGCAAATGAATCTTTGAAACATTATTACTATTGACAATCAAAATTAAATATCGTCTTGAATATTCCTTCGGAATAGGCGGATCCGACAGGGATCCGACTCCGACGGGGGCCGCCTCTGAGTTTGTGTGATAACACAACTCTCTTTGTAATCTTGCTTTCTTTTTTAATTCCGCATTTTCTTGCTTACCAAATTTACTTTTGGGCATGAAATTCTAGAATCTGTTACGTTCAATGCAAACGATCCAATTTATATCGCTCCCGCTCCACACACATACATATGGCCTGTGACTTCATGTATCACTTTTCTCCTCCTCGTTTGGACCTCGTTGTGACACATGAATTGCAAGTCACTGAATGTAAACGTGCTTGTTGCCGGTTTAAAAAGCCTTCAGTCTGAGAGGGAAACCACGAGGTATGGGCAGTAGTTGTAACTTGGTCCTTAGAGAGGAAGGACATATATCTTGTACTATTTAGTAGTTGTAACTTGGTCCTTAGAGAAAAAGGACGCATATCTTGTACTATTTAGTAGTTGTAGCTTGGTCCTTAGAGAGGAAGGACGTATATCTGGTACTATTTAGTAGTTGTAACTTGGTCCTTAGAGAGGAAGGACGTATATCTTGTACTATTTAGTAGTTGTAACTTGGTCCTTAGAGAAAAAGGACGCATATCTTGTACTATTTAGTAGTTGTAACTTGGTCCTTAGAGAGGAAGGACGTATATCTTGTACTATTTAGTAGTTGTAACTTGGTCCTTAGAGAGGAAGGACGTATATCTTGTACTATTTAGTAGTTGTAACTTGGTCCTTAGAGAAAAAGGACGCATATCTTGTACTATTTAGTAGTTGTAACTTGGTCCTTAGAGAGGAAGGACGTATATCTTGTACTATTTAGTAGTTGTAACTTGGTCCTTAGAGAAAAAGGACGCATATCTTGTACTATTTAGTAGTTGTAACTTGGTCCTTAGAGAGGAAGGACGTATATCTTGTACTATTTAGTAGTTGTAACTTGGTCCTTAGAAAGGAAGGACGTATATCTTGTACTATTTAGTAGTTGTAACTTGGTCCTTAGAGAGGAAGGACGTATATTTTTCTAGTTGACATATTTTGTACCAAGCTGAAATTATTGATGTTAAAGTATATCCTATTTTTATGGGGTTGATTTTGTTATTTCATTATACTACTGTTGGGTGTGTATTTTATGTACATGTGCATGGTTCATTATTTATTCTAATAAAACGTGTATGCTACCTAGGACTTAAAGTGATTACTGGTTGTTTCGTTATGTACGAGTGTTCGTAGTCTAGACACAGCGCAAGCTAGAATCCATGACATTGGCATTAACAGTTACCAAGTATCTTATATCAATTGATCTTACATTAATTGGTTATTTGTATATCATAATAGCAATAAATAACACATTTACACCTCCCCGCTAATGTTATGGATACGTCTAGTGGGCACATCGTTTAGCATGAGCTCTAAAAGATCGTTTCTACGCTCCAGGGATAAAAACCTGCCAGCCCCCGCCGACAAGTTACGTCACACACTTCCAGGCGCTTTGGGCTTGGCTGTAATAATTTTTATTTCTGAATGTTCAAAACATGCAAAAGATGTTAGTCCATGTTATGCCTATTAATATTTCAAGGACTATCTATTCATGTTAGTCCATGTTATGCCTATTAATATTTTAAGGACTATCTATTCATGTTAGTCCATGCTATGCCTATTAATATTTCAAGGACTATCTATTAATGTTAGTCCATGTTATGCCTATTAATATTTCAAGGACTATCTATTCATGTTAGTCCATGTTATGCCTATTGATATTTCAAGGACTATCTATTCATGTTAGTCTATGTTATGCCTATTGATATTTCAAGGACTATCTATTCCTCTAACCAAACAAACCCAAATGGGGTGCTTGATAATAAATAATAATAATTTAAAAAAAAAAAACAATGCTCCCCACCAAAAAAAAACATAGTGATAATAACGTAATAATAATTTATAAAAAAAAAGCAATGCTCCCCACAAAAAAACAACAACATAGTGATAATAACGTAATAATAATAAAAAAACAATGCTCCCCACAAAAAAAACATAGTCCTGAATACAATTTCTGACTATTCTAATTTTCTCAAGTCAATTTTGAAATATTTTATAAGCTCTGAGTTGCTTTTTTTTAAAATGTATTTAGCTATTCCACCAGTTTTTCTTGGAGTAGACCTCTGGTAAGAAATAACTGGTGTTTTTTTTAACCATTTATAAAAAAAAAAGGAAAGAACCTGAATTTGAACTCATGGCTCACTCCTCCTAAAACCAACACTCTGCTAGCGAAATGGACTATAAAAAATTGTATAGTTATGTATTGTTTGTTTCGACTTTACTTTAAAGCGGTGACCTATAAAGGAAACTAATTCAACTTATATCACCACTTCAGTCAAGTACATTTCTTAACCTTGTTCGAGATACCAAATAAAATAATTAATTACTAATACTTAATTAACTAAATGGTTATTTTTTATATTGATTCTTGTGTTGTCCGGTAAAAGAAATCATTGTGCAAAATTTCAGCTTGACCCGAGATTGGGTATGGGAGAAATAATATGTATAAACTTTTTTACCAGACAGAGTGAGTTGATATTAGCTTTGTAAAAAAAATATTTCAGAGGCTTAAGACTCATACAGATATTCAGCGATCTCGCAATAATATCTCAATTTGGTTTTATTAATTGCTTTGCTTATTTCGACGTTGTCTAGATGAAAATGGTAACAGAGAAAATGTGTAGAAATAATAATACGCATATACTCTGGAGCGAACAGGGAATATATTTGTTTTTTTAGCTTTTAAAATAAAGAAGAAGTCCAATGTTGGTTTGATCGAAATTGCGAATTTAAAAAATCGTTTTTGGTAAATTTAACCGCTTTCAGGGCGATCATGAAAATATTTTTATTTTGCTCTACACCCAAGGTAAGTAATTACAGATTGAATTTGCGTATTTTTTCGTCCACGAAAATAGTACTAGGTGAGTCCTTAGGGATATATATATAAGATAAAATAAAGCGATGTTTAGAATAAAATTTCATAATATTTAGTTTATGCTCCACCCAATGTCCTTGTCTTTTCATATCCCAACAAAAAATTACGATCTCAAGTTGTTTTTTTGCCCTAAAGAGACCTAGAATTATCGATCAAGGCCAACAAAATATTAAAAAAAACACAATTCGGGAAGAAACTGATTTTAAATGACAACACTCACCCAACCTCCAGAAAATTGAATCCGTGGACCAAGGGCAGACAACAGATTCTGTTGACACCATTCTATGAGAGAGGACAAATCTTGGTTCTCGTTCTTTAGTCTCCTTTGAATCAGGAACTGACAGAAATAAAACAATGTCACTATGTTCTCTTCTACGTTGCCACTAATCAATGAGGACAATGCTACGGATAGTTCCATGTGAGTTGGGTTTGATGCCAACTGCGAATTTGGTGAAATATAAAAAAATAGATCAAGTTATTAACGCTAGGCCAAGTTTCAATATTTATATTCAATAAACAATGTTAATGATAAAAAATCGATTTTGATTTTAAAAAATGATGCAATGTCAAACCAACTTTATAGCATCTAAAGTGCATAGATACTAAATGACATAGAAAAAAAGTCAAACTAAATGAGTCAGTGGTAGATTGAGTGCATAGATACACTATGTCATTATGACATGAAAAAAAAGTCAGACTAAACGAGTCAGGTTAAACTGAGTGCATAGATACACTATGTCAGTGATGCCCAAAATACGGCCCGCGGGGCAGATCCGGCCCCCAACGTACTTCCATCTGGCCGGCCGAAACATTGGCACAAAATATAGAAACCCCCCCCCCCCCCCCAAAATGTTCAAAATGTATCTTTACCTACGTTAGGACTGTCATTTTTTTTTCTAATGGATTACTACCAAGGCATTTAACATAAGTGTGTTCATGAAATAGGACTATATAATCTACTAGGAGAAGTGAACGGATCTTTAATGTTTTGTAGCACATAATATCATTGCTAGCCAACATGTTTGTTTTTGTAAAGAAAGTCTGTGGCTGTTTTTAAAAAACAAGAACAAGAAAATATAAACAAAAGTTATATTTTTTTTGAAGTGTAAAGAAAAAATTCAAATATCCCAATAATTCAATGTAAGTACTAGATCTTAGGGTTTGAAATAAAATAGTTTTAGGTCTATTTCATTAAGTTTTTGTATCTTTCCATCATGTGGCCCGCGACACTAGTGTTGAAAATTTAAATGGCCCGCAGATTGAATTAGGTTGGGCATCACTGCACTATGTCATATAAAAAAATAAAAGTGGTTGTGAAGAAACAAGTTCCTTTAAGTCTAAAGTGCCTTTGAATTGGGAATCATTTCAACGTAACATATCTTCAAGGCTAACATTATAGACAGCACAACTCCACTAGATGACTTCCTTCTTCTTGTTTACAACACACTCGTCACTTCAAGTCCCCTAGCTCCTCGGTACCGAACACTTGACCGTGTGTCACGGTTGACCACACATAGTAACGTGTTACAATTGTGGTAGATTGACGGATGCCTTGAGGTTTGAATAAATGCACAAGATGTTTTAATTTTAGTTGGTTACACTTAGATCGATATAAATATGGTTTATGGTAGACGTTAATTGAATATTAAGAAGAATATAATTCTCCATATAGGTCAGGGGTTTTCCCTCAACTGCAATGCAAGCCATCTGTTTGAACAGTGATTTGTCAAATCATGGATATTTCCAGAAATTGGTTGTTTCAAAAGATGTCGTTGAATTTCAACGTCACATACATTGTTTGACGTTGAAACTCGAGGCTCTGTATGGATTTAGGTTTATTATTAAGGAAAACGTTATTTATAAAGCTATTGTGTGATGGATAGGATCTAGGCTTTCTGTAGAAGCCTTAGGTTTAGAGTTATACTATCCCATGGATATTATTATTATAGCTTTTATATAGCGCTACTTTCATGCTTATAGCATGCTCAGAGCGCTTTTGGTCCAAACTCATTTGTGGACCAGTGGGGGGGAGGGGGTATCTAGGAGTTGGTTTTCCGTGCTGCCTTTAGGAGCTCAGTAAACACAACTCTGCCCGAGTCGGGTGTCGAACCTCGAGCCGCCTTCTAGGTAGCCAAGTCAAGTTCAAGCGCACTTGGCCTCTCGACCACGCTTTTTTTAAAAAAGCCTCCTTTTCTCGGTGAAAGATAAATAAAGCTGTTTCTATTTCGGTTACCCGACAAAATAGCGCGGAAAATAATATATTTCAGTCATTTTGCAAGAATTTTTTTTTTTATAAATTGTAAAATTAAATAGAGCCAATATTTTTTTAAATTTTAATGTTATCATTATTATTCAATCTTTTTGGAGGAAACACTTTGGATATCTTGAAATATAAATATGCAAACATAATGCAAGAATTATACTAAGCTAAAATGAATAATATCAAAATATATCATTTATTTAAATTCCAAAAAATGCACTTCAAAAGCAGGCAAAGATACTTCCATACTTGTCAGATTTACACACAGTTGAAGAAAAACAACTGCTGAATTTTGTGTCATGGAAACGAATGTAACGTTACGAGAGGAAGGGGCGAGGTTTATAATTCTTGTCTCATTAAACGTGTGCTTGGGAGAGAAAGGAACTTATTGAGACCTACAATCCACATTAGCACAATCACATTGATATCAAAGTTCAGGAGTGTCAGACAAAGACGGATAGGAAATAGCAAAATTAATGATTGAATTAGTCAGTCGCTGCCTGAGATTAAACAAACATTTGGCAGTATAAGAAATGTGATCGCAACCCTAACTAATCCTCACACACTTAAAGTTTGCCAATGTTGCGTCAAGAAACGCCCTGGTTTGATCAAAGAGAAATACCGCAGATAATCAAGATTTCTGATTATACTATTACACACATGTGTAACACACAATCATCTTATGCCTAACCCATGAACGGGGTTACCACATTTCAAAAACATTTTTGTGTGCAAATTATCCATTTTAAACATTGGTAAAAAGAGGAAAATGAGGTAAAATGTTAAAGTACTCTCTTTGTCTGCAAATATGGCATACTTTTAGATCTATTAGTACTGAAGAAATTAGAGATCTCAAACAAAAATGCTGCCCAGGATTTTCACTTATTAAAATCCGGTAATTTTATACACATCATAAATAAGTATGCGCCATCTTATCAAGAAATTTCGCGCTATTTTGTCCACGCTATTTTGTCGGGTCACCTTTTATTTCTGTTTCTAGACTTATATTTATAGAGAGTTTCAGTTTTTACACCTGAAGAATACTTTTTTTTACCTTCAAAGCTATTTCTTGAAGTCTGTGTCTTTTCTCTGATTGTGCTAAAGCGGCAACCAGACGAAATAGTCGACTTGATGAAAGTAATTCAGGAGAACTGGATAGTAAAACAATCATTGCTAAGTACTAAGTAGTATCAGGAGTATTTGTAACGCTGGTGTCATTTATTAAATTTATCAATTAGGCTATGTATTTATTTATGGATGGTCCAGCTACGTCTAGAGGTTTTATCAGAGAACCATAGACCATACTTGGGACATACAAATATACTTGAGAGAATGTCTTCTGTTCAAATAGAGACAAAACACGCAGAGAGAAGGAAATGTAAGGTGAGAGGTAACGAAAGTAGAAAACACAAACAAAACATAAACAAACAATTCGGTGAGTATATATAAGTAGATTAATATAAAAAAACTTGATAGTATGTTCTTTGTGTGCCCTATGTGTGCCCTATGTGTGCCCTATGTGTGTTCTTTGTGTGCCCTTATTGTTTTTGTGTGACTTCGCTGTGTGTTCCAATATTCAATGAAGCATAAACTTCGAATCTTACTCCTGCGTTGAGTGTCTTGATTTGCTTACCACATTCGATAGCATTTAAAAAGTCAAGTAACTCCTCACTATCACTCGTAAGAGTAGGCCTACTTAGGCACTAAACGCCAAAACCAGAAGCAATCCGTGACCTTTAAAACACCAGCGTGATGGTCTGAACTACACGTACACATACATCTACCTAAAGTGAAATTTGAAGGACCTACAAAAAATGAGATTCTATCAATGACCACCGCCTGGTATTCTAAATTGAAATTTGAAGGACCAACCAAAAATGAGATTCTATCAATGACCACCGCCTGGTATTCTAAATTGAAATTTAAAGGACCAACAAAAAATGAGATTCTTATGCCTAATTTCGATGGGCCTATTCTGCCCATCCAAGATAGAGTGATTGAATGATTGATTTGTGTGAAAAATGTTTGCTTAATCTACATCGGACTAACGGTAACCAGATAGATGCAACGGGTACAATGGCTGCTAGTAACATATCTTTTATTTGGCCTATTGCATTGTGTTAAAAACTCTTTAAAGAATAATGGCAGAATGAAAAATAAAGTTTTAAGTCATTATTTTTATTGTCCTAATTTTTTCTTAAGCTTGTAAAACATTACATTACAATATAATGGTTCAAAAATATTTACCTGGCAAACAGAAAGCCCCATAAAGAAGGCTTCAACACATTACTTTGAACAGTCTCCAAGAAAAAATGCTCAAAGAGTTGCTTTCCTTCTTGCAAGATAACTGGGTCAACAAAATCCAATATTACTTTCAAGTCCTCACTCGACGACGTCATGTCAACAGAAGAACCCAAGTATTGTCTAAAAATAGAACACCAACTTCAGACTTCGATTACTATAAAAAAAATTCTCTTAATATAGTATAAAGTATTAATTTGTAATTTTGACCAGTACCCTATTCCTTTTTTAAAACAAAAATGTCAGAACCCCCCCACACACACACACTTAAAAAAAACTGAGTGAAAATAAAACTTATATCTTGCCTATTGAATTTGACAGTTGAACTACAATGGTGATTTCTGACAAAGAACATTTGCACAAGAGTGTGCGTGAAATTTCACCCAACTTTCAAATCTAAATGGCATCCTGTTTACACTTTCTAGAGCTCAAAGTTGAGGATGTTCCGAGACAGAAAGAGTTTATTAAGCTCATTAAAAGCGATGCAGCTAAAAATGATTGCTTTTCAATGTCAGTTCAACAATTCTGGATCACGTGTTTGCAGACATATCCCAAATTGAGATTGTGTTGCGTCTTCTTCGTCCAGTTCTAACTGTAGGCTTATATCTTGACAAAGCAGGGTTTTCCAGCCTATTAGTTATAAATAATAATAAATAAGTAGATGATGTTGAAAATGACATTCATTTTGATCTTACAAAGACTTCCACAAGAATCCAACCTTCGCACTAACGATTGTCACACAAGTATGCACAAGAATATGCCGAAAACGCAATAGAAAAGTTAATAAATGCAAGTTAAAAATTGTTAGCAATTTAATTATAAAACATTTATTTTACACTAATTACAATTACATAAAGCTTTTTTACTGTGTTCAACTTCAACCAATGAAAATACATACATAATAAATCAGATATAGACACTAGGATAACGATTTTTTTAGAACATATTTCTATTTACCTATGAACGAAAAAAATACTGTTGAGGGTCGCTGTCTAGTGAGAAATCGCATTGGAGGTCGCGGTAACAAAAAGATTGAGAACCACTGTCCTAGGCATAATCGCTAACTGATAACCGCTAAGAGCGAAAAATAGCAAGATCAAATCTTTGTATTTATTTTTTTTATTTTCGTAAAATAATCCTTGTAATTGAAGGATTACAAGATTACAAAGAGAGTTTGTGTCATCACACCAATTCAGAGGCGGATCCCATCAAGTGGACCAGTTATATTCAAACCATAGTCCTGTTTTGATCGTTGAAAGTAATAAATTAAAAAAAACATTAAGCACTAAAATAATAATAATAAAAATATTAAATTAAATTAATTTTTACCATTTTGAAGTTTAAATCTTTCAAAATGAATTTGTATCAAACATAAGTACTTTTTCAATTACAAGTTGTTGTTTTTTATATTAATTAAGTAGTTCCCCTTTCAATCTAGTGATCTATGGGGCAGATGATGTAAAGGTCATCGGTTTCTATGGTCCATGGTTAACGAAGGTGTCCTGTGGCCAGCATAACGACCAACCATCTTTACTTTTCCCCATTAGAGCTGAAGATCCCGAAGATTCGAACCCAGGACCTCCAGTTCGAAAGCCTAGCACTTTACCACTCAGCCACCGCGCCTCCATATATTCATTTAGAGTATTCTTATATTTTTTAAAAATAATAATTATTAACCTTATCCATACATTCAAAATCAATAACATGTTACATGTTATAAAAAGAAAGTAAAAAAGATTTATTCTTCTTACAAAATTAAATAAATTGGCAACACGAAAAAAAAACGACTTAGGTCACACAAACTAAGGCTTGTCCCCTCGCAAATAAAAATTAATATCTCCCCTTCCATTTGTCATACAAACTAGATCTAACTAAATTTAATTTATTATTTAAATTATAAATATATTTAGTGTCACGAGTCGATACTGTGACCTATTTTCGTCTCTAGAAGCCATGACAAGGCAGTGCTGACCAGAGTAAACAAGTTAATTTCAGTCATCCAATCAAAGAAAGAGGTTAAGGAATAAAATAGCATACGTCAGCTTCTAGAAGGTCACAGTTAATAAAATAATTAGGGGAGAATTTTCCATGATTCTGGAAAGTACAATTGAGAAAAGTATAAATTAGGGGAAAGTCAGTTAGTCGGGGTCCTCGCATTGTAACGGTGTTTGCTTAGTAACGGTCTTGTGTTAGTATGAGTTTAAACATTTGCGGGTCCATTAGTTGAAGTTATATTTGTTGTAGTTTTGTTGTATCTTTAAGTTTTTATTTTATGAAGAATTAAGTCACGTTGTTATTGAATTGAGAAGTTAGTAGTATATGTAATCTGAGAAGTTGATTAAAGAAAGGTTTGAGAGAATACAGATGTTTCTTCATTGAATTATCAAATTATTAATATAATCTGCGGCGTGTGATGAATCTGTTTAAGCAACAATTAATATAAGAAACATTACCAAGAAATAAATAAACAGAAATCTTCACATTTAGATCTGGGCTCTTTTTAGTCTTATCTATAAACATAGTGGGTTTTTTTTAACTTACAAACTAAAGCGAAGTTTGTATCAAAATTCTTTTTTAAAAACAACATTTCAATCACTATTTCATTCAATGAGTTAGTTATTAAATGGAAAATATATTTTATAATAATACATTAATACTTTTTCTATTGTAACCTTAGATGCAAATTTTTTGTACCAATGCGCAGATCTATGAATAAAGCTTGATTTATTAATGAAGAAATCTGTGACCATTTTAAGACTTTCCTTCCTTGAAGTTTTCCATTTGAAAGTGGTGTAATTTTTTTTGAAAAATCAGCTTATATAATTTTAAAAATTAGATGGTTCCCTTTCGGAAAAGAAAAAAGTAGCCGTTGCATCAGAACATCTTCTAGTTTCTGAGATCTAAACGGGACAGACGGACGGACAGGCAGACCACACAAAACTAATAGCGTCTATTCCCCTTTCTGGGAACGCTAAAAATGATATCACGAAACTAGGACTTCTTGTATAATATTTCTTTTTTCCCAAGTGAACTCTTTAAACTTGCCTTACGTTACTTCCGCTTTCCCTTAAGACACGCTGACTAAAAAAAAATTATCCTAATAACATAAAAAGCTAGATCTAGACCATAGACTTATATACTACTCTAGTCTGGACATGGAGATTTTTTAACACTACAAAAAATATCGTGAAAATTTTTTAGAAAGTTGGATCAAGGCGTTGTTTTGTAAAGTAGTTAGACAAGGTAAAGTCTGTTTTTTTTTCAACCCTAACCTATGCACTAGCGGGTCCAGAACTTTGGAGTGGGGGAGGGGTGATTTTTTTCCAAACACTAACCCTAATGCCCAGTAAACCCTAACCCTACGCATAAACGTCACTAATATAATTTATATATACTATAAATTAAATTCTTATATCGAGTCGCCCCATTTTTCAATCTTCGGCGAAGAACAAAACAACTGGGGCAGCGCTATAAGGTTCTATTGTGGAGTTCGGGGCGAAGCCCCGACGCCAAAAGCATTTTCTTGCATTCTTCACTGCAGAAAAGCATTCTCCTGACCTAAAGCTCATTATTCATACTATTAAAAAAGGACCTTTCGAATAATGTTGTACTTGAAAAATATTCTAATATGAATTTATAGGCCCATAATACATTTCAAATAAAACCGATTTGTTCCTTGAAAAGATAAGATACCCCATATATTTAGATTTTTGCTTTGAGGATCACCGCCGAAAAAAAACTTATTTGATAAATAGTATTCAAGAATACTCTAGTATAAATTGTGAGTTAGTCCCAAATTTAATTAGCTAGAAAAATATCAGATTGAGTAAAGGTTGGGAAAAGGCGACTACGAAAATACTATTTGAGTTTAGAACTCATCTCAATCATGACTCTTATACTGAAAAAATTTCGTTTGAATTCTAACTTTTCCAATGCAAAGTCTTTCTTAAAATAATTATAATAAATTCATGTGAAATTACAACAAACTCTGTCTGGAAATGGGAATGGCGGTAGAGTGAAAATGATTAATCCTCGCTACTTTAATAATTTCTGCTAAAGATTGCATTTGGCATTAAAGAATAGGGTTCGGCGTCTCGATATAAGAATTTAATTTATAGTATATATAAATTATATTAGTGACAGATGTTTTTAATTTTGTAATTTCTTAACTATAATACAAAAAGAAAAAGTATTGATTCGTCCGATGGGGGAAATGCGATTGCATGTATCGCCCCTCCCACCTGGTACAACCCTTTTTCATTTCAATTTACTAATGATACAATTTGAGATTAGAGTGTGGTATGACATAGTATACAATAGGTCACATATCAATACGTAGTTTATATTATATAGATGTTTAACTAATTTTATTCACAAACTATGATTCTCCACAAAAAAAAGGACGCCCCCCCCCCCCCAGCACAGAGGGCTAGAGTGGGGAGGGCAGTACATGCAATCTCCCCCCCCCCCCCCTCGACCCACCGAATCGGCCAAAATAACAGAAAAGGGAGCGACATAATATAAAATGTATATATTAATTCAACTAATTTTGTTCACAAACTATGATTTCTCCATAAAAACGGAAGGGCAGTAGAGGTATTCGCCCCCCCCCCCCCCCACAACCAATCGGCAAACAGGGAACGACAAATTAAAAAGATCGGTTAAAATATCAATAACAAGTCTAAACAACATATATATTTAATTAATTTTGTAAGCAAGCTGTGATTTCTACAAATAAATTTGACGCCCCACCCCCACTCGAAAGTGAAAAGGGGGGGCGGGATTGATACAATCGCCCCCTCCCGACCCCACCAAATCAGCCAACATACTAGAGGGCGGGGCGAAATAATCTAAAAATAGGTTGAAATATAAATAATTAGTACATATTTTTAACATAAGTAATAAATTCGAATACAAATTGTGTGAGTCCTATACTAAAGTTCGTCCGCCCCCCCCCCCCTCGGCCGAGTGGGTGGGGGGCGATCACTCCTACCGCCCCCCCCCCCCCTGGATCCGCCAGTGAACCTATATAACATATAGTTTAATTTTAGATCTAGATCTAGTAATTCAACATAAAAAATAAGAGTACTCTCGTCTCACAATTATTATTTTGCAATATTTAGATACATAATCTAGAAAGATCTATGTAATCAATCTATTTAGATCAAAATGTACATAAGATGATTTAAATCAACATGAATTATTTCGATCAAGGATTTTTTAAACATTATCTCAATGGAGACAAACAGGAAATGGCTTTGTTTCATAGATCTATATTTACGTGTATATCCAAGAAATGATTTTGCATTATTTCTAAACTTTGAAAACTAAAGATCATTACTTTTCTAAGACAGAAAAGATTGATTGGGGCGACTCCCCTTTGAGCTGAAAAAAGAGTTTACGTACATAAAAATCTTTATATGTATAGGTCTGTGAATCGATCAATCGAGGATAAGAATTTATTTCCGGTTTCCAGTCTTATCTTATATAGTACAGACGTTACTTCAAAAAAGAAGATGATTACGTCCTACGCGTCATGCATTTAGTCATGCATATTAACCAATGACTTAAATTCTGCCAAGTCACTGGTTTTCCTGGCTAGCGTGGGCAACCCATTCCATGCTCTAATAGCACTAGGGAAGGAGTATTTGTACAAATTTGTCCTAGCATATGGAACGAGGAATGCGCCTTTATCTTTGTGTCTTTCAGAGTATTTTATTAAATTTTGTTTTTGTATTTGAAGATTATGGTTCAGTGTTTTATGTATAATTGTTACTTTACTTTTGAGATTTCTGTCCTGAAGGCTTTCTAAATTTAGTGATTTTACTAAAGGTGTTACTCTAGTCAAATGTGAATATTCGTTTGTTATGAATCTCACTGCTCTATTTTGTGTCTGTTCCAGTTTCTTAATGTTTTCTTGAGTTGAGGGGTCCCAAACGGAGGATGCATATTCTATTATTGGCCTAACCAAGGTTAAATAACATTTTAGTTTTATGTTCTTATTGGACTTATAGAAATTTCTTTTAATAAACCCAAATGCTTTGTTTGATTTTTTTTTCATAGTTTCATCAATATGTGGATTCCATGACAGTTTTTCATTTATTATAACACCTAGGTATTTTGCGTTTTTAGTCTGTGTTTTGTAAAATATCTGTGTCTTGTGTTTTTATTGTTCTATATTTCATGCAATCGTCTGGAAATAATCTGACTTTTGTTCCTGAAGTAATGCAATTTAATAAATCATTTATGTAAATTAAAAATAGTAGTGGACCTAAGACTGTTCCTTGAGGTACAGGGTTCCTTGAAGTAACGTCTGTATTATATAAGATAAGAAGGTAAGATAAGGTACACCTGAGTTTACTGTTATTGGTGTTGATTTAGAGCCCTTCATTATTACAGTTTGTTCTCTCCCTATCAGAAAATCTTTAATCCACAAATGCAATGGACCATTAATGCCGAAATATTTTAATTTTTTAAGCAAACTATGGTGGTGAACTTTGTCAAAAGCCTTGGAAAAATCTAGTAAAATAGCATCTTTTTGTTCACTATTATCTAAATCTTTTGAAAAATCATCAATTAGTCCTATTAGTTGTGTTTTACATGATCTATATTTCCTAAAGCCATGTTGGTATGGGGTGAGGACATTATGTTTGTCTAAGTGGTTTATGATGTTGCTACATATTATATGTTCTAGGATTTTACATGTGATGCTGGTAAATGATACTGGTCTGTCGTTTCCTGGGTCAGATTTTTCTCCTTTTTTAAATAAATAGGGGGATGACATTAGCTTCTTTCCAGTCCTTTGGTACTCTGTCCTGGTTAAGCGATGCCTGAAAGAGTATTTTGTACACTGGTGCTAGCTCATCGCTTAGTTCTTTGAGTAATCTAGCTGGAATACCATCAGGTCCAGAAGCTTTATTCGGTTTGATTTTGGCTAATAGTTTTTGAATTCCATTTTCTTGTACTACTATATCTTCTATGTTGTCTACTTGGTTCAAAATAAGTAATATGTCTTTGTCTCCTGGGGCTGAGAATGCTGATGCAAAGTATTTGTTTAGAGACGTTTGCTTTAGTTTCAATATCATTATGTATTATGTTATGCTCATCTTTTATTGGCGCTATGCCTGTTGTTTCCATTTTCTTAGACTTAATGTATGACCATAGGTTTTGTTGTTATCTTTAGATATTACATTGTTTATGTATTCACTCTAGTATAATAAATAAGTCTATGATCTAGACCTATTGTCATTTCGCTACATTTAAAAGCAGTAAAAAAAATAATAAAAAAAACAGCAACCAAATTGATATTTCTTTTTATTTGGAGAACAAAATACCAAAATAAATGTCGAGTGGGAACAGGAATGTAGCATTTAATTGGAGCCTTCGGAAAAAGCATTTTTTCCCTCTAGGTGGAACGGCCATAATTAAGAATATAGGGCCCAGGAAAAAATCAACGGGAGTAGCCGGTACTACTAGTTGACTCATATTCTCACACAGATACAATAATAAGAATAACATAACCCAGTCAAGTTATTAATTTTTTTATTTTTTTTTATCAAAACTTACATCAACTCAGTCTGTCTGTAGGTTTGTAAAAGTTTGCACACGTTATTTCTCCCACACCCAATCTCGGATCAAGCTGAAGTATACACAATTATTTGTTTTACTTGAAAACACAAGAATCAATTTTAAAAAATGTAACAATTAGTTAATTAACAATTGGTGATTAATTATTTTGTTTGGTATTTTAAACTAGGGAATGAAATTGTACTTGACTGATGTGGTGGTATAAGATGAATTAGTCCCCTTTATTAAAGAACACAAAATGAACAACACAATTTCTAAAGACAAGAAATAGATTTGTACGCCCACAGGCCTTAGCCTATATTAAGTGTAGTGTCAACTTCAAAAAAAAAAAATTCTTTAAATCAATGAGTCAATATAAACTAGTTTCTTCTAACTAGTCTACAATGAAAACTCGAAAGAGAAAGAAATATTCTGCATAGTGAACGTTTAAACTGTCTACAGGCAACTGCTATAGAAGATCAAAGTAATTCATAATGCTCTTCAAGGCGTCTCATTATTTAAAGTATTTTTTAAAATTTCAAATAGTTACTAATACAATATATTAATGTTGCAATCAGTTGTCTAATTTATATAATAATAATATAGTAAAAACAAGCAAAATTTAAAAATAACTTTTTTCAAAAACAAATGGCATAGGCCTATTAATGTGTATCAGTCATTCATGTCATTAAATTTGAAATAGATTTAGACTAAAATTCATAAGTACGTGTGATTAGAAATATTTTTTACTAATTGTTTTTGTCCTGGGTGAGAGTGCAGGTCGGGGAAGGGTAATTAAACTGATATGTTCATTTACGGCCGAAAAGTTTGTTTGCGTGTGTATCAGGAAAGGGGGGGGGGGGCATTGTGAAACTGGTTGTTCCAATTCATGTCAAAAGTCAAAGAACTTTATAATGCGCAGAAAGAAAAAAAAAAGGAAGTCCAAGAGAGAAGAGAGAAAAGGAGAGAAAAAGAGAGAGAGAAGGAAAGAAAGTAAGAGGGGCCGTTTCAATTCAGTGTCATAGATACGAGAGAGAGAGAGAGAGAGATCACGGGCTAAAAAAGTAGGTCAGGGGATAGTTCGGCTCGTTTATTTGAAATTCAATAACAAAAAAAAAGATGTTCCTTCCTAAATAATAAAAAAAATATATTGCTAGGAAACAAATCAACTGGCGTACCCGGTGTATAATGCTTTTTTATTTATATTTTATTTACAAATATTTACAGACATTTTCTACGTTGCCTGAAGTAGATGTGTTTTATAGATGCCTAGACAAAGTAGGTTATGGAGAAACTTTTCGCACTTTGCCAGATAATGCCAGAATAGAATGCCTGCATTTCTCACTTTGCCGGTGACATATATGTTACGTTTATGTTTTAAATATTGCATTCTTTAAAGCTAAATTGCATAAGGCAGATGTTGTAAAATCCGTTTCTGTGGCCATCAGTTAACGAAGGTGTCTCGACGACACAATGATTAATAAACAGGAATTTTTAATTTTAAAAAATCACAAGACCACGGGAATTCAAACTCAATACCTTAGCTTCGACAATTAAACACTTTACCAATTAACCAAGTGGCATAGCATGGCTAGGGAAAGGAGGGGGTTCTAATTCAAAAGTCCCCCAGGCCCCTGTTTGACGGGGGCCCCGAAATGAGTGAATTTTTTGTTTACGTTAAATATTCAATAGCTCTTCTTGAACCATTACACCTGTTGAAGTCTATGGATGATGACTCGCTGATGAATAACTCATGGGCGTAGCCGGGGGGGGAGGGGTTTTGGGGTTCAAACCCCCCGAAATGAAATCCCCTCCTGCGGGGGGGGGGGGGGGGATCGGAATTCAGTGACTGATTTTTTGCTTTGATTTTGTTTATTTTAGGTAAGATTTTAATACTAAACCTTCACTTGCTCCGGCACAACCAATGGGGTTTTGACTTTAAAACCCCCAACAAGGGGTTTTGAGTTTAAAACCCCTTACCAGGATGGGGGGTTTAAGTTTAAAAATCCCTACCAGGGTGGTTAGAGTTTAAAACCCCCTACCAGGGGTTTTCACAGTTAAATCCCCCTCTTCTATAAAACAAAACAAAAAAAAATGCAAATCCTCAAATTCCAAGAGAACAGTTAAGAAAGATTTTGATTTTAAAACCCCCTCCAAAATTTACGATAATGAGCATTACCAAAAGTGGTTTTGAGTTTAAACCCTCCTTCAGAGGCGTTTGATGCTAAAAAATACCTCTTCAATATAAAAAAAGCAAATTACACACTAAAATTATTTGAGCGTATCCAATCCAATAGGGGGTTTTGAGTTTAAACCCTTCTCCCACAGATGGCTTTTTTAAAAGTTTAAAACCCCTCCAGGTGGTTTTGAGTTTAAGATCCCCCTACAGAGCATTTTGAGGTGGAAATCCTCTATCTTCAATATTATTCTAAAGCAAGCTACAGTTACTAAATTCTATTACCGTAGCTAAATGGTGGTTTGAATTTTAAAAAAAACAACTCCAGAGATTTTTTAGTTTAAAACCCCCAACAGATGATTTTGACGATAAAACTTCTCTTTTATAACTTCTCTTTTTGATATAAAATCTAAAGCAAACTACAGTCTCTTAATTCCAAGAGTGTATTCAAGAGAGGTTACACATTTCTACCATTGGCGGGGACAACATTAATATAGTGCAGTGAATAGTCATCTGCCGAAATTGAAAAACACTAATATGTGGCTCAACAAAGATGGCTAAGACAGATTTTAGGAGTCATTTATAGAGATATGGTCTAAATCAAGGAAATCCTATGCGGCGCGGGAGGGTCTAAGTCAGTAAGAATAGCACATTAGGTTTTTGAAATAAAATTTTTAATAACAGGAAAATGCACAGCAGATACCTCAGAATATGCATTTTGTTGGCTTTCAGTACCAGAAATAGTGCTTCGCCCCGCGCTAGCGCTCCCCCAGATTCCTTTACTAGTAATGGCGGTGAATCTACAATTTTCCAGTAACTCCAGGAAGAACCTGTTCTAGGGCACAATAAACGTCTTCCGAGAGAATGACAGGTCAGAATGTAAATAAAGATTATGTACACACACACACACATAGATACATATAATTTTTTTTTTCGCGGGCGGGGGGTGTCCGGGGGGGGGGGGATAAAAAATCCACCACCCAAACCCCCCCCCCGAAAAAAAATCCTGGCTACGCCCATGGAATAACTATTACTAGTTCCTATTTGTATGATGATATACAGGCAAGTAGCTTGTTCAATGATGTCATGAGTACTTTAAATCAATACTACAATCACCAACTGACATATTGAGGAATCTGGCTTCATATAGTAATGATGTTCAAACCTTGCAACCTCCATCAGAATGCTACTAACTTAGGCCACTTTCATTGTAACATGTGAGAGATCAGTCTCAAAGCTCAAAACTATCCCAGGAGCACAATGACGTAAGATAGACTTAGCAGCAGTGGAGTCAAAACTACTAGAAAGCATTGATCGAAATTCTAAATGATTTTTATAGATGCCTTTGCTGCACAGAAAAGCACGTGAGAAGATATGGATTTAGATTTGTCACTTGTGCATTTTCTTGCCAATAAACAACGGTATCATTAATTAAAAGAGTCTTAATGATTTTTTTTTAAATTTTACTGATAAACTTTACCTATTAGAGTTTAGATTTGTATATTTATTAACTAAATTATCTCACGAAGACCTTAACAATATATGCCCTATAGATCACAAGCTCTCAAAAGAGAACTTTATGTCGTATGTCATGATGTCGAATGTCCAAATGCAGGGGCCCCTAAAAAGGCCAAGGCCCCGCCTCAGAGCACCCATATCCCACTGTTTTAACCAGCACTCACCTTACATTTTTGGAAGTTTCTAGCACAATATAAACCACAAAATGTGGGCTCATTTATTTTAGCAGTAAAAAAAATATATGTAGAGAATGAAGACTATATTGATTGATATACAATGTAAAGTTCCCCTTTCAGACCTTGCGATCTATAGGGCAGATGTGAAGATCATCTGTTTATTTGGTCAACGGTTAATGAACAGGGTGTCATATGGCCAGCAGAACGACGCACCGCCTTTACTTTCCTCAACTAAAGACAGGTACCCATTAGAGTTGGGTGGACTCAGGGACACTATAAGTCCCGAAATTCAAAGTACCAGACTTCATTGAGATTCAAACCAAGGACCCTAGGTCCAAAATCCAAGCGCTTACCACTCAGCTACCGCGCCCCCGATATACAATTTAAGGAAGGTAAACCTCATTGTTATGAATGGGGCGCATAGTGGACAGACATTGTACTGAATGTATAACTTGTTGGAACAAATAGTGTATGCCTGTAGGCATATACACACAAAAACAACTTACTTTTTGAGATTCAGCAACGACATGTTTCTGTTGACATTAGCTTCAGTGAAATCAATCGTTTAAAAAAGTCCAAAATGAAATGACAATACAAAAAATGAAACTATAATACAAATATGTTGAAGATATACAAGTACAGCTTGAACACAGGTCACTGGATTTCTGGAGCTCTACACGACGTGCCCACATAATAACACGGTTTAGTTTGTGTGTTGAAACTTCTAAAGACTTGTTTTCCTTGTCCCCCCCCCCCCCCCCACTTTATTTCAATAAAATAAAATGGATAAATAAATTCATGGCACTGACATTTACCAAATATCGCTATTTGTAGTGTGGTCTTGCCACACGCACACATACACACCACATAAATATATACATGTATATATATTTAAAAAAAGCTATGAATTTTGGAATGGACAATGTAGAATTACAGCTCAATGTTCAGAGCATCAATCATGGGGAAAACCGTATGCCAAATCTTTTTTGTTAGCTTAAAGGATTACTGCGCAACACAGGTGCCCACAGGCAGGGCCACCGCGATGGTTGTGGCCGCCTGCGTGCGAAATTAAAAATGCCTTTTTCAACGTTTCTTGAACTTTAATAATGATTATCACGATTGTATTTTGGAGAGATGTGCATTGTGTCCACAATCATCTAACATTTGCGGATTCAGAGGTGCTACAAATTTATCCAACACACCACTAGCACAAAATGATGCAACTCAACACTGAATATTTTTCGTGAATAAATACAAAATAAATACTCCAATATACAAATCACATATACAATGACTTAAAATAAAACACATTAAGGCAGTGTTTCTCAAACATTTCCGGGTAGCGACCCCCTAAGTGAAAAAATTTTCATTCGAGCCCCTCCTTAGAAGCTGGGGATCTAGAGGAGACCTAAAACGAGTCCGTTGAAGTTGTTTTTTTTAAACAGTGTTCCCTACGTAATTTTTAAGCGCTATTAAAAGTTCTTTTTGGAGACAGAATTTAATATTTGGCGGGTTTCCACTCAAGTTAGCAAGGGGTCTGATTTCGGGGCCGGGCCCGTCACTGAGCGTATTCTGGCGTTATCAGCTTCAAAAAATCTTTCTCCTGGCATTTAACCTTTTTCTCGTAATAAGAAGAAATGATGTAAAAAAGGCCAATATCAATGAGTTTTTTTTGTTTAGAACGCACTATTCATTCTAGTAAAAATAAAATCTAGTAATAAAGAGGCCAATAGTCAATAGTAGTGTATTAACATAAGGAAGACAACTCAAAGATTTACAGCTGTTTATTCACGGGACATCACAAATATATACATAGAACAACGTCTGCCTTGAGCACAGCCTCTTCATGAGTTCTAAACTTGGGAGGGACTTCGTTATCTTCTCTCTAATGTCAACATCCTTCTTTGTCTAGTCTAGAATAGTGCGCACCTTCTGCACTATCCTGGATGGCGGTGTGCATTTCTAGATTATCCTATACTCTTAAGCGAGCAATTCTTGTATATATATATTGTTACGAATCTCACTATCCAGGCTCTCTGCAAACTGCACCATACACCACCAACTTAAAGAACTTGACAACTCAGGGCTCCAAAGTAACGTAACACTTTAATAGTTGAATAAATAACAGCCTATACTGTACAATTGGCAACACGTACACTGTACAAGTATCTCTCCGAAAATACCGTACCGCCGTATCAACTCTTGCACTGGCCTCTCCGTCTCGTTCCGGGCTTGCACTGGGTTCAACAGTTCAGGACTGACTTCACGCACTAGGCTCGTTGTGTCGGACTTGATCGCAGACCAAGATCAAGACGCCAGTCGTCTCAACTGTACTTGACAGTACTCCGCACTGAACCGTCGTAATGATCCGTACAGAACCACACCGTTGAACTGTACTGTAGTTGACCGTGTTCTGAGCCCCTGTTGTGAACCTCTGTCGTAGACCTTCTCTCGCTGTATTGAGCCCCTTTGCTCCACCGTCTTGACTGCGACACCTCCGCTCTTATATAGGGTCCCTACTGGCCTTCTCGAACCGGACAGAACATCGCTCGACGTTTCTAGCTTCGTCACATGACTACATCCCTCGTGACGCTCCTGAGCTCTGTTCACAACGGCGATCCTTCCCGAACCGTCATGTTGACACTCGTCTCGGCTGACCGTCGTAGCTCGTCACGGTTGACCGCTCGTCTAGCGCTGGCCTGGGGCGATTTGCGTCGGCTGACTACACACACACCACTACCCCCATCTGTGCCACCACCAGGTTTATAACAATATATATATATATATATAGCAGGTGGCCGAGCCACACTCGGTTAAATAATTTCCCAAGAAAGGTTATATGCCCGAAGTCATTTTGGGAATATTTTTGTAATTACGAAAATGAACGATCGGATAAAGACTACTAATCTGACAAGTTGCTTTAGTGTTCTGTTAGTTCTAAACGTAATTGTACACGGCGATTAAATATAAAGTCTTTTAAGTCCTCCTACAGTCTAGACAAACCATAGCTCGCGTCCGTCTTATAGTTTTGCAATCCATTTTTTACGTAAAACTATTGTAGGCCTACTATTATTGGCTTGAAAGAAAGTCTTTGCAGTGTAACTGCTCAGATGGTTACGTTCAGACAATTAATTATGGAATCAGTATATTCATTATGGCTTTAGTACGAAACATCAAGTGACGCAAATCTCTGTGTTATAGGGTAAAACAGGCTCTTTGTGACAAAGTAAAATGGCGCATTTTTTCTTAATAGACTTAAATCTTTGCATTAGTTTTCTAAAGAAACGTTTCGGACTCGAAGACAAGCTTTATTATTATTATTATTTTGCTGGTGAATTAATACTGGAAACATAGCATTCCTCATAAATCTTCAGACTCAAAGGGAAGCCTGTCATTTTTGTAGCGTAGTTTGTAGCTTCTGTAAATGCATGAACTGCCGTTACCAATGACACAAGTCCCCTGTGAGTTTGATGGCTTATAAACATCTTACTTTTTTGTCTTATATAAAATGGTCCTTCTCTCTGTTCCACTGAGTACTTGCGTTTATTCAAATATCATTGATTTATCGTAACATGTCATCGTTTAAAAAATAAAAGCGAGAATCTATGCAACTTGTGTACAAGTCAGAATTCATCAATAACACTTGCCATTTAAAAAAATGTAGATTAGTGACTGATTATTTGATGGATATAGGCCAATAAAGTCATTTATCTGAATTTATAATGATCCTTTACACTTTACTGTACTTTAGAGTAGATTTGTTGAACTTAGTCGGAGGTTAGGCCCTACACCTTGAGTTTTACTGTGATCTAGATCTAGAAGTATGCCTAGATCTCACTGTGTAAAGTGTTGAACATGTTTATTTTTGTTTGCAAGACACTCAAAACAAAAAGTAAGTGATAAAAGTATTAAAAGGTCCAGACAGTCTAGATCTAGAATATAGATAGAGATCTACTCATCTAGGATTCTACACTAGAGATATCTGTCATATCGTGATCAGAAAAGTAGACGGCTGTAGATCTATTCCTTGACAAAGACCCTGGCGAGATTTATATCTAGGCTACTGGTATAGTATAGACATATATTAGATCAACTAGAATTAAACTAGAAAACTAGATTAGAGAAGTAGCTTTTTGGATCTAGATCTAGAATAGTTGCGGAAACGCTTAATTTTTGGTTGTTGTTTTTAATAAAAAAAATATATAATACATTGTATTTTGGCACTAAAAAATACCCAGTTGGTAGTCCAGTAATTCTAATATGTTATTAAAGAATGACTCGAATAGTATTTGTTTATTTAGTTATCTGTATCATAATAATCATATGATTTATACTTATTTTATATCAATTGTCCAAGAAAATCTAGCTCTAGATCTTTTTGATTTTAGATTAGGCTATAGTTTTGTTTTTTTTGTTTAGTCATTTTATTTACAAAACTACCGAGATGAACTTTTTCTTTGTTTCCCCAGGAGACGTGGAGAGTCGTTTCGATAATAATAATAAATAACGAGTAGAAATGCGTAACTTGGAGTGTCAAAAGCGTATATAGGCCTCCTCCTATTTTTATTTATTGCAATTTTGTATATCGTAACAAATACGTATTTTGCGGAACGTTAAACAGGTCTTCATCCAGATTTAGTGTAAATAAACCGAACACAGAAGCACTAAAAGATTCTAGTTTTGGAATTCAGATTCTATTTTTTTTTAAATTTGGCTGATCGAAAAAAAAAATTTTGTGACTATCTCTTATTTGGAAAAATTCTATGTATTATATCAGATAGTCAGAAAATGGATGAAGTTTTTAGACATCTAATCATGGAACTATACTAATGGAACACCAACTTCGAGATTTTATGATCAGAGTGCCGTCGCGCATCTTTTTTACGCGCACCGTACCATTTGAAAAATCGATGATGATGCCAAAGAAGAAATTTACTCCGAGATCCACTTGGATCGACCTGCATTGAGAGTAAAACTTCCTTACACAATATTTTATATAATGCGTGTGTTTGATTGTGATAAAAGTAAATTATATATCATCAAGGCTATTTAAGTCACAGTTGTTTCTTTTTATCTTGTTTAGTGGATTACAATTTAAGTGGCTATTAGTTTCATTGACCATGTCCTCTTAGCTGAAAAGCCAGTGTTGTCTCTTTGAAACCTAAGCTTATTTTCTTGGTTACTGGAAGTCAAGAAATTTGGATTTTCCTTTAAACACCTATACTTTAAACACCTATACTTTAAACACCTATACTTTCCGAAATGGCCGTCCTGAATGCAAAATGTCATATGTACTTGACACAACTTTTTTTATGTAACTTCGGAAAATTCTCGAACACTTGTCACAAATGACACAAGTCCCTTGTGAGTTTGATGGCTTATAAGCATCTTATTTCATTGTCTTATTTTAAATGGTCCTTCTCTCTGTTCAGTCAAATATCATATTGTAACATGTCATTGCCTAAAAATCAAAGCGAGGATCGTTGCAACTTGTGTACTAGACAGAAGTCATCAATAGCACGTGTAATTTAAAAAATGAATTCAGATTAGTCATTGTTTAGTCGATTTATTTATATATGTGAATGAATAATGATACTTTAGAGTAGACTTCTTGAACTAAAGTCAGAAGGATTCTGTGGCATTTTACGTCTTGAGAGACGATCTTTTCCCTTTGCAACTTCTTGTGTGACTTATCTTATATAATACAGACGTTACTTCAAAAAAGATGATTACGTCCTACGCGTCATGCATTTAGTCATGCATATTAACCAATGACTTAAATTCTGACAAGTCACTGGTTTTTCTGGCTAGCTCAGGCAACCCATTCCATGCTCTAATAGCACTAGGGAAGAAGGAGTATTTGTACAAATTTGTCCTAGCATAGGGGACAAGGAATGTGCCTTTATTTTTGTGTCTTTCAGAGTATTTTATTAAGTTTTGTTTTTGTATTTGAAGACTATGGTTCAGTGTTTTATATATAATTGCTACTTTACTTTTGAGTCTTCTGTCCTGAAGGCTTTCTAAATTTAGTGATTTTACTAATGGTGTTACTCTAGTCAAATGTGAATATTCGTTTGTTATGAATCTCACTGCTCTATTTTGTGTCTGTTCCAGTTTCTTAATGTTTTCTTGAGTTGAGGGGTCCCAAACGGAGGATGCATATTCTATTATTGGCCTAACCAAGGTTAAATAACATTTTAGTTTTATGTTCTTTTTTGATTTATAGAAATTTCTTTTAATAAACCCTAATGCTTTGTTGGATTTTTTTGTAGTTTCATCAATATGTGGATTCCATGACAGTTTTTCATTTATTATAACACCTAGGTATTTTGCGTTTTTAGTCTGTGTTACTGGTTTGCCATGAATAAGATAAGTGGAATTAATTTGTTTTAGTTTTTTTTTGTTACTCTTAACAACTGACATTTTTCTGGGTGGAAAGACATGCTCCAATTTGATTCCCATTTCTGTAATTCATCTAATTCTCTTTGTAAAATATCTGTGTCTTGTGTTGTTTATATTGTTCTATATATTATGCAATCATCTGCAAATAATCTGACTTTTGTTCCTGAACTAATGCAATTTGGTAAATCATTTATGTAAATTAAAAATAGTAGTGGACCCAAGACTGTTCCTTGAGGTACACCTGAGTTTACTGTTATATACTGTTGACTATAGACAAAGAGGCCAATATTTGATACACAGCTGCGATCGCAGGTTGGGCATTTGTCCGAAGGTTACACATTTACTAAAGGCTTTAGTTTTTTCTGTGATCTAGATCTAGACATTCTAAAAGTTACTGTGCCTGGATCTCACTGTGTAAGCGTTAAACATGGTTTATTTTTGTTTGCAAGACACTCGAAACAAGTACTGAAGTAGTTAGTAGTGTAGTAGTGATCAAACAATCTAGATCTACTACTAGAATTAGTAGGATTCTACTAGATCTAGAATTCTAGATCTAAAAAATTCTAATCTATATACTATAGTATATATTGATCAGAAGAGTAGGCGGCTGTAGACCTTTAGATCCAGACCATGACAGAGACCCATGCTAGATTTAGATTTACTGGTCTAGAGATCTAGATCTAAACAGAATTAAACTAAAAATCTACAAAAGAGTTTCGATAAATATCTTTATGGTCATTATGGATCTGGAAACTAGATAGAATAGTTGCGGCAAACACTTAATATTTGGTTGTTGTTTTTAATAAATGGATTTAAAATACGATGTATTTTGGTACTCCAATACCACCCTGTGTAATCCTGTTGAGTTGTTCATAAGTCCATTGTGTTGTTCGAGGCTGCAGGTTTTTTATTGCTAATAAAACCCTTAAATTAGCCCAAGAGTCGCCTCCATTGTGTTACATTCTGTGCCAAACCCACCACAGAATCTTTTGTTCATAGAACATCTTTTCACGCCTCTCGGAACACTAGGGTTCATCGGAACACAGTTCGGAAATCACTGCTTTAACGAATACATGCGGGAATACTCATACACCCTGACGTACGAATGTCTAGACCTCCAGACTAAATTTAATTTTAAAGAAGATAATAATCATAACTGTCAAACCAGAGTTTTCAATGTGAAGTAATTTTGTTCCCAAAGATATCTTGACATAAACTGTCAAAATTCTATGGAAATCGTTAGGGCCGTTTTCGACTTCCGTGTTCGCCCTAAAAACGCCAATTGTTAAAGGATGACTAAAAAAAAGCAGCGTTCTATTTTTAGCATGCTACAGAATATGATGAAATCGGATTTTTAACAGCTTTTTTTTTTACATTTAAAATGACAGACGGTCAAAACAAAACTAATAACTTTTTTTTTTTCATTTGGGTACAGCTCAAAACAAACACTACATACACGTATTACTCTGGAGGCACAGATAAAATAATTAACAAGAACACGTTTTAAAATGTTTGATTCTCTGAAACTATTTTTTTGTTTACTTCTTATTCACGTCCCGTAAAACAAAAATCCATGGACGTCATACAGTCTTATTATATGTATAAACACTGAACTACTGCACAGTGATTCTGGTGGAGCTTCAGGATTTCAACGTTAATCGTTTTTATATGAAACAAGTGTAAGCAAAATAACACAGGGTTTTCTACTGAAAGATAATGATGCGAACTGAAAAATTTTTTATTTTTTTTTATAATAAAATAAAAACATCAAAATATTGTAAATGTATTAGAGAACCTAGTGGCACATAAAGTTATTTTTCTGTGGTCTAAGGGAAAGCTAAAGTTTAGTACGTTTGTGTGGTCCATTATTTACGAGGGTATTAAGTGATCAACACAATCACCCAGCGCCATTTTATTAGCTCCCTTCAGATGCCTGGTACTTATTGAAGTATCTAAGTGCTCTACCACTAGGCCACCTTGAGATCTTTATTGAAGTATCTAAGTGCTCTACCACTAGGTCACCTCGAGATCTTTATTGAAGTATCTAAGTGCTCTACCACTAGGTCACCTCGAGATCTTTATTGAAGTATCTAAGTGCTCTACCACGAGGCCACCTCAAGATCTTTATTGAAGTATCTAAGTGCCCTACCACTAGGCCACCTCAAGATCTTTATTGAAGTATCTAAGTGCCCTACCACTAGGCCACCTCAAGATCTTTATTGAAGTATCTAAGTGCCCTACCACTAGGCCACCTTAAGATCTTTATTTAAGTATCTAAGTGCCCTACCACTAGGCCATATCGAGATCTTTATCGAGTGCTCTACCACTAGGCTACCAAGTCTCATATGTCTAGGTGTAGAAACAAGAAATACTTCTGAACATGTAGTTTTGACTTTTCACAAATAGTTTACATACCATAACAACATATCCAGAAAAGTGTATACGTGACAAAAACTACTATAAACTGTTAACCAAAGTTCAAATCTTCACAAGCTCAATTGACTAATTCAACATTTCTTCAGAAAAAATATTAACATAATAATATTCCTAATGAAAATAGAAAAATATGTTTTTAAGTAGAAAATAAAACATAAAAAAAAGTTGTTGAAACTTCAAACAGTTATTTATTGTACCTAACAACATGAATCAATTAAAAAGTTACCAATTATTCCCTCAATTATTGGTAAATAATTATTGATGTAGGGAAATAACTTTTTCATTATTGAGAAATAGTTTGTAAGAAAAGATTTTTAAAAAAAAAACATTTTTAAATATTTTTCTTGTTGTTTTTTTTTTTATTTAACTCTTTATCTTTAATAAAGGCAAACGGGAATACCCGCTGACGTATGTCTGTAAGATTGTCTAAACCAAATTTAATTTTAGAAGATATGATTTCGAAAAATTATAACGGTCAAAATATAGTTTTCCCAGTGTGGCCACTTTGCTAGTAATTCTTTCCCCTAAGGTATACATTAACCTCTAAATTTTGACATCTCTACACTCTCTTCTGTAAATGGGGGAAAAAAAAGAAGTGTCACCAGAGTGTAAAGAGGGGTACTTCATCATACTCCTCAAGAAAGGCTAACACTGTTGTCCTTTCCTGGAAAGGAATTTAGCCGCATCCTGCTGACTGAAAGATGCTGTAGATTCACAACACTTGACCAACAAGCCGGTTTTTTTAAGATCAGATCGCAATGCTAATTAAAACTACCCATAAATAATGACAGAATATGGAATGGAACTCTCTACGTCAGTGTCATATACTACGGAGGGCGTTCGACGGCTTCGATAGACAAATGAGACACTGAAGTGTCTGAAAAAAATACAAACATCACCAGGAAGTCATATGAGGGAATGACTTTCAAAATACTACATGGCAGACAACTAACAGATACATTCGATGTCCGAACAGAAGAGAGACAAGGCTGTCTACTCTCTCCTTCTATAGATTGTGTCATGAAGCAGAAACCTGGAGAACCATCGCTACCACCTTGAAAAAAATCCAGGTATTACTCAATACCTGCATCAGGAAGATTCTTATGATCCGCTGGCCAGACAAGATCACTGCTGTAAAGAACAAAGCAGCAGCCTATTGACAAAGATATCCTTCAGAGAAGCTGGCGATGGATAGGCCACACCCTTCGCAAACCTGCATCCAACAACACATCGCAATATACGCAAGCTTTTACCTGCAACACTCAAGGCAAAAGGAAGAGGGGACGGCCCAGAAATAAGTGTGTACATCTTTTGTACATGAGACAGTCACTAGCATATTCTCTTGATAAATTCTACTTCATTTTGAAATATAATGTACGCATCTAGACAAAATGTGTGCATGATATGATTAATCTAAATACCACATTGGACTTCAAAGACATCTTTGAGTTCATAGGATTTAAATACAATACAAATAATAATACAAAGTATATTTCAAGTAATACTGAAGGATGACATCATTCAATGTAAGACCTAGTATAAAACAAATTACACAGGAAACAATATATTATGGCACACTAGCATCGTTCTGGTTCAAAAAGAATAGCTAATGAATAGCTTATGAATGGCTTAAGATTTAGTTTGGTGTTTAAGAAGTTGCCAATATATACAAAGTTTAACATCAAATAATTATAATTCATCCATCAAATAGCATTTGTATGAGAATAACATTTAATGTCAGTAATATTTGTATGACTATACAAATACAAAAAAAAATATTTTTTAAAAGTTTAATTCTATGTCTTGGTAAAATTTAAATTAATACTAAAACATGCATAAGAAAGTGTTTATACAGAGACTTTGGACTAACAATTGTGTTAGCTATAGAGACTTTGGACTAACAATTTTCACTTCTGAGGTTAAAAAACTGGAAATAAATCAATCTATTAAATATGACAATAACGTTACAATTACCAAGATTTATGTTCACAAAAAAAAGAAGAAAAAAAAATAAAATACACCATTAAACATCAACCTATTAAGTATACAGCACTAAACATTAACCTATTAAGTATGCTTGGTAACTCTTTGGCACAACCAACAAAAAAGAAAATTACAAATTGGATTTGTCAAAGGGAGATAGTTTAAAAGCTAATAATGTATAAATGAAGAACAAAATAAATTATTTTTAATTAAACTATTTTTTTAAAAATGTTTGTATTCTCTGACATTGATCTGATTGCTGCCCTAACACTTAAAAGACATGTACACAACACAGACAAAAATAAATAAATAAAAGTACCATGAGATAGAAATGAGACTCTGGACTAGAAACTGGTACAAATAACCTACTTTAAAACTATAAGACTTTATTTACATAATGGCAATAAGTGATAGTAAATCAATGGCAAGCATGCAACAAGAAAGATAAACAGTTACAGTGATTTAATAATTAATTAACTAAATAAAGTCATCGAGACACACAAAACAACAGGTTGTAAAGTTTTCTATGTACTTCTTTACAACTTTGCCAGAATCCACCATGTCTCCATTTCCTGTCCTGTTTTTCCCTCCTTAGTGTCGAACATTGTGCTGGCATGCATCATATATTTGAGCGCGGGAACAGATTTACAACACTATTCTATTCTCTTACTAATAAGAACTATCGAAACAATCAAGTAGAATTGATCTCAGTGTTTTTTAAATCTACAGCTACCAATTTAAGAAATACAAGAGATGATCTGAAGTAATAGAAACTTATAGAAATTGATTGAACTGAATGAAATGATAACATAAGATTTTTTTTTTAAAGTGTTGGAAACAGAATAAATAACAAAGTTGGACATTAGAGAAGAAAAAAGATATTTAAAAAATTACCAGCAGATAAATAGATGATAGATATATAGATAGATAGATGGAGATGATCGATAGATAAATAGATAGATAGACAGACAGACAGACAGATAGATAGAGATATTTTTAAAATACATTTTGTTCTAGTTCTAAAATGAAATATAATGGAGTTTGAATTTGAGATTTATAGCTCTTGGTAAGAATAAAATATGGAGAGCTTTCAATGGTAATGATAATGTAACCCTGGAAGTGGCATTAAGAGGACGAATATTAGCAAAATGTCAATTTTACCTATATTTTGTTCTCAATTACATAATGTATAATTTTTTATATTAAAACTTATAAAAAACTTAAAAATATATAATAATAGGTAAAAATCAATAATTTAAGAAATAAATAAGTAAAAATATATTTACATGCTCAATTTCTTTTATCATAAGGTGGGCCTAAATAGATAAACTTAAAATTTCATAGAAAGTCACTGTAACATATTCCACAGATCACATCATTAAACAGCTTTTACAAAATGATATAAAGTATACAATTAAGTATTTATTTGATACAATTCTTTTTTTGAAAATTTCTTTCCATTTTGTTACTTAATTTAAAATTTTGTAAAATGAACAAAAATGCTTCATACATTTGCTTTAAAAAATATTTGAAAGACAAAATTAACAAACATTTAACAAAATTATTTGAAGATCTTTTTATTCAACAGTTTAGGATGGAATGTCATTGGGTTTTGATGTCCATTTAGCTTTAGATACATTTCTTACTATTTAGATGTTCTATAAGAGAAAACATTAAACAATTATAACCAATATTTAAAGAATTTCTGCTAGTTCTTTTGTAGTACTAATATTTGACTTTGTTCACTTATTCAAACAGAAAGATATCTAATTTTTTGGAATAAACACAACTGAGGATTCATCTGAGTCTCCCATACTTATTGAGTAGCTTCTACATTCCATACTTCCATTGATTGAAACTTTCTTGGTCTTTTCTAACTCTTGAATGTAACGTAAATGATCTTCAGGCCGAGATGGTCCCCATGATGGATCTGGTCTCAACAACTTTTTGAGACGCTGTGAAAATGTAAAAAAAATTATTATCATTTCTCTTGCATTCCATAGTAAAACAAAGATTTTATTAGACTAAAACTCTGGGGTTAAATTGGATATTATACAAGATAAAGATCAATATAAAGGCGTGCAATGACACACTCGAGTCCAAGGCAGGGTGCTGAAAGAGATAGAAAGCTTCACATAACTTGGCAGTATCCAAGAAAATAAGCACCACCACCAAGATCAGGCACTTCAACACCATTGCTAAGTCAAAACTGCTTTATGAAAAAGAAACCTGGAGAGGAGCCACCATCAACGCAATGAACGAAAATCCAGTAAGATTCTTATGATCTTCTAGCTTAACAAGATCATTAATCCGGACTGTGGCAAAGAACAAATAAGGTGCCCATTGAAGATATCCTTCAGCGACACTGTTTCTACTTACATTTCTGAATGATCCTCTAATAGATGAAATTTTGTAAAGCGCAACAACTGGACTGGGCTGAACAGATATGACAGCCAACAGCCAGTCTAATATGATAGCCCAGTAAGGGTAAATAAAGAAATCCATTTCATTTTTTAAGGGGTCATGATGGTGTCTAACCTCAAATTTTCAGATACCTATTAAAGTTATATGGCCACATCACAAGGTCCTCAGGGCTAACAAAGGCTACCTTCAGGGGACAGACAGTGCCAGGAGAAGAAGAAGAAGAGGAAGCGATAGGAAGACAACATCAAAGAATGAACAGGCCTGTCAGCGAATGGAATTCTAAACAAGGCAAAGGACAAAGAAGAATGAAGAATGGCGGATTACAGATCTTTGTGTGGTGCCCCAATTGTTAAACAGAGTAAGGGCTAGGTGAAAGTGAAGGATACAGAAACATTTTCAAATAGGTCCAATGTACATGACAAATACTGTTACTATACCTAATTTTTGAAAGGTACATGAATACATCTAATGATAGCAATAATATCATTTGCATGAAATCACAAATGTAGTATTTTTTGTTTTGTTTCTACTTACATTTCTGAATGATCCTCTAATAGATGAAATTTTGTA
Source organism: Biomphalaria pfeifferi (assembly GCA_030265305.1). Classification (NCBI taxonomy): domain Eukaryota; kingdom Metazoa; phylum Mollusca; class Gastropoda; family Planorbidae; genus Biomphalaria; species Biomphalaria pfeifferi. Next base: position 199,678 of record JASAOG010000145.1, on the reverse strand, counting down.
AAGCGCAACAACTGGAATAGGCAGAACAGATATGACAGCCAACAGCCAGCCTAATATGATAGCCCAGTAAGGGTATTTATAATTCGGTCCATATGTTACAGGGCCAAGTGTTATAACACTGAAGGTCCAAATAAACTGAAACACAGAATGAAAAATATCAAATAATATTAAATATTAATGAAGTATTAGTCTACCAATGAGCCTACCAAGTCTATTTATGAATATCTTGCAAAGAACCTACCAAATCTATTTATGAATATTTACCAAACAGCCTACCAAGTCTATTATGAATATCTGCCAAAGAGCCAATTAAGTCTATTTATGAATATCTGCCAAAGAGCCTACCTAATCTCTATTTATAAACAATCAGTTCTACATTTAAAACCTACCAATAGAACAACATAGTTACCATTGATCTACTAAGACTAAGTCTATCACTAATGAACCTAAGATAAGACTGAGTATTTATTTATAAAGACATGTCTCTTACTATGATCACAGTTGGCGTGACAAATTTCCACATATACCTCCACCAGAAGTGGGGTTTCTTGCCAGTCATCAGAATGATGTCTCGATATAAGTTATCAACGCCTACATGATATAAAAAAAATAAAGTCAATAATAATGCCATATGTAGATCTATGTAGATCTAATGAAATGAATTTAATAATTAAGATTTTTAAGAAATAATTTTTGTTTATGAAAACGATATTTTAAATTTTTTTACCTTATATTATATGTTATATATGTAAACATATAGTATGATATAGTCTAGTATGATATACTCATATGGACTATAGTAATATAGATATAGACTCTAGATCTAACAAATTAACCCACTTTACTCGTCTTTAGTGATTTTATAGATAATAATAATTTACAAAATAAAATTAAATATTAAACACTAGCTATGTTTTTAAAATGTTGAAATGTGTGTTTAATAATTGTAGGCGTACGCTTATAAAATAATTGCATAGCTTCAATACAAACTATTCAAGTGTAGCCTACTTACCATAAGCCCATGACAGAGCAAGGCATTCCGTCAGCGAAATGAGCATGAGAGAAAAACTTGCACTATACCAGTCCAAAATTTGAAGTACATAGATGCCCCCCTAAAAAAATAAACAAAACGGAGAAACTAATCATTCAGATGTTAAACTTAGAAATACTTAGATGGAAACTGGAACTAGGGAGAATTGGGTCGTCGTTTGAAGGGGGAAGGCGGGCAAATTTTAGTTGAAAAATCGCTCTATTTATATACGTATTCTAATTATTGATATTTTAACCTATTTTTAACTTTTCTAGTATGTTTGCCGATTTGGTGGGCTGGGGAGTGGCGATTGCTTAAATCCGCTCCCCCCTCAACCCCTAAGTTCGAGTGGGGGGGGGGGCAGTCTAATTTTTTTTCAGAAATCATAATTTATTAACATTAGTTACAAGTCTATATGATAGAAGCTACTAATTGATATATATATATTAAACAATCTTTATATAAAGTCGTTCTCCTTCTGTTATCTTGGCCACTTCTGTGGCGGTGGGGGGCGATTGTATCTACTGCCCTCCCCACTCTACACTTTTGAAAAGGTGGGGTGAGAGCGGTCCAATTTTCAAGCAGAAACCATCGTGTGTGAACAAAATTAGTTGAATAACTTTATAATATAAGCTACTTATTGATATTTGAACTCATTTGTATATTGTGTCACACCACACTCAATCTCAAATTAAATCATTAGTAAATATAAAATGAAAAAGTGTTGTACCGGGTGGTAGGGGCGATAGATGCAATCTCTCCCCTTCCCAATCGGAAAGACCAAATACTTTTTCTCAGTATTATACTTTAAAAAATATCTTTTTTTTTTAAATCGGTCACTAATATAACTTATATATGCTATAAATTACATTCTTATATCAAATCGCCCCACCCCTTATTCATCATGCCATTAGTAATAATTATAAAAAGGAGACAGGACTCTTACATGATAATTGTTTCCATTGTACCGCCACCGAAGAAAACATGACTCTTAAGCGAGTAATCCTATACTCTTAAGCGAGCAATTCTTGTGTGTATATATATAAATTGTATTTCGAAAACGGCTCTAACGATTTTCTTTAAAATTTCAAGGTATATGTATATAAATGAGAAATAAATTCTCAACGCCTTGGTCACAAGGCCTGAGCTAGCCAGGAAAACCAGTGACTTGGCAGAATTTAAGTCATTGGTTAATATTGTTATAAACCTGGTGGTGGCACAGATGTGGCGGTGTGTGTGTAACCAGCCGACGCAAATCGCCACAGGCCAGCGCTAGACGAGCGGTCAACCGTGACGAGTTACGATGGTCAGCCGAGTCGAGTGTCAACAGGACTGTTCGGGAAGGATCGCCGTCGTGAACAGAGCTCAGGAGCGTCACGAGAGTTGTAGTCATCTGATCACCTAGCAACGTCGAGCGGCGTTCTGTCCGGTTCGAGAAGGCCAGTAGGGACCCTATATAAGAGCGGAGGTATCGCAGTCAAGACGGTTCAGAAAAGGGGTACACGACAGGTTCACGACAGGGCTCAGAACACGGTCGACTACAGCACAGTTCAGCGGTGTGGTTCTGTACGGAGCATTACGACGGTTCAGTGCGGAGTACTGTCAAGTACAGTTGAGACGCTGGCGTCTTGATCTTGGTCTGCGATCGAGTCCGACATGACGAGCCTAGTGTGTGAAGTCAGTCCTGAACTGTTGAACCCAGTGCAAGCCCGGAACGAGACGGAGAGGCCAGTGCAAGAGTTGATACGGCGGAACGGTGTTATCGGAGAGATATTTGTACAGTGTACGTGTTGCCAATTGTACAGTATTGGCTGTTATTTATTCAACTATTAAAGTGTTACGTTACTTTGGAGCCCTGAGTTGTTAAGTTCTTTAAGTTGGTGGTGTATGGTGCAGTTTGCATAGAGCCTGGATAGTGAGATTCGTAACAATATGCATGACTAAATGCATGACGCGTAGGACGTAGTCATCTTCTTTTTTGAAGTAACGTCTGTATTATATAAGATAAGATATCGGTTTGAAAATGTTTCATTGTCGAAAAATTAATTTTGGCTCGAATGTTTTATAAATGAAAATTGTCCATGACGTCAAGAGAAAAAAAAAACTTGACACCACTTACGTCACTAGGCTTACAGCAGTACACTAAAACCATAACTTCAAATACAAAAAACAAATCTAATAAAATACTCAGAAAGACACAAAGATAAAGGCACATTTCTCATTCCATATGCTAGGATAAATTTGTACAAATTCTTCTTCCCTAGTGCTAATAGTGCAAGGAATGGGTTGCTGAGCCAGCCAGGAAAACCAGTGAGTTGCCAGAATTTAAGTTGGTTAACATGTATGACTAGATGCATTACGCGTAGGACGTAATCATCTTCTTTTTTGAAGTAACGTCTGTATTATATAAGATAAGAAATCATTTATTATTGTTTTCATTAATTTCAAATGTATGTATACACTTTCTCTCCCTCGAAACAGAGTTAGAATATTGGACAAAATAGCCCAGAAGAAAAAGATGTACTCTAGACTATGTCAATAGCTTACCTGAGTAATACAAGATATACCAAGGAGGAATTCAATGAAACATGCTAAAGCTGTGATAACTGTCTTTCTGTGTCTAAGTTTTTCTGGAAATTCATCAATTATGCTACTAATGATAGTTTCAAACATTCCAAACTGAAAGAAAATTGCATTGTAATTCAGTTATATGAGATTTTTTTTTTAATGCAACCTCCAGAATAAAAGAAATAAAGAATGTTAAGCAATCAATACAAAATTTTTTTTTTTTTTTGAAGCAGATGGAGATAAATGATAGACTTAGTAGAGAATCCTTTTATTGACTACTAAAGAAGGTAACAAAACAGTTCAGATATAACTCATTGAACCAATTACTGATAGTTTTGTTACACTCAGGAATAGCAGTCATATCATGAAATAACGTATGAAAATATTATAAAAAGTTTTCTATATAAGCACTGACCTGGCTATCTAATCCAACAGTAAATAGCATAAGGAAAAACAAAACTGACCATAATGGCGCTAAAGGCATTGTAGCGATAGCATGTGGGTAGGCTACAAATGTTAGACCTGGTCCTGTGTAATAAAAGAACACTAATAATATGGTATTTATATTTATAATATTTTTAATGAGATATTTATTAGTGACAAGCTTTATCACAAATTTTCATAATTTATTGTTATGAATTTCACAAATTATCAGAAAAAAAAATATTCGCATTTATTTTTCACAATGCCATTCTTCGATTTAAGGTTATGTGAGTTAACAAAAATTTGTATCATGTGTGAGTCACTTGTTTTTAGATGTTGAATAGAATGTTATGTTTTCAGATGTTGAATACAATGTTATGTTTTCAAATGTTGAATAGAATGTTATGTTTTCAAATGTTGAATAGAATGTTATGTTTTCAGGCGTAGAAAAGAGTGTTATGTTTTCATATGGTGAATAGAATGTTATGTTTTCAGGCGTAGAAAAGAGTGATATGTTTTCATATGGTGAATAGAATTTTATATTTTCATGTGTTGATTCAGACTCGTCAGGAAATGACACAGGGTATCCTGGTTGTATCATCCTGTACCGGATGGTATGGTGGATCGCTCAGACAGGGCTGGGGGTGAAGAGCCCTTGGTGCATGCCTGTCTGCCGGATAAAATCCTTTCCGACGGTCTATCGGGTGTTAGGCACTTAGCAGAGAGACGCACTATTGTTGGCGGACTTTAAATGCGACATTTAGTGACATCACGGATAGTGATGTTTATCTTGTTTATTTTAATAGTACCAGGTGACCGAGCCTCCCTCGGTTAAATAATTTCTTAAGGAAGGATATATATCCGTAGTGGTTTTGGAAATATTTGTGTATTACGAAAATGAACGATCGGGAAAAGACTGCTAGTCTGAAGTTGCTTTTGTGTTCTGTTCACAGAGGTACAACATTGCTCCCTCCTTTATGAGTATTCGTCCTCGAACACTGAAGCGGTGGAGGTTTGTCAGTTCAGGTGGAGGTCGATCAGTGGGTACTACAGACGACAGGGGCGAATTCCCCACGAAGCCATCTAAACAGTTTTCTGCGACCGTCGCTTTCTCGTCCTCCAATTGGCCAGCCAGTTCTTGACACGATGACGTGATCGTTTGACACATAGAGAGTGTCGTTGTTCGGACAGGCTGTTTCAGCAGACCCTCCCGACAGACGCCTCACAAGGGAACTGTAGGTTTACATGTAGCCATGTTGCAGACGACGTCCAATGAGCCGCAGTCATCATCAGCTAACAGTCTCACGTCCAGAAAATAGATCTCTTCAAGTCCAAGCAGCAGATGACTTCCTTTTGCCAGCTCAGATGACAGAAGTACAAATACTTTGTAGGCGGTTTTTTCTTGGCATTCACATTCTCTGTGTGATGTGCCGCACATACAGTTGATCCTAAACTTCTGGATGAGCTTCGAATTTCACTCGAAAGCACCGGCAGATAGGCAGAGGTCTTTAAGGTCCACAGTAACAGGCTTGGAGGCAGACCTAAGGTTTTCTTGATCTGTCAGGCTCAATGAGGTACTCGTAGCAGGTTGATCAAGAACAAAAGCTTCAGGCACATAGTTTCTTCATTTGTATCTTTTCAGCACAGCAAGCATTGTCACGTTTCTCGTCACACCCGCAAGACTTGCGCACAACACAGTTACATACAGCGCACCAATCCCCAGCGCCTCCGTCACCACTGTTTGTACAGTCACAGTCCTGACCAAGCAACTTCTCCTTTACCAATGGCTAAAGGCAACTGCTCCTTTACCAACGAGTCTACTCCTTGCAACACCATTTTATCAATGATCTATTGAGCCTTTCTTTTCAATATAATTTCATTCACCTTGTTCCCATCATGTTCCCAATCATGTTTATTTGTTCACGCATAGAATCTATATATTCCTGAAGCCTACCAAGGTGCTCAACAATCTCCGGCTCAATTTAAAATAGGTAGGTCTCCGGATCTTCTTCATCGATCAGAACTTGCCGGAGACGAGCTGTAAGTGTCTCCTTGCTACCACCAAGCTTCAGAAGTCGATAACGAAGTACCTACTTAATCTCTTTAATTAAGAATTGCCATTGAGATCGAATCCTACCTCCTCTCGTTAAGTCGCCTATTATTCCACTTCCAGACACCAATGTAATAGCTATGCAATTTACAGATGTTTATTCACAGGAGGATATCACAAACACATAGTAACAATGTCTGCCTTAAGCACAGCTTCTTTTTAAGTCCTAGACCTGGGTGGAACTCCATTATCTTGTCTAATAATCTCAACATTACTTTCTAGTCTAGTTCTTAGCTGTGCACCATTCGCAGAACGAGATGTCGGTGCGCATCACAGAGGTCCAAATCTAAGCTAAAACAATATCCCTTATTAAATAGTATCCGTATTTTTTATTTAGTAACTAGCTGTAAAAATTTTGTATTTATGAAAAAAAAATGCTTGCTTAGTTGATTTTGAAAATTAAATTTTTCTTTTTCAGAATTTTGGAAGACCTAAAGTATAGTGATATCAGATTTTCAATATCTTTTCTAGTTTATGAGATCTAAACGTGACGAGTGGACGGACGGACAGGCAGAGTACAAAAAACGAATAGCTGCTATTCCCCTTTTGGGGCCGCTAAAATTTACGCAATTAGCTATTGGTAACTATTTTTTTTATATCGAACAAGAGAGAGACATGGTACTTGACAGATGTGGTGGCATAAGTTAAATTAGTCCCTTGATACTTTGCGTAGGTCGTGGCTTAAAGGTTTGAAACTAATACTAGATAACTATAAAACCTTCTATTTTCTGAAGCACTTGGCTAGCACAATGATAATATTGTACCAGCCAGAGTCCTCGAGTTCGAACTTAAGACGCATTTTTTTTTTAATTCATAAAATGCATTTACAAAGCAGTTACGGTAACACACAGATACACTATCTTTCTTCCCCTCTCCCCTTCCCAACTGGTCCAGACAAGAGATAGAGCAGAAAGAAAGCTAAAAGCATGCAATCGCGCTAAATTGGTAAAAAAATATTTTTAATCGCACAGATTAATAATTGTTAGTTATTAATTATTGCAGCACGGGACATCTCCCCCCAGATACTCCCCACACACAAACACCCCAAACTGGTCCACAAATTGATTGGACCATAGCGCACTAAGCATTCTTAAAGCATGAAAGTTCCGTTAAGTAAAAACAATAAATTATTTCCAATCGCAAAAAATTATCATTGTTGGTCTAGATCTATTAAAAATTAATTGGTTGATTCGAAATAATTGATGCATTTTTACTCAATATAAGCTTTGTTTTTAACAAGAAAAGAATGAAAAGTTATTTAAAAAATGCAACACCTCCTTTGTACAACTTACAACAAGGCTTGACTTCAAGTCTGAAGATTACTGACAAGTGGAACTTATAGAGCTGAACATCAAAATTACTACATAGTCTTTATTTCTCGTAGAGCGATTATTTTGCTTATAATAGCAAATGAATGATTTAAAAAAAAAAAGAACATTTTCACCCCGCCCCTTTCTTCCCTCTCCTCTCCCCGGAGAAAAAAAAGTGAATGTATAGATCTAGTAGTCTCTTGGTGTTGAAGTTATTTCTCACAGAGTATTCTGAGGTTTAGAATTTGTTCTGTTGTGCTGTTGGAGAATATCCCGTTACCCAGGGTGTTTGCAGGCGAAGGAGCTTCCCTTTCACTTCCAGGGCTGCATCTATGACTGCTGTATTAAGCATATTGACTTGTGTGTCGATATCTTGGTCATTAGAGTCCAAGATATTGAGGGCTGCAAAGCGTCCTCCTACTTGTGCCTCGAATATGGAAGCTATTTGGGGGTCTTTCAGCTTGTCCAGGTCAAATTATATCCTGGTAGGTCCTTGTTTTGTTAAATTTTTAAAGTGTAATTTGAAGGTCATCATAACAAGGTCATGGTGGCTTCCAATGTCAGCTCCATGAAAACTTCTTGTTTTGACCGTATGGATGATTGCCTTAAAGCGCTGCTGCACCATGATATAGTCGATCTGGTTGTGGTGTTCTCCGTTGGGACTGTGCCATGTGGTTATTTGTGACTTTTTGTGGCATCTTAATGTGTTAGCCAGTAAGAGATTGTTGTATTTAGAAAACTCTAATAGTCGCAGACCTCGTTTTTTAGTTGAGAGGTTACTGTATCTTCCACATGTGCCTTTCAAGGAGGTTTGGTAGGAGTCGCTTCATATTTGAGCATTCCAGTCTCCTTGTACAACAAGGATATCCTTTTTCGGGACCTTATTGACCACTTCCTGTAATTGCTCATAAAACTCTTCTACTGCATCGTGATCATAGGGGCGTAGGCTTGAATGATAGTGATGTTGAAGGGTGATGCCTTGAACTTTATGGGGAGGAATTGACTTGATATAGGGTAACTGTTCACAACACACTTGATCTAAGTTCTGTGTACAAGAAAACCCAATCCTTTTTCGTGAACATCTTGTTGTTCACGTAGTACAGTTTATGGCCCTCGCCTGTTGTTATTTCGCCTATGTTTTTCCAGCACGTTTCACAGTCCTATGATGTATGAGTCTGTTCAGTTTGCGTGTGAGCTCTTCAAGTTTTCCTTCGTCTCTTAATGATCTCACATTCCATGCTCCTCTGGTGATTCTATTTCTTGCATTTATTTTATTTTTGCATGGACCAGTAATATACTTCTCACAACCGCCCTGGTCTGTGATGGCAGGCTCGGCCCTTGGTAACCCGGGCGACGGCCAAGCTAGTATGAATTTATTTACGGTCATGATCTCATTTGGCGTAAAGAGGGCTAGAAATTTGCATGGCGGCGCCCATCCCTCTCCATGCCTGACCACAGCCGGGTACCTCCAATTAGTTGGTTCTCCTTGGTCCTGAACATACGGCCATTGTGGTCCATCTTGGGACTCTTCCACCCAGGCCGGTGACCTTACTCAAGAAAGCCTTTAGCCCTGTGGTGCCATGTTATTACCACCCCGTCACATTGTTTACTACGCATGATGAAGCGGTTTTCCAGGGCATGGCGTTCACTTCTTATAGATTTAGGGGTTGGAATTACTTTTTACAATATCTCTATTCAAATCGTAACTTCGTGGAAACTTAAGGGTGGGTGGATGACTGGAACCTTGGTGGACACTGATCTCGAAAACGGCTCTAAAGATTTTTCTATAAATTAGACAGTTGCTGTATATCGTTAGCTAAACTTGACCATTATAATTTTTCAAAGAAAAAAAAATGGCTAGAGAAATAGAAATTATTTATCTTGAACGGACTATAGGTTTTCAATTATCTCCGCCTTCATTGAAGAGTTTAATAAATTAATGTTCAGGACAAATCCTCTTCTAAATCTAGATCTAAAGGTCAGGTTTTAGAGATCCAAGTAGCCGTCGCACATATTCGTGTCACTGTACAGGGAGTCTAAACGCGCTTTTAGTTTTTGAGCTCTAAAAATGACAGACAGAGGAACGGACAGATAGATACACACAACCATGTGCGTAGCCAGAGGGGTGGAATTTTGTGATTGATTTTTTGCTATGATTTTGTTTATTTTAGGTGAAATTTTAATATTAAACCATCACTTTCCCCAGCGCAGACAAAGGGTTTTGAGTTCAGAACTTCTTTCCAGCAGGGGGTTTTGCGATTAAACCCACCTCTTATGTAAAACAAAAAATTAATACAAACAAAAATCCCCTCATTGCAGGAGCATAGCAAGGGGGATTTTGATTTTAAAACCCCCTCCGAATTTTATTTTACCATTAAACCCCCTCTTCAGTATAAGACTAAAGCATACATCAGTCACCATATTCTATGAGCGTAGCAAAGAAGGATTTTGTGTTAAAAACCCTCCTCTAGAGGGCTTTAAGTTAAAAACTCATGCAGAGGGTTTTGAGTTTAAAACCTCCTCCAGCGGGGTTTGAAGCTAAAAACCACCTTTTCAATATAAAAAAATGCAAATTACTCACTCAAAATTCAGTGAGCGTAGCCAAAGGGGGGAGGGGTATGAGTTTAAACTCCCCTCCTCCAGAGGGCTTTAAGTTTAAAGCCCCTCCAGATGGTTTTGAGTTTAAAATTCCCCTACAGATAGTTCTGAGGTTGAAAAAAACCCTCTTCAATATTATTTTAAAGCAACCTACAGTCATCTACTTCTATGAGCGTAGCTAAGGGGGTTTTGATTTGGTTTTAAAAAAAAACTCCAGACCTTTTTTATTTGAAAACTCCCAAAAAATTATTTTGACGATAAAACGTCCCTATTTAATATAAAATCTAAAGCAAACTACAAATTCCAAGAGCGTAGCAAAGAGAGGTTACACATTTCTATCAGTTGCTGGGCTCCATTAATAAAGTGCAGTGAATAGCATGGAAGTCATCTGCCGAAATTGAAAAAAGACTTAATGTCGCTAAACAAAAGATGGCTAAGACGGATTTCAGGAGTCATTTATAGAGATCGGGTCTCAATTAAGGAAATTCTATGCCGAACTGGGAGTCGAACACTTATTGAGGTTGTGACAGAGCGTCGCATGAGGTTTGGGCGACATGTTCTCTGACATAATGAATTACGCATAGCAAGAGTTGCGATGATATGGAGGCTATTACGAGGAAAGCGGAAATCCTAATATAACTTGGTGCCACACTTTCATGGAGGACCTCAGTGCAGTGAACACGAGGTGGGAAGAGGCTTCAGGCTTTGTCAGGGACAGATTTTTGTGGAGACAGCTTACTGCCAATGCGCCTAAGAAATAATAATAGCAGATTAGGTTTTTGAACTAATTTTTTTAAATAGCAGAATAATGCACTGTAGATACCTCAGAATATGCAGTGCTCCCCCAGACTCCCTTGTTGTCATGGACGGGGTGTTTACAGTTTTTATTCCACTCACTCCAGGAAGAACCTATTCTAGGGTACAATGAACAGATTCCGAAAGAATGAAGAGTGAGAATGTAATAAAGGTTACTTATGCACACACACACACACACACATATATATATGGCGGGAGTGGGGAAGAAAAATCCCCCCCCAAACCCTCCACGAAAAAAATCCTGGCTACGCCCTTGCACACAACTAATCGCAAACTTCTCACTTCCTCTAAAAAATAATATACTAGAATAACTAGACTATAGAACAGGGTTTCTCAACCTGTGGTTCGCGACCGCTTTGGGGGTCGAATGACCATTTGTCGGGGGTCGCCTTTGACCCTCGGTAATTTTGGGTTTTCGGAATTTTTTTTTCGTTTTTAATGTGTAACGTAACAAACACATTTGTACCATAGATGGTACACATTTACATTTGAATAAATGAAATAAAGGGTCATTACGCAGTCTGACAGTTATCAGCATAAAATCATGAAATGATCTGAAGTGTCAAATTAATAAAAACAAATAAAGTGGGGGAGACACATTAATTAAGAACACTGACATATTACCAGAAGATATAGAAAGCACCTTTAGCGAGTGTAACATTAATGTATGAAGGTAGACTTATTTTTCCATTGTATTTACCTTTGTATTTTTTTTATAATATAATTTTCATTCCAAAATTATATCGCACCATAAATATTTTGAAATTACTATTCGTCAAACGAGCTGCTTAGCTTCATTGTGGGATTGTAAAGTGGAGCAATCGTAACTAGTATGATACCATCGTTTTATATTCATTACAAAACATCTCAGGAACATGTATCTCGATATTAGAGGAGAAAATGTAATGACACTTTTGGCGATTAGATTTTACTTCAAACGTTCAAGCAGGAACTGGACAAACTCCCATGTAATGAGGTTCTATCTAGCAATGTATGAAGCCGAACTGAAACGTGCAAGTTTGTAGATAAAAACATCCAGTATTTTAGTTTTTAAAATGATGATTTATCTCAGGTGGTATATACCATAATCAAAACAAATTGGCTTCTTATTTGGTGGCTCTCAGAATTGACAGAGCTATGAAATCTCACACCGTTGCCGAGAAGTGAATATTGCCAGTGGTCAAATACATTGTTCGAGTGATGATTGGAGCCGAATCGATTAATACATTTAGTGCAGTTTCCTTATCTAGTGAGACTCTTCACTGGTAAATTGTTTCAGAAAATGATATATTCTCCAATTCCAATATTTAGCATCCAACTTGATGAATTCACTGAAGACGTTGCCAATGTTCAGTTACTGGTTTACGTGATTTTAAAGACGAATTTTTCTTTTCGAAACCTGTTTACACAACTTATATAGAACGTTATTTTATTGTCAAAGTTGGTTCATTTTTTAAAGATATTTTTGTACCTGCACAGATGGTGCTCCAACGGCTCCAAGTATTCTTGGATGACATTCTGTATTTCAACGTTTGGTACAGAATGAGTCATCAAAAGTCATCGGAACTCACTGTATGATTCATGGCCAATAATAGCAACGAAGACACTGCTACAATAGTGATGCAGCTAAAAAGTATACCTTTTTTCAATGTCATTTAAACAATTCTGTTTCAGGTGTTTTCAGTCATATCCCGTTCTGAGATTGCTTTGCACTTTCTTCTATTTCCACTTATGGATACATGTATTAGCTCAAAAGTATTTTCAAGGGATTACCTTGAGTTACAATTTCATCTACACTGGTGTTGAGTTCATGTGCCATATAGCCTAACACTGAGAAAATGACAAAGCCGGCAAACAGACTTGTTCCACAATTAATTACAGGCACCAACATAGAGTCTCTGGAGACAAAAAAACTAAAATATTAAAACATTTTCTGAAATACTATTTTTTTTTATTTCATAAACATCAAATTCTTACTTTTAAACATTTCTAAAGTAAAACTGCAGTCACCAAATTCCATGAATAAAAGAGGGGAGCTGTTTTAAATTACCCCCCTTTTTTCCAATAAAAGTCAAAATCAAAACTACCACTACATTAGTCTTGGAAAATACGAACTACTGCAAACTAAAAGGTACAAATGCAATGTCTGCTTAGGAAATGTTATGTATTAACTCTACCAATTGTTAGCCATATGGACGTGTTTTTTTTTTTACAATACGTACTTGACATTCTTAATTATGGGGAACCTTAGATTACATTTTTGCAAAGCTTATATCATCTCTGTTTGTCTGTCGGTCTGTATGAACAAAGGTTTGTACACGTTATTTCTCCGACACCCAATCTCGCTTCAAGCTGAAATTTTGCACAATTATTTATTTTACCTGACAACATAAGAATCAATAAAAACAAAATTACCAATTGTGATAACCCATTTCAGCTCACTCAAGGTATCACTCAGGTCCAAGCATTTAATTATTTTAATTACTCTTATTAATTTTCTTAAATTTAGCCAATTAAGCGCTAAAAACACAGCCACAAACCCTACAATCCAACCCCATCCCCTTTGACAATGGTGTCACATTTTACCTTCCCCATCTTGACACGTGCCACACTAGACTTTTGACAAGAGTACACTCCCTCTACCTATCTTGGCGGTCATCTGTTGACCCCCCTCCCTCTGGAGCGGCTGTTCCACTTCAAAGAGCCAAGTCAACTCAAACGCCTCTGGCAACGGTGATCGGCTGGCGCTAGCCAATGTCCAGGTGTAATCTATCTTGCCCTGGCCACCTCCATTCATCTCCCCTCTTGTTCTTTAACCACCTGGGCAGAAGACAAAGGGACGCGAGCCAACCGATTTCCTGGTCTTTCAATTCGCGCCTTCACGCAATGTCTATCCCCGGAAACTTTCATCTCGGTCAAGACGCCAGATAGTCTACACCATCGCCCATATCCCACCTCCTATCCATCTTTAAATGGACAAGCCTCTCATTCCAAGATTTCATTCAAGACCTGCTAGAGAGTGTATCGATCTCTTCCTCGAGCTCTAGATTATTTTCATCCCGTTTTCTTATTTTGGATTGGTGGTATGTAACTTAGTAAAGTGCTTGAGAACCATTTTACTTAGTTGTGCATTTATTTACTGCATTATTTGTGTACATATTTGTGTATTTCTTATCATGGATAATGTAAGTAGATTAAGTTTATATTTTATATCATGACTATTGTGGCTAAATATTCAAGCCATCTGGACTAGAGTTTATTACTAATTCACATGCATTTAGCTCCTTAGCCATCATTAATTTATCTCTCGGCAGGAGCCCTTATAGTATTATTATTGATTGATTCCTTGGCAGGGAATTATCATAACATTTCTGTAAACATGTAATAATACCTAATATGTATTTGCTCTCATTCCTTTGTAAGGAATTCCGTAATTGTTTATGCATTCTATTTTACCAACCAAGTTGGCCAAAATGTATTACTTAGGTAAAATCATGTTTATTTACTTATACTCCATGTTTACTTGCGTGAAAGCATGGGCGAGTAAGTCGTTGACCTCCCCTTCCCTTTCATCTCCTTTATCTGGCAATATAAGTAATTGCTATTCATTGTGACTGGTGAACCTTACCTTATCCCTTCTTGTTGTTCCCCTTTATAGGACTTCCCATTATTATTATGTTTATCTCCCTTGATGGGATGCAATATTTATTGTAAGCTCCCTTTGTTATTTATGAAACTAGTTTATAGTTTCTCTACATCATTCTGAAGATGTCCTTAACGAAAGGCATCTACTCTCCAGTGGTATCATTATGGCTAAACCGATTTGTACATCATGTCGTTGCAGCTTTTATTTATAGGTAACCTTCACTTGGAGACCTAGCAACCTAACGCTGATACCAGATTTGTTGGCACCATATCTGTTGATACCAGCTCTACTTACTCTTCACAAGTGTTCAATCAACAACGCTAACCACAGACCCGTCACTGGCTTGACTGACAGTAGCCGCAGCATAGCCCTGCAGCTACGAACCGTTGGACTGCAATCAGCGCCTGGATCCACTACGCCAGCCCACCAGCAGACAGCGTCAGCACCAGCCACACAAGTCTCATCAGTGCAGCATCGGACACAAAGCTAAGCAACAAGCCTAATGACACTCAGACCACTTGGCTCCTAGCATCTAGTGATGATATATCAATATATGTAAATACGCTAGATCCCATCCTAGCTACTGTACAGCATTACCCCTTTGTAATTATTTGCTTTATATAATAAACATGTACATAATTTTACATTTAATCATAGTATTTGTTGCCTGCATTTAAAAGCTGTGCCTGTATGTATATAAGTGAGTGCTAGTGTGGGTTCTCAAACTATAAAACCCCCTAACGGCTAAATTTTAATCCACCTTGTCACACCAATTAGTTAACTATAGGTTATTTATTATTTAGTTTGGTATCTCGAATAAGGGAAAGAAATCGAACTTGACTGAAGTGGTGGTATAAGCTGAATTAGTCCCCTTTATAGGTCGTCGTCTGAGGCCTAGTGAACACAAGCATGAAATAT
This sequence comes from Biomphalaria pfeifferi, assembly GCA_030265305.1. Taxonomy (NCBI): domain Eukaryota; kingdom Metazoa; phylum Mollusca; class Gastropoda; family Planorbidae; genus Biomphalaria; species Biomphalaria pfeifferi. Next base: position 184,259 of record JASAOG010000145.1, on the reverse strand, counting down.
AAACAAAAGATAACTGAACGATCTTCCATGTTCATAGACTCTAGCAGAGTGGTTACCGCCTTAGCTTGAGAAAGAATCAATTTTAAAAAAATAGTTAGTTAACTATTGGTAATTAATTATTTTGTTCGGTATCTCAAACAATTGTAGGCCTACTTGTCTCAGCCTGCTGGTATATGCTGAATAAGTAAACTTTATAGGTTGCCAATTGAAAGTATGTTTGGAACAAACAATTGGAAACTATACAATCTTCTGTATTCATGAGCTATTCACTTGCAGAGTGGCATTAATGTCGGCTTGAGCCGTGAGTTTGAATTCAGGTCGTTCCTTTTTTTTTTAAAAGAGATTAAGGTCAAATTCACCCAGATCTTCCTTTCTTCTTCCCCTTTCCGATTTTCCCAACTGGTTTAGACAAGTGATAGGATCATAGCGTATTAAGAAAGTTAAAAGCAATAAATATCGCTAAACAAAAACAATTAGTAGATATGTCCCTAATCGCAGAGATGTATTGTTATTGGTCTATATCTATTACGTCACTGATCCAAACTAATTGGAATAAACTTTTAAAAAAATGTTTTTCTTGTTTATCTTTTTTGAAGTATATTTTCTTTCTTTTCCATAAAGTAGCAAATAGCTGCGTTAAAGCGTGTTACAAAAATATCTATAAAAAAACCTAATCAATAATTCTTTGGTGTGTTAAAAATTAATAGTTTCAGTTTTATTGTCGAAAACATCAGATATAATTTAAGGCATATTAAAAGTGTTTCGAGAGTGTTACATTTGGTTTATTACGTTTTGGGGGGGGGGGGGGGACGAAATAGAGCCTTTAAAATAATTCAATATTGAATTGAGAAGTCAAAGAGAAGTCGAGATTTATTTTGAAGTTGTTGGTATGTGTTTGGGAGGAGGGGTTACTAGAATTTACAAGTAATGCGTTTGGGGGGCGCGTTGTAAAGCGATCCGTTCTTATACTATGTGAAAGACCACTACGACAAACAGGGTCAGAAAAAGGGCCGGGTCAAGAAAGGGAGAGAAGGCAAGAGAGTGAGAGGGAAAGCACGAGACTATATAGGCGAACATTACGATCCACGGGGTCTAAAAATATGGGGCTTAAGAGAGAAGGAGAGTGAAAGAGATAAGGAGAAAAATATGGAGAGAAATAGCTAACCGATCCAATTCAAGTGAAAAGTCGAAAAGGGATTGCATTACGATGCGCAGGGTTAGGGAGAGAGAGACGGAAAGTAAGAGAGAAGGAGAGAGAGAGCAGAAGACGGAGAGAAAGAGAGAAGGCGAGAAAGAGAGCAGAAGACGGGGAGAAAGAGAGCAGAAGACGGAGAGACAGAGGAAATAAAAAATAATATACATCCCAGGAACAAATCAACGGGCGTAGGCCTGAAATGCTGGCAGTGTTCAGATTTATCGTTTTTTTGTGTTTTTGTTTTGTTTTAAGGTTTTGTAAAAAGAAATCTCCGCCCAAACTCAAAAAAGTTCTGGATATGTCCTTAATTAGAATACTTGTTTTATTTTATACAGATATAGAGATATCCACAGGTATGGCCTGGTCGTAGGGTATGCGCACTTCACTGTCGTTAGATGTTTCCGGGTTCCTACCCTGCCCGCTGCCATCCCCCGTCAGCCCTCGAGAGGTTTGGTCTAGGAAATAGATTATCTTCAGCTCTGAAGGAACAACTGAAAAATGTAAAACATTTATCAAATATCTTAATTAAAATTTACATAATATAAACAGTTTTTTTTTCTAATCTAATTACCTATACACGTTGTGGTTAAATTTGTTATAAGACGCCATGGTGATGATGCCTCCCCAAGCCATTCCAACAGAGTAAAATATTTGCAAAGCAGCATCGCCCCAAACCTGATGAGAACAACATGTGGTTACATTTTTTTTCATGCAATAAGGTATTTAATTATTCGGTATACATTTCCGTTAGTTAAAACCAGTTTTAAGATATACTAATGGCTAATTATTAGCATATATTTGTTTCTATTTACGCTATATATAATATCGCAAAAATTGCATATTTTTGCTGGCAAAGATGCTTTATCGAAGTACTAACATTAAAATCTGTCAACTTCTCCCAGCGAGGTACGATGTAAAACAGAAGTCCTTTGGTAGCACCTGGCAACGTACATCCTCGTATTAGCAGTATTGTCAGAACTAAATAAGGAAAAGGAGCTGCAAAGTGCATCACCTTTGGGTGAATGTTAAAACAAAATGTAAAACATGTAAAGCAGACGTGAAACTAGTTTACAAGAACAATATTCACAAGCTCTTTCAGCTGTTGTTTAAAATTACATAGACAATTATAAATCGTACGTAGCGTCATTCATTTACATATGTGTACTTATATAAACTTGTTCACTGATCGCTACATCTACCGTATGTCAACATTTGAGTATGTGTGTGTCAATGGAAATTTTAGGTTTAATTAAAAAGTTACATTCAAATTCAAATGGAGCGAGATTTTAGCTACAATGTCACTTTAGTTGTTCAGAGCTCTAGACAAGTGTACTCACCTTGCCAAGTATCTTGACTCCTTTAAAAAGACACATAAAAACACAGAGCCATGAGACCGCTAGACAAATGAAAAGATGCCATCTGATATTCCCTGGGCTGTCAATACCCTGACTCATGTCTAGGACATAACGCCTGCAAATTAATTTATTAAAAGTTTTTTTGTTTGTTTGTACAGACAATAGAAATAAAATATTAGCAGTTGAAGGCCGGACGAGCGTGGTTTGGAGTAGTGTTGGGCCTAGAGAATACGTTTACAATGGTTGAATGTCTTGAGCTCAAATAATGAATACGTTACAAATGTAATAGAAATGTTTTGTAGCATACGCCACACAAGAACTCCATTGAGAAACCAAGCAAGTCATGGTTCAAGAATGTACATAACTTACTTTATAAATCAACTTGAAGCCTTTATATAGATCCTAGTTCTACATATTTATAACACATATCTCATTCAAATATCAAAATCCAGATCAACTAATGCTTATCAAATACTCCAGACAGTCAGCATGTTAACACTACAGATCACTAAGATAAAACAACACCTGTATGTCTTATATATCAATACTGTTACGTCTTACATGTATTAAAATTGTACGATATTACAATAAAAACTTTTAACACTAATGACTTAAGGGTTTGCATCATGTACTATTAACAGAAAGCATGTTGCTGACAAACATTAACGATAGAAATTCAAATTCAGATATTGATCCGGATGGTTAGGCTCTTCATATGTTTCAGACACTTGTGGTCTTACTTTTTTGCAATGTCAATAATTTTTATATTGCCTCGTTCTGATTGCTGCAAAGCATATGATCTACAGCTCTTAATTAGCTTCTGGCACCCGATTGTAACGGCGGCTTTGGGATCTAAATTCTTGTTTCCGACTTCTGCAACGCTTCTAGCCTCTATTACTAAATTTGACTCTGGCCTCTGTTGTTTTTCTTGGCTCCTGCCTATGACTTCTGCTACACCTCTAGCCTCTGTTACTTAATCTGAACCCGTCACGAGACACGATTTTAAACTGGGCTGCTCTTTGTTTGGTACTTTTGGAACACAAAAGTGCCCTATTTCTTTTGTCATTATGTTCGCCTCCTCTTTTCCTCAGTCTGACTTCATTATCTATCATTCTGTCTCCTTATTTATTACTTATTATGGAGTGTAAATGCACTGGCGGATCCAGGGGGGGGGGGCGGTAGGGCCGACCCACCCCCATCCCACGAAGGGAGGGGCGAACGAATTTTTGTAGAGAAATTACACAATTTATATGCAAATTCTATACTTATGTTAATAATATATACAAATTATTTATATTTTAACCTATTTTTGGATTATATCGCCCCCTTCCTCTAGTATGGTATCTTGACCGCTTCTATGGCCTGCCTTTTTTAAATAGAATGAATAATGAGCTGTGGATGTCAGGAGAATGTGTTTGTGGCAGTGAAGAATGCCAGAAGACGCTTGAGTGGCACACAGATGGCTACACAGTCACAGTCAAATCGAGAGACGAAATGTGACTTCATTTCATCATTTGAGGACAGGAGCTGTACTAAGCTTAAAACCATGTTTAAAACATTGTCCCATTTCTTGAGGAGAGTACTATTTTGGGATGTGTTTATACTCTAAACTACATAACATTGAATAATTAACTCTTCAATTGTAAAAGATTGACTTTGTTAACTTCATTACAACATTCAAAGAAGAGGCTGGTAACAATGGTAAAAATAGCCCACGTCATCTTGAATAATATTAAATATAGAATTGTGTCAGTGTTTGGAACTCTTGGGGAAAACATTAGTTGCACACTGAACTTCTTGTGTTTGACTGTTCCATAAATAGCTCTTGATTTAGATCTGGATTTGTGATTTTTGATTTTGGGCACATCGGCACAATTTAGGCCATGTCGTGCCTGCAGTCCCTCAAGGGCCACTCTCCCTCCACACAGCAATTCCATACAGTCAAATCATTAAAATCAAGGTCTATTCACAGTTAAAATAGTAGAGGTAGTAAAAATTTAATAATTTGGTAAAAATCTAATGTAAATAGTACATGTCTACAGAATTCATAAATCAGATCTTCGTAGACAACCCCACTTCCCGGATAAAGCCCAGTACCTTTCCAGGGTCGACATTATTGAATAGTGTTTTTAAATTAGTGGCTCTAAAATATTTTTCCCTGACATCCTGGTATCTGGGACAGTCGATGAGGATATGTTCCACGGTGAGGCGAAAGTCACAATACTCACAAAGTGGGGGCTCTTCTTTCTTCAGCACAAAAGAGTGCGTGATGTAGGTGTGGCCAATCCTAAGTCTGGACATGGTCGTGCTACCACGCCTTGTCAGACCCTTAGATGTGGACCGCCACCTGACATCCGCCACAATCTGCCTGAGTTTATTGTGAGTCTCAGCCTCCCATCGGTCCTGCCACTCTTGGTAGATGGCAGAGGCAATACTTTGTCTCAGGTCTGAGCAGGGAATTTGAGTTCCTGACACCGCATGATTTAGGGCTCTCTTTGCTTCTCTGTCTGCGGCTTCGTTTCCCTCAATGCCCACATGGGAGGGGACCCAGATGAAGGTGACATCCGTATGGTCGGCTGTTATTTGGTCCAACAGCTTCAGGCTCTTATGTACCAGTGGAATGTCAGTCTTCATCCGCCCCAAAGCTTGCAATGCAGGTTTGGAGTCGGAGCAGATTATAAATTTCCTCCTTTCTGATGCTTTGACGGCCATAAGTGCAAGCGATATTGCATGCAATTCGGCCGTTGATTTAGATCTAGTGACCAAGTCAGTTATTCGTCGTTGTGCTGGCCAAACGACATCCTCGTTAACAGTAGGCCTCAAAAGCAGATGATCTTTACATATTTTGATAACACATAATATATATATTACGGAAGTGTTGTAATGGGGTGCGGGGGTTTCCGAAAAATGCGTAGGATGTAATATTAAAAAGATTCATGCCGAAAAGCATCAGAGAGTCTTTGAATATTTCGATAAAGAACTAAAAAGTCGATGAATACTCGAGATTGAATGTACGACTATTTCCTAAGGTGGAGGGAGGGGGGAATAAGTTAAAACGGTAATCGAATTCATGGGTAAAAAGTAGGCATTTATGGTTGGGAGGGGTAGCGTTATAAAGCGGGCCGTGCCTACCAAAAGGGTAAAGGTGTAGACGATGCCATCCTAAATATTTTAAATTGTGTCTACAAACGTCTGGACTTATCTAACACTTATGTAAGATTGTTTTATTGACTTCTCATCAATTTTTAATACCATCCAACTTCATTTACTTATTGAAAAAATGAAAGCGTTGAAGATTAATCCATGTATAATATTGTTACGATCTTCTCAATCAGGCCTTCTGCAAACACTGCTAAACACAACACAGCACATCTAACACAAGATCTTCACAACAAGAGCCTCAAGTAACAGTGTGGCGGTTTATTTACAAATTAACACAATTGGCTACACTAACTTCGAATGCTTTGCTACACTACAGAACTGCCTAACTAATCACAAGTCTTTCTAGCTCGCACAGCTACATTTTCGAGGACCACAGTACTTATGCCTTGCGTTTCTGGACTGAACTGTTTTCTTACACATTGTCTCTGGACCGTAAAGGCTTTCGGTCACATGACCACAGCACGTGCCATAGTTGCGTGCACTAGCATTACTGTCCCTTGTCTATCGACAGCCGTTGACCTGTGTGATTGGCCTGAGTCGTGTGTATCAGTAGGCCGCACACATATTAACCCTTTCAGTCCGCCACTGGAGTTAAAACAATACTATGGGCTAATGAATTTTTGACCCAGAGACCTCAGAGGGTTAGGATAAACAATGTAATATCAAATGCACGCATAGTTAACACATAGGCGCCCCAGGCTGCTGTGACATCGCCATTGTGGTTCATTATGTACACCAATGATTTTCAATCCAATAGTCCTTTTTGCTCCTTCACAAAGTTCGCTGGTGATGCAGCTCTTCTTGCCCTGCTCTCAGAGAGCTCATACGTAAATGAGTATTTCAGAGAAATAGAACACATTGAAAAAACTGTAAAGATAATTTTTTAATATTAAATGTAAAAAATAAAACAACAAAGAAATGATAATCGATTTTCGTAGGGAAAATAAGGAAAATGATATTGTTTCTGTAGCTGGCGAGACTATTGAAATAGTGCAAACTTTTAAATACCTTGGTACTATCCTAGACAATAAACTAAATTTTACTGGCAAATACTGATTATATCAGCAAAAAAGGGAAGCAAAGATTACGATTACTGAAAAAAACTGTTCTCGTTTAATGTTCATGAAAAGGCCTTGGCTATGTTTTATCACGCTCACATCTGCAATATTTTAAGTTTTAACATCACTGCCTGGCATGGGCGTAGCCAGGATTCTCCCCCCGCGAAAAAAATATATGTTTGAATGGATGGATGTGTGTGTGTGTACATAATTAATATCTATTACATTCTGACCCTTCTTTTTTTTTTTTTGGAAGACGTTTATTGTGCCCTAAAATAGGTTCTTCCTGGAGTTAGTGAAAAAATTGTAGACTCCTCACTCTTGCCAGCAAGGGGTCTTGGGGAGCGCCTAGAGCTCCCCCAGCGCGGGGCGGAGCCCCGCCGCCAAGCACTATTTCTGGTATTGAAAGCCAACTAAATGCATATTCTGAGGTATCTACAGTGAATTATTTTGCTATTAAAAAGTTTTATTTCAAAAACATAATGTGCTATTCTTACTGACTTACACCCTCCGGCTCCGTTCGGCGCATTTGCTGGCAAGCTGTTTCCACAAAAATCTGACACTGGCAATGTATGAAGCCTCTTTCTACCTGCTCTGAGGACCTCCATGAAAGTGTGTACTAGGATGTCATCGCAACTCTTATTATGCGTAATTCTTTTGCCGCAAACCTCATGTGACGCTCTGTCACAACCTTACTAAGGGGTGGACTCCCATTTCGGCATAGGATTTCCTTGATTTAGACCCGGCCTCTATAACTGACTCCTAAAATCCGTCTTAGCCATGTTTGTAGAGCCACATTAAGTGCTTTTCAATTTCATTGCTCTTTATTAATGGAGCCCAGCCACTGGTAGACATATGTAACTTCTCTTGACTACAATCTTGGAATTTGGTGACTATTTTGCTTTAGATGTTATATCGAAAAGGGAAGTTTTATCGTCAAAATCATCTGTTGGGTGGTTTTAAACTAAAATATATCTGGATTTTTTCAAAACCACATTTAGCTACGGTCATAGAATTTCATTTCGGGGGGGGGGGGGGGTTGAACCCCAAAAACCCTCCCTTGGCTACTCCCATGCTGCCTGGTATGGCAATCTGAGCATCAAAAATTAAAATAAACTCCACAGAATTCTTAATGCTGCTCGTAAAGTCATTGGCAAAAAACAAACCCCATTTGGGAAGCTGTTTAGCACAAACATCCATCAAAAAGCTAAAAAGATACTAGAAATAAAAATCACCCTTTGGGTCATGATTTTGTGATTTTACCATCACAAAAGAGATACAAGACACCGATAGCAAAGACAGACACAAACATTTTTTTGTTCCCCTGGCAATCAAATCATTAAACAGAATCAATTTGATATAACCTTTTCACATGTAAATTATGAGTGAGTCAGGTGTGCATGTACATTTTGGTTTTTTATATTAACAATATTTTGATTGGTGTAATGAACAAATTGTAAGACAAATTTCTTTAAGGATAATAAAGATTATTATTATTATTACTATATTAAAGGGGGCAGGCGGAGCAGGAAGTAAAAAATATTTTTAAAAAGACCAGCATAAAATAACACACAGTTTATCAACTATTTTCAAACTAACTGAAAAGCAGAAGTACAGTCTGGGTCAGGGTAAAACAGACTTTTTGTTAAGACGGAGAGTTGTAGTGGGGAGAGAAAAGTGATACTCGAATTTACCAGCCGGTCCAACTTATAAAAGCAAAGCAAAGTAAGCAATATAGCCGGTGGGCAATGATTGTAATTAATATATAGAATGCGGACTTTTGGGGAATACCGAACCGAAAATAATAAAATACAAAGGTTTGATAGAAAGCTTGCGATTGTTTGCAAATTGGGGTGATCATGTATATATAATATATATATATATATATATATTACCTTTACCTATCCCTTAGTCTGTTGGACCGTTGGGGCACCAGGCAAGACTTGTCGACCGTCTTTCTCCATTCCTCCCTTTTTTTGGTCTTATTTAGAACCTCTCTCAATGGTAGGCCCGTCCATTTTTTTATGTTGTCTTCCCATCGTTTTTTCTGTATGCCTCTTCTCCTTCCCTGGCAATTTTCCCTGAAGGAAGGTCTTTGCGAGCCCGTAGATCTTGTATATATATGATTAGTCGCAACAGAGTCGATAAAATGATACCTCTAAAAGTCGCCTGCTGGAATGTCCGCAAACTGCAGGACAGCAACAAAAGTGAATTCCCTCAACGGAAGTCTGCACTGGTGGTATTAGAGTTGGCTCGGCTAGATATAGACATAGATGCCCTTATATATAAATTCTTTTTTAAAATACCTTTTTTCAAATCACACTTTTTGAGAAAGTGGAATGGTCACATCCTGAATCCAGGCTCCTTCACGCTATCACAATCATCAATTAAAAAAAAATATAACGATGGTTTACATCTATATTAGAGCAGTGCATTCCAGACCTACGTTTAAAAGCACCAGAGAAGGGGGAATGTCCACTTCTCTTCACGGTATTCACTTTAGCGAAAGGCAAGTGGAAATGGCAGTGGGGTTATTTTACCCTTGGTCATTTCCAAGACCCCGGTACAACCACGGGGGAATCGTCACAGAATGGAGGTTTGGAGTCAGAGATTTCCTTCTCCTAGAAGGTTGCATTATTAAGGCTGACGTGTCCCATCAACACAAGGCTAAACTGCTTTTAAGGCGCATAAAAGACACTCACGAACTGTTCACAGTATTGTTCACAGTATCAGTCTCACTATATGCACGGTTCGAATTTTGAACCAAAGTGACGTGCTACGCGCACAAGGCGTGAGACCTCTTACAGGTTAAGACTAAGAAGTTCCCATTAGCAACGCTCGCAGTGAACCACTTTTAAAAAAAAAAAAAAAGATTTCTCACTATTTAAAAAGAAAAGTTAAGGAAGTTTCAAGACGCCTTCCTTGTACTAATGTTAGTTCATTTGCTGACGCTACGGACATTGTAAATCCATAACTTAAATGTGTAATTATTGCGATATTTTTAAACCTAAAATATTTTTTGAGCTTTCGTGGAAATTGGTAAGGAATAAATGTCGGGAAAGGTTACTGAAGAATTGATTTTAAAATTCTGCTTCTTGAGAACTGTAAGAACGTCTTTTGTAAGAGCTCTCCAAATGTCTCTTTCTGAGGCTATCTGATGCCAGCTAGTTTCCTCTTTATCAGTGAGGGCGAAATGGCGCCTGGGTTGATCTTTTAAGCACTTACAGGAGGGGGGCATTTCATCGTGACTTCTTTTAAGCTTGACAAAGAAGATCGCCTGATATAAATTATTTTAAAACTATAAAGCCGTACAATTTTATATATCAGGCATGTCAAGCTCATTAAGGTGTATGGGCCACATAGAAAACTTACTATGACCTGAGGGGCCGCAGCAAAAAAAAAATCAGTTGCAAAACAGACAACTAGTTTTTTTGTAAATTAGAAATAATGCAATACAATAATTAATGGCATACCTGTCCCTTAGCTAAACTTGTAGTACTATTGACTAATTAAAAAATACTTTGATTACGCATTATTTTCTTAGTCCTGATGCTTTGACATCTTTTCTGGGATACCATTTTATTAATGTCAGGTTGAAATTTGTTTGCCACTGACGCTTTCATCACAGATGACAAAATTTTGATCAGACAATCTCGAACGGTGAGGTGTTTTTGTAGCTTTTATTATGGAAAAGAGCTGCTCACATAGACCAGTGCATGCAAAAATAGCTAGAATTCTGGCTGCAAATTTCCGCAATTCAACATACCGTTCAGGGTAAATAACTGTACAGTTTTGGCACAGCCATTTCAATATACTTCGATTTCAACTAAGAATCTGACTGCTATCATATCAGCTCTAGTTGCACATTTCCAGCAGCCTTTTTAGAATCAAATGGGAATGGAGATACAAAACACGAAAACTCTTGCTCTTATGTAACGAAGTCACGAAAACGGTCATTGAAAGCATCTACTAACGATTCCAGGTGTAGGACTTATTTACTAAATGTCGCAACCGTATTTAATCTTTTTAGTTCCTGACATGTTAAGAAGTGAACAAGATTTTCTTTTCATATTTGGTTTATCCACAGTCGTAATTTTGCTTGAAAGCACTTCACATGATTACACGCAGTTGTGACAATTTTGTCTTTACTTTGAAGTTTCAAATTTAAGTTTTGCAGGTGACCAATGATATCAACTGCCAATGCCAAATCCTGAACACATTCGTCAGTTTGGAAATGTTCAACAGGTTCAACTTTCATGTTCATAAACAATGCGATTTTCTCACGCAGTTCAAACAATCTCTTCAATATTATGTCTTGAGAGCCAGCGGACTTTAGTGTAGTAGGGAACACAATCAAAGTCATGTCCAATGTCATCCAAAAACATTAAACATTGACGACCATTAAAATCACGGGCACGAATAAAATTGAGAAGCGACTGAAAACGGTCTTATGACATGTTGAAACTGTAATTGCTGTGCGCAGAATGTTTCTTGGTGAATGATGCACTGAAATTTAAAGTAGCAAGTCTCTCTTATTTTTGCAAGTAACTTTGCATCAAAACCATTTCATTTCTTGGTTGGTGCGCTCTACTTTGATAGACTAGATAGCTTTATCAAAGATAAATTGTACTGCATTATCACCTCCTGTCATTTCTCAAAAACATCCTCACTTGTTGTGGTGTATAGAACAGAACTCAAGTAGTTCCTCGTGTATGTCAAAATTCCTGTCACAGGTCCTTATGAATATAACCAACTTTGCTACACCCTTTACATCAGTTGACTCATAGAGAGCCAGTGAAAATATTTCATAATCAGCCTATTTTTTCTTTAATTGTTATCGCAACCTGACTGACATGTCATTTATTCATTTATTATTTATCTGCCACAGTGTCACTAGTTAAGGCCATTTCTTTGAATGCTTTCACCTTTTCTGGACAAATTACTACGACTTTAACGACACCCTTCTTCATAAAATCACATTTATTAAATGATTTGCAATGGCTTACAATGAAGTTTGACAAAATGTAGCCTGCTTTCACTGCAGACTTACCCTCGTTGTTCAGTTTAATAAATACTATTTTTCAATTCAAGTAGCTTGTCATCTCTTGTTTTCCAGCATGATAGTTTAACATTATTTTTATAATTTTTAGGTGGCCAAGGGGGCCGCATGCAAGGTGGTCGCGGGCCGGATGCGGCCCCCGAACACCCAGTTTGACATGCCTGTTATAGATGGTAAGGTAATTACTTTTAATATTAATTTTCTTTTTGCAAACTTGATCTAGAAAAATCTATTTAAATGTACATCGAAAATCATAAGATGATTAAAATCAACAGGTTTGAAATATTTAGATCTAGGACTGTCAAAAAGGCGACCTAGTCATATGTTGTGTTATCTTCATGTAAACTAAAAGGAAATAAGCTTTTATCAGATTTGCGTGAATATATAGTTCTGTGATATTGATAGCCTCTTCTATTTAAAGTCTGCGAAATAGGATGCATTTCTTAATTTTCTGAGACAAGAACGATTTCCGAAATTCCGTAGGCGAATTTCTTTACAGCTTGTAGAAAAGTTACGTACATAATTATCTTACACTACAATATATATATAGGTCTGTGATTCAATTTTAAATGCTTATTACTTACTCCCAGAACTCTTCACTGGCTGAAACATACTTCTCACTTTGATTGTTTTCGTATCCGGATTTGTTCATAACCATCTGATTGAAATTGCTTAGCAATTCTGTGTTACTGGTAAGATTCCTAAAGCCGCTGTCATCCTTGCAATGAATTGTGTTCCAATCGTTACCGCAGTGAGACCAAGGCAGTGCAGCTCGAAATGAAAGAAATAGGTAGTAGAGAGTCCAAGCTATGATGACATTGTAATAAATGCAAACAATACCAGAAATCATATTCATGCCAATGCCAACTCCTGTAAAAGAAAAAAGATTGCATTCAGGCACAATAGATATTTTTGTTTATCATTTGTATTTTTACATTTTTAAATTGTAGGACTATTAAAATACAAAACTACAACGACAGATTGAGAGGAAACACAAACTCAAAATCGGTCGCCTAAGTGGTCCGCTCAGGCAGGTAAAAAAGGCAGGTTTCGATATTTTCTGCAAGAATATCAGAAACTATGAACTACAAACTATCAACAACCATAACTCTATACATATAAGTATAAAAAATGTTGCCGATAATATCTTACCTTTTAAAATACAGACATTACTTCAAACAAGGTTACAAAGACAGTTTGTGCGGAAACACAAACTCAAAATCGGCTCCGAAGTGGTCTACCCAGACAGGTAAAAAGGCAGGTTTTAATATTTTCAGTAAGAACATCAGAATGAAATTCTATCAAAGACAAATGACAGAGAAGAATAGAGAAAAGGTTGACAGATCTTGTGTGGTACCCCAGCGGTCCAGCAGACCAAACGATAGGTGAAAATGGATGTAAAGTTAGATGTGAACCTGACCTAACTCCTTTCTTATAATGAATAGGTAATTGGTCTAATTGTTTTTGTAAAGGGTCGATTTCTTTACAAATCCTCAAATTATCACACAAACTCAAGGCGGCCCCTGTCGGATCCGCCTGTTCGCAAGGAATATTCAAGACGTGATTTTATTTTGATTGTCAAAAGTAGGCTAATAATGTTTCAAAGATTTATTTGCCATTGTAAAATTTTTTTTTTCTGTCTTATATGTTTCGGATGTTCTTTCAAACTTAAAGATAATTAACTTCCTTGTCCAAATCTCCCCTGGACGACGGGGGATGGCAGCGAACTGGGTATGAACCCCGGACCGTCGAGATAATCAGTCTAGCACGCTAACCGCACGACCAGGCATTGCTGTTAACTTTATAAGAAACTATTACAAACTATTGACATGTTCATTTTAATGGAACTAGAATGAGGATGTAGATCTAACTAAGCTAAACTTCTGATTTAGCCCTTTTAAGATCTATACCTACTAGATCTATATGTAAAATATAAATTTGGAATAATTTAGATGTAATTAGATTTATGAAAATAAAAAGCCTAGATAATCTATCAATAGACAATGCAACATTAAATTTAAAAATAGTAGATTAGTTTTAGTATATTAGGCTATAGCAATGAGATATTGATCTACACGTTTGGAAATCAAAATCTACACTTTAAATCTAGAAATTGAAAATTCTATATCTTGATCTAGTCTATATCATTTTAAACTATACATAGAATGATTTTAATTAGAATATCTTATTTAGGCACCCGGAAGTTTCGGCACCCGAAAATTTAAGCACCGGATAATTAGGCCCTTTTGACAAGGCGGAAAATTAGGCACCGGATAATTAGGCACTCTTTAATTAGCGACCTTAATTTTGTTTTGTTACTGAACTATAATTCAAATCTCTAATTAAAAAATTTCGAAAGTGGGAGGAGAATTAAGTGAACCTATTAGATTCTACTCAAAATTTTTTTTAATCATTTTTAGGATTTAAGTAGACCTCCACTCTTTGTGAGCTATAGTCCCAAAATCTATATATATAATTTTCTTCTTCACTCAACAGTTTAAACAAGAAGTAAAGGAAAGATCACTCTCTTATTTCTGAGGAGTCACCCCACGAAATAACAAGTGGGGGGGGGGGGAATACGTGGGGTTCACACGTCCCTACGGATGGCTGCGCGCTGGACTGTCAAACCCTGCCCGCTCCCATCCCCCTTCGTTTTGCGTGAGGTTTGGACTAAAAAGTAAACTATCTTCAACTCTGAAGGAACATCCAAAACATGTAAAACATTTTACAAAAAAACATTTTACAAACACTAAATAGCAAGGCCGGACTTACGCATTGTGAGGACTGTTCGAAACGGATTTCGCGGGGCCAATTTTTTCTAGGGAAACGGACAATAAGTGAAATTTAAGAGTTTGTAATAGAAAATAAATTCGTCTATGCATTTTATTCATTCTTTACTATGTACAGAATTACTTTACGAGCCTTGCGTATAGCAAAGTCATTCAGTATATCATCAGAATTCTGTTTCCTACACAGATCCCGCTCAATAGCAAAAATTACCAAATGTTTCAATCTATCTTTGAGAATTGTTGATCTCCTGGTAAATCTACAGGAGGCCGCGGGAAATCTGTTTTAAGTTAAAAATGGTTTAATTTAATAATTTATACACCTTGAATTAGCGCGGGTCCTATGAAAGTGCGGATCCTTTGAAAGTGGGGGCCCACTGCGGTCGCATAGGTTGCAGTGGCCTAAGACCGGCTATGCAAAATAGAGGAGTACACTACGCCGCCGGTCGACTAGTTTTTTTATACAACTGAAAAATATCAGCATGAGTAAAGGTTGGAAAAATATGACTAGGAAAATAATAGTTGGGTTCAGAACTCATCTCATTTGTTAATCTTATAATGAAAATTTTCGTATGAATTCTAAATTTAAAAAAAAAATCTTTCTTAAAATAACTTAGATAAATTCGTGTGCAATTACATAAACTGTGTCGTCACATTTAAAACGTCATGTTTTCGTCTGGAAAGGGGAGGGGGGGGGGGGTAGAGTGAAAACGTTAATCCTCGCTCCTTTTTATAATTTCTGCTAACGATTGCGTTTGACATTAAAGAAAAGGAGTCGGGCGACTCGATAAAAGAATTTAATTTATAGTATATATAAATTATATTCGTGACAATTTTTAATTTTGTAATTTGTTAATTAACTAAAATACAAAAAGAAAAAGTATTGGTTTGTTCGATGGGCAGAAGGCGATTGCATGTATTGCCCCTCCCACCTCGTACAACCCTTTTTCATTAATTTACTAATGATAAAATTTGAGATCAGAGTGTGTGTGCGACATAATATACAAATGGGTTAAAACATCAATATGTAGCTTATATTAGATAGAAATTCAACTAATTTTGTTCACAAACTATGATTTCTCCGTAAAAATAGGACCGCCCCCCCCCCCCCCCATAGAGAGTGCTAGGTTGGGAATGGCAGTAGAAGCAATCACCCCCCCGCCCCCCACCACCGAATCGGCTAACATACCAGAAGTGTAGCGATATAATATAAAAATTATATAGTAATTAAACTAATTGTGTTCACAATCTGTGATTTCTAAATAAAAGGAGGACCGCCTCCCCCCCAGTCAAAGGGTTTAGGGTGGAAGAGCAGTAGATGTGAATTTAGGAAACTTAGGCACCGGATATTTAACCACGCATATTTACGGATATTTAGGCACCGGATATTTAGGCACCCGGAAATTTAGGCCCCCGGATAATTAGGCACCCGGAAATTTAGGCACAGGATAATTATGCACTTTTTGACAAGGCGGAAAATTAGGCACCGGATAATTAGGCACTTTTTAATTAGCGACCTTAATTTTGAAAATAATTTTAAAATGTTAACGTATACTTTATCCTTTGGCTATGGGCTATCAGGAGTAATTTTTTCCACACATTCTCATGATTGTCATTTTTTCCACATTTTGTCAGGTTTTCTTTAGTTAGAATCGTTATAGTTGCTATTTTTTATAACGTCACGGATAATCCATACCCTAAGGATAAAATATACGTTTATGTCGTTACATTATTTTCAAAATTAAGGTCGCTAATTAAAGAGTGCCTAATTAGTAACTAAATACAAGCACACATATTTATTTAGACATCTTTTTTTATTTTATTGCGCATTAACGTTTATGTAAGAAACTTATTCCTTAATACTGATTTTATTATGGATAAATATTTCTACAATGTTAAAAGAATAAGATCGAACCGTAGGCATACAGTCGGATGATTATGGGGCAAACCATCCATTGGTGTAAAGGGCCTTTTCTAATTTTTTTGCGAATGCCTTTTGGATGATACAAATTAAGACTTCCTGAGATACTTTACATCCGGCCATTGATTGCACGTTGAGCATCTTGTAATTCCTTGTCTATTTTTCATCAGATATCGATATAGATTTGAATTTTGGACCCATGCCACTATAAGGTAAGGGGTCATTTTATTTGTCTATATTTTTATTATGCTTTATTTTATCCTTAATTAATAATATTGTGGAACCATTGACATGATCTTTGCAGCAAGGCAGCTCCAGGAAAAATGCCAAGAACAAAATGCTGACCTGCTCTCAATATATGTCGACTTAACAAAGGATTTGACACTGTTAGCAGAGAAGGACTCAAAGTATGGCTGTCCACGAAAATTCATAACCATGGTGAGACAATTTCATGATGGCATGAAGGCTCGCGTCCAAGAAAGTGGAGAACCATCAGAGCCCTTCGAAGTATCAAACGGGGTAAAACAAGGCTGTGTCCTAGCACCTACACTATTCAGTATCATGTTCTCCGCTATGCTGACAGATGCATTCACAAATAGAGAAAACAACGGGATAAATATATCATACAGATTTGATGGTGGCCTATTCAACCCGAGGCGGCTTAAAGCAAAATCAAAAACAAATTCAGCAGTAATCAGAGCTTTGCTATTTGCTGACGACTGTGCCCTAAATGCCTGCTCTAAAAAAAATCTGCAGAGCATCGTCAGTGATTTCTCAAGAGCATGCTCTGACTTTGGCCTTACCATTAACACAAACACGACTGAAGTCTTATATTTACCTGCTCCTGCGAAAGCCTACTCGGATCCAAGCATCACTATAAATGGACAGGATATATACGCAATGGATAAATTCACATATCTTGGCAGCACACTCTCCAGAAACGGAAAAATCGATAGTGAAATCGACCTGCGTATCGCCAAGGCCAGTGCATCCTATGGCAAACTGTCTAAAAATTCTGGAACAGACAAAGCTAGGAGTCTATAGAGCTGTCATCTTCCCTACATTGCTCTATGCCTCAGAAACATGAACAGTGTACAAAAAACATGCAAAGAAACTGAATCACTTCCACATGACATGTCTGAGAAAAATACTGAATGTCAAATGGCAAGACAAAATACCAGACACTGAAGTTCTTCGAAGAGCGTGTCTGCAAAGCATCCACACAATCCTGATGCAGTCCCAGCTGCGATGGGCAGGACACGTCTGCAGAATGGAAGACCACCGCATCCCTAAACGACTCTTGTATGGCCAAATAAGCGAAGAAAAGCGCACGCAAGGAGGTCAAAGAAAGCGCTTCAGGGACACCCTCAAAGCTTCTCTGAAGGCGTTCAGCATAGACCAAGGCACCTGGGAGACAGAGGCACACGACAGAGCATCATGGCGTCGCGCTCTGAAAACTGGCGCACAGGTTGCTGAGGAAAAAAGAACAACACTGGCAGAAGAAAAATGCCAGAGAAGAAAAACAAGGCAAACGACACTAGCTCCAGCTGGAATAACCTGCCCAGTGTGCGGCCGAACATTCCGGGCTCCCATAGGTCTCACCAGCCACATGAGGAGGCATAAAACCCCAGTGCAAAGCCCTCAGCCCCCTGGATGACAAAGTGGTCATCATCGAACCACGATGGACGAACTAATAATATTGTTTGCAAATGTTTTTCAATTTAAATCATTATAGATGTTGCTCTGAAAGCGACATGGTAAAAGTTTATATTATTTGATCATTTTAACATCACCCAGATCTATATTGGGGTAAAGTGCCCACTCCTGTTAGGGGCAAGGGGCTCTCCTTATCGAATTCTGGACATAAAGGGAAAACTACTAGATCTATATATCTATTATTTTTATAGATCCCCCTGAATCTAGCTAAAAAATGAATAGACAATATTGTCAATATGTTATTAAGAAAATTATAGATCTACATACCAATGTGTGTCTAGAGTTAGAGTTAGATCTATTTATCGATTTAGAAATCTAAAGATTTTGTTTAGCTACATGGATGGCTGGCTGGTCGTGCGGTTTGCGCGCTCGACTGTCGTTCGGACTTATCGATGGTCCCGGGCTTAAACTTGCCCGCTCCCATGACCCGTCGTCCAGCAGGAGGTTTGGAATGTTGGTTGCTATGTTTGTTAAGGAATTATTATTATACATTTTTATCTTTTGATATCTATCTAGATTTGATAGATCTATAAACTTTTAAAGTTTAAAATGTACTCATTTTAATTTTTTTTTCATTTCAGAAAATGATAAAAAATTACCAGAGAAAAATGCAGAGACTCATATGGACAACAGAGACTAGCAGAAGCTTTAGCAGTGGGAAACAGTCTCACAAAACTTCAACATTCCACCCAAAACATGAAGGCGACACATAAACGCCAACGTTCAAAGGCCTGGATCTATTCTACTCGGCCGTTTTAGAAGTAACTTTAGCGAAGACCAGGCATTGGACTAGGTGAAAATCATTATGCGAATAAAATGGGGCAATCCATTTTCTCCATTTTAAAACTTGTCGGTTTTAACAGACCACAAGTGAATGCTTTCTTCAATACATATATACGAATCTTTTAAATTCTCATAATTTTAATCCAGAAAAAAATCTGTAATATGAAAGAAACTGTGATTTCAACGGTTCAAAAACTAGTGGTTGGACAGACAGTGGGTGCTTTTTAAAATGGTTGAAGCATTTGTAAAACCCAATCCTAATTACAGACACATAACTTTGTTGGCTGGGTACCATAGCCGCAAAATTTTAGAAGCTTTGTTACTCCTTGTAATAGCTGCTATTAGACCTACTATGAAGAAACTATAGCGGACAAAGTTGGATTCAATGTTAAAATTGTCATCTTTGGTTCCATAATAGCAGCTAAGGCTTAGAAGAAAAATGTGTGGGATCATTTTTTTTTTATTTTTTTTTTTATTTTTTTTTGCAGCAGCAGCTGTGAAGATAAATAACTAAATTTAATTATATGTATAATTATTAAATATTTCACTTACACTTTCAAATTAGTTTGTTACATTTATTATGTTTTTATCAATTATCATTTACTACATTAGTTTACTACAAGCTGAGTTTATTTGAAAACAAAATTCATATACATTTAATTGCATACACAAATACATTGATTCATTCAGGTGAAAAACACTTAATTAAATAATCTTGAAGGTTCTTAATTTTCATTAATTTTGCGTAGGCATATTTTTTTAAAATCAATTATCTTTTATAAATCTTGTTACAAACTAAAATTATTAGAAAACAAAACTACATCTGTGAATTTATGCACAAAACCTGAGCATCTATGAGGTGAAAAAATATATAAGTTGGCATATTTATTTGCCTAAAATAATTTTAAAACAAAATAACATGTATAAATATATACACAGTAACATAAAAAGCGTAACATAAAAAGCATCTATGAGGTTAAAAAAAACTTTATTTTCCATTATTTTGCTCTTGGGGTATGAAGCCTAATGGAGGGGCTTTTTGCCCCAGGTGTGGGGGAGACCCTTTTTCAATTTTTTACATTTTATGTAATAATTGTTAAATGCCTTGACACAAAATTATTTTTAAAACTAATTTGTAAAGTAGACATAATGCACTACTTGAAAAATAAATTTAAGCTACAAATATATTAATAACCTAGCTTTAACAGGCCATAGAAGCTTAGAGGGGGCTTTTTGCCCCACATTAACCCATCGTCTATATAGGTCTAGTTCAACCCTGCCCCCCCCCCCCCCAAAAAAAAAGTTATGAAAAGTTCAATTAATTTTCTTTAGTTTATTTCAAAACTAGTTTTAGTTTAACTTTTAAAAGTTAGTTTAGTTCCCATCATTAGCTACTATACATACGTTACGGTTTCAGTTAGTACCCAGGGAGCATTTGTGCAAAGTTTAATCAAGATTGGTCAAACAGTTTTGATTTCTATTTGGGACATACATACTCCTTACGTTCTACTTTATAGTATAAATATATACAGTGCTTTTTTGTGACGGTACGCACCGGTACGGCGTACCGGCACCTTTTTGAATGTGGGGGAAAAATTATAACTTTTCTTGTATTTTAACGTTTATTATTAATTTATTAGTAGTTAAAAGTTAGGTAATCCATTACTGAGTACCGGCATCTTTTTTTTACAAAAAGGACTGTAATATAGATCTATACATAGTTGTTATTAACGATCTGCCAATACAAATCTGTTTTGTCATTATCTCCCCTATTTGTAGCGAAAGTCATTGTATCAATCTGATAAATGCACGTCAGTCGAGGCCATCAATAAGATGCATGAGAGAAAATTGTGTCCTAACTTGTCTATGCTTAATCCGCAGCTTTCCTAGGTGTCTGCCTACTTGCTTCGTATACGCCCTTGAATACTAGCCACTACTACTACTTGATAGTGCTATCACTACTGAGCAATACCTGTTTCTTGATACTACTTGCTATGTATACTGGCCACAACTGCCAATGCGATACTGCTCACTGCAGATACCACTGTCACACATTCCATTGCAACTTTACTGCTTCCTATTGATAATACTGCCCATGGTAGATCAGGCCCGCCTGCAGTACTCTTCGTGCCCAATGTAACCTGCCATTCATACTACTGTGCCCACCACCGACCCTAGCGTCTTGGGATTGACACTCCTCAAACACTTTGTCACCGGCGACCCTGTGTCCACTATGGAGAATTTTGAACACTACAAAAAATGTCGTGATTTTTTTTTAAAATTGAAACAAGGCGCTGTTTTGTAAAGTAGTCATAAGAAGTAAAGTTGTTGTTTTTTTTCAACCCTAACCTATGTAACATATATATATATATATAGTAATTGAACATTGAAAAAAAAAAGAGCACTCTCGTCTCATAATTATTATTTTGCAATTTGTAGATACATAATCTAAAAAGATCTAGGTAATCAATCTATTAAATGTACATAAGATGACTAAATTCAATAGATGTGAATTTTTTCGATCTAGGATTTTCGAAATAATATTGTAATTAATGGAAACTAACAGGAAATGGCTTTATTTCATGAATTTGCGTGAATATATACTTATGTGATTAATACATAACAATCTATATAAATATAAGTCTGTGAGTTGATCAATCGAGGATAAAAATTTGTTTCCGTTTTCCAGTCTAGATATATCTATACCTATCTATCTATATTTATATTATATATATATATATATATATATATATATATGTATATATATATATATATATGACTGTGGACTAATTATTGTATCTTTCTCTATTGTCTGTTTGTTGAGTGCCTGCTTCCGATCTATCTTTGATGCCCCAGCAAATTGCACATTCGAACATACATCCCCTAAACACCAAACAAGCCACACATACAAGCAAAAACGCGAACCATTACACTAGCTCTTATACCTAACGTTCTGATATCGATTTATAGGTGCGATGTTTATACTAAAGTCTATTTATAGAGCAGACTATGAAAATAAAAATACAACTAACTGACCTAGATTAGCAAATACCATTTGGTTATGTTAAGTAGTTTTATTGCGCTGCTAGACGATAAATAACTTTATTTAGTAAGAAGAGACGCATGCTATTTTTTTGTTACGTATATGTAGCGAAATACAAGGACAGTATAATAAAATTCAGAGGTCAATTTAAAGTTAACAAAAAGCTATCGAGCTAAATTGGTCAAAAATAATTTAATTAATTTAAAAAAAACACTTGTATGAATAAAAAAAATACTAATATTTAATTTCCAAAACGCAGTCTCTTATCCGAATATTAATAAGCGATTACTTGGAACCGGAAGTCCCGTGTTCAAATCCTGGTGAAGACTCTAGCTGGACCACTTCGGGGGCCTATTTTGAGTTTGGGTTTCCACATAAGCTGTCTTTGTAACCTTGTTATTTTGTAATATAGTTTAGATTTAAAAACAAAAATTTGACAAAAATCTGTCACTAATATAAGTCGTATATGCTATAAATTACATTCTTATATGGAGTCCCCTCAACTCCTATTCATTAATGCCAACTCCAATCATTAGCATAAATTATAAATAGGAAAGAGAACTCTTACATGATAACTGTTTCCACTCTACCGCCCCGACGAAAACATGACGTTTTAAAACAGAATAGCCTAATATGGCGTCAGAGTCTATGTAATTGCGCATGAATTTAAAATAATTATTTAAAGAATATGTTTTGGTAAATTTAGAATTGATAACAAATTTTTAAGTATAAGAGTAACAAATGAGATGAGTTCTGAAACCAAATATTTTTTCTAGTCACCTTTCCCCAACCTTTACTCAATCTGAGATTTTTCTATCCTATAAATGATATCTGGGTTTTTGGCATATCGGCACAACTAAGGCAATGTCGTGTATCGTATAAATAACTTTGGGACTATAACTCAAAATTTTATACTTGAATCCTAAAAATACAAAAAAAAAAAGGAAAATAAGAAGAATAGAAAAGAATCCAATTGATCTACTTGATTTCTTCTCCGTTTTCCGAATTTATTTTTTTTTGTTCAGAGCTTTGTATTATAGTTTTGTATCAAAACGAAATTACAAACAGGCGTATTCATCAACATCATCATTTCCTTGGGGCCTCATGGAACATAGGGCCTCGACAAAAACACGCCACTCTCCACGGTCTCTTGCTAGTTATTTGATGGTTTCCCAGCTCTTCCCGGTCCTCTCGGCTTCTTTTAGTTTATTGCGTCGCCATGTTCTTTTTAGTCTTCCTCTACGTCTTGTTCCCTTGGGGCTCCACTCTAAGGCCTGTCTAGCTCTGTTGCTGGTATCTTTTCTAAGGGTGTGACCAATCCATCTCCACTTCCTCTCTAAGATCTGCACTTCTATATTTTTCTGTCCACTCATCTCCCACAGTTAGGTGTTTTCTACTTTGTCATACCAGTGTATTTTTAGGATATTTCTCAGGCATCTGTTGATGAACAGGCGTATTGAACAAAATTAATAACATTAATGACATTGTCCTCTAGCCAACAGGGAATCAAGCTGACCAAATTCAGGTAGCATTACAAGCAGACCTCCACATCATCTCCTCCTATTGTGACAAATGGCAGATTCAGATAAACTGTGCCAAAACGCCCTGGTCCTTTGTTCAGCCTGGGAATCGACATTATGAAGGCTCCATATGAACTTCGTCTCGGCGGGCTGCTGCTCAATCGCGAAAACACGCCCAAATACCTAGGGGTGACCCTGGATAGAAAACTGGCAATGCACTTGTACATCCAGGATACTGGTGTATTAACTACTAATCTTTAACTGAAAAAAATAATGCAACTTAAAACAAATACTTAATAGGCAGTGGTTCATTTTATTTGTTTAGTAGTAAACAAACTTATCGATCTTCAAGTGTTTCAACTACCAGGAAAGATTTCGTCCAGGGGCCAGGAATGAGAGGCTTTTTACCAAAGCTTCTGCCGGAAGGTCACCATTAATTAGATGATCATTTCGCAATTGCGAAATCACTGCTCCTTGAGCCATTGTCAGGGTTCCACATTCCGTTAATAAGTCGGAGACCGATACCCACGATCGAGGCCCTGGCATTCATATAATAACCGTGCCAATGCCTCTACCATTGTTATCAATACCCGCAAGAATAGGCGTGGCAGATGGAACATTACTAAGAGCAATATGCTCTTTACTTCTGGAGCTCACTGAAGGTTATGGTTCCTTACCTCATTTCGCCTATATTTATAAAAGCTTTTCCACGAGGCTGCCGCAATGACGAAGAAAAAGAATATAAATTATTTGCCAATGATATACACAGATATTGTCATCAATTTGATTTAACAAGATTAATTAGGCAGTGGTTTGTGTTGTTTAAAATATTTACACACAACACCAGGTCTCCGTCAATTGTTTATCTTGTTGTCTACATTTACTTATGGAGGGAGCTAGGGTATTAGTTTGTACTTGAAAGCTTCTGATATTCGTGAAGAAAATATCAAAACCTGTCTTTTATCTATGTTGAAGACACATATGCCGCCAATGAGTGTTTTTTTTTAAATTTTAGAATTATGTCTAGAAGCAGATTATTTAGTTGATTTTTTTTAAAAAGCTTACCTTTAAATAAAGGTGTTACTTTCCATATAGCCACTGGACTTAAGCTGGAGAACTGACCATAAATGACCTCCAGAAAAAAAAGCGGTAGGCCACACAAAATAAGAAATAGTGAATAAGGAATCAAAAACGCTCCTGTGAATTATAAAAATACAAATTATTATTGTCTTGAAATGTTGTTAACTCATTAGAGAATACAAATTATTATTGTCTTGAAATGTTGTTAACTCATTAGAGAATACAAATTATTATTGTCTTGAAATGTTGTTAACTCATTAGAGAACACAAATTATTATTGTCTTGAAATGTTGTTAACTCATTAGAGAACACAAATTATTATTGTCTTGAAATGTTGTTAACTCATTAGAGAACACAAACTATTATTGTCTTGAAATGTTGTTAACTCATTTGAGAATACAAATTATTATTGTCTTGAAATATTGTTAACTCATTAGAGTTCTAGAATATTCCTTTTTCAAGTCTATTCATTGAAAACAGCAAACCTTGTAGCTAAGTGGTAAAGTACATGGCTACCTGATCGAGGTGTCCCTGGTTTAAATCCTGATGAAGACTTGGATTTTTAATTTCGGAATCTTTAGGGCCAGTCTGAGTCAACCCGCACTAATAGCTACATGACATTAGTTGGGAAAAATTAATGCGGCTGGTCATTATGCTGGCCACATGACACCCTCGTTAACCTTGGGCCACAAAAACAATAATATTCTTTAACCCAGCTTTTAATAAAATAATAAAATCTGTGTTAATGCTTTTTTTTATAAATCAACATCAACCAATTAGTTAATTAATTACTAGTAATTAATATTATTTTGTTTGATACCAACTAGGGAGAATAATCCTTCAGTATTCACACATACATGGCCAAATTGGTAGGATTTAGTCCCCTTTAATAATTGTTAACGCTAATTCTCCAACACGCATTCTCCGATCATGTGTGTACTTTAAACCAAAGATGCTCAACCTTATTCGGCCGGCGGACCACTATAATTTCCGACACTTGTGTCGCGGGCCACATCAACAAAACTGTTACAAAAAGTGGACCAGTGGGAGAAGAGGTATCTGGGAGAAAGTTTTCCGTGCTGCCTTTAGGCGCTCAGTAAACATAACTCTGCTCGAGTCTAATTATAGTCTAATTACACTGGGCAACAAAAAAAAATTTTTGGAAAATCGTCCAGGGTTTTTCAGCTGAATTAGACTAATGTTGATGCCCTGAGTCCGAAAATGAGCTTGGTTTCGCTCAATCAGGTCAGAATGTTTTGCTACAGAAACTTTTAAAAAATCGTTTTTTGTAAAAAACAAAATTTTTGCGGCTCTTCAGTCGATAAACCCCTGCCGATTTTTTCGGTATTCCTCAATAATTAAAGTCAACACAATTCAATTAATTCAGTTTTTGTTTAGTTTATCAAATTTTATTAGCATAATTGACATAATATGAAGAAAAAGTTCAGGGCATAAATCTGCGTTTCTTAGATTCCCGTGTGTGAGCAGCTGCTGGGTTGTCTCTCTTCAGCGACCAGCAGTAGTCCGCCAGCATGACTGCATCCCACCTCCCCTGGTACCTTTCCTCCATTTGGTGCATGTCCTGATGGAATCTTTCTCCCTGCTCATCGCTCATCGCCCCAAGGTTTTCCGGAAACTTATCCATGTGCGAAAACAAGAAATGCATCTTTATGCTCATCAAACACCCGAGTTCTTGAAAATCCTCAATCATGGTGCTGATGAGCCTTGCGTGGTTTGCTGCCTTAGTGTTCCCCAGGAAGTTGTTCATCACCTGCACAAAGGATTTCCAGGCGGCGCACTCAAGTGAGTTCATGGAGCTACAGAACTCTGCATCGTTTATGAGCTGCCGTATCTGTGGGCCGTCGAAAATGCCGGCCTTCAGCTTCTCAATAGTTAGTTGAGGAAATGCTCGGCACATGTAGTTGAAGCACCTCCCATCCTTGTCCAGAGCGCGCGTGAACTGTTTCATTAAACTCAACTTCAAGTGTAGTGGTGGGATCAATATCTTCTCCCGGTCAACAAGAGGTTCGTTTATGATGTTTCTCGCCCCAGGTACTAACTGCTCTCGCGCCGGCCACTCTTTCTTTACATAGTGCTGGGCTCTGTCTCGACTGTCCCACATACACATATAGCATGGGTACTTCGTGAACCCAGACTGCTGACCAAGTAAAAAGTTCACCATTTTCAAGTCGACGCAGATGATCCATTGGTGTTGCTGATATTGGATTTTTTCGAGCACATACTTCACTGCTTCATATTTCTCTTTGAGAGTCGTGGAGTGCGCAAGCGGGATTGAGGCAAACTGGTTCCCATTGTGGAGGAGCACACACTTCAAAGAACGCTTGCAACTGTCAATAAAGAGTCGCCAATTTCTCGCATCGTATTGAGGACCGCCCAGTTTATCAAGAAGACCGGCGACATCTCGGCAGTACACAAGGTTTTCCTCCTGGCAGAAGTAGTCCATGTACTCCTCATGCCTTCTACGAAAGAAGGTAATACGCGCGTCCTTGTGAAGCAGGTTTTTTCTTTGAGCCTGGAAGCCAACAGCTCGGAGGAATTCTTCGACAGGCTTAGGTCCCGAACTAGATCATTGAGCTCACATTGTGTGAAGGGCTGCGGACCATATTGTGCTTCATACTCCTCTTCTGTACCACATTTCTCGTCTGAAGTGGTGGCCTCGTCGTCGCTGCCTGGAATCTCTCGGAACGTTGGCACGGGTATTTCTTTGCAATGAGGAACTGGACGACGAGCAGATGGAAGGTCGGGGTACTGGAGGCTGCGCCGATTTTTTCGGTTGATGCCTGCAGTATTGATGGCACAGAAATAACAATCCGATGCGTGGTCAAATGGCTCCCTCCATACCATCGGAATTCCAAACTTTAGTGATGTTTTCTCGCCTTTCGTCCACCGCCGGAGGTATTCCACGCATGTTTTGCACACCGTGTGCGGTGCCCAAGACTTGTCTTGGTCACCCAGCTTGATTTCAAAGTAAGCCTGGTAGGCATGTTTCACAAATTTTGTGATGTTCATCCTATCAGCTGACAGTGTGTACTCTCCGCAAATGTAGCAGAAAACGTCAGGGTTATTCGTGCATGAACATCGATATCAAATCGTTCCGTATTTTCAACTTAAAACAAATTTACGTCAAATGACTTTTTTTTTCAAAAATATCGACAATAGGTCGTTCAGAATTTTTTTAAAAGGAAGCAATTTACTTGAAACGATTAATGAAAAACACTTTTTAGACTTATTTTACATTGAATTTTCTTGCTGAAACATAACAGAGTTTTTTTTTTTTTTATATGTTAAGAATGTTCCGGATTTGATTTTGCAAAAAGACATCAACCTACATTACTTAAATTTACTTACAAATCGTCGAATTCTATATAAAAAATCTACTAACACAAATAACTGTTTGAAATTGCTCTTCTAATAAATAAAACAAAATAATTTTCTTTTTGTTATGAACATAAAGATAAGAGAGTCGAGAACCATGTCTGTATAGTATGGCTTTAATACACTGAATGACAACACAACACACATTTCGTGAACATATTCTCACGGACGAGTTACAAGCACATGTGAACATAAGAACGACAACCGATACAGAATATAATTTTCATAACACTTTTCATTTACGAATATCGGTTGTTCCGGATTTTTATGAAAAACATTCTAACTCGAACTTTAATGTACGACAGAAGTGCGCTTTTACATAAATAATTTTCTAGCTAAACGTTTTAAAATCTAATTATCGTTAATATTATGTTCCTATTGTAAAGGAAAACAGCTTTCTAACACCAAAATATGGTTTTAAAAAATCTCTCCGGAAGGCTATGGTACATATCATTGATTATACGAAACCATTCCAAAAATTTAACTAAAGGTTTTAGATTTATCTAGAATTCTCTTTTTCTCTCACTATATATACAAACATCCGGAACAATCTATTATAGATACTTAAACTATTGCGATGTTTCGGAAGGAAAATTAAAGGTTAATCAAATTTTCATTAGTTTTTAATTGTTTTTTTTTCGATATTAACATGACGGACGGACAGACTGACAGACAAAATGCACAAAAAAATGTTGCTTAATATCTTTAAATGAGTTATATTAGAACTATGTGCAACATAGGTCATGCACCCTCAAGAAATCTCTATTGTTAATAAAAACATTTTTTGTTACAGGCCCATTGTGACGTAATGGGTTTTTTTCCTTTGACGTCATATGAATGAATTCTTCAAATGTAATTCTAAAAGAACTCACTCGGTGCACCAATGTATATTATCCCTCGATAACTGGCTCGTATTGATGAAGCCATTTTTTAGTCTAACTAGGCTGTGTGACGTTGGGGATTTTTTTCCTTTGACGTCATATAGAGTTAATTCTTTAAATGAAATGCTAAAAGAAATCACTCGGTGCATTAATGTCTATGATCCCTCGATATCCTGCTCGTATTGATGAGGCATATTTTAGTCTAAGTAGGCCGTGTGACGTAATGGAACTCTATCTAGATTTTTTAACTAGATCTGGATTAATATTCTAATTAAAATATTTGTAGATTCTAGATCTATAATTTCTAGATCTAGTTTAGACTGATATAGATTAAATCAAGATATAGAATTTCAATTTCTAGACTTAAAAAGTAGATTTTGATTTCCAAACGTCTAGATCAATATTGCAATGTTCTAATGTATTAAAACTAATCTACTATTTTTCAATTTGATGTGCATTTAGTCTATTGATAGATTATCTAGGATTATCTAGGATTTTTTTGTCATAAATCTATTCTAAATTACATCTTAATTATTCCAAATTATTATTATAGATCTAGATCTACAAGCACGATATATCTGTTTTTTTACTTCTTTTTTTTTTCCTATTACTAATCAATGCTAACAGATTATCTAAAATTGCTCGTCTGACATATTGTTCATATCTGGTGGATATCATGCCGTAATGTGTAATATATGTCTTTATCAATAATAGGCTATCAGTTTGTAACCAGTTTGTTATTAAGTTAACGTCAATGACCAGGTGGTAGTGCCGTTAGCGTGCTGGACTGATTATCTCGACGGTTCCGGGTTCATGCCCTGCTCGCTGCCATCCCCCGTCTTCCAGCGGGAGGTTTGACAAGGAAGTTAATTATCTTTAACTTTGAAAAAGCATCCAAAACATGTAAAACTGAAAAAAAAAACATTTTTTACAACGGCAATTGAATCTTTGAAACATTATTACTTTTGACAATCAAAATAAAATCACGTCTTCAATATTCCTTGCGAATAGGCGGATCCGACGGGGGCCGCCTCTGAGTTTGTGTGATAACATAAGCTCTCTTTGTAATCTTGTTTTCTATTTTGCTTGTTTAAGTACATAAGAGACAAATGACAGTAAAATACAAAGCGACACTTCTAATTCTAATTTATAGTGATATTAATTCAAAGAGGACAAATACAAGGAGTGACTTCGAATTAGAAAAAAACTTGAATTGCGCTTCAAAATGTGAAAAAAAAGAATAATAAATGTTACAGTCTGCACACATTTTTACAAAGCTTATCTCACTTCACAGTCTGTGTGGTAAAAAGTTCTCAAACTTTCTTTCTCCGACACCCAATCTCGGATCCAGCTGAAATTTTGCTCAATTATTTCTTTTATCTGACGTAAAAAAAAGACTCAATTTTAACAATTGACCAGTTTGTTTTATTTGGGATCGAACAAGGGAAAGTAATTGTACTTGAAAGATGTGGTGGTATAAGTTGAATTAGTCCCCTTTATACTTTGCTTTAAAGTTTGCAACAAAAATAGATAACTATAAAACCTTTTATGTTCATAAGCACTTCTCTGGTACAGTGGTTAGTGTGTTGGCTTGAGAAGGCTACAGCCCTCGAGTTCGAATCTGTGTCGGTCAACATTTTTTTTTACAAAGTTTTTTTTTTACAAAGATGGTGCTTTGTAACACTGTCAAACAAAAAAAAAAAACACCAAATCTTAATAGCATTGAAAATCTCAAGTCTAGATCTACTGTCCTTTCACTATATTCAGTTTCACTATATAGTTTCACTTACTTCCATTGTATGTATGTAAGATTGTTCTTTATTGATTCTCATCAGCTTTTAACACTATAAAACTTTATTTACTCATTGAAAAGATGAAAGCGTTGAAGATTAGTCCATACATAATACTATGGGCTAATGAATTTTTGACCCAGAGATCTCAGAGGGTTAGGGTAAACAATGTTATTTCAAATGCATGCATAGTTAACACAGGGGCGCCCCAGGGGGCTGTGACATCGCCATTGTGGTTCATTTTGTACACCAATGATTTTCAATCCGATATTCCTTCTTGCTCCTTCACAAAATTCGCTGATGATGCAGCTCTTCTTGCCTGCTCTCAGAGAGCTCATACGTAAATGAGTATTTCAGAGAAATAGAACACATTGAAAAATACTGTAAAGATAATTTTTTAATATTAAATGTAAAAAAAAAATCAAAAAAAATGATAACCGATTTTCGTAGGGAAAAGAAGGAAAATGATATTGTTTCTGTAGCTGGAGAGACTATTGAAATAGTGCAAACTTTCAAATACCTTGGTACTATCCTAGACAATAAACTAAATTTTAATGCAAATACTGATTATATTAGCAAAAAAGGGCAGCAAAGATTACGATTACTAAGAAAACTGTCCTCGTTTAATGTTAGCGAAAGGCCATGGTTATGTTTTAATATCACTGCCTGGTATGGCAATCTGAGCATTAAAAATAAAAATAAATTTTATAGAATCCTAAATGCTGTTGGTAAAATCAGTGGCAAAAAACTAAAACATTTGGGCAGCTTTTTGAGACAAACATATATAAAAAAAGCTAGCAAGATCCTAGAAATAAAGAATCGCCCTTTGTGTCAGGATTTTGTGATTTCGCCATCACAAAAGAAATAGAAGACACCGATAGCAAAGACAAACAGACACAAACACTCTTTTGTTCCCCTGGCAATCAAATCATTAGATAGGAACAATCTGATATAAACCTTGTCACATGTAAATTATGAGTGAGTCTGGTGTGAATGTACAATTTGGTTTCTTATAGTTATAATCTTTTTTGTTTGGTGTAATGCACAAATTGTAGGAGTAAAATTCCATACGGAGAATAAAGATTACTAGTCGACCGGCGACGTAAAATGTAAAATCGGAACGGGAATGTGTAAGAATGACTAACTTTTTGTTGTTGGTGGTGGAGGGGGATTAGTAAAAGTGTTACAAAAATTAACGCCCCTAAAATATGAGAGCGTGCATATGTGGTGCACATTACGATGCGGGTCTTTCCAAATCAAGTCTATGTTGGAGAAATTACGATGCGCAGGTAAAAAAAAAACAAAATTGGGTTCAGGAAAACGAAAAAAATGAGAGAAAAAGAAAGAAGAAAGAGTTCTGGCCGTGAAATTTCATTCTAACAGATACACAAAATAACGGGCTAAAAATGTAAATTGTGGCCCGTTTATAAAAGTTTAACAAGAAAAAAAATAAAAGAAAAGAAGGTGGCGTTCCGCCATAATAAACAATATAAAACTTAGGAGCAAATCAACGGGCGTAGCCGGTGTGCACTGCTAGTAATACATAAAACACTGAACCATAATTTACAAATACAAAAACAAAACCTAACAAGATTACAAAGAGAGTTTGTGTTATCACACAAACTCAGAGGCGGCCCCCGTCGGATTCCTATCGGAATTGCCTATTCGCAAGAAATATTCAAGCTGTAATTTTATTTTGATTGTAATAATGTTTCAAAGATTCATTTGTCGTTGTAATTTTTTTTCTGTTTTACATGTTTCGGATGTTCATTCAAAATTAAAGATAATTAACTTCCTTGTCCAAACCTCGGACGACGGGGGATGGCACGACCAGGCATTGCTGTTAACTTGATAACAAACTGATTACAAACTAATAGCCTATTATTTAAAAAGAGATATATTACACAATATGTCAGACAAGCGATTGTAGAAAATCTTTTAGCATTGATTTGTAATTTAAAAAAAAAAAAAGAAGAAATGAACACATATCGAGCTTGTACTTCGATGTCTCAGCACAGTTAACAGAGCTATAGGCATTTTCATTTAAATGGAACTATAATAAGGATGTAGATCTACCTAAACTTAAATTCTGATTTAGCACTCTTAAGTTCTATATATACTAGATCTAGATGTAAAATATAATTTTGGAACAATTTAGATGTAATTTAGATTAGATTTATGAAAAAAAAAAAGATATATAATCTATCAAATGACTGAATGCAAAATTAAATTTAAAAATAATAAATAAGTTTTAGTATATTACAACATTGCAATATTGATCTAGACGTTTGAAAATCAAAATTTACACTTGAAGTCTAGAAATTGAAATTCTATACCTTGATCTAGTATATATCATTCTAAACTAGACCTAGAAATTCTAGATCCAAAATCCACATTGATTTTAATTATAATATAAATATAGATCTAGTTTTAAAAATGTAGATATACTGTAAAAAAAATCTAGATATAGTTTAAAAAATCTAGATAAAATCTAAATCCAGTTATTATGTCTTATTTAAATACGAGTCAGACAACGAGGTTTAATAAACATTACTATACCGAGTTGTTTTAGCATTTCATTTGAAGAATTCATTCCATATGACATCAAAGGAAAAAATCCACTCCGTCACGCGGCCTACTTAGATTTAAAAATGTCTTTATCAATACGAGCAAGTTGTCGAGGGTTCATAGACACTGGTGCACCGAGTGGGTTCTTTTAGCATTTTATTTAAAGAATTCATTCATATGAAGTCAAAGGGAAAAAAATCCATTACGTCACAATGGGCTAGTACCAAAAGAATGTCTTTAGAAACACGAGAGATTTAACGAGGGTTCATAGACATTGGTGCACTTTCTATTAGAATTCATTTAAAGAGGATTATTAAAGCGCATTTTTTTTCCGTTTTATCAGTCAGTCTGCCTATCCGTCATGTTAATATAAAAAACAACTAAAAGCTATTGAAAATTTGAATACCATTAATTTTCATTCCGAAACATCGCAATAGTTTTAAGTATCTATAAAGATTGTTCCGGATGTTTGTATATATGGTAAGAGAAAAAGATAATTCCAGATAAATCTAATACAGTTAATTAAATTTATGGGATGGTCTCGTATGAAAATAAGATGTACCATAGACTTGTAGAGAGATTTTCATACCATACTTTGGTGTTAGGAAGTTGTTTTCCTTAAAAATCGGAACATAATATTAACGATAGATTTTGTAACGTTTTAGCTAGAAATTTAATGTAGTGTGAGAGAGAGGTGAGATTTTAGATAACTAGAGTTAAAATATTGTTCATAAAAAATCCGGAACAACCTATTTTCGTAAAAGAGAAAAAGATTATATGTTTTATTTAGTAGAAGAGGGATTTGAAACAGTTATTTGACGTTAAAAGATTTTTTTTTTATAAAATTCGGAAATTTTTGGAGACGATTTGTAAGAAAATTAAAGTAATGTAGGTCAATTTTTTCTTTTTCAAAACAAAATCCGGAACATTCTTTACCGAGTAAAAAAAATTTGTTATGTTTCATCAAAAAAATTAAATTTGACATAAATTTGTTTTAAGATGAAAATACGCAACAATTTGATATTGATAATTAAACTATAGTGACGTATTGTCAAAGAATGAGATTGGACCAAAGCGCTCTGAGCATGCTATAAGCATGAAATTAGCGCTATACACAAACTATAATAATAATATAATAATAATATAAGTGTAATATAAGTCAATTATGAGGATCCAAACAATCATTTGACATAATTTATTTTTTATAAAACAATATTTGGAACAACTTTATGGTTAATAGTTAATGAAATATAAGTCAGTATAGAGATTTTCATTTAGCATTTTTATGCTATTTAAATTAAAAAACCGGAACAACATATTAGTGATCATGTGTTTTTTTAACGTTTAAGCATGGAAATTAAATGTAATATAAGTTAGAAGAGCAAACAAACATTCGTTGGCATTGATTTGGTTTTCTTCAAAACATCCGGAACAATATATTATTGATACTTAAAACTATTGAGATATTTAGGAAGGAACATTAAAGGTTAAATCAGATTTTTAATCGCTTTTAGAGTTGTTGTTTTTTTCATCTAAACGTGACGGACAGACCAACCGACAAACTAAACGCTCAAAATAAGCCTCTTTTATTATGATGAGGGCACTAAACAAAAAATAAATAAAATCTGATTATTTAAAAAAAATTGAGGGAACTGATTAGTACCTTTACTTGCCGCTGCTTGTCACGCTACTGCACGAACGTCGCTGCATTAAAAATCCATTTTTAAAAAATTTGCGTGATATTTACATACATAGTGCATTCTTAGCTTTTATAAACAAACATAAATGTTTTCTTTTAATTTTAGCAGCTAGTTGACCAGGAAAAAAAACACCTTTTACTAATATTTATATTTATTGTGAACATTTCTTGTTCACGTTAACACAATATTAGACTTAATGATACCGAAAATACACAGATAATCATCTTTCCTTATTAACATATTGTAATATTATCTCACATTTATGTCTTATTTTAGAATTGGTATATTTTTATGAAAAAATGCTTGCATAATTAATTGTATAAATTAAACGGTTTGCTTTTAGAAAATTAAATGTAGCCGTTGCACCTAAAGTTTTCAAGCCGCATCGCATGGTGAAATAATATTTTTCATTTCTCTACTAGTTTTCGAGATCTGAGTGTGACAGACGGACAGTTTGCATAAACCTAATAGCTGCTTTTCCCCTTACGGTGGCCGCTAATTAAATACTCGGGAAGACACTAAGATAAATGTACACTTCTTATTCCATATGCTAAGACAAATTGCTTTCTTCCCTAGTGCAGTTAGAGCATGATTCAGCCAGGAAAAAACAACGACTTTGCAGAGTTTAACTCACTGATTAACATACATGATTAGATTGTCACATGAAATGCGTATGGCGTTATTATCTTCTCTTTTAATGTAACGTCTGTAATTTCTAGGACAAGATAAGGCCTGGCACAAATATAGGTACTGGTTTACAGAGAAAAACAATTGCTTTGTTTCTTCACTTTTGGGCCACAATGAGTCAAGGTCAGGCATGGCTATTGATTATCGATTACCGTAACTGTACTACTAATCCATAAAGAAAATTTCCTGTTGTCATTTTTGTTTTTAAAGTTTTAAATGTCTACATTCGTTCATTCCTACTCCGTTTTTTTTTTGTAATCGAAATAATGTCAATCAAAAAAAAAATTGCTGAGTTGATTAGGTTTTTTTTTTTTTTTTTTTTTTGTAATGGAAATTTTTATCCCACGTGTCAGTGTGACACACAGAGCCGGGAAAATGTTATATTTCTTGTGAGAAAGAGACAGTAACTTTCCACTTTTCTTTCCAACCTCATACTTACAGAGGGGAAAAACGCTTATGAATCATGGGTTCTTTTACTTTTTTTTTGTTACAGCTTGGTTCTTACTACAACATTTCAATAAAGTATTGTAATTTCAACATGTAAAGTATACTTTTTTTTATCTTTTAATGAATGACTCTCTCGATTCGAATTCAAATCTCTACTTGAACGATTGGACCATATCGCAATGAGTATGCAATAGCATGAAGGATGCGCATCATTCACTATAAAAAAAAAATTATTTTTTTTTAAAGTCTATGTTATATTTATATCTAGAAAAAAATGTACCTAAATTCTATTATAGGTGCCTGACATCGTAAAATATCTGTATTTCTAGATCCAGTCTAGATGAAGTAGAACTACTCTATCAATTAATTCCCAATTAGTATGAAGGCATCATGTAAAATAAAAAAATTGAGAGGAACTTTGCTTTATTTTGATCAGTTTAAGATCTAGTGAAGATTGAAATGTTCGCGCATTAGCGCGCGCGAAAAAAAAAACAACAACATATTATCTTGTAGTAGATCTAATAGGAATAACTAGTCGACCGTCGGCATAGCATACACCGCTATTTTGCAGGGCCGGTCTTAGGCCAATGTAACCTATGCGACCGAAGGATCCGCACTCTCACGGAACCCGCGTTAATTCAAGGTGTATAAATTATTATATTGAACCATTTTATAACTTAAAACAGATTTCCCGCGCCCTCCTGTCGATTTACCAGGAGCTTCTGGAAATCTCCCGAAATTGCAAAATATACGAAAAAGTCCTTAAAATATACGGAAATATATAGAAAAATATTGTCATTTTGGGGTGTCATTCAATATGGAAAACGCCAATCCTACGCGCTATTAATAAAAACGGCATTATGCATTAGCCGTAATTGTGTAATCAGGTGAAAGAAGCTTCTCGCGCCTCAAACTAATGAAGAATTACTTGAGCTCAACAATTCTCAAAGATAGATTGAAACATTTGGTAATTCTTGCTATTGAGAGGGATCTATGTAGGAAACAGAATTATTATGATATACTGAATGACTTTGCTACACGCAAGGCTCGTAAAGTAATTCTGTACGTAGTAAAGAATGAATAAAATGCATAGACGAATTTATTTTCTAATATAAACTCTTAAATTTCACTTATTATCCGCTTCCCTACCCAAACTTGGCCCCCGAAATCCGTTTCGAATAGGGCCCCACATTGCTTAAGTCCGGCCCTGCTATTTAGTGTTTGTAAAATGTTTGTTTGTAAAATGTTTTACATGTTTCGATGTTCCTTTAGAGTTGACGATAGTTTACTTCCTAGTCCAAACATTCCGCAAGACCGAGGGAGATGGGAGCGGGCAGGATTTGACAGTCCAGCGCGCAGTCATCCGTAGCGAGCTGTGAAAACGTGTTTCCCCCCCCCCCCCCCCTTTCTTTTTTTTTTTTCGTGGGGTGACTATCCTCAGAAATAAGAGAGTGATATTTCCTTTACATCTTCTCGTTTAAACTGTTGAGGGAAGAAGATAATTATATCTATAGATCCATTTCAAGGCATTGAGGCACTGATCTATATCTCTATGATTAGCAAGAACTGCTTTTTTTTTTTTTTTTTGGGGGGGGGGGGGGGGTTAAGGGTATGCGTATTTTCAGATGATAAACCGTACTCGTGTATTTTCATACCCCATTTGCGTACAAAATACGCAAGATGCGTACTTGTAGGCAACTGCGTAAGGCATACTAAAAATAAGTAGACTTAGGGGGCAAAAAAAGAAAAAAAAAGCTTTTAAAATACGGAATTTGTGACATATTTCTATTTGTACCTTCTAATTAGACTGCGGCCTATAGGAGAAATACCGAAAATACAATACAAACGTTTGATAGAAAGCTTGCGCTTGCGGTCCTCTGCTGTTCTCTATATAAGAAGGAAAATAAATTTGGTTTTATTTACTGTAATAGTTTATCTCACCCCTTTTGAAAGTAGCAAAATGACAATAGATCTATTCCTTGCTCTCTCTCATTCTCTCGAGAAAAAAAGAAAAATACTCTAGATCTATCTTTTTATTGCTATTACGATTGGTTTTCTTTTTATTTAGTGGCAGTGGAAATGACGTAAGGCAAGTTTTAAAAATTCACAGGAAAAGAAATAATAGGCTATACAAGAAGTCCTATTTTTTTTTACGGAAATGTTTTTTAGCGGCTCCCGAAAGGGCAACAGACGCTATTAGTTTTGTGTAGCCTGTCTGTACGTCCGTCCATCCAGTTTAGATCTCAGAAACTAGAAGAGAAAATTAAAATCGGACATCATGATATTTTATATCATTCAAAGTTCTAATGCAACGGATACTTTTTTCTTTTCTGAAAGCGAAAAATCAATTATGCAAGCAGTTTTTTTTTAATTCACCATTTTTACACCTATCCACTATTAGTAGTAATTAACACTGAAGGCTTTTTTGAACACGTTAAACCAAATGGTTTTAGATATTTGGTCAAAAAATATTTTTTTTTACAATAGCATTGCTAAGTTATGTAAGTTCTGTCATACTAAATACTACATTTACAAAAAAAAAAATTAACTTTTTTTTAAAGAGAAAAAATCTATTTGCTATGCAAATAAGTTGAACATATTTAAAACAACAATTAATAAGTAGTTTTCATATTATCGCGTGAACTGCAGAGCTTATGTGTTGCAGTGGAACTCAGAACTAAAGGAATTTTTATTTACGGAAATGTTTTTTAGCGGCCCCCGAAAGGGGAAAAGACGATATTAGCTTTGTGTGGAAAGTCTGTACGTCCGGCCCGTTTAGATCTCGTAAACTAGAAAACATAGTGAAAATCTGACACCATAATATTTTAGACTATTCAAAGTTCTGATGCAACGGCTACTTTTTTCATCAGTTTTTTTTCATAAAAATGCCCTACTTTTCACTTTTACAACACTATTAATTGGAAGACTGACTATCGTCGGATCGGTATATTCGTGCGAGTAAGCGTTCTCTTGCACGAATTTAATTAAAAGTAGACGTGACCTGCCCATCGCAGATGGGACTGCATCAGGATTGTGTGGATGCTTTGCAGACACGCTCTTCGGAGGACTTCTGTATCTGGTATTTTGTCTTGCCATTTGACATTCAGTATTTTTCTCAGACATGTCATGTGGAAGTGGTTCAGTTTCTTTGCATGTTTACTGTACACTGTCCATGTTTCTGAGGCATAGAGCAATGTAGGGAGGATGACGGCTCTGTAGACTCCTAGCTTTGTATTTGTGGTGATACCACGTCTGTTCCAGACATTTTTAGACAGTTTGCCATAGGATGCACTGGCCTTGGCGATGCGCAGGTCGATTTCACTATCGATTTTTCCGTTTCTGGAGAGTGTGCTGCCAAGATATGTGAATTTATCCATTGCGTATATATCCTGTCCATTTATAGTGATGCTTGGATCCGAGTAGGCTTTCGCAGGAGCAGGTAAATATAAGACTTCAGTCGTGTTTGTGTTAATGGTAAGGCCAAAGTCAGAGCATGCTCTTGAGAAATCACTGACGATGCTCTGCAGATTTTTTTTAGAGCAGGCATTTAGGGCACAGTCGTCAGCAAATAGCAAAGCTCTGATTACTGCTGAATTTGTTTTTGATTTTGCTTTAAGCCGCCTCGGGTTGAATAGGCCACCATCAAATCTATATGATATATTTATCCCGTTGTTTTCTCTATTTGTGAATGCATCTGTCAGCATAGCGGAGAACATGATACTGAAATATTAATATAGCCATAGAAACAGATGACATTAACATCACCTGCCCCATAGATCGCAAGATCTGAAAGGGAAACTTTACTTTTTAGCTTAATTATCGATATCCAATAGTTCCGTATTTTAAACTTAAAACAAATTTATGTAAAATGACTTTAAAAACAAAAATTTCGACAATAGGTTGTTAAAGGATTTTAAAATAAGAAAGAAATTTACTAGAAACGATTTCTGAAAATCACTTTTTAGACTTATTTTACATTTAATATTCTTGCTGAAACATAATAGAATTTCTTTTTTCGGTAAAGAATGTTCCGCATTTTGTTTTGAAAAAGAAATCGACCTACATTACTTTAATTTTCTTACAAATTGTCGCCAAAAATTTCCGAATTTTATATGAAAAATCTTTTAACGCCACATAACTGTTTGAAATCCCTCTTCTACTAAATAAAACAAATAATCTTTTTCTCATTTACGAAAATAGGTTGTTCCGGACTTTATGAAAAATATTTTAACTCTATCTAAAATCTCACCTCTCTCTCACACTACATTTAATTTCTAGCTAAAACGTTACAAAATCTATCGTTAATATTATGTTACGATTTTTAAGGAAAACAACTTCTTAACACCAAATTATGGTATGAAAATCTCTCCACAAGGCTATGGTACATCTAATTTTCATACGAGACCATTCTTTAAAATGTAATTAACGGTATTAGATTTATCTAGAATTCTCTTTTTCTCTCACTATATATACAAACATCTGGAACAATCTATTATAGATACTTAAAATCATTGCGATGTTTCGGAAGGAAAATTAAAGATGAATGAAATGTACAATAGCTTTTATGTTGTTGTTTTTTATATTAACATGACGGACAAACAGACTGACAGACAAAATGCACAAAAATGCAGCTTTAATCCTAATATATATATATTTAATATATATAATATCTTTAAATGAATTCTATTAAAACTCAGTACATAGAAGACTATGAACCTTCGTTAAATCTCTCGTGTTAATAAAAACATTTGCTACTAGCCCACTGTGACGTAATGGATTTTTTTCCTTTGAAAATGAATGTATTCTTTAAATGTAATGCTAAAAAAAAACTCGGTGCACCAGTGTCTATGAACGCTCGACAATTGACTCGTATTGATGAAGACATTTTTTAGTCTAACTAGGCCGTGTGACGTAGTGGAGTTTTTCCATTTGACGTCATATGGAATTAGTTCATTAAATGAAATGCTAAAACAACTCACTCAGTACAAGTACAATACATCTGTTCTTTTTTTTTTTTCAATTACAAATCAATGCTGAAAGATTATCTAAAATCGCTCGTCTGACTTATTGTACATATCCGGTAGAGATGTCATGCCGTAATGTGTAATATATCTCTTTATCAATAATAGGCTACTGGTTTGTAACCAGTTTGTTATTAAGTCAAGAGCAATACATAGTCGTGCGGTTAGCGTGCTGAACTGATTAGGAATAACACTTAAAGGTTGTGATTCAGAGGAAGAATGCAAAACTCACCTCCGCCACTTTTATAACAAAGGTAAGGAAATCTCCAAATATTTCCAAGTCCAACGGCGTATCCAATACAGGTCAAAATAAAGTCTAGCTTTCCAACCCAGCCCTCACGATCAGTCATATTTTGAGGTTTCATGATTGAGTTCACAACTCAAAAATACCTAAAGAACCTCTGGACAGATCTAGAGGGGCTCTTTTCCTGAAAAAAAAAAAAGTAAAATCAACTAATATTCACATATTAATCAGTAATTATTTTATTTTTTACTAAAAAATTACACTTCATACTAATGTTATAATTCTAAGGCAAGCACTCAAAGAAAGGAAGTAATAATAGATGATATATGTATTTACAGTTATCAAACACACCGACATAGACTTCAGCTATCAATTCACAAGGAGACTTGTCTTACGCTCCACTAGTCCTGCCCTGGTGCGCACCATCATTGTCGGAGCGGGAGCAAGGTTATATTCTTGGACCTGTTCGTCTCGAACAGATTCAAATGCACTACAAGGTAGTGGAGGTTTCTCTTTCTGCAGTTAACCAGTCTGCTCTTGAGACGATGTCGTGATAGTTGCTTTGACTTCTATCTTACCGTTCTCCTTTACGCCAAACAATTAACACATATAGAGGAAGTGGCGAGCCCATTAGATGTCATCAGGGCAGTTGGTCCTGCACGCCGCTTCAGCAGATCTTCTCGATGGCCCTACCCTATCATAGTTGTAAACCCATAGGTAGCCATAGTTTCATTATCATTCTCAGCCGCGTCACTAAGGTATGCTAATGAAGCATCCTTACAATGTTCCATGTGTAAATGTACATTAAGTGCTGCATCGGGTCCAGCTGAAATTGGTTCACCATCGTTCATGTTACTCTCACTGGTGAAAACAGAAGTATAGAAGTACACTGGTTTCAGACCAAATTGGTGAATTTCAGTTGCATCTTCTTCGTGAAGCGACGCATGTACAGCTCTTGTTTACCGACTGAATGCAGTAATTAAAATTTGAGTTCCCCTCGTACCCACTGGCAGAGTTTTTTAAAGTCCAAAGCGACGGGCTTGGACACAGGTCCAACGTTGTCTTGATCTGCCCTGCTCGTTGTGGTACTCAAAGAAGGTACATCAAAAGCTTCAGTTGCATAGCAAATTTCTCCTATTTCTTCTACTGCTTCTTTCTTTTCATTAGTGTACTTGTTGTTACGATTGTCGTAGCAATTGACACATTTCTTGTCTTGAAAACCATAATGGTAGAACATGTGATCACTGTCACAGACAGCACCAACCCATTCTTTGTAACTACCAGTACACCCACAGTCTTCAATGAGTAACGGTTTGTTGTTAAATAATGTTGGACTTCTATCTCTCAAAGGTTCGATCTGGCCTTAAATGGTATCTATCAGTTTGTCCTGCAAGGTACTTGTTTGTACGCTTCGTTCACGTAACAGGCCCTGCATTGTGTTCAGAAGCTCGCCAATATATGCATCTACCTCAAGCAATTAGGTCTTGGGATCCTCTCCTTCATAAATCATTTCTTGCCGATTACGTCGGATATGGACATGTAATCATCCAGAAAAGACGAGCAATGTTCCGTCGGTTGCGAGAAGGCTTTCTGTGACCCTACATAAAGAGCAAAGGTGTTAGAGTCAATGCGTTTGCTTCGGATTCAGAGTCAATTAACGAGTAGGAGACGAAGTCATATGATTCAAATCACGTCCGATACAGTGATTCCAGTTTGAAGTCGGTTCGGAACTGTTTAACTCAGTGCAAGTACAGGACGAGACGGAGAGTCCAGTAGAGTTTAGTACTGTAGTACAGTATAAAGTAGTACATTTTTTGTTCAAAGTGAAGCACTAATAAAGCTTTACAAGTTGCCTATTGGTTGTGATTTATAAGAAATTATTTGGAGCCCTATGTTGTCAACTTCTATGAGTTGGTAGTGTCTTTTGGTGCAGTGTTTGCAAAGAGCCAAGCTAGAGTCATTGCAACTGGTGTCAGAAGTGGGATTT
The DNA here is from genome assembly GCA_030265305.1 of Biomphalaria pfeifferi. Classification (NCBI taxonomy): domain Eukaryota; kingdom Metazoa; phylum Mollusca; class Gastropoda; family Planorbidae; genus Biomphalaria; species Biomphalaria pfeifferi. Next base: position 140,860 of record JASAOG010000145.1, on the reverse strand, counting down.
TCTATGCTTTCTTCGAAACTGCTGAATGAACTTGAATTGAAAAAAAAAATGAATCAAGAGCTCAGATGGCAAGGACTGAAATGCTTCGAAAGAAACAAGGAAACTTTTTAAAGTAAGAAGATGAGGATCCGGACACATATATGTTTGAAATAAAACCAGATAGTAACATCATTCAATTTGATTTACAAATTTACGCACTTAAAAATTAACTCGAGATTTTTTCAATCGACAAGATTATTTTCGCCAGACAGACGCATGAGGGGGCGGGAGTTCCCCGTCAAACTCTAAGGACAACAGTAAATGGAAACAAGGTGCGAAGACGATTCAAAGTCATCAATCTATCTGTCATGTCTTAAAAATTGTTACAGTAGTGCAGCCTTGATGGCGGCTAAAACATTTTCGTGAATAATGTCTATATTTTAACATTTTTTCAAATAATTATTATGAATATAAATAATGTCATAATATTGTTACGAATTTCTGATCTTCTGGCTAAATGTACTAGTAGGCACACAAATAAAAACACTGCAAAAAACTTGACGACTCAACTTTCAACTTCATATAACTTTATTGACTATTAACTCTAACTATTCGTCACTGTAACATGTAGCGTAGAAGACTGTACAATATCTGTCAGTTTACAGTTAGATATACTTCATTGCAATTCATTTCTTCACTTCGTTGCAATTCATCTCTTCTCAATTTGCATCGAGCCGTATTCCACACAACTTCCCAGTGTCGCTCCAGGTCTCCCTAAGCTGAACCAAGTCGTACTCAAGTCTACCGAATCAGAGCCGTACACGTCTAATATCGACTGTATCGACTATAACGGCTCAAGTCCACTGTAGTTCGCTGTATAGACTTTAACGACAGTAGTCCACTCCAGTTAACTCAACCCTAGTTAACTTGCATCGAGTCGTACACATTTCTCTGTTTTTGTCTCGCACAGTAGACAACTGTCTCGCACAGTAGACAACAGTAGCGACGACTGTACCGACGACTCTAAACTCTACCGACGACTGACTCACGACTGACTTTCACATTAACTCTCTGGCTTATATAGAGTCCCTAATCGCTCCTCCAAAGTTGCACAAACACTGCTATTATCTTCTGGAACAACACGTGAGGAAACGTCACATCCTGTCTTTGTTTATACATGTAGATTCCAGAGAACACCCGCTGCAGTGTCACCTTGCCGGGGTCACACGTAGTGACCTCTATCTGTCACTGTTCATTTGTAACACTGCCCCCTTCTTAGATCTGTTCGTCCCCTGGAACAATAATAATAATATTGAAGATGGGGTTTTCAACCACAAAACTATCTGTTGGGGGGAGGGGATTTCAAACTCAAAATCCTTCTGGAGGGGTTTTAAACTTACAGCCCTCTTGAGGAGGAGGGTTAAAACTCAAAACCCCCTATTATTATTATTATAATTTTGTATTGAAGAGGTGGTTTTTAGCTTCAAACCACGCTGGAGGGGTTTAAACTCACCCCCGCCCGACTACGCTCATAGAATTTTTAGTGTGTAATTTGCTTTTTTTACATTGAAGAGGTAGTTTTTAGCTTCAAACCCGCTGGAGGTTTTTTTAAAACTCAAAACCATCTGGAGTGATTTTGAACTTAAAGCCCTCTTGCGGAGGAGGGTTTAAACTCAAAACCCCCTATTATTATTATTATTATTATTTTGTATTGAAGAGGTGGTTTTTAGCTGCAAACCCCGCTGGAGGGGTTTAAACTCACCCCCCCCCCCCCCAGACTACGCTCATAGAATTTTGAGTGTGTAATTTGCTTTTTTTTTTACATTGAAGAGGTGGTTTTTAGCTTCAAACCTCGCTGGAGGTTTTTCTTTTTAAACTCAAAACCATCTGGAGAGATTTTAAACTTAAAGCCCTCTGGAGGATGGTGGTTTAAACTCAACCCCCCCCCCCCCCCACCCTTTGGCTATGTTCATGGAGTTTTGAGTGTGTAATTTGCGTTTTTTTTTTCGTATTGAAGAGGTAGTTTTTAACTTCAAAACCCGCTGGAAGGGGGTTTTAAACACAAAACCCCTGTTGGCTACGCTCATAGAATCTTGTGACTGGTGTATGCTTTAGTCTTATATTGAAGAGAGGATTTTATCGTAAAAAAAAAATATTCTGAGGGGGGGGGGGGTAAAAATCAAAACCCCCCTAGCTATGCTCTTGGAATTTGTCGTTTGCAATATTTTTTTTGTTTTATAGAAGAGAGGGGGGGGGGGGGTAATCGCAAAACCCTAAAAGCGGATTTTAAACTCAAAACCCCCGTTGGCTGCGCTGGGACAAATGATGGTTTGATATTAAAATGTCATCAAAAATAAACAAAATGAAAGCAAAAAAATCAGTCAAAAAAACTACACCCCCCACATTTGCGGGGGGGGGGGGGGGTCATTTCGGGGAGGGGTGAAACACCCCCCCCCCCGATAACGCCCATTATCTAAGTAAACCAGTAGGCCTAATTGTGAAGAATTTAAATCGTTCTTGGATTCATCAAGCTGAATGCTAAATATTCATTTTCTGAATTACCTGATTGATAATATCATACTTCATAAGACATGTCAACTATTCTCCAGTGAACAGTGTCATTACACATGGAAATTGCACTAATTTTATAAACGAATTCGGCTCATGCAATATTTGGCCGCTTACAATAATTTCTTAGAAAATGTGTGAAGTTTCATAGCTCTGGTAATTCTGAAAGCCACCAAATAAGAACTTCAAGGGCTGCTATGTTTTAATTATAGTACTTGCCACCTGAGTCAAGTCTGAATTTCTAGACTCTATATATCAGCCTTTAAAACTAAAATACATGATGTCCTTATCGGCAAAGCTCGGACGTTTCTTAGCTTTATATGCCTACATTGGGCAGAGAGGACTATGGTACGGCATTACAAATATAAATGTAAATCGAGATAAGTACAAATAAAGAAATGAAATTAAAAAATAAAAAAAACTTCCGATGAAAAAAAAAAAGAGTCGAGACCCACAGACTGAGAACCCCTGGGTCACTAAATAAATACATGTAATTAATCTGCAGGCTTAATACTTACTTGCCGGTATTATAAAAAGAAATCCGCAACTGTAATAAGTGAAGTTAACTAATATGCAAAATATAATCTAGATCTAGATCTTTAAGTAGAACTAGAAATCCATTTTTTTTCCCAAAACGCAGTTCTAGATTTGGGTCAAGAGTCTAGATCTGTTTATTGCATCACTGTTTAAAAGAAATTTTTTTTAAAAATTCTCCTTTTGAGATCACCAGATAGATTTAGATCTATATAGCCTATATTATTTTTAAAGAGATATTTTCTTTTTTTTTTCATTCGTCGAAAGATATGGGTCAGACTTAGGAGAATGAGAGGTACAATGCAGTGATGTATTTTTGTTTTTGTTTTGATAGTATTAACCACGGGATTTGGGCGAATATAGATCTAGGTCGCAGGGCGGAGTAAAGGAAGGGAAATAAGATTAAAGGAAACTATACAGCGAATAGCCAGACACTGCCGAGTGGAAAATTTTAGACATCCTTGAAATTCCAAGTGTTACATGGCAATTTTCCATAAAACTAGAGCGAGGTCGATAGTATTTATAGATCTAGGCCCTATAAGTCCAAGTACAAAATGTCTATATTTATCTAGATGTAGAATAAAAGTTAAATCTACCTAGTTGTTATTAATTTTGTTATAGTATCGTATCTTGCTAGTTGCTAATAAATATTATAGAGAATGACTGAGAAGTCTAATTTCTTCAACAATAAATGTTAATATAATTTAAAAATTAGATATAAAACTAGATCTACTCTACATTTTTGATGCTTCATTTTTTTAAAGTAAATTTATTATAAATAAGTTTATTAGTTCATAATAACATCCTTAGAGACAGCTTGCCGCCCAATGGGCCAAACGGCACGGGATATCTATAATCTAGTCTAGATCTAAGTAGTCTATAAGGCCTAAGAAACCTAGATCTAGATGTAGATCATATTTTTTAATGATATATTTTGTTTCGTCCCTTTTTTTTTTTATAAAAAAAAAACTGGAATGTCCAAGTTACGGGGTCGAGAGTAACAAGCAAGAAGTAAACAATAGCAGTCAGAATAATGATTCAGATCTAGACTCGATCATCTCATACTGTATTTATAGATTTGATTAATCATTATAGATCTAATTATCAGTCGATAAAATTAAAACCTTAGAGTAAGTTATATTAACTAATTAACTTATGTTACAACTTGTATAAATTGTATTGAAGTTAGTTAGTCTAGTATAGTATTTAGTCACTATTATCCGAATAATTATGAGTATTATTCTATTACTCTTCTATTACTATATTATAATATTGACTATTGTAAAAACTGAAAGGAGGCAAACTCAACGAGACATAGGTGTTTATTTACAGGACATCACAAATACATGTAGAACAACATGTCTTGGCAATATCCGCATTTAGCGTCGGTATTTACACTCCTGGCCATTTTTCTGTGTTGTGAAGGAGCAAGACCAAAAGCATTATCAAAAGGGAGAATAATCTAGTTGTTTTTTAAATACCGACTTTAATCATGGATAGGAAGAGAGAGAAAATAAACTATTTGATATAGACTAGGTTTAGATTTGTGTGCGTGAAAGAAAAAAACGAATTTAAATAGACCATCTAGATCTATATAGACTAATGATTACATTTTAAATAGATCTATTTAGTAATATTTTGATTATGATTTAAATGAAATAAAGTTGAGATCTCAATTGGCTTACTAGCCTATAAGTCTTATCTACATCTATCTGAAACTATTGATTATTATGCCATGCAGTAACTGTTGGCGCAAGTCTTCTATACTGTACTCTTGTAAAGAAAAAAAAAATCCAATTTTAATAATAAACATACCAGTACCAGTGTACCATACACACGTTCACATGCTAATGAAATAATGCATCAACATATAACAGAAATAAGAAAAACAAAACACAAAGACAGATCCATAACATTTTATTAAGACATATTAATTCTTAAGAGTAAAGACCAAAAAAAATCATTACAAAAAAAAGTTAGATCTATAAATAATCTGCATTTGCTCTATAATTTGCACTAGATCTAGTAAATGTATGGGTTGTTTAAATAAAATACATCTACATTTTCAAACGCTATCTAATTTTTTCAGACCTATATTTTATAGTTGGCAACAAAAGAGAACTCATTTTATTTTATTTTTTGGTTTGAGTGGTATATCTATTTATCGGTAACCAACCAAGCCAATCTGGCAACAGTTGCAGTTTGTAAATATTGATGCTCATTGCGGAAATTGCCCATGTCTTGAGCACAGCATCTTTACATCAGCTCTCACTTAGGTGAAAATCGTTCTCTCCCTAATGTCAACATCCGATTTAGATCTAGTCTTGTAGTGCAAACCTTCTTTCTGCTTTAGCCTGGATTGCGGTGCGCATGGCAGAGTTATAACAATATTATTATTATATAATATACTAGATCTAGACTATATAATATAACTACTATAATAATAGTATTACAATTATTACCATGCAGATGTGCTATTTTCTTGTGTGACCACTAAAACTAAAAACACAACTAACACTATTGCATAACCGCGCAAGGGATAAAAGGGTGGTCTTGTCATTATGGACTGCACACTTAGTACATCTATCTTAGTATCTTGTCAGGTTGTTAAAATCAGTCGGACACACCCTCTATTTACTTTCTGGGCACAGAGGGTGTGTAACTATTTTAGTGTAAAGATATATCTACGAACATGCTTGACTAGCCTCGCCAGTGTGTTATTTCTTTGTCTGACCACTCCACATTAAGCAAACACTATTGCATAACGCGTAAACGTCTATTTCACGACATGGCTTAAATTGTGCAGATGTGACAAAAACTCAAACTCATGGTCTATTTACTTTATTGTCAAAGAGGGTGTGGATAAGGATTTTTTTGTGTCTAGAGTTGGTTATCCTAATGCTTTTAGATCTATATAGGCTTAGCTGTCGATTTAGACTTACCGTATTTTTCGCCGTATAAGACGCTCCGGCATATAAGACGCACCCAATTTTAAAGGAGGAAAATCTAGAAAAAAAAGATTCTGAACCAAATACTGTACTAAAATATTTTATATCAACTGTATAAAGTAAACAGCAGTTTAAGAACAATTTTATGTCAACCATGTAACATATTAAGAACAATCTTTACTCTCATTAACAGTCAGTAAAGTCAGTAAACAGTGAAAGTAACAAAAATCAGTCTGTAATGTTTTTATTCGAACCCCAAGAATTCCTCGTCTTCGCTGCTATCAGAAATGAGGAAGGACAGATCCTCGCAGTCATTGTCATCACTTTCTTCCTCACTGGTGTCAAATAAGACGTTGTCTTCTGTTCCGTCCAAGGCATTACTAATGCCACACTTCTTGAAGGATTTTACAACAATGTCCTCCTTCACGGAGTCCCATGACCTTTTAACCCATTCACACACTTGTGTGATAGTGGGCCTCTTCATCCGCCCAGTAGGTGTCAGATCATGGTTCCCAGCTGCCATCCAGGTGTTCCACTCCTCACGCATCAGAACTTTGAATGGCTTGTTAATGGAAACGTCCAGAGGTTGCAGCTGGCTAGTGAGGCCACCAGGAATCACAGCTATTTGGGTTTTAACTTCCTTAAAGTTCTTTTTAGTATTTTCCGTAATGTGCGCTCTAAACTGGTCAAGATATGCAGAGAAGCGGCGAAATTGTGCCCACACTGCCCAGCAAGGAGTGAGACTGCTCCGGGAGACATGAGGAGACGCAGCCTGCGCTGATGGATGGAGGTACCGGCAGTAAGCTCAGCATGATGCCCGTGCAGCACATGGTTAGACTGTCGGGAGGGGGGCATGGCGCGCTATAGGAGGGAGAGGGAAGCCCTAACACACACAGCCTGGTCGTGCAGGGAGGGTCACAGAAGTCACCACAGCCCGCAGTACGTGCCCCAAATCCAGCCCGCAGCACACACTGCATAAGGAAAGGACTGCGAGTAAGCGCCACACAAAGTTGGGGGCAGTTTTAATGCATGTAAAATGTGTATTTGCCGTATAAGACGCACCAACTTTTCCCCCCCAGTTTTGGAAAAGAAAAAGTGCGTCTTATACGGCGAAAAATACGGTAGATCTCAATAATAAGTCTTAAGACTATAAAAGAGTGTACTCTATGTTCCTGCAGTTAAAAAATTAATGTTTGTCGCAAATGAATTAATTAAAATCATTAAATATTGACCTAACTCACTTATCAGATTCCCATTATAAACAGAAATTAAACACCGCCACATGGTTCACAAAAAAGTTCGGAACAACCTCATTGATATAGAAGCTTTTGGTAAAAAATGTTTAACATTTTATAATACTGCTACTTTCAGTTGCAAATATTTACTCCCATAACTTCTACCAGCATCTTACTTTACCCTTTTCAAATGCAGACTGACTAAATAGTTGTTTACTGGATCAATTTTTTTGATTGAACAAAGTTATTGATATCACATCACCAGAAAACATAGAAGATGTGTGTTTCAACCCTGACCACATGTTGAAAAGTTGTACAAATTTTAATTAAACTTTTTAGTTAGTAACTAAAAAAAATTAATTAAACTACGATTTTAACTAGACTTATTTTTAGTTAAACAATGGCTGAATGGCCTTAATTAATTTTTTTTAGTTAAACTATATGTTTCTAACTTTTTAGTTAACTTTTGCCCATCACTAATTATTTTAGTTGATTTAGTCAATTTAGTTTATTAGATAAAATAGTTACTCCCAATCTAATACTTTGTTGGTGAATCTAGTATAGTACTTTACTTAGTCAAACTTAGTATTATTTTAAGTACCTATTCTAATCTAGATATCTATCAAATAAAGAATATTTTAGAATATATATAAACAATATAGTCTAGTAAATATAGAATCTATTATAAACATCTATATTATGCATAAATCTAGTAGAGATCTAGACTAGAGGTTTAGTTGATTTGATAGATTTTAAATAGACATATATATAGATAAGTTAATTAAGATATTGTCTTTTTTAATCTGAATAATCATAATCTCTAGATCTAGACTCAAACCAAAAAAGTGGGCTTTATTAGAATTAGAGTAGAGAATCACAAAGAATCACAAGTCAAGAATTAATGACAGTGTCAAAGAAAATTGAGAGTACTCCTTGACTTGAATTTATTTGAAGTCAATAGTCAGTTCCCGACAGGTCAAGTCTTACTTTAACAACTATAGAATACCTAGATTTAGAATGAATAGCCTTAGCTCTTCTTATTTATTAATATTATTATTCATGTGTTAAGGCAGGGGTGCTCAGTCTGTGGGTCGAATGACCATTTGCTAGCCTGAGACCATCGCAAATAGTGTTTATTTTTTTAAATTTTTTTTTAATATTTTTTTTTATTTGCTATTTTTTATATGAAGTTATTTTTTGTCTCTAGCGTGTTGTAACAAGCATATTTTTAGGGGTCCTACTATAGTCGATATATAAATTTATATTTGTAATGCTGCAGCAATAGAAGATTACTTAGATTACATTATTATTAAACAAATAATGAAACGATCGTCAAGTATCAATAGGTGTTTTAATTCAATAATTCAAGCAGGAATTTAAATACCCTGATACGTCATTTGTAATGAAGTTCTTTCTGCAAATTTATGAGGTTGAACAAACGTCAGAGCTTTGACGATAAGGACATCCAGTATTTTAGTTTGAAAGACTGGTGGAGTCAAGAAATTCATACCAAAATTAAAACATGTAAGTCCTTGAAGCTTCAAATTTTCTAGATCTCATGAATTGCCAGTGCTGTGAAATCTCATATCAATCTCATAGCGTTACCAAGGAGTTCTTATCAACGGCCAAGTACATTGCATGAGTTATGATTGAAGCCAAATTTGTTTATAAATTTAGTGCAACTTCCATATCTAATGACACTGTTGACTAGAGAATAGTTGAAATGTCTTCTGACATTATCAATCAGGTAATTCCAGAAATGATGTCTGCTCCTTTACCAATAATGGCTTGATGAGTCCACAGACGTTTTAAATTGCTCACAATTACTGGTTTACTTGAGATATATACATGATTGGCAAATTTAAAGAATAGTTTCAATGCAAACCTCTTGAAACGACCTGTACAGCATGTGATATACCTGTAATTGACAAAGCTGGTTAATTTCTGGAAAATTAAAAGACCTCTAGGAAAAATATTTGTGGTGGCTGCACAGAATGTGATTCTATTCAATGTCAGTCACACAATTCTGTATCAATTGTTTGCAGTTATTCTGTTCTATTAGCAATTTTTTTTCACAACTTCCTTTTCCATTTCCAAAACATATTTTTCCGAAACTTGATTTTTTGCCTGTTAAGGTTAAAACAGAAATAAACTTGATGCAAAAGTTGTGAATTTCTTATAAAGTGAAATAAAAACAAGCTCAACCTTCGCACTAACTTTGGCATGTTTGAAAATACTGTCACAACAATTTTGTAGCAATGTAGTTTACTGTGTTGAAGACTCTACATTTTCCATGCTTAGCAATATGCCTACTTTTTAAATTGTCAGTTATGTTAGCAAAGTGAATATTTTAATGCAACAGAAAGGTAAATAAATGAAAGTCATAATAGATACACGTTTTTGTATTTTAAGCGCACATTTATTTTACACTAAATAAAGCTTCTGTTATGTTCAGTTTCTAACAATGGAATTAACATTATGGATATGATGACAATTTAATAACACTAGCAAGCCTAAATCACATTTACATAATGCAACGAATGGAAAAAAATTTTATGGTTGGACGCCGCCTAGTGGAAAATTGTATTAGGGGGTCACGGAGGTAAAAAGGTTGAGAACTTCTGTGTTAAAGTATAAAACTATCTTTGCGAATTGTAGATCTATCATCTTAGAATTATATCTAGATCCAGGCTTTGAGAGATTTTCTGTGTTCATGCATGACCTTTCGGTCTTGTCTAATGAAAGAAGCGCACAATAACATGAATGTTGATATTCAAATATATGTCTAGACGTTTAAGCTATAAGGAATGAATTTATGTAAAAATGATTTTCAAACACAAAGTTGAAGGTTAATTTTATTAAATAATGAAAGGAATGGACTATGTCAAAATAAAAAAACTATCTTTGCAAAGTGTAGTTCTTAAAATTAAATTAAAATTAAATCTAGATGGAGCTTTCGCTCTGAGCTTGTGTGACCTTTCGGTCTTGTCTCATGTAAACATGGCTATATGACCTAGATCAGGGATGGACAAATTATGGTCCACGGGCCAGATGCGGCCCACCAAGGTGATTTATGCTTCCCGCTGACACCTACAGAAATCAGGTATGCTCAAAGATTATACATTTAAAAATTTGTAAATATATTACAAATAAATAATTTTATATATCCATTTAAATGACTGAAACTTCTGATTTGTATTTTCGCATATATACTGATGGGTCAGCGTCGATAGATTCTGGAAGAGCAGGCTATGGAGCCTACATTGACTTTCTTGGCTCTTACTCTGTCAAAATCTTTGGACCATGTGGTAGTGTTTGCAGTTTTGAATCAGAGACCATGGCAGTCTGTGAAGTCTTAAAAGTCATTGACTCTTAACTCGGCAAGGGACATTTTAGGGCAACACTGATTGTTGTGGTCATTAACTCAAAACCTGTACTACAGGCTTTACAAAGCCCTGGACCATGGCCCCCCAATATCGACACTGCCATCATGGCTTCACACAACATAAAACAACGCTATGGCACCCATGTAATAATGCAGTGGGTACCAAGTCACATAGGTGTGACTGGTAATACTATTGCTGACTCCTTGGCCAACCCGTGAGGGCAAATTCCACCCACTGAACAGGCTGTAAGTTTTCATCATGCTCTAACTATAAATAAAAAATCTGGGCTTTGCAAGAGAGGCTTTGAGCCTATCAAGCCCTCACTCAAATGGAGTTTGATGATGATGATTTGTATCACATATGAAGAGGTTAAAGAGACAGTGTCTATACATGTCATTCTTAAAAGTCTAAAATAAACAAAGATTATTCTAATTGGCAATATTTCGAAACATTCAGTCAAAGACAACCTCAAGTCAGTATTTATTAAGTGCTATGGAGAACTGTGTTGACAATGTTGGGTTGGCTTGGAACAAGATGGCAAGTGTAACAACTGATGGTTCCCGTGCTTTGACTGAGACAAACAGTTGTTGTTTTTTTAATAAATTAAAGAACAATCAATCCCAACCATAAACTCTAAACATGAAAGTTTGCACAAAACTGTATTAACTATCAAACATGTTATTGATCCATTAATCTCAGTAATCAAACTTATCAGAGCTACAGGTCTTAACCTCTAGCATTTCCAACAAGTACTTGAAGATTTGGAAACAAAATATTCTGATGTTTTGTATATGGCAGTATCTGCTGGCTTAGCATGGGCAAGATATTAAGAAGAATAAGGGATTTCAAGGAAAAAATTGTTATTTTCCTTGAAGGACATTGACTGTGACTTGGTAATATTTCTAATGAAGAGTGGAAGACAGACTTCATGTTTCTCATTAGGAGTATTACAATGGGTTGCTTGCACATGAATTGTACATGCTTCTTAAGTTAAATTTTTTCAAAGTTCTCCCATTTCTCCATGCAAGCAAGGGAAAACAGGTTTTGTTATTTTCCCTTGCTGAAAGGTGAAACTATTTCTAGTGAAATAGTTGAAAAGTAGAAGACATTTGGATTTGTTAATTGTGGTATGTGAAAGCAAAAGAACAAGTTTTCAATACCCATAGCTGACCATTTAGTGCAGAAACTGATTCAGCTCAAAAAGGAAATTAGCAAAAAAAAAAAAGCTAATTATGACCTTAAAGAAATTCTAGTAATTTCTTCCGCAGAAGTTATATGGGTGCCAGAAGTTGTATTTCCACACTTTACACAAAATGACTTATTTGTGTAAGAAAAGGTCGATGCTGACTGTCATTTAAAGTAGACATGTGGATAACAACTAGTAAGCTAGTTACAGATTTCTGGAACATTATGCATGAGTGAAAAGACGACTAAAGATCTTAATACTTCACATTTGTGGTGAATTTTTTGCTATGTTTAAGGACAATAACAAAATTTTAAAAAATAATTGGTACAATTAGTTTCAGAAATTGCTAACCCTTGTTGTAATTCATCAGTTGGAAGTGTAATAAAATATATAATGCTAGTATAAAATATTGTATAAATGTGAATGAAAATAGATATTATACAAAATTAGCTAGTGTATTTTTCTAAGATGTAGGTACATATTTTATATACGTGACCCCACATTCCAAAAAATCTTTTAATGCGGCCCTTGATAGAAAAGGGTTGCTCTACTCTGACCTAGATCCATGAAATATTAGAGTTGGGCAACTTGTTGTTTTAGTTGAGGGTCTGGGGTTTGTTTATGGATACTTTACATATATGTTACTTTTCCAGTTAGTATGCAAGGAATTATGCCATGTTTTATCAAGATAAGTCAAATGGTTTTGATTTCTATTCTAGGTCATATATATATATATATATATAGTTTGTCCATCAATCATTGTTTGATGATGACCACTTTGTCATCCAGGGGGCTGAGAGCTTTGCACTGGGATTTTATGCCTCCTCATGTGGCTGGTGAGACCTATGTGAGCTCGGAATGTTTGGCTGCACACTGGGCAGATTATTCCAGCTGGAGCTAGTGTCATTGGCCTTGCTTTTCTTCTCTGGCATTCTCTTTTCCTCAGCAACTTGTGCGCCAGTTTTCACAGCGCGATGCCTTGATGCTCTGTCATTTGCCTGAACGCCTTCAGAGAAGCTTTGAGGGTGTCACTGAAGCGTTTTCTTTGACCACCTTGCGAGCGCTTTCCTTTGCTTAGTTGGCCATACAGAGTCGTTTAGGGATGCGGCGGTCTCCCATTCTGCAGACGTGTTCTGCCCATCGCAGCTGGGACTGCATCAGGATTGTGTGGATGCTTTGTAGACCAGCTCTTTGAAGGACTTCAGTATCTGGTATTTTGTCTTGCCATTTGACATTCAGTATTTTTCTTAGACATGTGTCATGTGGAAGTGGTTCAGTTTCTTTGCATGTTTTCTGGACACTGTCTATGTCTCTGAGGCATAGAGCAATGTAGGAAGGATGACAGCTTGATAGATCCCTAGTTAGTCAATCCATCACTGAGTACCGGCACCTATTTTTGTTACAAAAAAAAGCATTGTATATATATATATATATATATTTGTTTATTTATTAATTTCAAAAATGTCTCTAGCAATTTTCTTTTAAATTTCAAGGTATATGTATATAAATGAGAAACAAAATTCTAAACTTGTTAGCCAAATTGTGAAAACTGAAGTTTCTTAGCAAACAAGTACAACTTTTGATGAATCTATTGGCCTAATTAAACATTTGCACACCATCTTATTTAAGCTCTATTAGACTTTTCACCAAAGTAAAAGTCACTTTTATGGCTCTCTGCTATTAAAGTGTAAACAATTTATAAATCATAAAACAATAACCATAAATAGACCTCAGCAAATATTATTCATTTTTTTCTTCTCTAATAAATCAATCTACATAAGTGTTTGTAAGAGTGGTGCTCATTTAATAGGACCAAATTTACAATGCTTATATATATATATTTCCAAGAGCGAAAATAAAATAAATGTAGAAAAAAATATGTTAGTAGATTTTGGTTTAGAAATTGAATGTTTTTTTTTTCCAGATTTGAGGAAGTGGGTCTCTGTGACAAGGTTTTCCTTGCTGCCTTTAGGACTTAAGCTAACACAACTCTGCCTAAGAAGGGATTGGAACTTGAGCCCACTTGATAGGTTGCCAAGCGACTCTTGTTAGACACACGTCTGACATTGTATACCTAATAGTAAGAATGATGCATAAAATGTTACATTAAAGTGTTTTTTTTTCCAGTATTGCTAAATAATGAAAAAATTTGAAGAAAAAAAAAGATTTGTTTAGACACAAAAGATATAAAAATTTGACTAATTTTTGTTATTACAAAAATGTTTCCAAAATGAATTCAGATATCTTTTCCAATTCATTTTACAGAGCGAAGCTTGGTCATCTGATACATTATTAATATTAGGAGAAATCTTAATTCAAATCTCTGTGTGCTCGCTACTATATCCAAACATGAAAAAGGCTTCTGAAGTCATTCCTGAGGAAAAATCAGAAGCCAGTGACTCTTAGGCAGAGTGTGTGATGTAGCTGTTCCCAAACTGTATCAGCACTTGCCGTTTCTTTGGATAGATCAGCTGGGAGGAGAGGGGGGAACTGCTGTATGGGTGACATTGCTCTGACCATAGCTAATGCCCAGGCATTCATCTCATTTCCATGAAATGATCCATAGTCATTTTGTGACTGAAGGAAAACATATTAATTATAATATTATTATAAAGAACTGGTCAAGATTCCTAATTATGAGTAGCCAATAGTATAGAGAACAAAGAGGTAGAAGAAATAGTATAGTACCTTATCACCTGAAGCTAATTTGAAACTAGATATAGATATGATGATGTAGGTCTAATTTATTATTTTTATTTAACTTTAAGTCAGCGTTTCTCAAACTTATACCTGCGGTGCACCCCCCCCCCCCCCTAAAAAAAGTGGAAAATAATTGTGTTCATGCCCCCTTCTCATACTACTCATTGCCAAATAGAAGATCTGAGGTTTGCTGTAAGTCACCCCAGTAGGGTTCTAGAGTGATTTTAAAATGTAATTTAGAGACTTCTAAGATCTGTAATCATACCGGTAGCTTAATTTTTTTTGGTTTTTCTTCTAATGTGATCGTTGTGACAAAGTCTAAATACTTGATTGACACCCTCATCTGAGTTATCATCTGTCTAATAATTTCACCCTGTCTCACCCTTTCTTTTCCTTTACTGTACACCACAAGGATAAGCAAGCCTTTACATCCAAGAAACGTTATCACCCTTAAGCATGGCCTCCCTCCCCAAGGCTCCATCTTGTAATGTAATGATCTCTTTTCACAGCCTTCATAACTGACCTACTGGCCCAGCTAAAATGTCAAAAGCTGCTATATGCTAATGATATTGTTCTTAGGAAAACTAAGGATTGCAGTTACTATACAAAAAGTGTTTCAAAAAAACTTGTATGCGCTCTGCTCATACACTAAAAAATGGAGACTAGAGATAAACACCTCCAAGACAGTCTATTCCCTGTTCACACTCAGGATTGGTATTCTCATATGGCCTTTCGGACTCTCCCTCCGCATAATGGCTCAAAATGTGTGAGCACCTCCAGGAAGTTGCAAGAAAGGCTCTGCCCATACACTAAAAAATGGAGGTTAGAGATAAAAACCTCCAAGACAGATTATTCCCTGTTCGCACTCAAAATTGATATACTCAAGCAGACTCTTCCTCAACAAAGTGGCTCTCTGAGGCTCTCAGCACAGAGAAACTACCCACATAATTTGGTGTAACTTTTACAAATTAAAATTGTGAGCACCTTTAGGAAGCTGCAAGAAAGGCCTCTGGGAAGCTGGCATCCACGAAGTGGGGAGCTCAAGCAGACATGGCTGCCTGGTCATGCGATTTGCACACTGAACTGGGTTCAAACCCCTTTCTCTCCCATCCTTCATTGTCCTGCAGGAGGTTTGGACTAGGAAGTAAATTATCTTTAACTCTGAAGGAATATCCGAAACATGTAAAACATTTACATGCTACGATCACTTTATTTAGGAGCAGTCTGAAAAGGTCGACTTTAGTCTACCTGTGCAAATCTATGGCTCTTAGACAGCTATTGTACATCTTGATAAGATAGTCCCAAGCACTAAGATTTGTCTGTGGAACCTTTCAGACAAGTCCAGTTATTGTTAAATGGCTAATGTATGGCCACTAAATTTTAGGTGGGACAGTCAGTACTTGTTTTGAGGGATAAAAAAAACTGAACAACTAGTTGATGGATGGGGCTGCAGAAGACATATTTGTTTGCATTCTTTTATGCATCATGCCACTAGACTTGCTGATAAGCTGGCCTCCACCAACAGGCAAAACATTCAACATTTCCTTACCCTCCCCGTTGGTCACCCTATAGCATTTGCTTAAAACTAGTGAAAAATAAATTCTGATTTAGTAAAAAGCTTTGGATCATGTATTAGTGTTTGCAATTTTGATGTAGAGGGCATGTCAATCTGTGAAGCTATTACTGACATGAAACCTTAGCAAAGCCCTGGACAGTGGCCCCCCAATATCAACAATGTCAGTATGGCTTCACACAATATAAACCAACACTATGGCACCCTGACTTATTACTAGAATCCCAATATAGCAGCACAATCTCTAATGAAATACTTAAATTAATTAAATTTAATTACACCAGCATCACCATGACAATGTACTGCACACAGAATTTTCCTAGGAGACTTGTAAAACACATTTAATCAGTTAACCATGATTTATCATTTTTATTGTCTTCAGTGTTTCACTGCTGTACATTGCAATGGGGATTATGACATTCTTCATTCATGTAGGATTGTCACAAATTTGTACATGCTTGCTCAAAATATCCCAGCTAAGGTATTTAGGTCTAGTAATTAAGTAATGGCTGTAAAACTATTTTGATGCTAGCTCATTGCTTAGATCCAGATGCTATATTTGGTTTCTTGTTGTTAGCTAATAGTTTTGGATCCTTATTTCTAGTATATCTATATCTTATGTTTTTGTCTTGGTTTAAATTAAGCAAAATGTCTCCTGTGGCTGTGAGTTATCTTTTATTTTTAAATGGAATACTCATCATGGGAATTGTTATCTTTGGTCGATGTATTTGATCTCCTTAGCTCATTGATTTTTTTTTTTCATTACCACAATGCAAACACTTTAGGCAAGACAATAATTAAATACTGATCATTCGTTCCTTTATTTCACCAACCTTTCCAAATGTCAAATTCCTTTTTTCCAAATCTTTTGTCTGTCATTCTAGATCTAGAGTGACTATTTTTTTTTTATTGTAAACCCACACTGGTAACCCTCCATGATACATTGAGCCTATATACATTTGACTTTATCATCTTTTGACATTTCATCTTGAGACTCAGAAGGGTACATTCTTAAAACTATATCTATTGTATATCATTTTACTCTTTTCTGACTTAGTTCATTGTTTACTGGTTGCTACCTCTGCACTTCCTGAAGAAAGACCTGCTGGTTCTAATCCAGTTTTAACGTTTTTTTTGCTCAGCCTACTGGAAGCACAGGTCTGGTTTACTAGTTTGCTATGTCTACACTTCTGAATGCAAGAACCCTGGTTTCTGGTTCTTAGTTACTCCATACTATTTGAAAGAACCCAGTTTCTACTCCGTGTCTGGAGAAACATATCATTAATGTATGATATATGTAAGTTATAGCCCTTGGTCATTGTGAGTTATGCGTCTTTTGTTGTGAACATGTAGTTACTGCCTAAGATGACGTTCAGTGTTGAATGAATAAAAGTGTTCGGCCCAACAACCACAATAGTTGCCTTAATTCATCACTACCTACTTAACACATATTTCTTTACATCTAGATGTAGTAGTTGAATGGTTAGCCTACTCATGGCAGAAAAAAAAAGATGAATGTCTTCCACCTCCGATGTCTAAGGCAGATCTTAAAAATAAGGTGGCAAGATAAAATAACCAATGAAGAAGTGCTACAAAGAGCAGGGTGCCAGGATATCCTCTGTGTTATTAGCAGCAGACGCCTTGGCTTGCTGGGCCACGTTTGTAAAATGCCAGTAGGTCAACTTCGACAAGACATTCTGTATGGCGATCTAACAGAAGGCAGGAGAACCTCTGGACACCCACTTTTACAGTATACAGATATATGCAAATGCGACCTGAAGCTAAATTGACACTAGCAGCTGGGAAAAGTGGCACTGGATAGATCCACGTGGAGATAGAGCATAAAGTAAGGGTCTTGGATTGCTGCCATACACAACACCAGCAGAAAAAAAGGTGAAAATGCAACGGTGCCTGGTGATTACATATGGTCAACCTGTGACTGCAGCTGTGTATCAAGGATTGGGCTCTTTAGTCACACAAGAAGTTTCAAAGGGAAAATATTATCCCTTGAGACGTAAAATGCTACAGTAGTTGAATCCTGGTCTTCTAAATCTGCACCTACGTTTCAATCCTAGTTGTCAATAACTGCAATTATTTAGTGGAGGCATGACCTGCCACATCATTGACATAGCATGAAAGGTTATCTTTTGTAGTCACAGTTTCAGTCTCTTCATACAAAAGACTTAGTAACTAACTAGTACTCATCAAATTGAGTCCGCTCACATCTTAATGAGTAACATTCAGTGTATAAAAACCACTAAAGTTGCCTACAACCTAACCCCATTAAATCCACTAATAGGCTTGACAGGTATACAAAATCTACTTCAAGAAGAACCACTGCTAGAGAGCATCAACTAGTATGAATCAAGACAAGTAAAAAAAAATAAATACAAAACAAACAAAAAAACACAGTAGGAACACTTAGTAGTGGTATGACAGCACTCAAACAAGAAAAACTTTGTACTTACAGTTACTTATTGATCCCCTCCCCCTTTTTGGTATCCCTCCACTTTTTATCTTTTCACTCATTAAATCTTTTATTATACTCCTATACAGTGGTTTTTTTTGTGAGAGTACGCACCGGTACAGCATACTGCCATTTTTTTTCATTGTGGGGAAAAAATTATTACTTTTCTTGTATTTTAACTTTTATTATTAATTTATTATATTATTAATTTGTTAAAATTGAGTTTTGAAAAATTGGGAAAATAATTAAAATATAAAATGCGAAACTGCTTAATAAAGTAATAATAAAACAATTTAGGTTGGTTCATTATAAAATAAAATTGTTTTAGACATTTAGTATCTTTGCAGTTGTGATTTAGGTGGCATCGTTAGGTGGCATCGAGGTGCGAACTGGTAGTTAAACGTTAGGCAATACATCACAAAGTACCTGCAACTTTTTTTTACAAAAAAAAAAGCACTGCTCATATAAAAACTTAAAATTATCTCTTTCTTTGATTATTGTAAGTCATCTTAATCTGTCTTGGCTCATAATTTGAACAGCTCAGGCCAAACTCACAGAAGAGGAAACCATGTACAAACTATAAATGTACACTGACATAATAGCCTGTAAACCCCTAACTAATATCTAATTAATTAAGTTAAACACACCAGGTTTTTAAATGGTATTTTATTAGTCTGAATCTTTTAATTTTTTTTATTGAAAGGTTTTATTTATAATACTGTTACGTCTTTCAATCTGGCTATGCTAACACTGGACAACTAACTCAAGAACTTGATAGCTAAATTTTGGATTGCTTGTTACTTAATTAACTGTGACTAATTAAAAAGCCAACACGGAAAAATGTACAATCACTTTACTGTAGAGAGCTGTACATTGTACTGGTGTACTGAACTCTATCTTGTACAAGATCATCTTGACTCTCTCTTTATATAGGGTCCCCGAAGTCCTTTTCGAAAATATTAGAAACTGCTGCCAGTCCTTTCTAAGTGATATGATATGATGGCACACCCAGTATCTGATATACCTTTGTAACCGTGTGGTCCTCTATTAGCACATTGGCGAACAGGCTAGATAGAGCTTAACTCATGAATGCAGCCCACATGCCACTTCTGCCAAGTCTGTGCCAGTGAGCTCATCTTTGTCCATCATGGAGACCCATAAATTATTTGTAACTGATTGATAACCAAACAATGTAAAATTGCCAGCTTGAACCTTTGCACAGTGGCTTTACTGTAGAGAACTGTAGGAAACTATAACATACAGCTGTTCTAAACTCAACTGCATTCTCTGTCTTGCACTGGACTGTACCAGACTGTCTTGATTCTGCCACATTCTCTTTCAATAGGGTCCCAAAAGGTCTTTTAGAAAATGACTCCTTGGGCATGTCACCAGTCCTTTCTGGCAGTGGATCACATGTGTTCTCACACATTTGAAAATCCATACTTGCCATGCCAGTTCTTCTATTATGATACATTTATCAACCTATTTTATCTCATTATATCATTATATCATTTTAGTATTACTGAATTGAATATTTGAAACTGTAAGTTATATTTTCTATTATTGAAAATGCATAAAATTTATCTACAGATGAAACAAGCCACAAGGTTTCATAAAACCAGATCACATGGAATGTCTAATATGCCAGTCATTGAAGATGGTAAGAAAGGTTGCATAATTGAATTAGAAAGGATAATTCTTAATAACTTTACTTGGGTTACTTACTATCACCATTTAAATACCATGTTTATGTTTTTTGGCAATCCCACCCATCCTTAGTTCTAATGTTTGAACTAATAATAACTTGCTGTTAGTAAAATGGTTGTGATACGCTGTGATTTCATAATGTACTTAAAATTTTTTTTCTAAATGCTAGGATTACTTATATTAGAATTTTTTTGCTGTAAACAAATTTTTAAAAAGTAAATTTCAACAATAAAAGTTTGAATTAAAAAAAAATGTTCTTCTATAACAATACAACTTTGAAGTTTGTTAAATAAATATTATTTTTATGGTACAAAACATTTCATTTATTTTGTTGATAGGTCATACTGATACCATCTTGTCTTGATGTAATACATTATCCATTTTGTCTAAAAATAGTTTTGACAAACTATAATAATACTGATTGACTGAAGTAAAACTGAATAATGGTAAAGGCTGTTTTACCTATCTATTCAGCCAAAGGTTCTTGTGTGGAGTTGTTGATTTTCCATCAATTGCCTCCCTTGACGGATAGGGGAATGCCCTCCATATATGGCGGGTACCCGGGAAATAAAATATCCATGGTGGACCAAAATCGAACCTGCTGCAGGAAGTGGAGGGATCCACAAAGTCAGATCCATAGAGCTGAAAGAGAACCCCCAAATGGTTATGCACAGGGCTAACAACCCAGTCTTATAAAAAATATTGTCACGAAAGCTAAAACACACAAAATAACGGACATATCAAAACAGAAAACGATCTATGCCTTAAAATGGACATGACTATTGTTTTGTGACATGGAATGTGCTAAGCCTGTTTGGAGCTGGATGTTTTGAAGAAATACAAGCACTACAGGAAATCAGGTGGAAGGACATTCTCAGAACTTAGTAATACACAATATTTTAATGTAGTAGCACCAACAACTTAGGCACAGGATTTACTGTTAAAAAGGAAATTGTAGGTAATGTTATTGAATTTAAACCTATGATAGACTCTGCCAAACTACGTGTAAGAGGGGAAAAAAGATTCTACCAATCATTTATATGCCCCCACTGAAGATGCAGATGATAACACTAAAAAAGCCTTCTACGATGGATTGGAAAGAATGTAGAATAAGTACTCTATACAATTACATCAATTTG
Source organism: Biomphalaria pfeifferi (assembly GCA_030265305.1). NCBI lineage: Eukaryota > Metazoa > Mollusca > Gastropoda > Planorbidae > Biomphalaria > Biomphalaria pfeifferi. The sequence continues at coordinate 119,438 of JASAOG010000145.1, read as the reverse complement.
GTTCCCCAAAAACTTACAAAAGATACACTTGCGGATGATACGCTGTGATTTCATAATGTACTTAAAATAAATCCCAAAACACTACTAACAACATTGGAAAAGGACATTTAAAATTTTAACATAAATGACCAATAAGACAAAATAAAACATACTATTAAAAAAAACAGCAAAAGAGATAGTCTGATTTAAGCAGAACAGTAGACTCAGATGGTGTGATGATGAAAGAGAAAAACAATTCTTGGATGATATTGCTACAGTGAGAAAGCAGAACCACCAGACAGCAATACAATGAAACAAGAAGGCCACAAAAGTTGTCAGAAAGAAAACAGCAGGGTTATCAAGAGATGGGCTGAATACTTTAAGGAGTTCTTAAATTCAGCTGATAATGAAGACAATGGAGAATATGAACTCAGGGAGAACAAGATCTCTTAGTAAACCCACCAACATTGGGTGAAACAGAAATAATTTGGCCTCAAAGCACCAGTAGAAGACCAAATTACTGCTAACTAATTATATATGGAGGAAGACTTGCATTCCCAAATAGATGTACTAATACTAATAATTTGGAAAGAAGAAGTAATTCCAACAGAATGGGAAACAGCACTTCTAACCTCAGTACACAAAAAATGATCCAAAATAAAGTGTTGTAATTACAGAGGAATCTTATGAACATAACGTATAAGATCCTAACTAAGCTTATTACTAAGAGACTTGCAAAGTATGCGAAAAAATTGTAGTTGACTACAATGTGGTTTCATGCTTAATAGATCCACAATTGATCTCAATTTCACCCTAAGATGTATACTAGAAAAATGCTATAGATACAGTATATCAGTTTTATGTAGACTATAAAATGGCCTATGACAATATCAAAAGGAAATATCTACATCAAACAGTACAGGAATTTGGAATGCCCGACAAATTGATAAGGGTTATGCTATAACATTCAACAAATCAAAAAGAGTAAAGTCATAATACAGGGAGAACAATCACAGGAATTTAGGATTAAATGAAGACTTAGACAAGCAAACTCACTTTCATGCTTGCTTTTCAATCTGACTCTAGAAAAGTAATAATAGTATACACATAAACACAAGGGGAATAATTACTAACTACTTCAGAAGAGTAAACATAGGTCCGCGACCAACAGGAACAATACACAGTTAACCTCTACAATATCTTGCATATGCAGATAACATCGCCTTCTTGGGCAAATACACCTCTGACATTGCTAGAGCTTTCGCACAACTGGAAGAAGCATCTTGAAAAGCAGGACTTGAAATAAATAACAAAAAAAATAAAAAGTATGTATGTTATACTGACAAGAGCTTATCAAGCAGAAGAACAATATATCAAAATTAGTAACCACAAGTTTGAAAATGTAGTAACCTTTAAATATTTAGGGATTATGATACATTCTAAAAATGGACTCATGCCAGAAATAAAGGAACAAATAGCGGCAGGCAATAAAGCTTTCTGTAACACACAAAACATACCTTAAAGCAAATGAATCACTGATCATAAGACCAGTAGCCATTTATGCAAGTGAAACAAAAAAAAACACCAGAAAATCTGCTAAATATCCAGTATTTGGGAAAGGAAAATCCTCAGAAAAATGTATGGTGCCATATTGATACATGATAAAATAGGATGGGGACTCACTCAAATCAGGAGATATACCAGCTATATGAAGATCCCTCCATAGTGACAAATTCAAAAGTACAGATTGCATTTGGCATGTCACAAGGGTTAGCATCCTGTGACATGACATTAAACTGTGCTTCTCTTTGCTTAGCACTTTTGGAGGGCAAAAATTGCCCTACTTCTTTTCTATCATTGTGTCTGTCTCCTTTTTTCGTCAGTCTGCCTTCATTACCCATTACTCTGTCTCCTTATCTTAAAAATCTCTCTACATCTTAGACCAGTCTGTTTGCCATGGACTGCGATGGGTAAAAGGGGGGATAAAGTGATCCTGGTATTTAAGTAGGTGCCTTTACAAGGATAAGCTACTACAACACAGTACTTTGGCTCTAAGTTTCTCTAGACCTGAGACATAGATAGCCCTCTCTGGGTCAACGGCTGGTCACGCTGAGCTACCAGCATGGGTCATTGACCTAGAAGGTCAATCAGGGAGCTGCTGTATCTGACACATGCCCGATGCAGCAGCTGTCTGAGTATATCACCTGTGTAGCCCTGGCGAGCTCATTCTGGACATCCGAGTTCCTCGTCCCCTTGTTGGACTCATTGGCGGGTGGGGAGCACAGGTGTTGTCGTAATTGTCTATGGATAGTAAAAAGACACCCCCCCCTTCCAAAAAAAAAAAAAAAAAGAAGAAGAGGCCACAAGAAGCTGTGCTACCTGGCCATCATGTCTGGTGGTCAGGTGCACAGAGGAAGGGAAAAGCCTGACGATTAGCTCTTTTCTCAAGGGACTTAATGCTGTAGTGGGAGAGTCCAAGAGTGTATCAAAGCTAAACAAAGCATCTGAACTTCTCTTAGAAGTTGATAGCAAGATACACTCTGATGGGCTTCTACGATGCAGTAGAATCTGTGATCTGCATGTGGAAGTCATGCCACACAAGAGTTTGAACACCAACAGAGGTGTTATCATCTCTAGAGTCTTGCTGGAATGTTCCGAGAAGGAAATAGTGGAGGGAATTGAATGAGTCATCCATGCCTGGCGCATTCAAAACTAGGACACCGCCAGAGTATGTGAAGGCAGGATACCTACGAGTTCCAGTGAGGCCCTACATACCTAACCCCATGAGGTACATTATGTGCCAGGGTTATGGACACGCGTGGCAGTCTGCAAGAGGAAAACTGTGTGTGCCAGATGTGCTGGGAAGGGTCATGAGGACAAAAGCTGCAAGAGGAATACAAGGCAAGAAATGGATGTACCTTCAGCCAGGCAAAATTGGCTGTATTTGCTCTCCCCAAGAGCCTATTCGGCTTGACAAAGAGCTACTCACAGGCTATGGTTAAGATAGGATAGTTCATAGCCACACAGACTGACACATCAACCATACCACCACCTCCTCCTCCAACTCAGAAGAAAACACTGCCACGAAGAACACCTTCAAAGAGGAATGAGAGCACTGTTGTGAAAGTCATGCTAAAGAACAGATTCTCTGTGTTCGCTGATGAGGGCACGAAGACTGAGCAGCTTGAGAAAGCCATCATTCCAGAAGAACTCGGAGACAGTAGAGCATTTGAAAAACCAAGGACAAACTGTTACGTCCCCCAGAAATATAACAGACTGCCTTGCATCCTCAATAGCAGATAAATCATCCACTGCACACTACATGCCAGAATTCCATAAAGTTAAAGTCAGGGAGGAGAGACATCCCATTGATTTCAGATCAGAGAACAATGAAGACTACAACAAGCTGTTCTCACTTGAAGAACTAAGGGACTCACTGGACGTACCATATGACACAGCGTCAGGAGAAGATAAAATCCATTATCAGTTCCTCAAGCATCTTCCTGAACCCTTTTTGACAACCGTGCTAAATATCTATAACTGTGTATGGCAATCAAGCATTTTCCCAAACAGTTGGAGGAAAGCCACTAATACCTAAACCAGGAAGAGATGGGTCTGACCCAGCTAACTATCGCCCAATAGCACTAACAAGCTGCATTTGCAAAACCATGAAAAACAATGATAAATAATAGGCAGGTCTGGTTCCTTGAGAGAAAAAAAATTAATCTCTAACTAGCAGGTTTGAATCCTGGTCAGGCTGAAATCTTTTGTCAGGAATGCATTTATTAGATGTGAACATCTTGTTGCTGCTGAGCTGTGAGCCCTTATGCAGACTCTGCCAAGGAAAAATAGTGTGCTGTTCTCTTCAGTTGTTCAGCACTGCTGTACAGGGTGTTGGTTATGTTGGGTTTTAGTAGTAGTAGGGTTTGCCTAAGGTGGATTAGGAAGGGGCATTCCAAGAGGATATGGTTTACAGTTTCATAAGGGTTTCTTATCTTATATAATACAGACGTTACTTCAAAAAAGAAGATGATTACGTCCTATGCGTCATTTAGTCATGCATATTAACCAATAACTTAAATTCTGCCAAGTCACTGGTTTTCCTTGGCTAGCTCAGGCAACCCATTCCATGCTCTAATAGCATATGGGACGAGGAATGTGCCTTTATCTTTGTGTCTTTCAGAGTATTTTATTAAATTTTGTTTTTGTATTTGAAGATTATGGTTCAGTGTTTTATGTATAATTGCTACTTTACTTTTGAGTCTTCTGTCCTGAAGGCTTTCTAAATTTAGTGATTTTACTAAAGGTGTTACTCTAATTAAATGTGAATATTATTCGTTTGTTATGAATCTCACTGCTCTATTTTGTGTTTGTTCCAGTTTCTTAATGTTTTCTTGAGTTGAGGGGTCCCAAACGGAGGATGCATATTCTATTATTGGCCTAACCAAGGTTAAATAACATTTTAGTTTTATGTTCTTATTTGATTTATAGAAATTTCTTTTAACTTCACCCATTGACCAATAAAAATCTGTTGTAAATATCTATATATATTACAATTACTTTGCCCTATTATTAAATTACAGAGTACTGAGATCAGAAAACTGTATTAGTTTACGTGACTAGAAACACTAAATCAGGTTTCTCTTATATTTTAAGAATATGCAGAAAAAAATGCAGATTGCAAATATGTAATTTGATTTCCTCGGAGATAAATAGTTTTTAAAATGTATATTTTCAAGTTTTATTTCTTATTACCATATATTGTCATTGGAAATATGCATTTCGTTTTAAGGCTTAATACTAGACTATCTTCCTTTTTCTGTTGCTGTTTTGTCTTTCTTTCTAGCAGCTATCAGATCTAATATTAAAATTCATTTTAAATGATAGCATAAGAACAAAAACTCTCTTTAAAAAAAAGTTATTGAAAAAAAGAAGAAACAACTTCATCAATTTATTTTTAACATTTTTTTAGACCTTCATTTCTGTAAATAGATTAAAATTCATAAGTTGACAGCATAAGAACAAAAATCTCTTTAAAAAATGTTATTGAAAGTTTAATATAGATTAGGGAGATAAATATGCTTAAAAATAACATGGTTGTCAGTAAAGGTTTCTGGACATCTAAACTATTACCCAGAAAACTATTAGATGAAAAGTTCCATAAATTGTATCTGAACAACCCAAACTTTCAGTCCACTAAAGATGCATTCACAAACATGCGCAAAAATGTGCAAAAAACAGTTACGCCTAATGCAAGATACCTGGCTTAGCAAGAAAGTGGAAACAATACAAGAATTTGCTGACAAGCACGACATGAAGAACTTCTTCCATGCCATAAAGAGTTCTATGGACCCACAAAGACAGGCTCATCCCCTCTACTAAATGCTGATGGGACAATCCTATTGACAGATAAGGAAGAGATCCTAAAACGCTGGGCCGAGCACTTTGAAAAGGTTCTCAATACACCTTCCATTATAAATGAAGCTGCCATAGACATGCTTCAGCAAGTACCAATAAATGAGAAAAATGTATGACCCCCCAATCTTGCCATTCAACAGCTCGCAAGCGGAAAAGCCCCAGGAGCTGACTCCATTCCCGCAGAGGTCTACAAAAAGGTGGATTAGCCCTGATTGAAAGACTTCATGTACTGTTCTTAATTATGTGGGACCAAGAGTCAATACCACAAGACTTTAAAGATGCCACAATTGTCCATGTATACAAGCGAAAAGAAAACCGTCAAATCTGTGACAACCACAGAGGAATATCTCTTCTCTCTATTGCTGGGAAAATCCTCGCACGCATCCTACTAAGTCGGCTCATGCAACACCTAGAACATGGTCTACTTCCAGAAAGCCAGTGCTACTTTAGAAAAGAGCTTGTAACCATTGACATAATCTTTGTGGCAAGGCAGCTCCAGGAAAAATGCAAAGAACAAAATGCTGACCTCTTCTCAATTTGTTGACCTAAAAAAAGCATTCGACACTGTTAGCAGAGAAGGACTCTGGAAGATTATGTCAAACTATCTTTGTCCACAAAAATTCATAACCATGGTGAGACTATTTCATGATGGCATGAAGGCTCGTGTCCTGGAAAGTGTAGAACCATCGGAGCCCTTTGAAGTATCAAACAGGGTAAAACAAGGCTGTGTCCTAGCACCTACAGTGTTTAGTATCATGTTCTCTGCTATGCTGACAGATGCATTCACAAATAAAGAAAACAATGGGATAAATATAACATAAAGATTTGATGGTGGCCTATTCAACCTGAGTCGGCTCAAAGCAAAATAAAAAATCAGCAATAATCAGGGACTTGCTATTTGCTGATGACTGTACCCTATATATCTGCTCTGAAAATGATCTGCGGAGCATCGTCAGTGACTTCTCAAGAGCATGCTCAGACTTTGGCCTTTCGATTAACACAAAAAAGACTGAAGTCTTATATTTGCCTGCTCCAGGTAAAGCCTACTCAGATCCAAGCATCAAGATAAATGGACATGATATAAACGCAGTGATTCATCTATCTTGGCAGCACACTCTTCAGAAACGGAAAGATTGATAACGAAATTGACCTGCGTATCGCCAAGGCCAGTGCATTCTATGGCAGACTGTCTAAAAACGTCTGGAACAGCAGAGGTATCACTACAAATACAAAGCTAGGTATCTATCAAGCTGTCATCCTCCCTACATTTCTCTATGCATCAGAAACATTGACAGTGTACAGAAAACATGCAAAGAAACTGAACCACTTCCACATGACACATGTCTAAAAAAAATACTGAACGTCAAATGGCAGGACAGAATACCTGATACTGAAGTCCTTCAAAGAGCGGGTGAGCAAAGCATCCACACGATCCTGATGCAGTCCCAGCTGCGATGGGCAGAACACGTCTGCAGAATGGAAGACGACTGCATCCCTAAAGGACTCTTGTATGGCCAACTAAGCGAATTAAAGTGCTCACAAGGCAGTCAAAGAAAATGTTCAGGGACACCCTCAAAACTTCTCTGAAGGCTTTCAGCATAGACCTAACCACCTAGGAGACAGAGGCACATGACAGAGCATCAGTGCAAAGCCCTCAGCCCCCTGGATGACATGTGGTTGGTCATCATCGAACCCCAATGGACGAACTATATTAAATTATATAAATTGTAATTATTTGAGCTATGAATGGACCTTATTTTTAATAACTTAGCTGTATAACATTTAGCTCTTGAAATATAAAGGGGAAGTAATCCTTGAGGAATTACGGGCACGACATGGCCTAATTTGTGCTGATGTGCCAAAGACCTAAAATATCAAATACCACAAGGGCTTACCACGAGCTCTTATTTCTTTCATAGGCTATCTGATGCTAGCTACTTTCCTCTATCCCAGTGATGACAAAATGGTGCTTGAGTTGATCTTTACTTCACTTTATGGGAGAAGGGGAGTGGGCAGCTCTGTTAGGCCGTCCTCCTTTAAGCTCGCTAAAAAAGATTGCTTTTGGAATGCAGTCATCCGCAATGTGGGTTAAGTGTCAGACCCAGTGCTTGTATTCTGTCCACACCAGCCTCCTTCATAATAGAGTTTTTTGTATGGTAGTCCTGCCAGCTTATATGCTCCATTGTGGAGCAGAGGCACCTTTGATTGAAACATTCAAAGGTGCCTCAGATAACCTCTTTAGAGCAACCTATTTAAGAACCAAAAGCTTGGTGAGAACCCCTGCTTGGTAGACACTTTTTTAGGGAGCTGGAGCGATTTATTCTACTTACCTTATAAACTTCTCTTGAAAGTGATGGGTCATTGGATACCATGCTTCCCAAATATGGGGGGTGTCCATTTACTGTGATTGTTGGGGCTGAGTAAGTTTTATTAGGTGCCTTGTGAAATTCGACTTCTGTTTTTCTGACGTTTATTGTAAAACCAAAGGAAGTGGCAGCATATGCAAATTCTTTGACAGTGAGCTAGAGCTCATGTTCTGTGTAAGCAAATACATGGCAATCATGGGCATAGAGAAGCTCCGTTGTTCTTACAGAACCAGTCTCTGTTGGGCTTACTGCAATAGCCTACTGCCCTGGCTTTTGTGTCTTGGAAAGTCTTTTTTAGCTGGCTTCTATTGGCCTCTGGATCTATTTCATGGGGCTTTCTGAGCTTAACCTCAGGCATGGCTCTAAATTGGCTCTGTGCATCCATCAACTTGTCACCATTAAGCTTCGTTATTTTTTTTTCTTTGGAGCCTTGATAGAAATGGTGAGGCAATGTCATGTTGGTGAAGTAATACACACCAGAGTTATGCAGAGTGCTGATTGCTATACAAATCACCACCTTCTTCATGTCATTTTGTAAAGAGAATTGAAATAACGCATACTAGTAAGCTAAGAAATTAAAACTCATTTTATTCTGTCTTTGCACTTACCATTATAAATGGTTTTTAAGGACAGAACATTGTTATATTATAAGGGATTAGTTTGCATTTACAAAAAAGGAAAAATATATTCTCTTAAAATATTTAAATGCAGAAATCATATAGAACAAAAAACTCTTGAATAATATTTTTACAAAGCTTATATCAACTCAGTCTATCTGTCTTTCCAAAAGTTTGTTCACATTTCTCCTACACCCAATCTTGAATAAAGCTGAAATTATGCACAATTATTTCTTTTACCTGACAACACAAGAATAAATATTTAAAAAATTTAAATTAACAAATTAGTTTTAAAATTAAACAATTAGTTAATTAACTACCGTATTGCTAATAAATTACTTTGTTTGGTATCTGGTATCTCAAACAAGGGAAAGAAATAGTACTTGACTGAAGTGGTGGTATAAGCTGAATTAGACCCCTATATATTTGGCTGCCATCTGAGGCTTAGTGAACACAAACATGAAATAGAAACAAGATAACTATACAATATTCCATGTTCATGGACTCTTTGCTAGTAGAGTGGTTACTGCATTGGCTTGAGAAGCCATTGAAGGCTTAAGCCATGAGTTTAAATTCAGGTCATCCCCATTTTAAAAAATTTTTATAAATGCTTTTTTTTATTGTTAGTCTAGCTCTATTACAAATTTAATTACACAACTAATCCAAACTGATACAAGTACACTTAATATATGCTTTGTTTTTTGTTTTTTTAAAGTATTTTTTAATATTTTTCTTGTTTAAATTAGTAATTTTGACCAGCTGGGTGATTAAGCTAAAAATTAAAGTTGAAGCTTTTGGTTTCCAAAGCAGTGATGGATAAGGGGGTACCCACTTTTACATTTTAGGTGCATCACTGTGATACCATTCATGATTGAAGTACAACTATTTATTTATTTGTTTCTATATTTGAATGTTTTTATTGTTTTAAGCAGCTAGATAAAAAATTGAAGTTTCTAAGCAGTAAGTTACATTTAGGCTCAGTTTTTAAGAAATGGGACATCGTAGCACTTATAATACTATTGGTAAAAGTTTTTTAAAATAAATAAGATTTTTTGTATACATCTGTAGGCATTATAGCTATATAATATAGGCTATTATTTGCTGCAATATCTATTATATCGCAAGACGTTGCAGGTGTTACAAAGGGTTACCAATTTTAAAAGTATAGCTTTATTTTCAATACAAGCAGAAATATATCTTTTTTTTTTAGTCTGTAAATACATTACTAGTTATTATTAGGGATTCACAAATTTGTTTTCTTTAACCACAAATAGATCTAAAAGGCCTTTGTTTTTTGTTTGTGTTAGCAATCTTTAAAAAATATAGTAGACATAATTGCCTTAAACAGAACCTTATCATTCATTAACTCTTTCTCTCCTAATCGACGATACCATCGTTGATTTGACCTCATTAAATTAAATTAATATTTAATTTTAAAAAACTTTTCTTTATGTTACATAGAAGGAGCATGCATTTCGCTTTAATCCTATACCAAATAAAACATTTTCTGATCACAACAAACAAAGTTATTGAAGCTTAATCATAATACCGTAGTGAAATACTAATGAGCAAAATGAAGAATTCCATCTGAATGTGAAAAAATAATTACGGAGGGAAAGAGTTAAGGTGGATTACCTTAGCTTTAATTTAGTCTAATTTCTAGCTATTTTTGAATTTTCCAGATAAACTTAAACTGTATTTGTTTTTACTAGCTTTATTTCTATTAATTATATATACACATTTTTTAAAAACTCTTTTTATAGATACCGCTGAAATTTCAAAAGAAGAAATGAAAGAAATTTATCGAGAGTTACAGGCTATCAGTGACAAATTAAGAGTAATTCTTTTATTTTTACAATTATTTGTATTATTATATTATAATTATTATTATAATTAAAACAGGGATGAAAGATATTTTATTCAATTCAAAAAAACATGTTTTATCAATTTGACATATTTTCATTATAAAAGTTCATATTGCCTGTTCTCTGCATATAATTGAGAAGTTCAAAAATAAGGTCAGCTTTTGTTTAAACCTCTAGTGTGGAGTTTTTGATCTCCCATCAAGCACCTCCACAAGTGGCGGATAGGGTAATGCCTTCCAGATTATGGTGGATACCAGGAAATGGGGTGGGCCAAAGTGGAGTGGAGGGATCCACAAAAGACTAAAGCACCTTACCTGAAAATAAAGGCAAAGAGCTGAAAGGGACACTCTCCCAGATGACTTTGTGCAGGGCTTACAACCCAGTCATATAAAAAATATTGTTACTTAAAACAAAAACACATGAAAAACAGAACAGACTGATCACAATGGAAAACGACCTATGCCTGGAAATAGACATGACTTTTGTTTTGGAACATGGAACATGCTAAGCCTTTAGAGAGCAGATGCACTAGCCCAACTCACTGAAGTGCTGAAGAAATATAAGATACCTCTTGTAGCACTATAGGAAATCAGGTGGAAAGACTCTGACATGCTCCAGAACCATGGAGTACAAAATATTTTATAGTGATGGAAGCAGCAACAACTTAGGCACAGGATTCGCTTTTAAAAAGAAAATGGTTGACAGTGTTATCGGATTTAAACCTACAAATGATAGCCTCTGCCTACTACCTGTAAAAGGGAAATTCTTCAACATAACATTTATAAACGCTCATGCCCCTACTGAAGATGCAGACGATAACACTAGAGAAAACTTACAAAAAACAATTTGTGGCAGAAACTTAAAGTGTTGCACTCCAAACACAATAAACAACATTGGAAAAGGAAAATGAAAACCAGATCATAAATAACCAATGGGAGAAAATAAAACATACTATTAAAATGCAGCAGAAGAGGTAATTTGATTTAAGCAGAAGAACAGGAGAATCGGATGGTATGATGATGAATGCAGACATATAGAAGAAAAACAATGCTCGGATAATAATGCTACAGAGAGACCAGAACCACGAGACAGCTATACAATGAAACCAGAAGGAGGGCCACTAAAGTTGTCAGAAAGAAAAAACAGGAATGGGAAAAATCCAAGATCACTCACATTGAAGACTTACTTAGCAAGAGAGGGTGATGTGAGAGGTATGTACATGAAAATTAAAGATGAAAAGAATGGATTTCAAGGTATATCACACATGTGAGAACAGAGATGGTGAGCTCATCACAGAATACAGCAGGGTAATTAAGAGATGGGCTGAATACTTTGAAGAGTTCTCAAATTCAGCTGATAATGGAGATAATGGAGAATATGAACTGCCACAGGGAGGACCTGATCCCCTAGTAAATCCTCCAACACTGAATGAAACATTAGAAATAATTCTTAAACTAGAACGATAAAGAATAACAAAGCACCAAGAGAGGACCAAATCACAGAACTAATTATATCTGGAGGAAGACCTACATTCCCAAATACACAGACTGATATTAAGAGTTTGGAAAGAAGTAATATCTACAGAATTCAAAAAAGCATTTATAACCCCAAAATGCATAAAAGGATCCAAACTAAAGTGTTGCAGTTACAGAGAAATCTCTCACTCTTGAATGTAACGTACAAGATACTAACTAAGCCTATTACTAAGAGACCTGGAAAGTATGCGGAAGAAATCCTAGGTTACTACCAGTGTAGTTTCAGACCTAATAGATCCATAATTGATCACATTTTCACCCTAAGCTAGAAATACTATGATTACATTATACCAGTACACCAACTCTACGTAGACTATTAAATGGAAATATCTATATCAAATTTAAACACAGGATTTTGGAATACCCAAGAAACTGACACCCTTTGCAAGCCTGTATCCAACATAACAAGGCAAGCCCTAACCTGGAACCACCAAGAAAAGAGGAAGAGGGGACAGCCCAGGAATACATGGCGCCGTAATTTGGAAGCAGATGCCAAGCAGATGGGCAAGACGTGGGACAGTTGGCGAGACTCGCCTAGAACCGAGATGCCTGCAGGAAGCTGGTTGGTGGCCCAGAAGGGACCACAGGCAGAGATGAGAAATGAACAAATTGACAAGTCTTATACATATGACATTATAAACTGAAAAAGTAAAGTAATAATACAGGGAGAACATTCATGGAAATTTAGGATTAAACAAGGACTAAGACAAGGAGGCTCTCTTTCATGATTACTTTTAAATCTGACTCTAGAAAAAGTTATATGGAGTATACAAATAAACACATGGAGGAACAATTACAAATTTTTTTTAGAAGAGAAAACATAGGTCCCTAACCAACAGCAATAATATACAGCCAACCTCTACAATATCTTGCATCTGCAAATGACATTGCTTTATTGGGTAAAGACACGTCGGACATTGCTAGAGCTTTCACACAAGTGGAAGAAGCATTTCGACCAGCAGGACTTGAAATAAATGACAACAAAACCAAGTATGTTATAATGACAAGAGAAAATTAGGTTGATGAACAATATATTAAATTAATAAACTCAAGTTTGAAAGCATAGAAACATTAAAATATTTAGGAAGCATAAAACATTCCAACAATGACCTAATGTCAGAAGTAAAGGAATGACTAGCGACACGAGCTTTCTATAACACGCAATACTCAAAAGCTAACTTGTATCTAAGAAGACAAAGAAAACCATTTACAAAACCATCATCAGACATATATGCAAGTGAAACCTAGACGCTGACAAAAAAACCCAGAAAATCTGCTAAACACTTGGGAAAGAAAAATCCTTAGAAAAATTAATGGTGCCATACCTGTGAAAACTGGATGGAGAATTCGCACCAACCAAGAAGCTATATCAATACCCCTCCGTAGTGACGGAAATAGAAGGGAATAGATTACATTGGGTATTTCAACTTGAAAGAATGCCAGAGAACAGAGGAGCAGATTGTTCACCAGCAAAAACCAAAATGCAGGCGCCCAAAGGCAGACCACAAATATGATGGCTTGATGACATAGTGGCAGATCTACAACAGCCTAAAGTCTGGGCACAAGATAGATCAAAATGGAGAGATGTGCTAAAGCATGGGCTGTAGCTCAACTGGGATGGATGAATTTGTTTGAACCCTCTTTTTCCAATAAACCCAGTAACAATTCTTCTTTCTCTGTCTGAGGGCTCGTCCTAAGACATTACGTTAAACTGCGCTCCTCTTTGTTTGTCACTTTTGCAGTTCAAAAGTGCCTTACTTCTTTTCTGTTATTATGTCTGTCTCCTCTTTACCTCAGTCTGCCTTATTTACTCATCAGTCTGTTTCCTTTTCTTAAAAACTTCCCTTTGTCTAGAGACTGGTCCATTTTCTGTGAACTGCATCAGATGAAAGGGGTATATGGGTATAAAGAGATCTTGACATTTGAATATTTGCTTTCTGAGGATTGGTTACTGCAACACAGTGCTTTGGGTCTGAGTTCCTCTAGACTGAAGGCCCCCTCTTGGTCACCTGAATGTCATGCTGAGCTACCAGAATGGGTCATGACTTTTCTATCTTGGCGCATTTAGAACATCCCTGGTACCAAGTCTCCAGAAAGAAGCTGGAGAATTTCCCAAGGCCCTCAGAATGTTAAAGCTTGCAAGTGAAGCTAAAATCTAATCCCACAAAACCTTCTTTGACTCCATTTTCCACTTTATCAATTTCATACAGCTGTTAGGCCTTTGAATGAGAGACTTTATTCAAAATTGAACCACCCCCATCTAAAGTCTGAGAAATAGAAATTTGACAAATCCCTACTTGCCTTATGAACAAACTCAAAATAAATGTATCCCTTTTATCCCTTTTATCCCTTAACCTAACCCTAACACACTTTAAGCCCACTTTAGTGAACTGCAGGAGAGCTATGGAGATTTACATTGATTTTAATTCTTAAATTACAACTTCTGTAGCTTTTAATTTCCTCCTTATAGTTACAGAGTAGAGGAAAGAATCCCTGATGGACCGGACATGGCCTAAAGTGTGCCAATGTGCCAAAAATAAAATCAAACTGTTTGAGGGAACATCCCCAATATATGTTATGCAGAAAAATTCCCTGCCCTATTTTACAAGATTTTTGCTGTTTTTATACTTCAAACAAATACTAAATATATGGTTTAAGTAGTTTGAATATTGAGGGGCTTAGTGGTAAAGTGCATGGAATCCTGGGTTCAAATCTTGTGGAAAACTGGAATTTTGAATTTCTAATGGGTACATGACTATAGTTAGGGAAGAGTAAGGCGGTTGATCATTGCTCTGGCCATATGAAGCCTTGTTAACTGTCAGCCTAAAGAGACAAACGACCTTTACATCATCTGCCCTCTAGAGGCATGTTCTGGAAAGGGTAATTTACTTTTTACTGATTAACTATTGATTAGTAAATAAGTTTTAAAGTGCCAAATGTATGTTATACTGATTCCTAATAGAATGGCTTTGGAATATAAACCAAAGATACAGCAAATAATATTTGTCATATGATTAAGTGCTACTAAATATTAAATATGCTAGCACTATCTTTGGCTCACAAATAAAATTCTGACTTGACATTTAGCTACTCAACAAAAAAAAATTTATACTAATGTAAATTTTATTATGTGGGTACAAATTTACTAAAAAACAATATTATATGGCAACATTAATTATTCCTTTTATATAGGAAGAAAATAACATTCTTCATGAACGTGAAGCCAAGTTAAAAGAAAGGGAGCGAATGCTTACCATTTCCCAGGAAAGCTTACAAACAGTCACAGATCATCAAATGAGATCAAAAATAATCGCATTAGAAGAGGTAAGTATTAATAAGCTTGTAAAGTGAATGTGGATTGATTCAGTGATGTGTGATAATGCTTCCCTCTAGAAAGAGAATGGTTACACATAGTTGAATTACTGATGTAGGTTTTTTCTATTTGAATCTGGTTAGAATCTGCATTGACAAGCTGATTTTTGGATCAGCAAACTTTCCCACAATTCATGCTTAAGAATGCATCTGTTTTAGGGCACTATTGGATAAGGTAGATTTCTTTCTCAGTCTTTTTGCTGTCATCGAGGATCGTACCAGCATGAACTCCATGTTATCCTATCTTGGGCAGTTTCCTCCCTCATACTTTCATTGATGTCTGTAGTCTTGAGGTTATACTATTAGACATCTCTGTAGGTTAGTCTTAGGCGTCCCTTGGGTCTGACTCTCCAGGCTAGCTCATATGAAGGATGTCTTTGGGAATTTTTCCATCTGGCATGTGGGTGACATGTCCAAGCCAGCATCATCTTGTCTGTTGTCATTACAGCATAGACATTGTATGTATATGCCAATTTCAAAACTTCATGATTGGAATCACAATCTCTCCAAAATATGCACATTATGAGTCACAAGCAGCACTTTTGAAAATAAATCTATACTTTTGATGCATGTGTTTTGATCACAACCATAAGGCAAAGTGCTAAATACACAGGCTTTGTAGACTAGCATGTTGGTTGCTGTGTCAATTAGGCATCTTCCCAGACCAACTTAGAGAGTTTTTGGCATGCTTGCAGAGACTTTTTTAAAATTCTTTTTGTCACCTCAGTGTCTAAATTTAGGTTGCTGGTGATAGACTTAGGATTGGCCACTCCTACATCACACACTCCTTTATAGTGAGAAGAGAGGAGCCCTCACTGTGACTCACTGTAGAACACATTCTACTCAGCTGCCAAGACAGAAGAAAATATTTTTATTCAAACAACCTTAAAACACTTTGACAGCGTACATCCTGTGAAAGTACTGGATTTTATCCCAGAAGTAGAACTGACTGATAATATTTAAGAGAGTACAGTACTGAGATAAAAAAAAACAACTATTAGATGTAAAGCACAAGCTCCATAAACTGTATCTGAACAACCCAAACTCCCAGTCCACTAAAGATGCATTCACAAACATCTGCACAAATGTGCAAAAACAATTACGCCAAATGCAAGGTTCTGCTAAGCAAGAAAGTTGAAACAATACAGGAATTTGCTGACAAGCATGACATGAAGAACTTCCATGCCATAAACGAGGTCTATTAACAGATAAGGAAGAAATGCTGGGCTGAGCACTTTGAAAAGGTTCTCAGTGCAGCTTCCATTATTCATTATAAATGAAGCGGCCATAGACATGCTACAGCAAGTCCCCCCAACAACTGAAAAAAAGGATGACCCCCCCCCCCCCTACACTAAAGAAAACAATCTTGCCATTCAACAGCTCGCAAGCAGAAAAGCCCCAGGAGCTGACTCCATTCCCGCAGAGGTTTACAAAAAGGAGGATAAGCCCTGATTGAAAGACTTCATGAGCTGTTCTTAATTATGTGGGACCAAGAGTCGATACCACAAGACTTTAAAGAGGCCACAATTGTCCATGTATATAAGCGAAAAGGATACCGCCTAATCTGCAACAACCACAGAGGGATATCTCTTCTCTCTATTGCTGGGAAAATCCTCGCACGCATTCTTCTAAATCAGCTCATGCAACACCTAGAACATGGTCTACTTCCAGAAAGCCAGTGCGGCTTCAGAAAAGAGCATGGAACCATTGACATGATCTTTGCAGCATGGCAGCTCCAGGGAAAATGCCAAGAACAAAATGCTGACCTCTTCTCAATTTGTTGACCTAACAAAAGCATTCAACACTGTTAGCAGAGAAATACTCTGGAAGATTATGTCAAACTATGGTTGTCCACAAAAATTCATAAACAGGGTAAAACAAGGCAGTGTCTTAGCACCCAGACTCTTCAGTATTATGTTCTCTGCTATGTTGAAAGATGCATTCACAAATAGAAATAACAACAGGATAAATATAACATAAAGATTTGATGGCAGCCTATTCAACCCAAGGCGGCTCAAAGCAAAATAAAAAATAATATCAGTAGTAATCAGGGACCTTCTATTTGCTTACAACTGTGCCCTAAATGTCTTCTCTGAAAATGATCTGCAGAGCATTGTCAGTGACTTCTCAAGAGCATGCTCAGACTTTGGCCTTACCATTAACACAAAAAAGACTGAAGTCTTATATTTGCCTGCTCCAGGTAAAGCCTACTCAGATCCAAGCATCAAGATAAATGGACATAATATAAATGCAGTGGACAGTTTCATCTATCTTGGCAGCACACTCTCCAGAAACGGAATCGATCTTAATGAAATTTGCCTGCGTAACGCAAGGCAAGTACATCCTATAGCAGACTGTCTAAAAATGTCTGAAACAGACAAGGTATCACCACAAACACAAAGCTACGGGTTTATCGAGCTGTCATCCTCCCTACATTGCTCTATGCATCAGAAACATGGACAGTGTACAGAAAACATGCAAAGAAACTGAACCACTTCCACATGACATGTCTACAAAAATACTGAATGTCAAATGGCAAGACAAAATACCAGATACTGAAACCTTCGAAGAGCGTGTCTGCAAAGCATCCACACAATCCTGATACAGTCCCAGCTGCAATGGGCAGGGCACGTCTACAGAATGGAAGACCACCGCATCCCTAAAGGACTCCTGTATGGCCAATTAAGGGAAGGAAAATGCTCACAAGGTGGACATAGAAAATGCTTCAGGGACACCCTCAAAGCTTCTCTGAAGGCGTTCAGCATAGACCTAACCACCTTGGAGACAGAGGCACATGACAGAGTATCATGGTGTTGCGCTGTGAAAACTAGCGCACAGGTTGCTGAGGAAAAGAGAACAACGCTGGCAGAGGAAAAATGCCAGAGAAGATAAGCAAGGCCAATGACACTAGCTCCAGCTGGAATAACCTGCCCAGTATGCAGCCAAACATTCTGGGCTCATCTAGGTATCTGTAAATAGGTCTAGATATACTCAAAACTGCACAGCAAACTCTGCCATCTTATAAGGTATTAAGAGATTTATTCATCTCCTTTCTTATCATTTATGGAATCTTAAATAAAAAAGAAAATGGCTGTTCTAACTTTATATTGATCTTGATATAGATGTAGTATTTCACATTCAGGACAGAAACCTAAAAAATTATATATACTGTGGCATTATTAAAATACCTTGAAATAGCCTATGTTTATTAAAACCAATCATTGTTAATGAAGCTGCCTCTAGAATTTAGATCTAGACTCGATTATTTGTAAACTACCAAGTTCTGGAGTTGAAAGTGAGAATGGCAGAGGTTATAATGGAAGAAATGGTGGTTAATCTCTCTCTTGGCATGACAAAGGGAATCAAACTAATGTGCCCTGACTCTAAAATTACAGAAAGTAGGCAGATTTAAAGCTTCCGTTACTTATGAAAGACTAAATTCAAAGAATAAATCAGGAACATTGAAGGCTAAGTTTGTTTACAAATGAAAAGCTATTGCTTATGAAGAAAAAGAAAAGCATTTAATTCATGATTCCTTGTGCCCTCCTTCAACACATCTCTTATTGTTGTTTTGTTTAACTTCAAGTAACTGGTTTAAGTCTAAATTCACTTCAAGCATAAAGTCCCATTCTTTTGAATGAATTTTCTGTTGGTGCTATTATGAAATCAGGAATAAAACACTAGAGGCTTTATGATCATAAAATCATTACCCAGTGACAAGAATGGCAAGATTCTAACATATTATAGAAAAGTCTATGACAAAGACTGAATATGTAAATATTTTGAAAAATGTCTTGTATAACTTTATGCTGTGTTAATTTTTTGGATTGCTGCATTTCGTGTATGCTACATGCTTGAATGATTTAGTCTTTCTTGAGTATATTTCTTTATTTTCACGATCTAAGATGGTGCTAGATGGATGTCACGTTGAAGATTATCTTGATCCATATTGCACAATCAATGATCGTGGTTGCCGAGGATTTAGAAATCATCAGTTGATAAGATGATGGTTTAGAAGTTGCTAGTTGATAAGATGATCATCTAGAAGTTGCCAGTTGATAAGAGGATCATCTAGAAGTTGCTAGTTGACAAGACGATCTAAGTATATTATTATATATTCAATGAAGAAACTTCTCTTCGTCTAAAACAAATACTTTAATTCAAAACTTGGAAAAGCTATTCACAAATAATTACAATGGTTAAATGTACTTGAATAGAAGAGAATATGTATATTTCTACTGAATAAATGATCTACACAATAATATAATTATGTCTTCTTCCTTTGAGTTCTAACACGAGACTAGTACATCTTTTCTCTAACACGTTCCGCACGAGACTGGCTCTAATATCTAGAATCTTCCAGAGCTTTGGGCGTTTTGCCATGTGACTAAAATCTTTTTACTGCTTGGTTAATCAATCTGACCAATAAATGCAGCTCAATGTACAATAATTAATATTTCTAACCAATCACATTCACTCCAAAACATAAATTTGTTGCATGATGAAATTCCCCAAGGTGGCTGAAATTCTGCTGGCAGACCTTGGGCTAAATATAGATACAGTGTACGTGACATTTATATTTAGGAAAATACACATTTCCATTTTGCCATATTGGCATCTCTGCATTTCTACAATTTAAGGAGAATCCATCCATACCCTGAATTATTTCTAGACTAAGAGAATTTTTGTGTTAAAACTTCTGAATTTTTAAATTTTCTCTCTCATAAAAGAAATAAATAAGAAATGTCACAGGGCATTAAACCTATAGAAGTACTCAGCAATACAGAAAAGTTAAGGGCAGTACATGGCTTTAAAAGTGCTGATGTGCCCAAAATAAAATCTTATAGGTTTAGTGTCTATGTCACATGAAGCTACCCAATAAATTAACTGTTTAAAAACTCATTAAATGTTAGAGCTGTGATTTTATATTCTAAGGTGTAAATATAATTTATGTAATAAATATTTTTTATATTATTTATGATTTTTATGTCAACAGAAATTTGGCTCAGAAATTGTACAACTTGAACAGACATTAAAAGAAAAACTTAAGGAGAATAAAAGATTGAAGGAAAATTTTGAAACTATGAAGCAAGCCAATGATGCTTTAAAGAAAGAGGTTAGATTATACCTGTTCTAGTTTTTTAATCAAGACTTATTAACCTTTAATACTATGCAAATGTCCAGGTGAAAATAAACATTTGATGGTATTTTAATTTTTGACTATACACATGCTACTTGGGTAGTAACTATAATGGGCTTCTTGAGTTGTCAATGCATTGGGGTATGTGGTTTTGACTACAGCAAACAAACAAGTTTTGATTATAGTAAACTAACTGGGTTTTGACTGCATTGATTGATGTATTGATTACTTTAATTTTGATGTGGGATAAATTGTGATATAATCTAAAACACTTGCTAGTTCAAACAGCTTCTACATCACTGCATATAAATAATGCTTAAAAAATTTAAATTTCTTTAGAAAAAAAAAAGTTTATTCAATATAGTAAAATGTGTTTGTCTTTTCTTTCCTTTTTTTTTATAATAACCATCTATATCCTCTCTACCCTAAAACTGTTGTCATCATTTTCTGTCTAAACATTATAACTACTTTGATAGTAGATTATGAAATACCCAATAAGTAAATCTATATACAATTCCCAGTAGCAATGAATTTTTTTTACCCAGTTATTCCCTATCAAAAATTTGGAATCAGGGTCGATTGCTCCTATTGGGCCCTTCGCCTTGCAGGGGCTACCCAATTTGAATTAAGCATATCACTATCTGTCTAGTCATAGGCTTTTAAAGATGTCTGAGAACAAGGGTTAACATTTAGTGTAGGCCTATCCTACGATGGACAAAACTTTAATTAACCCACTGTTGCTTATTGCATTTGATTTGCTTCTTATGCATGTTGTATAACAAATGTTGGTAAAATGATCTAATTAATAGTAATAGTTAGGAGGTGCAGTGGCTGAGGGGTAAAGTGCTTGGCTTCCCGACCGGGGGTCCTGGGCTTGAATCCTGGTGAAAACTGGGATTTTGAATTTTGGGATCTTAAGGGCGCCTCTGATTCCACCCAGCTCTAATGGCTACCTGACATTAGTTGGGGGAAAGTAAAGACAGTTGGTCATTGTGCTGGCCACCCTCATTAACTGTGGGCTACAGAACCATATGACCTTTACATCATCTGCCCTATAGATCACAAGGTCTGAAAGGGAACTTTACTTTTAATAGTAATAGTTACTACATGAAGGCCAGGAGTTGGTTGGACTCCCAAAGCCTTTCCTGTGATTAGGCATAGTTCAGAATAGCTGCAAGGCAGCAGAGGTTTGAATTTAAAATTTTACTTCTCCTAAGTGGGTAGCCAGCCATAGGCAAATTACCTTCGCCCCTTATCCTGTTAGTGAAAACAGTTCTGCCGGACTCAATATCTTAGCCACACAGGAGTTGGTTGTGGAACACTCAGGTTGAAAAGGTGGAATTTTGGGATCCAATGTGGAACATAAAAGCGTTTACATTCAGGAGCCATATTGCACACATAAAATAAAACTTCAATTATTACTTAAATAACAATGCTAGTTTGCTTCTTATACATTAGATGTAAATAGTATAATTAGAACAAAGAAAACATGTAGGTCATAATTATGTCTTTTGCTTGAAATCAATAGTTCTATCTAAATCTATTGCCTTATGTCATGTATCAGTTTAAATAAACCTAATCTAGGGTAATAAACTTAGTATATTTTTATCCTAGTATGGAAAACCCCACATGCAGATGTATAGAAAAACCCATGACATCATCAGACACGCGTTAGGTAGCGCCTCCTAGGGAATGATTGGATTTGTTAAAGCAAGTGTTTGAGAGGAGTTAAGGAAACAATTTGAAAAGCGGGATTTAGAGCAATTAGTTTTGGAGATGTAACTTGAAGTGACAAGTCATATATTTTATTAGTTGTGAAATTAGATCTAGTATTAATTTGAATCTATTTGTTGAGTTTGAAAGAAGATATTCATACAGTTTTTTTTCTGTATATTCTGTACATTATTGTGATTCCCTGTTTTTGAATTAAAGTTCTGTATTTGAATTAAAAGGATCTTCATTTATTGAAGACATAATTAGATCTAGAGATATATCTACAGAATCCCAGGCATCACAGTTACAACATATTAGCACCTTCGGCGAATAAGCATTTTCAACAACAAGAAAAAAACTATAACTGTGATACCTTAATTAGATTAGATATAATGGTTAAAAAGAAATAAATGCATATTGAGTGTAATAGTGTGAAGCTGGGTCGAGAGGCCAAGTATGCTTGAACTTGGCTAGGCTTGGCTACCAATGAAGGGGGCTCAAGGTTTGACACCCAACTCAAGCAGAGTTTTGTTTACTGAGCGGCTAACAAAGAACACCTCCCCCCCTCCCACTGGTCCACAAACGAGATTGGACCATAGCACTCTAAGCATGCTATAAGCATGTAAGTAGCGCTATATAAAAGCCATAATTTATTTATTTATTTTAATAGTCATTGTAGTTCTAGAATCTAGATATAAAATCTATCTTACAGAAATAGATCCAGATTCACTTAGAACAGTTAAATGATTCTAGATCTAGAATCTACTAAATCAGTAATACCAAAGTACCTCAAAATCCTAGTCATATACTTTTAAAGTATTATGAACAAATCAGCAGACTTAGAAATCTTATTAGAGAGATGCCAGACTTAATTGCAGGAACTAAAACCTAGCTACACCCTAAAATTTATAACGCAGAAATTTTCCATAGTAATTATGAAATTTTTAGGAAAGATAGGACAGATAACGATGGATGAGTTCTTTTAGCAATAACAAACACAGAATACACTAGTAGCAGAAGAAATTACTTAACCAAACTCAAAAATATAGAAGCAACATACTGTAAAACACCACTTCAACATCCCTAATAATAAGCAGCATCTGCAGACCACTGAATTCTAGCATTAGAGTATTTGTAGGAAGTATGCAATGAACTTTCATTACTTAAAGAAAAACATAAAAATGCATTTTTTTCTATTATGGGTGATTTCAACCTCCCCTATATTAATTGGATATCATTAACCATAGACTACCATCAAAGCCATAGAAACAATACACAATTTAAAATTTAGATCAAATTATTAAAAATCCAACTAGACTAAACAATCATATTAGATCTATTTCTAACTAACAGACCTGGATTAATGGTAAATTATGAAATAATCCCTGGACTATCTGACCATGCTATTGTTAAAATACACAGTCACAGTAACCAATATAAAACCCAAAAGATGAATCATACTCTGGAACAAAAGCAACATAACACAATTACACCAAGCTGCATTAAACTTTCAACAAACATTCTTATTCGCAAAAGAATTAACCTACCAGGTGATGACCTCTGGAATTTCATTACAAGGCATCTTAAAACATTATAGAAAATTAAATACCAATTCTCATCAAACAAAATAATTGAATGCTGGTTTAATAATAAATTAAAGAAACTTTGCAAACAGAAAGAAAAACTATTCAAAAAGTTTAAAGAAACTAAGGCAGAAAGAGTCCATGAAAAGTATCTTAAAATCAAAGACCTTACCCTAAAAGTTATCAGACAGCTGCAGAGTGAATACATAAATAAAGTAATATCTGAAGACAACAATAAAAACTTTTGGTTATACATTAAATCTAAAAAAATTGAAACAAAATTTAAAGGCGAAGATAACCTAACACATAACGATAATGAAATTAAAGCTAACATTTTTAATAAATATTTTGCATTAGCATTCTCAGCCCCTGGAGACAAATACATATTAATAAATTTAAACCAAGTAGAAAACATAGGAGATATATTGTACAAGAAAAAGGTATCCAAAAACTATTAGCTGACATAAAACCAAATAAAGCTTCTGGATCTGATAGTATTCCAGATAGATTGCTCAAAGAACTAAGCCATGAGCTAGCACCAGTGTTCAAAATACTTTTTCAGGCATTACTAAATCAGGGCAGGGTACCTAGGGACTGGAAAGAAGCTAATGTCACTCCCCTATTTAAAAAAGGAAAAATATTTGATCCCGAGGAACTACAAACCAGTATTATTCACCAGCATCTCATGTAAAATACTAGAACACATAATATGTAGCAACATCATAAATCACTTAGATAAACTTAATGTCATCACTTCATATCAACATGGCTTTAGGAAATATAGATCATGTGAAACTCAACTTATAGGATTAATTGATGATTTTTCAAAGGGATTAGATAAGTGAGCATTAGAATTTTTCTACAACAAAGTTCAAAGTAGGCTGCTTAAAAACAAAATAGAGCAGTGAGATTTATAACAAACGAATATTCTAATTTGATTAGAGTAACACCATTAGTAAAATCCCTTAACTTAGAGAAACAGACAGAAGAATAACAAGGTTACAAAAGACAGTTTGTGTGGAAACACAAAGCTAACACAAACTTAAAATCAGCCTCCGAAGTGGTCCACCCAGACAGGCTTCAATATTTTCAGAAAGAACATCCAAATGAAATTATATCAAAGACAAATGAGAAATAAGAATGGAGAAAGAAGGTTAACAGATCTTGTGTAGTGCCCCAACGGTCCCGCAGATCAAAGGATAGGTGAAAGTGAATGTAAAGTTAGATGTGAACCTTCCCTTTCAGACCTTGTGGTATATAGGGCAGATGATGTAAAGTTCATCTTTTTTTTTTGTGGCCTACGGTTAACGAGGGTGTCATGTAGCCAGCACAACTACCAACCGCCTTTACTTTTCCCCAACTAATGTCAGGTACACATTAGAGCTGAGTGGACTCAGAGGCACCCAAAGATTCCAAAGTTGAAAATCCCAGTCTTCACCAGGATTCGAACCCGGGACCCCCGGTTCGGAAGCCAAGCGCTTTACCACTCAATCTCTTATTCGAATCCTCAAAATCCTTTTCGCTTTCAGAAAAAAAAAAAGTAGCAGTTGCATCAGAACTTTGAATGGTCTAAAATATTGTGATGTCGGATTTTCGATATCTTTTGTAGTTTACGAGATCTAAACGGGACAGACGGACAGACATTACTAATAGCATCTTTTCCCCTTTCGGGGGCCGCTAAAAAGTAAAGTAACTATAATAAATAAAACACTAAACCATAATTTACAAATAGAAAAACAAAACCTAATGAAATACTCGAAAGACACAAAGATAGAGGCACATTTCTTATTCCATATGCTAGAACAAATTCGTACAAGTTTTCCTTCTTCCCTAGTGCCATTAGAGAATGGAATGGGTTGCCTGTATCAGTCAGGAAAACCAACAACTTTGCAGAGTTTAAGTCATTGAATAACATGCATGACTAGATTCACATGAAATGCGGTAGACATAATTATCTTCTTTTTTCTTCTTTTTTGAAGTAACGTCTGTAATACGGTATATGATGAGATAATATTCTAGATCATGTAGTCTGTAGATATAAAATCTACTTAATTTTAGATTTAGATGAATTTACTATTTAGAGTCTTCTCAGTCTAAACTAGTTTCCATATCTAGACTCTATGACTCTAGTTGGTAGATCTAGATTTTTTAGATCAATCTATTATAATTAGTGTCTTTAAACTAAGGTCTCTTAGTCTCACATATTTTTACAAATAGAACACAATATCAACTCACTCTGTTTGTCTGTGTGTCTGTCTGCCTGGCCATATGTTTGTACACGCTATTTCTCTGACATCCAATCTCAGATGAAGCTTAAATTTTGCACAATTATTTCTTTTACCGACAACACAAGAATCAATATAAAAAACATTAACCAATTAGTTAACTATTGGTAATAAATTATTTTGTATGGTATCTCAAACAAGGGAGGAATAGTCTTTGACTGAAGTGGTGGCATAAGCTGAATTAGTCCCCTTTATTTTAGCTTGTCATCTGAGTGAACACAAACATGAAATAGAAACAATAGATAACCATACAATCTTCCATGTTCATAGACTCTTCGCTAGCATTAACTTGAGAAGGCTTTAGCCCACAAGTTCAGATCTTTCTTTTTTTTTTTAAACATTTAAAAAGCGATCACCTAGATACCGTTATTTCTCCCCCCTCCCCTTTCCAACTAGTCCAGATCATAGCATGAAATTACCCTTAACAAACACAATTGGTAAAAAAATATTTCTAATTGCAAAGATTTTTTTATTATTAGGCTAGATCTATTACAAATTTAATTATATGACTGAATCCTAACTAATTAATACACTTAATATTAGCTTTTTTTATTTTTAAGTTTTTGTTTTTTTTATTTTGCTTGTTTTATATGCTTTTGATTTTGAATTCTTAGAAACCAGTTCGATCTAGATCTGGATCCATTGTCAGGAAAAGAAAGGCCAGGCGTTCTATCAATTCTTCAGTAAAACGACCTGTCGACTGTTGAACCTAAGTCTTCACTGTGAGGATATTCCAGCTACCCTCGCCTCAGCGTGTTGCCTCCTTGGAAACATCCGCCAAGGGAGTCTGATAGGCCAAGAACGGTAGCACACATAGCTCTCAGTGGGCTACCACTAGTATGCTCTAGCCAGTGTACACTGCATGTGGTAGGGATGTAAAAAAGGCTCGCTAACCAGTCCAAACCCCCACCGATCCGTTCCCTAACGGGGGCCATACGGGTTCGGTGGTACATTATAGGCATATGAGGTACCCTTCCGTGGATCTCGGGCCTCTGGCTTACGTGAGAGGAGGAACTCAGAGCGTGGCCGTGAGGAACATGCAACATGACAAGACGGGTGTGATTGCATGATCACCTAGTCGTAGAGGGACCTCAGACAGAGGGGCTGGTGAAGAGCCAATTTCTCATCCTGGCCACGGGATAAAATCCTTTCCCTGGTCACATGGTTCATAAAAGGGACGGAAGTCTCGAACCATAAAGGACATCTGATTCACTGTGAATAAGTGTGATGATCACTGCTATGACGATAGCGACTGCTGTAACAATTCATATGACTGACGTTCAGGCGTGATTACCACTTGTGCTAACGATGTACCTCAACGAAGACGTCTGGAGCCGTTCCTGTAGCAAGACCCTTAGTTTTAGCGGGGTTGCCACTGACGCCACAGCCACTGTAACGGATGCATGTGTCTAAAATGTATTTGAAGTATTTCTAAATATCTTGATAATTCTAGATGCGTGAGTATTTTGTAAGGTGTAGTACAGATGGGGGTCTGAACAAATAATGAAAAGTAACGAACAGGATCAATGCACAGTAACTGGAGATTAAAACATAATAACAATCTTTAATGCAGAATGGGCCACAGTCGAGTCAGTCACTACAACAATGTTATCCCTTTGAGAGCCTAGCAATAACTGATCTAAAAGTCTACACTAATCTCTAACCCTAACACCTACGTCGTCACTATAAAATGTGTGTTCACAGTCAGTCTATTCAAGTGCGTTCCTAACTAAACTAAGTGTCTAACAAGCATTTGGCTCATTAGCACTTACTAGATTCTAAGACAAGATCTAGTATCAGATCTACATTTAGTTAACCCAATAAATCTACATCTTCATAAATCTAGGACACAACAGGTCCGGAGGAGACGAAATGTAAATTAGCACAGACCTATATATATTTCCATTTCGCACTATTAATAATTAAATAGTGCAAATAACAGCATTTTTTTTTGTTGCAATTCAGACTTAGTGGAACTAAAAATCACCAATGTGGAACATGTGAACTTTTTGGTTGATGATTTTGCAGGATGGTTCCCATAATGCAGGACTGTAGGCATGTCTAATACTGTTCTAGAGTCAATGTTCTCGTGTATACAAGGTTGAAAGCTGCAAACAAAATTCCCTCCCACAGTGACCTAAAACAATTCAGCAATGTTTTGGTCTTTGAATTTTTCAATGTCATATTTAATGCGTGGATTCATATTGTTACGAATCTCTCTATCCAGGCTCTCTGTAAACTGCACCACACAACACCACCAACTGAAAGAACTTGACAACTCCGGGCTTCAAATAACGTAATAGTTTAATGTCAATAAATCACAGCCAATACTGTACAATTGGCAGCACGTAATACAAGACTGTACAAATATCTCTCCGTTAATAGCCGTACCGCCGTATCAACTCTTGCACTGGTCTCTCCGTCTCATCTCGGACTTGTACTGAGCCATCGTAACGAACCGTAGATCGGAAGTTGTGAATCACTCGTCTCTGATACCTTCGCTCTTTATAAAGGGTCCCTGCTGGCCTTCTAGAACCGGACGGACGATTGATCCCTCAACCATTGAAGTTAGCACATGACTACATCCCTTGTGACGCTCCTGAGCTCTACTCACAACAGATCCTTCCCGGACTGTCTTGGCTGACCTTCGTAACTCGTCACGGTTGACTGCTCGTCTAGCGCTGGCCTGGGGCGATTTGCATCAGCTGTCTGCACACATACCATTACCCCCATCTGTGCCACCACCAGGTTTATAACAATATGCTTGCGATTCTTTTTTAGTTTCAATTTCACAGTCATCAAAACCATGTCATGGTCACTGCTTATATCAGCTCCAGGGAAAGTTCTAGTTTTGGCTTTGTTAATGTTTGATTTAATCTTCGAAGGAAACA
This sequence comes from Biomphalaria pfeifferi, assembly GCA_030265305.1. Taxonomy (NCBI): domain Eukaryota; kingdom Metazoa; phylum Mollusca; class Gastropoda; family Planorbidae; genus Biomphalaria; species Biomphalaria pfeifferi. The sequence continues at coordinate 90,674 of JASAOG010000145.1, read as the reverse complement.
GTATACAGTCAATCTAGCTGTGTGTTTTGTTATATGGTACATGCCACATAGTTGTTTTGGATGGTTTTTGTGGGACTAAGGTATTAGCTATAGTGAATTTATGGCTGCTGGCAAACTCTAAGAACCTCATTCCTCTGTTGTTAGTTTCTTCTAGTCCAAAACGTCTAGTTCCTGCCCATGGCATCCTTTCCTATCCTGGCATTCCACTCTTCCATTATAATGAGGATATCTTTTTTCAGAACTTCCTTGATGCAGTCAGCTATTTCATTGTAGAAGTTCTCTATTGCCCCAACATCATAATTGGACATTGAAGCATATATTTGGATAGATTATATAATATATATATTATATTGAGAGGTCTAGCCCCAGCTCAGATGGCAATTATCCTGCTGTTAACAGGTTCACTGCTTATAATGGCAATTATCCTGCTGTTAACAGGTTTGACGCTTATAATATAAGCCAACACTGTGTTGATAGTTCCTTTTGTCGCCATTGTACCACATCTTGTGACCTTTTGTAGTGGTTTCTCCATAACCTGTCCATCTGAACTGTGAGAGGCCAAGAATGTCCCACCCATTGATATCTTTGAAGTTTGTATGTGAGTTCCTTTAGTTTTCCACATAAATAAAGAGTTCTCACATTCAATGTTTAACAACTGTGCTCATGTTTGGTAATTAAATTGATTTAAGGTGTGTCTCAGTAGCAAACTTTTCGCTTCCAAAATGCTGCGACACCTTAGCAGGAAGCGCGGTCATTGTTAATCCGGACCTAAAACAATCGACATGGTTTTTGATGGTCTCGTCTTTGTCATAGCTGTTGGTGCGTAGGTTATGATATTCTAGCACCAATGTTTATTAGGTGCACAATTTTTGAACACACCTTCTTTGTTGCCTTGCTTTTAAGCTTATGGAGTTGTTTTGTTATTATGCTGGTGTAACATGTCTTTGAGATTCTTCTGTGTACCCCTGTTCAGGGTAAGTATTTAAGGCATTACTGCATTTCGCAGTTGTTTCGCTGCCTTAGCGTTTGGACTAGAACTTTCAATTTGTCTTTTCTTATGTGTCTACAGGGAGTTAGTTATGGGATTATCAAGATTACATTGGAGTTTGTTATCAGCAGTGTGCCAGTGTTGAACGTACTATTGTGTTGCGTTGTGTGATAGCAAGGTGCAGAATTATTGTTTAATTACTATAACCACAATATTATAATATTTTAGACTCAATGTCATTACTCTATCAGTTGTCATTATTACTTATATTCGTGTCATTAAACAATTACATTGTTAACAGTGAGTTAATTATTTATTGTAAGCACGAAGGTGCCTGTTGAATGTCAGGGTTGCAGGCAAACGAGCTAAGGCAATAACACAACCCTGATAATAGCATTTCATTAGTCTTAGTGGCACCCATCTCCTCTCCCAGACTAATTTTTCCTTGGGGTTTTCTCCCGAAGATAGAAAGTCTTATATGGCTAATGAGCTCCATCTGCTCAAGGTTGATGATGGGTTGTAATCCACCCCAGGATATTTTATTTCTCCGGTACCTATCATATCTGGTAGGCATTACCCTATCCGCCACCTGGGGAGGCACTTAATGGGAGCACCACAACTCAACACGAGAACTAAAAAAGAAAAAAAAATCCCTTGCTGGCAGAAGAATACAGCACAACCAACAATGAAATATGCATGAAAATGATTTCTGCAAAAGAAAAATTGAAAAAGTGACCAGTGCACCTTAATCAATTGTAGCTTGAAAGTTGGCAATAAAAAGGAAGCTTTATGGAACTAATCTATAAAGCAGATTTGCTTAGAAGGTGGACAAAATACTGCAAAGATCTGTATGATTTCAAGATAAATTCCAACTACAATCAACAAAACACCTTGGAACAAGAGAGAACTTTACCAGGCTCCAATTCTAGCGTGAGAAGTAGAGGAAGCAAAATCATTTAAAGGTGGCAAGTTGCCTGGTATTGATAACATACCAACTTTTAAAACATATCGGCTTACATATAACTAAATGTTCTAGGACAATATGCCAGAAATATGGGATGAAAAAACATCGCCGAAAGAATGGACCCAATCATTAATTGTTCCACTGCCCGAGAAAAGAAACTTGAGACAATGCCAAAACTATAGAATGAGAAGTCTGATTAGTCACCCAAGCAAGATAATGCTAAGAATAATTCTCAATAGACTCAAGAAAACAGGCTTCAGAGCAGGTAGAAGCATTGTTGAACAAATATTGTTAAATGAAAAATGCCTTCAACACCAAAAGAAATTGGTACACAACTTCATAAACTTCAAAAAAGGCATGTGACAAGTGATGAGGAAGTTCAAATAGATAAAATCATTATTGATGTTATCAAAGCCCTATATCGAAATAGGAATAGCTCTGCACCAAATCAGAGAAAGTTTTAGGACATCCATTATGCATTATCTTTCCAGCTCTTTTAAACAGTTTCTGGAGCATATAATGATAAAAGCTCTAGAAGGATTTACTCTAGTTTAAGCATAAATGGGCGGCCTAATTCCAATCTCAGGTTTGCAGATAATATAGACCTCATTGGACATAATGCAGACCAGGTATAAGATCTTACCTCAAAACCAGATGCTGCAGCTAAAGCAGTTGGCTTGGACTAAAAAGAGCAAGATATTAGTTTGTGGTGGAGTTGTGAGATGTTACATACAGTTGAATGGACAAACAAAAGAAGTTCGCTCATTTAAATACTTAGGGTCAAACATACAAAGAGATCGAGGATCAATAAAAGAGATAAAAACCTGTTAAAGCGTGGCGTCTGCTGCCATGACCAAACTGTAGAAAATCCAGAAGAGTAAAATCAGCTTTTTACTAAAATTAAAACTGTATTCTTCACTATGAGTACTCTTATATGGTTGTGAAAATTGGACACTAAATGCTGAGGCTGAAAGAAGAATCCAAGCTTTTGAGAGTAATGCTACATAAAAATGCTGGGTATCAGTTACCTGGAAAAGAAGAGAAACTTTGCCTGGCAAGAAGAACTCAATACTGTGAAGAGATTTAAAGGCCAAGCTTGCTTGGGCATATTGTAAGACATGACTCACTTTCAAAAGTCATTCTTCAAGGTACAATGGAAGGAGCACAAAAAAAGGGTCGTCCAAAGAAATGCTGGCTGGATAACATAAAAGAATGGACTGGCGTCTCTCTTGATATCCTGCTTAGAATAGCTGCTGATCAGGAAAAGTGGAGGGATTTGGTTACTTGAACTGTCACAGCACCCCTAGGATGAAAGTCAAGGGACAGATTAGGTGAGGAGTGCTTACATTCATTACCACTTCCAGCAATAACAACCTTGGGGAATCATATATATATATATACTGGTATGTCTGTGTGTTGGTGGTATTTATCTTTGAATAACTGCAACTGATAGGGTAGAGAAGTTTGAAGTGTGCACTAGGGACAGTTATAAATAATAAATATATTTAAAGCCGAGATCTGGAGCTGATGAACCAAAGTGATGTTTAGGGGGCAAATATTAAATTGTGCAAAGGGGCTTTTTCTCTCCAACTTTTCCATGGGAGGTGCAAAGCTGATATATTTTATTCTTAAGAGCTTATACATTTCATTTGCCAAAAAGAGTGGGTATTAATACTGATGACCTAGTTGCATTTTTTTAGGGCTACGGTATAAGTAACTGATAGCCAAAATAAAAGGTTTAAATTATGGAAAGTGGTCGTTCCTATCAAACCTTTCCATTAGAGGAGGCAATCTACATAAATAATGGGCCAAAGGAATGTGCATATGTAAGAGAGAAGGACTAAATTAAATTGTAGAAAGGGTTGTCCCTTTTTGTTTCATTGGAGAAGCAAAGCATCAGTGTTTTTTCTTTACATAAATTCATGGTCTGAAATGTCCTATAGCAGTATTAATCCTGTTTGTAATCTGTTTATTTGTGATGAGGTCTTTGTATCTGATACCTAGGATCTTTCTATAGCATCTTAGTTCCATTGCTAGGATTGCAAGCATATAAGAATGTGGTCTTGACCAGGGAGCGCATAAATCTGATTTTAGCGTCGAGGTCTATGCCTTGTCTTTCCAGATTGTTTTGATATTTGTAAGTGCTGCTCTGGCGGTATTTCAGGTTTGGTTCCTTTATCTAAAACAATAGCTTCAAGGTATTTAAAGCTACTGGTACGTGTCAGCTTTTTACCACCAATATTGATATTCCTTTTAAAGCCTGTTATGCTGTTGGTCATAATTTGTGTTTTATTTGTCATTGATTTGTTTACAATATGCTACAGATATCTTTTCTATGCTCATCATTAAGTCAGATAATTTTTCTTGTGTTCCTACCAGACTATCAATCTCGTCATTAAAGTGCAAGTTAGTAATTTTTCTCATATAGACTGGAGATTGTCATTGGGGGTTTACCATTTGTCTTGATAAATAAAAAAAATGGAGGCATTCATTATTGAATTCTTCTGCATTGGGCAAAGTATTGGAATATTCTTTACTTAATCATGCTGCTTATTCTTTTATATATTTATGGTTCATGTTGATGACCTCACGAATAAAATAAAACAACAAATCTTGTATTTAGGACAGGGGGTTGCCTAAGACCATCAGAAATTGTGTTTTTTTCGTCTATTTTTCATCTGAAGTTGTTGTTTTTTTTTGTCGTTTCTAATGTGCAACAAGCACAGTTGTATCATAGATGGTATACATTTACATATTAGTGTATAGTGTAAATTAAGGCATTACCCAAAGAATCATGAAACAATCATGCAGCATCAATTAAACAACATATCTTTGCAAAATAGTGGGGTTTTTTTCAGTTTGTAATTCTAAATTCTGAAGTAGATTGATGCTGAAGATAACAATGCCCAGAGAATTCCTCATGCAGTCAAACAGAAACAACCTTAACCTTTGTAATAACATTGACCTGTTCGAAAATACTTTTAAAATATTGCGGCATTAATGGTCCATTGCATCAGTGAATTAAAGATTTTCTGATAGGGAGAGAACAAACTGTAATAATAAATGGCTTTAAATCAACACCGATAACAGTAAACTCAGGTGTACTATTTTTAATTTACATAAATGATTTACCAAATTGCATTACTTCAGGAACAAAAGTCAGATTATTTGCAGACGATTGCATAATATATATTGCATTAGGGTTTATTAAAAAGAAATTTCTTTAAATCAAAAAAGAACATAAAACTAAAATATTATTTAACCTTGGTTAGGCCAATAATAGAATATGCATCCTCTGTTTGGGACCCCTCAACTCAAGAAAACATTAAGAATCTGGAACAGACACAAAATAGAGCAGCAATTATACATAAAACACTGAACCATAATCTTCAAATACAAAATTTAATAAAATACTCTGAAAGACACAAAGATAAAGGCACATTCCTTGTCCCATATGCTAGGACAAATTTGTACAAATACTCCTTCTTCCCTAGTGCTATTAGAGCATGGAATGGGTTGCCTGAGCTAGCCAGGAAAACCAGTGACTTGGCAGAATTTAAGTCATTGGTTAATATGTAGGACGTAATCATCTTCTTTTTTGAAGTAACGTCTTTATTATATACGATAAGAAGATAAGATAAGAAATTTATGCGAATCAGTATGACAATTTAAGATATTTCTTGTTTAATGAATCAATCAGTCAGTGGTATTTTACAAATATATAATAGATTAATCTGTGTCGTTCTGGCAATTAATCATTAATTTAACTCTTTTAGTCTATAATGAATAAGCATAGACTCAAAAAAAAAAAATGCTTTAATAATATCTGGCTCTGTGGCCAAGAAGCGCTTGATCAATCAAGAGGGCGCAAGCTGGAATCCCAATCAGGTTTTTTTTTTAATTGTTCTTATAAAGGCAACCCGAAAACCTCCCCTTCCTCTTCCCCCCCCCCCCCCCCCCCTCCAAGAGAAAATACACCATAGCACACTGAGCATGCTAAAAGCATGAAAATTGTACTATACAAAAGTAATTGAATTTTTAAAATTCCTAACTTACAAAATTTATCATTGTGTGATTAGATCTAGTATAATAATATTAACTTTTATATAGCACTACTTAAATGTTTATAGCATGCTCAGAGCCCTATATGGTCCAATCTCATTTGTGGACCAGTGGGGGGAGGGGGTATCATGGGTGTCTGGGAGAAGGGTTTTCAATGCTGCCTTTAGGCGCTCAATAAACACAACTCAAGTCGGGTGTCGAACCTTGAGCCCCCTTCATAGGTAGCCAAGCCAAGATCAAGCGTACTAAGCCTCTCGACCAAAATTTATTTCACTGTGGTATGTGCAGTAGCTTGCTTTCTGTGCACATAGGGGGCTCTGTTTGTCCCCAAAAAGTCTCAAATTACCTGTTTTTTTTTTTGTTGTTGTTTTTTAGAGACCCTTGTAAGATGAAACGCTACTAATAGTTTTGTGTTGCCTGTTGAAAACACTTGAAAACCTATTGAAAAGCTAATTTCTGCTTTTGGAAAAAAAATAATTTCAATGTAAGTCATTATCGATAATATGTTTTTCAGTTTGTTTTCAAGTTAAAAACAAATGATTATCTGAAATCGTTCTTCTTACCTAAAGGTCTTGAAGTGTCATTATTGATATGTTGTTCAGTTTGTTTTCAATTTAAAGATGATTCTTTGACATTTTTATTACTTAAGACCAGGGGTGGGCAACCTTTTTCAATCACATAAAAAAAAATTTGGGAATGGGGGGCCGCATATATGTATATGAAACATGTCAGAAAAATATGCTAGCTAACTGTGTATTATACCTTTTAAAACACATTTATACTGTTTAATACATTTACATTTCATTTTTTCCTCTCCTTCCCAATTGAGGAATTACGATTATTTTTTTGTTTATTTTGCTTTAGTCTTTTTACATCACAACATTTAACCACAAGTGGAAAGTTGTACTAAATGTGAGGTTTTTAACTGTTTAAACTCGTACCGGTACTTAATGTTCCAAAACTGTGGAACAAGCTTACTAATTATTCTCCTCGTGACTGGTTTCAAATTAGTCAGTCAGCATCGACCTGTTTTTACACTTGTATATTTTCAAACAAAAAATGCTGAAATAATGCGAAAGTTTAGCAGCATTGTGTTTTTAAGTGTGAAAATACAGCTTCTGGCACCCATAAGGCTTCCTCGGAAGAACTGACTGAAGCTTCTCTTTCAGGTCGTTATTTGCTTGGAGATATGTCCTCTAAAGCTGAATCAGTTTCCGCACCAAATTGTGAGCTGAGAGTATTGAAAACTGGTTCCAAGCTCTTGACGTCTTAAAATTTGCTTTCAAATTCAAAATCAAGGAATCCAAATAAGTCTTGTACTATTCAACAATTCACTTGAAATAGTTTCACTTTTCAACAAAGGAAAATGACGAAAGCCTGTTTTCAATTTTTTGCCTGGATAAATGGGAAAACTTTGTTTGAAAAGATTTAACATGCACATACATTGCATGAGGAAACAACCCACTGCAATATTCCCGATGTAAAAAATGAAGTGTCTTCCACTATTCATTAAAAATATTAAAGTCATTGTCTTTCAAGGAACATAATTTCTTCCTTGAGATAACATATTCTTCTCAATACCATCTTGCCCATGCTAGACCAGTGGATACATCAGTGGTACCGAACATCGGAATGTTTTGTTTCCAATTCTTAAGTACTTTTAGGAACTACCTGTGGTAAAGTCCCTTAGCTCTGTTGGGTTTGATCATTAATATGATGTACACAGTAATATGTTTGATATCCAATGCAGCTTTGTGCAAACTTTCTCGTTAAGAGTTTATGGTTGGGATATTGTTCTAATTTTCTCAGTCAAAGCACAGGTTCCATCAGTTGTTACACGTCATCTTGTTCCCAGCCAACCCAACACTTTCAACATAGTTCTTCGTAGCATTGATTAAATACTGGCCTGAGGTTGTGTCTTTAACTGAATATTTTGATTGCCAATAAGAATAATCTTCATTTACTTTAAACTTTTTAGAATAAAGTTTAGAGACAATGTTTCTTTAGTTTCTTCCTCATAAGTGATAAGAATCAGAACTTTCTAAAATTTATATAGATATTTAGTATTATTTATTTTTGAATATATTTGCATTTTTTATATGTATAACCTGTGGGCACACCTCCTTTCTTTAGGTATCCGTGGGCCGCATAAAAGACTCGGGCAGGCCGCATGTGGACCACGACTCGTAATTTGCCCACCCCTTGCTTTAGACAATAAAAACAAGACCATGGCTTAAATATTTCTTTCCAATGGGTGGAATCCAGTAGGGGCCACCTCTTAGTTTGTAATCTTGTTTAATGTTTGATTTGGTCTTTTGTTTTCAGATTGAGGTTTTAACTTTACGAAACAGCAAACTAGAAAAAATGTCAAACAGTTTACAAGCAAGATTTGTCAATTTACAGGTCTGGTATTTAGATTCAACTTGTAAATATCAAATTTAAATCTTAACACACACACACAAATAATAGCTATTATGTAAATATTTTTTTTTGGCTATGTTTTTAAATGTAGTAATTATCAGTTTTTACTCCACAGCGTAAGCAAGAATATGACTTAAAATTAAAAGAATCTGATACAATGAAACAAACTACTGAAATCAGTTCGAATCAGCAGTCAAGAGAAAATACATCTCAGAAATTAGGGGAAAAGCTAGAAAACAAGATACTAAAGAACAATACTCCACAAAATAAAGTATTTAATATATGTTTGAACAAACGTTTCCACTTTTTTTCAAATATTTCTTCAAAATATTTTCTTAACATGAAAAGGCATTATTATATATAATAACACAAATTAATTTGTGTATACATTATAAGATATAAATTAATTTCTTATTTATATATATATATATTGTCTCAAAAATATTTACCTTAATAGAAAGCCACCTAAATAATCTTGTATGTGTATCATAGGCCTTATTAATAAATTATTATCTTCTTTAGCAAAGTGTTGTTCAAGTTTATTCCACTACTGTATCAATCTTGTTTGACTGGATTTGTGAAGCACACTTGAGACAAAGTCTGACAGAGTTACCCATTAAGCCAGTCGAGACATACAAGTCACTTCCATTTATCCAAGACAAAGTGGTCAAGGTAATAATCCATAGCTCAGTAGCATACATGCAGTGTATGCAATAACCTAAATAGGAAAAGATCATATAAGCGTTCTTTAATATAAAATACAATTTTTTAAACAAATATTTTACTTAATATAATTCTTTTTATCAATCTACATACATCATTATGTTCAATTTCAGATTCTCCCTAATCTTGTTGATATATTACGTGATAATTCTTCCAATATCCACTGTGGTCTGCCTTGCTTACAATTCATCTACTGGTCACTTCTCCATTTAGACCAAGGTCAAAGTCCGCTGGTAAAAGGTTTAACTTTTTTTAAATTTAGGATTAAAACATCAATTTAAATTTTAAAATGTTTATCCCTGGTTTTTCAATAGAGCTTGAACATGTCTACAACAACAAGACGAATTGGTGAAGAGATATATTATCCTAAATCATCAAAAGTAACAGATGTAGAAAAGATGATTGGATCTTCAGCAACACTTAATGAAAAATTAAAAGAACCACTTTTTATGCGCAGCACTAATAATCATATAAGACTCCTGTCTACATTGATAGTCTTAAAAACTCTATCTAGAGGTAAATATTTTTAATAATATAGTTGTTTAAATACACCACTTTTTACTTTGCTTTGTGAAGTAGTAATCTAATTTACCATGCACATTTAACTGAAGCAAATAAATGTCAGATTAGTCTCATTTTCAGCTGATGTTATAGCCCAAGCTTTTAATATGCTCAAGTTAGAACTAAAATCTGAGCATGCTAAAGAATTATTCTTGTATTATCAAGCAACTAATGTGATACTGAATTACTTAAAGCCCATTCATAAGGTAAAAAAAAAATTTAGGTAATGGACCTCATTCACCAATCGTAAACAAACAACATTTAGTTATGTGATCATATTGATAAAACAACAAAAAAAAACTGTCACGTGACAGCCATCATGAATTAAACATTAGATCGTAAATTATATAGAAGAGTTAGAGCACCACGTAGCTAAATGTTGTTTGTTTACGGTTGGTGAATGAGGTCCATTACCGGTATATGTTTGTTTTTTTTACCACTTTTTGTCTTAATTTGGTGACAGTGTCTAAATGTTTAGAATTAATTAGACTTAATAAGAAAGATAATGCCTATCTTAAGCAATCCTGACAAGATCACCGTCTAATCTTTCGACTCAGGACAGGACACAGCAGAATGAGACAACATATTTACCGGAAGCTCAAAATTGGAACCAGTGAAATCTGCTCATGTGGATTTTCACCAATGCTGACCGTGTCCTTCAAAACTGTTCTCTTTACTAAGAGGCCCATACAAGACACTGGCCCCAAAACACCCCAATAGAAAGAAAACTATATACCATTGCGCAGTTCATCTCGTATATTGGTCTAGTCATCTGAACGCTCCAGCATAAAAATGAGGAAGAAGAAGAACTTAGACTTAGGTCCTCCTTCACTGTTCGGTGCATGGGCAGCAGGCTGTCTCCACAAAGATCTGTCTCTGGCAATGTCTGAAGCCTCCTCCCACCTGATGTCCACTGTTTTGAGGTCCTCCATGAAAGTGTGGCGCCAAGTTATACAAATTTATTTGAAGAAAATTTCATTGAACTCTTTAAATTCATTTTAAGCAAATTAAAAGACTTTCACATTTGTACAAAATTAATTATTTTGGTTTAAAAATATGGATACGTGTAGGATGTAATTATCTTCTGTTTTAAATCTGTAATTGATAAGATAAAACATATATATGGATTATTACTAACTAGCTTAAACTAGTTCTAGCCATGCTTGCTATCATTCCCTGCTGTCCACTAGAAAGTTTCATTTCAAAACTATCTGCAAAACATATATACATATATAAAAAATATTCAGGTTTTCTTTCTATCCTAGGAGTTACTAAAATTTCAAAAGTCTGGCATGTTTTTTAAATAATTTATTTACCTATTCTAACCAATGTCTCATTCTTTATTATTCAACATTGTTTTTAGCGGCTCCCGAAAGGGGAAAAGACACTATTAGTTTTGTGTGGAAAATACGAAAAACATGCATATATGTAACCCTGCCGGACCAAGTAAAACAAAGGACGTTTGGGCCACGAGGCCTTCATCAGCTACAAAACAAACAAAAAATAAAAAACAATTAACACAAAATAGTCTTAAGTTAACTTATCTGTCCGATGTTGTTCTCTATCGAGGCAGAAAAGAAATGAGCTGCGCTGGTGTAAAAGCGCGGGAAAACGGAAGGGGGCGGAGATGTCAGGCAAAGATGAATGGGAAAAGGGGGGTACCGTAGTGTTAGTGCCCATCGCTTATTAAATAAAACGAAAACAAACATTCATCTTTGCCTGGTTTTGTAGCTGATTAAAGCCTCGTGGCCCAAACGTCCTTTGTTTTACTTGGTCCGGCAGGGTTACAGATATGCATGTTTTTCGTATTTTCTATACAGTCGTTTACCCCTGCAGCAGTAAATCTTTGTTTTTTTGAGTCTTTGAACTTAGTTTTGAACTTAGACCTTTCAAAGTTCTGATGCAATGGCTACTTTTTTCTTTTCTGAAAGTGAAAAATTTAATTTTTAAATCATCTATGCTAGCAGTATTACAACTATTTACTATTAATAGTAACAAACACAGTAGGCTATTTAGTTTATCATACTTTTAACAAATTTATACAAACGGTTTTATATTTTTTGTCAAAAAAAATAATTTTTTTTACAAATGTAATGCTAAGTTATGTAAATTCTGTCATACTATAACCACTACATTTACAAAAAATGGTTACTATTTTTTTCAAAGAGAAAAATCTATTTAATATACATGCAAGTGGAACAAAATTTAAAACAACAATTAATAAGTAGTTTTTCATATTATATTGTGAACTGCAGAGCGATACATATGATACATATCGTAAAAGTCACCTAAGGATTTTTTAATTTTTTTTACGAATGTGTTTTCTTTTTTTTAAATGAGGCTTTGAATAAGAGAATGACCCTGTACAAAACTATTAGATCAATAAGATAACCATTATATGAAATCAGTTAGGTCAGGTTCATATCTAACTTCACTTTCACCTATCCCTTTGTCTGCTGGACTGTTGGGAGCACCACACAAGATCTGTAAACGTTCTTTCTCCATTCTTCTCTGTCATTTGTCTTTGATAGAATTTCATTCTGATATTCTTTGTGAAAATATTGAAACATGCCTTTTTTCCATACATGGGTGGACCACTTCAGGGGCCAATTTTGAGTTTGTGCTTACACACAAGCTGTCTTTGCTTTTTTTTCTACATTTCTCTCCTGCAGCCATTTTTTTAGAGCTTTCATTTATTACCGGCCCCAGAAAGAGGAAAAGATGCTATTATTTTTGTGTGTCCTGTCTGTCTGTCCGCCCCCTTTTATATCTCAGAAACTAGAAGAGAAAATGAAAATCGGACATCATGATAATTTAGATCATTCAAAGTTTTGATGCAATGGCTACTTTTTTATTTTCCGAAAGTGAACCATCTAATTTTTTAAATTATATATGCAAGCAGATTTTTAAAAAAATTACACTTTTCAATGAAAAACTTTAGGGGAGGTAACTTTTTTTTAAAAGGTCACGGACTTCTTCATTAATAACTCAGGCTTCATTCATACATTCGCGCATTTGTACAAAAAATTTGCATCTAAGGTCACAGTGGTAAAAGTCGTGCACATCTAGAGTTGCTTTTTGTGTGATGTCTCTAATGTGCACTATAATGGTTTGTGCACTCTCCTAAGGTCACGCTTTGTTGATGTCGATGTCATAACCTCTTTGCCTCTGTTCTGGTTGTGCTGATGGCAGATCTTTTGTTGGAGTTTTCTTCCCCAGTATTGGATAAGATTTATTTTACTTTATTCTTCGTGATGTAGCTCTAAATTGGTCCAATGATCTTGTAAATGGCGATCTTAAGGAATGCATATTTTTCTTGTTTATGGACGCAGGCTTGGGACTCTATATAGTCAGCCAGATTAGTTTTGGTGTGGTCCGTGCATCCATGGCATTGTGAATGATTGTGTGTGGGCTTCGTGAGCCCTGATCAAATTTGGCACCGATCTTAAGGTGTGCTATATTTCATCGTATAATATGTATAGCTTGTATTTGCCTTTGTAAATGCTACCAATATTTATTCGTCATTATGCCTCATCATATCATTACTTCATTAAACCTTTGTTTTGTTATATGCAATCTCGTTATTCACTAGTATAGGTTACTATTTATATTATTCGTTCTTTTGATACTGTGCTCATAACTTGATTGCTAGATTTTTAGGGGGTGTCCAGGCAGACGAGCCACGGCTAAATTACAACCCCGACTGGACACTGTTCAGGTGGGGAGCCCGGGAAAGTACCTCATACCCTAGATGAACCCTGTAAAACCCACCCTGACAGTAATAGTGTCAATGGTTCATTATAAAATATATTTTCCATGTATTAACTAACTCATTGAATAGAATACTGATTCAAATGTTGTTTTAAAAAAGAATTTTGATACGAACTTTGTTTTACTTATAAGTTTCAAAAATAACTAATTTTATAGCGCACAATTTTTACATCATTATAGGGTCCTACAATTGACAGTCTAAAAAGCCTAAATATTATAGAGCCTAGATCTAGATATATTTATAATAAATGTATTTATAATTTGAACACAATTTTAATTATTAAGGCAATAACTTATCTTCTGACAAGGGGTGCAGAGTTATTTATTATGTAAACAATAGTATTAGTAGCCTATCACATTAAGAAATGAATCGTAAACAAACAGCATAGTACACCATTACTGACTACTGCCATTAGTACTAAGTAATGGTATTACCCAGTAACAAAAGGCCTACTATTCATAATCATAACATTGGCCAAGGCCTACTAATTTTAAGATTAAATGTGTAAATTCATACGAGTTCTATAGTCTAGATTCTAGATATAGTAGATTCTATATCAAGACTTAGATCTTGAATCTAAAACTAGGTCTAGATCTAGCTAGATCTATGTCTAGTTTGTATGACAAATGACAATGGAGATATTTTTATTTTGCGAGGGGTAATGTCTGATCCAAGTAGACCTACAAGTCTTTCAAGTCATTTCTAGCTAGCTCACTACCTAACTAAAATAGGTCAAGAATATTTTTTTCGTGTTGCTAATTTATCTAATTTTGTAAGAAGAATAAATCTTTTTTAGTTTCTCTTTATTACATTTACATGTTATTAATTTTGAATGTATGGATAAGGGATAAGGTTGATTATTATTATTTTTAAAAATATAAGTGTACGCTAAATGAATATATGAAGATGCTGTGACTCAGTGGTAAAGCACTTGGAACCAAAAGTCCTGTGTTCAAATCCTGGTGAAGACTGTCTTTGTAACTTTGTTTATTTATTTTTTATTGTAGGCATTTACTTCAGTTGCTATGGAAATTCTACTTCAAATGGCAACAGATTCACCTTTTCAACAGACGTTTTTTGAAAGTTGCAGCAATGAAAACTTCTTTCGTTCAGCTGCATTGCTAATCAGAACACCATTGCCAGATATAAAAGTGATGGAGAGACTAAGTATTATACTACAAAAATTGTCTAAACTAAAGTAAGAAACTGTTGTTTTGTTGTTTGTTTGTTTTTTTTATTGTTCAATAATTCTCATTTGGCTTTTTAAATGTCTTTGTTATAGCAGTGTTTCTCAAATTCTAACCATCAGGAATGCATTTATTAAACGTAAACATCTAGTAGCTGTATTTTTTTGATATAGAAAAGGACTATGATACAACCTGGAAACATGGCATTCAACAGGACCTGGAGCTTATGTGCAGGTTTCTGCTGCCTCCTGAAATTCCAAAATGTTCTGGAATTTTAAAAAAACTCAAAAAGTTATGGAAATCTCCTGGAATTTTAAAATATCTCCTTGAATGTCCTGGCAACCAACAATAGTGCAGCTGATTCATATTTTTTTAGAAAAGGTTTCAAAACCTTTGCAATTGAGATAAATTTCAATTTCGGCAATCAGCCCTTGAAGTACTCAAAAGACTTCTTAGCAGTAATTTAAGACTGTATGAATTTGTTGAGTTACTGGCTTAGCTGTCGGTGTAGGACAAGTGACAGTCACTGTGACTGTGCCAGCCCTTTTGACAAATACAACTCCCCGCAGTCAGTACTGTTCTCTGCCACTTAAAGCTAGTGGGGTCCAGGAACGAGGACGGTGCGCTGTGGCCATCTACTGCTGGGAGCCCTCAGACAGGACACGGGATGGGGAATCCCATGTCCAGACCTGGTTGTTGGATAAAAGCCTTTCTAACAATGAACTGGATAATGGCGCCCTGGTAGGCGCCGATTCCCTACTGGACTTGATTGAAGGTTTGAGTTGGCAACTCCACTTCTGGCACTTGTGACCAAAAAGATGGGTTTACCCCAGGGCAGGATTATTTCAGTAACTCTATAAAGCCTCTGTCCCCTGGCATAGAGTACTCTCTGTATGTTGATGACTGTCATTCTTACATATGGCAAAAACATGAATACTTTAGAAAGAAAATTACTATTATGTTTAAATAAAATTCAAAATTGGGCAAACAATATTGGTTTAAAATTTTCAGATTCCAAAACTGTTAGCATGCATTTTTGTAATTTAAGGGGAATCCCTCCAGACCCTGATTTATTTTTAGACGAAAAGAAGATTCCTGTTAAAACTACAAAATTTTTAGGCCTTACCCTAGATTCAAAATTTAATTTTCTCCCCCATATTAAAGAACTAAAGAAGAAATGCCACAAGTCAGATATACCTTGCTGCTGCTATATCGGAGTCTGATCCGATCCAAGTTAGCAACTAGGGGCCTTTGATTGGAAGTTTTACTGGAAATCATATCTAAAAATGTTGGTACCCATACAAAATTCTGCCCTGCGGCTCTGTCTTGGCACGTTTCGTACATCACTGATCTCAAGTCTCCATGTGAAGGCTGGAGAACTCCCCACGGACAACAAACTGAAAAAGCTTGCAATGCAGTATATAGTCAACCTAAAATCCAACCCCACGAACCCTGCTTTCGACTCCATATTTAACCCTACAGATGTAGAACTATAGGGGCCTACAATCTTTCCACAGCCTTAGCTAAACATTAATTTGTTTTTAATTTTGTTTGCAGGTCAAATAGACGTTTCTTTGAAACCTACACAATCGTTGCTATTATTCAAGAGATGTTGGTGTCTGGAGGAAATGAAAATGCTTTTTTAAATTTAAATTTGAAATCTATTCTTCACAATTTGAAAATACCAGCTAAAACACTATTTTAAAATGTAAATAATATGCAATGCAAATGACATTTGTATTTGTGTAATATTTTTATGCTTTGCCCTGTTGGCTTAATGTCCTTATTTAAAATTGAATATTATAGATTAGCCTAACATTCCAACTTAAGCTTTTTTTTTGCTCTGTCAAACTTTCTGTTTTGTACTTATTCTTGACATCAGTGAAAAGAAAATACATTGATTTTTTATCTGTAGAACGTAATAAATTTAAATCTTTTTTAATAAATGCTTAATACAAAACATGTAGCTTTTCTGAGCTAAATGTGGGAGCACGTTCTAAACCTTTAGTATATGTAATGAAAACACCTGCAAACTGAATTTTGAGAGCTAGATGCAGTACAGTACAAAACATTGCAATTCATTTGTTTTGTAAAAGAGGTTTTGCTATTGCACTTGTCACAAACCCCTCTATCTAAGAGCTGGTTTGTGATCCATGATCCATCCAAAATGAAAATAGTTAATCTCCCATGGGAAAAACTTTCCTACTCTAACAAAATCATATCTCACAGTCTAACTCTCATAGCACTCTCTTTCATCCTAAATTACATATGGACTTATTCTGTAAACAACTTGTCATTTCTACAAAAAAACATTGGACCATCTCTCCCCTCGACCTGTTGACCAGGATCTCACTTCTCAGTGATTTTTAGCCATGATCAACCTTTCAATATCTCAGCGAGACCCTAAATTGGTATCATGAATATAACCCATGGTTGTAGCCAGGATTTTTTTTTGGGGGGGGGGGGGGGGGGGGAAATGGGTTTACTGTACAATAATATTGAAGAGAGAGGTTTTTTACCTCAAAACTGTCTGTAAGGGGATTTTAAACTCAAAACCATCTGGAGGGGTTTTAAACTTTAAAAAAAAAAAAAACTTTGGAGGAGGGGGTTTAAATTCAAAACCCCCCTTGGCTTGGCTATTCTCATAGAATTTTGAGCGTGTAATTTGCTTTTTTTTTAATTGAAGAAGTATTTTTTAACACTAAACCCCGCTGAAAGGGGGTTAAACTCAAAATCCCCTTTGTCTACGCTGATAGCATTTTGAGTGTGTAATTTTCTTTATATATATATTATTATTATATATATATATATTTAAGAAGTACTTTTTAACTTCAAACGCCGCTGTAGGGGGTTTAAACTCAAAATGCCCTTTGGCTATGCTCATAGAATTTTGAGTGTAATTTGCTTTTTTTTTTTTTTTTTTTTTTTAAAGTGACGAGATATTTTTTAGTTTTAAACCCTGCTGGAGGGGTGTTTAAAGTCAAAACTCCCTTTGACTACGCTCATATAATTTTGAGTGTGTAATTTGTTTTTCTTATTATACTGAAGAGGTATTTTATAGCTTCAAAACCCAGCTGAAGGGGGTTTTAAACTCAAAACCCCCTTTGGCAATGCTGAAAAAATTTTGAGTGTGTAATTTGCTTTTTTAGCTGCCCCCGAAAGGGGAAAAGACGCTATTAGTTTTGTCGGTCCGTCCGTCCTGTTTAGATTTAGAAACTTGAAGAGAACATGAAAATCGGACATCATGATATTTTAGATCATTCAAAGTTCTGATGCAGCCCCTATAAACATGCCCATTATGGCCCTATATCAGTTTTGATTAGGGTTATCCCCCATTGCCATAATGGCATCCCTAAATAGACCCATCTGGGCCCTAATGGGAGCGGGTATCGTTTGCACATTGGCGTCATTAGGGGCCAATAGGGGCAACCGTAATTGTGCCAATATCGGCCCAGAATGGGTAAAACAACTTTCGGATTCATTGGGGATTTCCAGAGTCGCGACATAATCAAGCCCATACTAGCCCCAATGGTTTAGTAACTGACATTTTCATTGGGGCTCAATTAGGGATAACCATTGTACCATTATCGGTCCGATGCTGGCCCTAATGGTTTAGATACTGAAATATTTATTAGGGCTCAAATAAGGATAACCATTGTGCCAATATCATTCCAATGCTGGCCCCAATGGTTTAGTAACAAATATTTATTAGGGCTCAATTGGGGATTATATATATAGTTCGTCCATTGTGGGTCGATGATAACCACTTTGTCATCCAGGGGGCTGAGGGCTTTGCACTGGGGTTTTATGCCTCCTCGTGTGGCTGGTGAGACGTATGTGAGCCCGGAATGTTCGGCCGCACACTGGGCAGGTTATTCCAGCTGTCGTTTGCCTTGTTTTTCTTCTCTGGCATTTTTCTTCTGCCAGCGTTGTTCTTTTTTCCTCAGCAACCTGTGCGCCAGTTTTCACAGCGCGACGCCATGATGCTCTGTCGTGTGCCTCTGTCTCCCAGGTGCCTTGGTCTATGCTGAACGCCTTCAGAGAAGCTTTGAGGGTTTCCCTGAAGCGCTTTCTTTGACCACCTTGCGAGCGCTTTTCTTGGCTTAGTTGGCCATACAAGAGTCGTTTAGGGATGCGGTGGTCTTTCATTCTGTAGACGTGAGCTGCCCATCGCAGCTGGGACTGCATCAGGATTGTGTGGATGCTTTGCAGACACGCTCTCCGAAGGACTTCAGTATCTGGTATTTTGTCTTGCCATTTAGTATTTTTCTCAGACATTTCATGTGGAAGTGGTTCAGTTTCTTTGCATGTTTTCTGTACACTGTCAATGTTTCTGATGCATAGAGAAATGTAGGGAGGATGACAGCTTGATAGATACCTAGCTTTGTATTTGTAGTGATACCTCTGCTGTTCCAGACGTTTTTAGACAGTCTGCCATAGAATGCACTGGCCTTGGCGATACGCAGGTCAATTTCGTTATCAATCTTTCCGTTTCTGAAGAGTGTGCTGCCAAGATAGATGAATCACTGCGTTTATATCATGTCCATTTATCTTGATGCTTGGATCTGAGTAGGCTTTACCTGGAGCAGGCAAATATAAGACTTCAGTCTTTTTTGTGTTAATCGAAAGGCCAAAGTCTGAGCATGCTCTTGAGAAGTCACTGACGATGCTCTGCAGATCATTTTCAGAGCAGATATATAGGGTACAGTCATCAGCAAATAGCAAGTCCCTGATTATTGCTGATTTTTTATTTTGCTTTGAGCCGACTCAGGTTGAATAGGCCACCATCAAATCTGTATAATATATTTATCCCGTTGTTTTCTCTATTGTCAATGCATCTGTCAGCATAGCGGAGAACATGATACTGAACAGTGTAGGTGCTAGGACACAGCCTTGTTTTACCCCGTTTGATACTTCGAAGGGCTGATGGTTCTCCACTTTCTTTGACGCAAGCCTTCATGCCATCATGAAATAGTCTCACCATGGTTATGAATTTTCGTGGACAGCCATACTTTGTCATAATCTTTGTTAGGTCGACATATATTGAGAACAGGTCAGCATTTTGTTCTTGGAATTTTTCCTGGAGCTTCTTTTCTGAAGCCGCACTGGCTTTCTGGTAGTAGACCATGTTCTATGTGTTGCATGAGCCGATTTAGTAGGATGCGTGCAAGGATTTTCCCAGCAATAGAGAGAAGAGATATTCCTATGTGGTTGTCGCAGATCTGGCGGTTTCCTTTTCGCTTGTATAAATGAACAATTGTGGCATCTTTAAAGTCTTGTGGTATTGACTCTTTTCCCCACATAATTAAGAAGAGCGTAGGAAGTCTTTCAATCAGGGCTAATCTACCTTTTTTGTAGACCTCTGCGGGAATGGAGTCAGCTCTTGGGGCTTTTCCGCTTGCGAGTTGTTGAATGGCAAGATCGGTTTCCTTTAGCGTAGGGGGGTCATCCATTTTTTCATTTATTGGTACTTGCTGTAGCCTGTCTATGGCCGCTTCATTTATGATGGAAGGTGTATTGAGAACCTTTTCGAAGTGCTCTGCCCAGCGTTTTAGGATTTCTTCCTTATCTGTCAATAGGATTGTCCCATCAGCATTTAATAGAGGGGATGAGCCTGACTTTGTGGGTCCATAGATTTCGTTAATGGCATGGTAGAAGTTCTTCGTGTCGTGCTTGTCACCAAATTCCTGTATTGTTTCCACTTTCTTGCTAAGCCAGGTATCTTGCATTTGGCGTAACTGTTTTTGCACGTTTTTGCGGATGTTAGTGAATGCATCTTTAGTGGACTGGGAGTTTGGGTTGTTCAGATACAATTTATGGAGCTTGTGCTTTTCGTCTAATAGCTTGCTGATCTCAGTACTGTTTTCATCAAACCAGTCCTGATGCTTTCTCTCCATAAAACCGAGTATGTTTAATGCTTTGCTATAGATAGCTTCTTTGAAGCATTCCCAGCTTTTATCTACATTTGTTAGAAGGGTGGATTTGAGGCAGTTCTCTATCGCATCTGCCAGCGACTTTTCAGTTTTGTCATCTGCTAAGCTGGCCGTGTTTAGCCTTTTTAGGGGTTTAGATTTTTACGGACGTCTCTTTGGTTGAATACGAATGTTTAGTTTTTCGATGATGAGGCGGTGGTCCGTTCCACATTCTGCACCACAGCAAGATTTGGTGACAGAATGTCCTGACGGTCAGATTGTCTGGTGATGACGTAATCTATGATGTGCCAGTGTCTAGAGCGGGGATGCATCCAGGAAGTTCGCTTTCTCATTGGAAGACTGAATATTGTGTTCGATATGAGCAGCGTGTGTTCAGCACAGGTCTGGAGTAGTAATAATCCGTTGCTGTTGCATTGACCTATCCCGAATTAGCCTAAGACTCCTTTCCAGATGTGATGGTCAGAGCCGACTCTTGCGTTGAAGTCACCGAGAATGGGTAGCTTTTCTGTTTTTGGAATATCAAGTAAGGTAGAGTTTAGTTCTTCGTAGAACTTTGCTATGACATCATCTGGGTTGGTCAGGGTGGGTGCGTAACAGCTAACAATGGAAATATGTTTCTTTCCGTTTTGTAAAGGCAGCTTTAGGGTCATGAGCCTATCACTAATTCCTTTGGGAGGCCCGACTAGTTTAGATACTATTGATGTTTTTATGGCAAAGCCGACTCCAGATTCACGTCGTACTTCAGTGCTTCTACCGCTCCAGAAGAAAGTATATCCAGATTCTCTTTCGCAGCGTTCACCTTCATCTGCAACCCGAGTCTCGCTTAGTGCTATTATGTCTATGTTGTATCTGTGGAGCTCCCTGGCTACTAGTGCAGTTCGATTACCCTTATTGTGTCAATATCACTCCAATGCTGGCCCCAATGGTTTAGTAATGTAAATTTTGTTTTTTTATTAGGGATGACCATCATAATGCCATTATCACGTCGATATTGGTTTGATTAATTAGGGATGACCTTTATTATTCTTCAATTCATCATGACTGATTTTTTTGTTTATTATGCCCTTTTTGTTCAGATGCAGCTCAATGGCTTAGTAGAAATGAAGCCACATTGGTGCAATCAGTGTGTGATCTATATACATGTAGCTATAATGTCAACATATTTAAACAATAATGGACATATTATTACAGTTTTGGAAATGTACTATACAAGACTTGCATGCTCTGTTCGTTCATTCTAAAATTAAACTTACACAAAGTAGGACAATTTTTTTTTTATCTGTATTCATAGAATAATAAACCAACAAAAAAGACAAATATAAACAAGAAATGAATAAAGAATTTTCATTCTATCTATTCTAATTGTGTATCGGAAAATGCCGGGTACTTGAAATAAGCTAGTCCTAAAAAACAACAACACAGATCTTGGATAAAATACTCATCAAATGAAGTACTGTAGATGTGTAGTTTTACGCGCTAGTTTCAGGTCTTTTCTTTTTATAGCCTCTATCGGATTTGATCGCAACTACCCATATTTTTGTGCAGAATTTTTTTCTCTATCAGGCACACTTAAAATTATACTAATTTACTAGCATAATAATGTCAGTTTAATTTAAAAAGAGAACTGAAAAATGCAAAGATATATAAGAAAAAAGCCACATCCGACAAAATACTTTTTAATCAAAGAAACGAAACGGACTAGTCCAACAAACCCTATAGCTTTTAGTTTTTTTTAATGACATGACGAACTGACAGACAAAACGCAACAAAAATGCGGCTTTAATCCTCATTAAATGAAGTCTGTTAGAACTCAGTGCTCCAAATGTCTATGAACTCTTGTTAAATCTCTCGTATTAATAAAGACATTTTTTAATACTATAATAGCCCATTGTGACGTAATGGAATTTTTTCTCTTGACGTCATATGAATGAATTCTTTAAATGTAATGCTAAAAAAAAACAACTCAATGCACCAATGTCTATGAATCCTCGACAACTTGCTCATATTGATGAAGACATTTTTTAGTCTAACTAGACCGTGTGACGTAGTGGATTTTTTTCCTTTGACGTCATATGGCATTAATTCTTTAAATGAAATGCTAAAAGAACTCACTCAATCCACCAATGTCTATAAAAACACTCGACAACTTGCTCGTATTGATGAAGACATTTTCTAGTCTAACCATGGAACTATACTAATGGAACACCAGCTTCGAGTTTTTTTTTACAAAGGCAAAGAGAGTCGAAGTGCCGTCGCGCATCTTTTTTCGCACACCGTACGATTTGAAAAATCAATGATGATGCCAAAGAAGAAATTTACTCGGCGAGCCACTTGGATCGACCTGCATTGAGAGTAAAACTTCCTGACACTATATTTTATTAGATCTGTAAAAACTTTATCCATTTTCTGACTATCTGATAAAATAGATAAAATTTCCCTGAATAAGAGATCGTCACAAAAGTAATTTTTTTCGATCACCCTATAAAATGCCACTTTTTTTTCCCAAAAATAGATTTTTCAGTGCTTCTGCATTTGGGTTATTTACACAAAATCTGGATGCTGACATGTCTAACGTTCCGATAAATGCGTATTTGTTACGATATGCTAAATCGCAAGAAATAAAAGAAAGTAGGAGGCCTACATGGGGTTTTGACACTCCAAGCTACGCATTTTTACTCTTTTATTATTACTATTGACACTACTATAGGCTACACGTCTCATAAAATGAAAACAAAAAAAAAAGTCGAGGCGGGAAAGAAAACGAAACCACATTGGGTGACACGTTGGTACCATGCAGTCAACAACTACGAATCAGTTAGTAATATGTCTACTCGTATTGAGTTAAATTCTGTTAGATCTACACTAGTTTACTAGTTGGGTATACCTGATTTCTCCAAGCAGCCTTTGTAAAATATTGGTCCTAAATAACGCTATGTTCATAAGCGAAAAATTACATGGCTGCATTATGATGAATGTACGTGTTAGTTCAATATATTTTATATTACTAGATAACTAAAAATAACTATAAATAGACGTAAGTTTCTTTTTTTTTTCTGTTAGACCAAGGCATATGGCAAATTTTTGTTTATATCCTAATTCTAAAAATGAATAATAATAGAATTATACAGTAAAAATAATCACTAAGTTTTTTTTAAAAATAGATTTGAAAGTCTAACTGATAAGATTACAAAGAGAGTTTGTGTTTTTGTAAATGTACACAAGCTACACTATGAGTCAGTCCATCTCTTCTAATTGTTTACAAATGAGTGTAAAAATGTAAGCTTCGATATTTTTAGCCTGAATTTAAGAAGTTAGAAACTTCAAACAACTTTTCCATAAAACTTTGTATTTAAAAAATTAATTTATCCAATGCTCGAAATCCTGCTTGTATACTTAGGCCCTATTTTAATCGATCCGATATCAATGTATTAAGTAGCAATAACCCCGCAAAAAAAATTAAATGAAAGAAGATTGAAATATACATATATTTTTGTGACCCGGCACTTTTTTTCAATGTCGGGAAAAATGATTACTTTTCTTGTAATTCAACGTTAATTGTTAATTTATTATTAGTTGAAAGTTAGGCAATCTATTACTGAGTACCGGCACCTATTTTTTATTTTTACAAAAAAAAGCACTTTATATACTTTCACTCGACATGCCGTATTATTAATAACACCTATATGTGAACTTCTCAATCATCTAGAGTCTTAGACAGTCATTATTTTAGACTAGATTAAGTAGAGTCTAGACCTAGATTTAGTTGGCCTATTACTATTTTTTAAAAAAATTTAAAAAATCAGTCATTATAGACATCATTCACAATTTTATTATTAGGTCTAGGCATTGAAAAGTAAATCTATTAATAAACTATAATAGTAACTATATAGTAAACGTATTACAGTATTATTAAATATATGTCCTATATCTATATCTAATAATTAAAAAACTTTAGTCTTTATTAATATCTAGACATTTTTCTAATAAAAACTGACTATAGGCATAGCATAGGCTAGACTCGGCAATCTAGTCTCAAGATAGAATCTATACTATTACTAGATCTATTAGATTTTTATATATAGATCTAGACTAGAATTTGATTATAGATCTAAATATACTAATGGAGATGCGGTGTTAGCTTAAAGCGTTGCACAAGAAACAAACCTGAGTTTTTCTAAACTCTAATACTTGATTTGTAATAGTAAAACAGCACCTACCTATATAAATCGTAACTAGAAATCAAAAACCTATATTTATTGTAGTATATATAGGTCTGTGGTAGTATTTTTTTATAGCCTTCGTAACTTCTTCTATAGAGAAGTGACTTTTGTAATTTCTTTTACTGAAAATATTCGCGTCTGACACATATATAATTTTTATGTTCAGCAACAAACCCTATTGAATATATGATTAACCTTTAAGTTTCCTTCCGAATCTTCGCAATAGTTTTAAGTATGTATAATATATAGTTCCGGATGTTTGTATATATAGTGAGAGAAAAAGAGAATTCCAGATAAATCTAATACAGTTAATTACATTGTTGGGATAGCCTTGCGGATAGATTTTCATAACATACTTTGGTGTTAGGATGTTGTTTTCCTTACATATCTGAATATCATATTAACGATAATTTAATTTTGTAACGTTTTAGCTAGAAAATTGAATGTAGTGTCAGAGAGAAGTGAGATTTTACATAAACAGAGTTAAAATATTTTTCATAAAAAATCTGGAACAACCTATTTCCCTACACGAGTAGAAAATTATTTGTTTTATTTATTAGAAGAGGGATTTCAAAAAGTTATTTGGCGTTAGTAGATTTTTCATAAAAAGTTCGGAAAGTTTTGGCTACGATTTGTAAGAAAATTAAAGTAATTGTTATGAAAATTATATGCTGTTTCGGTTGTCGTTCTTATGTTTACATGTGCTTGAAACTCGTCCGTAAGAATGTGTCACAAAATGTGCTTGTAACTCGTCCGTAAAAATGTGTCACAAAATGTGTGTTGTGTAGTCATTCAGTGTATTAAAGCCATACTAAGCGGACATGGTTTTCGACTCTGTTTAATATTATTATGTTCATAACTATTTAATACACTGAATCAAAACTGTGAAGTTGTCTCTGTGTCATTTTACGTCTCGAGAGACGATCTTTTCCCTTTGCAACTTCTTGTGTGACTAAAGAGGCCAATCCTTGATACACAGCTGCGATCGCAGGTTGGGCATATATAATCACCAGGCGCCGTTGCATTTTAACCCTTCTTTCTGCTTCTGTTGTGTATGACATCTGCAATCCGTGACCCTTCCTTTATGCTCTCTCTCCATGTGTATCTATCCAGTGCTACCTCTTCCCAGTTGCCAGTGTCGATTTTGAAGAGCTTCATGTCGCGTTTGCATACATCCGTATAACGTAAAAGTGGGCGACCAGCGGCTCTCCTGCCTTCTATTAGATCGCCATACAGGATGTCCTGTGGAAGTCGACCTACTGGCATTCTACGAACGTGGCCGAGCCAGCCAAGGCGTCTGCTGCTGATAACAGAGCGGATATCCTGGCACCCTGCTCTTTGTGGCACTTCCTCATTGGTTATCTTATCTTGCCACATTATTTTAAAGATCCGCCTTAGGCATCGGGGGTGGAAGACATTCAGCTTTTTTTCCTGCCATGAGTAGGTTGACCATGTTTCACTTCCGTACAGCAAGGTGCTCAACACACAGGTCCGGTAGACTAGGGCTTTAGTACTGCTAATCAGCAATATGTTGTCCCAGACTCTTTTCTGCAACCGTGACATGGTGGCCATTGCCTTGGCTATCCTGTTGTTTATGTCTTTATTCAGTAGAGTGTTGTTGGATATGATGGAGCCAAGGTAACAAAAGTGATCAACAATTTCTAGTGGTTGGCCATTAATGCTTACTTGAGGTGCAGTGTTTGTGTTTTGGACAAGTATCTTAGTCTTGCTTTGACTGATGTTTAAGCCGAACTCCTGGCAAGCAGCAGATAGTTTGTCAACCAGGGACTGTAGCTGAATATCAGAATCAGCCACAATAGCTGCATCATCAGCATACAGGAGTTCCCTGGTGAGTAGCTTTCTAACCATGGTTTTTGCCCGCAGCCTTGATACATTAAATAGTTTTCCAGAGGAAGTGAAGTTGTAAGAATTTCGTAAAGGATAGAATATTTCGGCCAGAGAAATTTGACATCGGGCTCACAGCACAAGCAGCACAGGTATGAAACTTTTTAAAATTTAGTATCAGTAGATAATCTTATTACTAAGAAACTTCTGATAATTTTAGCAAGAATATTTTATGAATGAAATGTTTCCATGACATCAAAGGGGAAAAATCACCGCTTACGTCACTTATAGGCTTACAGCAGTAAATTAAAATAATTTCTTTGCAAACAAGAACAACTTTTAATGAATCAATAGACCTAATTAAATATTTGCGCACCATCTTATTGTAAACTCTATTGTCAACAAAGTAAAAGTCACCTAAACGGCTCTCTGTAATTAAAAGTGTAAACAATTAGGCCTAATAAAGCTCGCAAAACACAATAACCAAACATACCTCTGCAAATTTTCATTTTTTTTCTTCCATAGTTCCATAATTAAGTAATCTACTAAGTGTTTGTAAGTCCGTGCATTATTAAAATGCAAAATAAAAAGTTATAAATATTTATGAATTGCATTATAATAATTAAATAACTTTTTTTTATATAGTTCAACTTTCATGCCTATAGAGCGCTACGGTCTAATCTCTATGAGGGAAGCAGGTTTCCTTGCTTACAAACTTTATCCTTTATACAAACCTTGTCTTCGGGTCCAATGATTAAGGAGGAGTGCAGTCTTTTACGTGGATACACAGCACCAGCTGCGACCCACATAGTTTGCCACACCCAACGCAAACATAACCATTATATGCCGGTGGTCGATTTAGATTTTTTGATTCTCTTTTCGCAGTCTACGCCTGTCCTTGGCAGTGGTTTTCTTTTGTGAATCCCGCGGCCTTTATAAAAAAAAAATCGCTAACTATATCGTTCTGAGGCCGCCTGCAGTCAAATACCCTCTTCTATGTCAATTAGAGCAGTTAGTGCCTAAGCTGGTTTTAAAAGCGTTTCTGTGGGACATCTCTGTTACGTTTACCAGCTTTCAGCTCACAAAAAAGACTGCCTTTTGCAAACGCTCGTCCTCCCCCCCCCCCCCCCCCCCCCCCATACGGGATAGTGCTTTCTCCAGTGTAACTGTCGGACCATAAGAAGTCTCTATACTGTCCATACCGGCGTGTTATGTATTGGGACGTAGAGACTTTCTTTTCTAATCGCCATGTACATTGACTCTCTTTTGTTTGTTTACCGAAGAGCAAGCGCCGTATTTTAAAAATGCTGCCATCGGTGCAGAACGTGCAGACTCCCTCATTAATGCTTCGCCTCATTTTATTTTGCATTGCTCCAAACAATTTTGCAAAGAGTGTTGAAGCAAGAACACATCCATATTTTACACCATTCTCTATTTTATCATGGTAATCTTATATGTAAGTGTATTTTTGCTATGTGCAGGTCTTTAGTCATAATAAGGAAAAGGACAAATCTGAAATCAGCCAACAATTTGTCTTCAATTTATTATATGTACCGTACCAAACTCACCACAGAAACTTAAATAGCACCCACGAACGGGGCTGTAAATTGAGCTTAGAAAACAATTCTATTATCTGCACCAAAACATGCTGATACGAATCTCTTGTCAGGTGTTTTTTTTTGTAAATCTTTCATTTCGATTACTTTGCTTCAATAATTTATTGAATGAAATTTATAAGAATGTGAATAATAACATGGTATATAAAACTTCAGTGGAGGTCACATAAAATTTAATGTTTTTATTAAATCACAATTCAAATTTGATCACCGGTATGACATCTGAAAAATACAGAACACAAGCGACTAGCCGGGCTAAATACAATATAATTCTTAAACTGAGCAATAACAAGTTGAAGTCGAAATGAGCAAAACAAAATTACGTTTTCAAACAACCAAACACATCAATTAGTTATGACATTATCTCTATAATGAATTAACAGATGCCAATATTTTATGCTTACTGTAACATTTCAAGTAAGAAAGAGATTAAAATAAGAAAGCTAAAAAACAGTAACTATATTTTTCTACATACATTTTGTCTTTGTTAAACGTGGCCGTACCTATGTCAATATCGTATTTTGTTTTGTTTTTTCATTAATTTATGAATTACGGTCACACAATCCCTTAGGCTTTCAACCGTTAAACAATTAATATTTTATAAAGCATTATGTAATAGTGCTTTAAGGTTTTGACTTTCAAACAGTCATTTAATCTAAGAATCACACAGCACACAAACGTTGCCAGGATTTTTTTTTTTTTTTGGGAGGGAGTGTTGAGAGGGATTTTATCCCCCCCCCCCCCCCCCCCCCCCGCCATATCTATAATATAAAGCAGAAAGTAGGATGGCTGCCTGGTCGTGCGGTTTGCGCGCTGGACTGTCGTTCGGATTTATCGACGGTCGAGGGTTCAAACCCTGCCCGCTCCCATCCCCCGTCGTCCCGCGGGAGGTTTGGACTAGGAAGTAAACTATCTTCAACTCTGAAGGAACATCCGAAATATGTAAAACATTTTACAAGTAAGGCGTATGTATGTAAGTCCCGAATAAAAATCAAAAACGTTTAACCAATCTTAATAAAACTTGGCATAAATGTTCCATAGATCATGGCGGAGATCGTAGTGTATGTTTAATGTCCCTACCACAACCGGAGGGCCCTAAAAATAGACAAAAAGTACCTAAATGTATCTCTATTAAAGAATAAAACTGTTAATTCGGGCAAATCCGTTTTCACGGTATTTTATATTAGACTAGACATATTACCCGCGGGTCTTTATTTGCGTATCACTGTCGATGAGAGTGATTTGTAAATAATTAAACGAAATAATAATGTTATAAGTAAAGCGAATGCGGAATTCGTGAATGTAAAAATAGTATGAATGGAGCTCTAAAAAAAGCTAATCGACTTTAATGCATTTTTTTCAAATAAAAACATTTGCTTGTGGGCCTACATATATTTGATTAAAATTTGAAATAAATAGACTTAATTTTTTATGTCATGTGTTAAAGTATAAAGTAGATCTTGAGTTAGACATAGATCTAGATTATTCTATATCTAGACTAATCTAGAGTTAAATATTGGCTTGGATAGATTTCATTCTACGCGTGCGCATGAGTGGCCTTTTTAATTAGATGTACGCCAATGAATGAAACTATTAGAATATATCTCAACACGGCTTCGCACCCTTAGCGAACGAATGTATGAAAAATGCTTTAGAATAACAAATCTGAATGTTAATTTGATTAAAATATGAAATGAATGGCCTATAATTAGTATGTTCATGTGTTTAATTATAAAGCTATCTTTGCGAAGAGAAGTTCTATGATCTTAGTCTTAGAGTTTTAGACCTAGGAATAGAGAGATGTGTAACAATTCGGGTAATGTCTAATGGAATTATAAATTCGCAGATATAAGGAAAGAATTTATGTAAAAATACTTTTGAAACACACATTTGAAGGATATTTTTATTACATAATGAACTCATAGACTATATTTTTATTTTCATGTGTCAAAGTACAAAAAACTATCTGCGCAAAGTGGAGTTTTAAAAATGAGATCTAGATCTAGATCCTTTCGATCTTTTCTCATGTAAACATGGCCTAGACCGATGAAGTTATAATGCTTTCATAGAGTTGGTCAACTTTTTTTTTTTTGTGAAGGTCTTAAGTTTATTTTAGGGCTACAATGTTCCAAGAAACATTTATGCCAAGTTTTATCAAGATTGGTCAAACGGTTTTGATTTGTATTCGGGACATACATACATATGCCTTACATTCTACTTTATAGTATAAATATGAAAATGTTGGCAGAAGGGATAAACCATTTTCACACTCTACTTTTATTTTCGAGGCAAAATAAAAATAAAAATGTGAAGTAAATATTCTCCATGTTTGAGATATAAATACAATCCAGTAGATCAGTAATGCCCAAACTAAGGCACGCAGGTCATATCCGGCTAGTATATATGTATATATATGTTTGGGGGGAGGGGGTTGAGCGCGCGTGTAATTAATATATGTTACATTCTGACCCTTCATTCTTAAGGAAGACGTTTATGGTACCCTAGCATAGGTTCTTACTGTAGTTAGTGGAAAGATTGTAGAAACCCAGTTCTTGTCAGCCAGGCGTTCTGCGGGAGGCAGTGAGCTTCCCGCGTGTTTGGGTCGGAGCCCCGCCGCCAAGCACTATTCCGGAATTTAAAACAGAAAAAAAAAACATTATGAGGTACCGGTATCTACAGTGCTTTATTCTGCTGGTTGAAAAATGTACCGTAGTTTAAAATTGTTGATATTTTGGCACATTGGCACAATTTAGGTCATGTCATGCACACAATCCCCCGAAGGGTTACTTCCCCTTTTAAAAAAAATATTTATTTAATAAAAATCTGTTGTAAATATGTATATATTGTCAATTACTTTGCCCCATCTCAACTCAAATTTTAGAAGTCAACCCCATCTCCGGCATGTCTCTCCATCCCGATTATAAACTTTTGGAATTCTGGCGTGTAGTGTGCAGCGTATGATTTATCTATTAAGGATGTAAGGCAGTCAGCTATATCTCTGGGGGACAATAGTTCGTCCTTGGTTTTTCTAATGCCGTATTGCTTTTCCTTTGATCTGTCTTACTACCTTCCAAACCGCTTTAGCAGAAGTTTTGGCATCCAGACTGCCGACAAAATTTCTCCAGAAATTCCTTTTGTTTGGCCGTATGGTTAGTCTAGCCTTCGCTCTAGTGGGAAAGATTCTTAAAAAAATGTAGCCAGTCGTTTTTTTTTCCTATCTGCAATAGCACTTTTGCAAGTTTGCTGGCAGTTTCGTATTTGCGGAGGTTAGGGGTAAAACTTTATAGCAAAAATATCAGCTGGACTCTGCTCATTAAGGATATTTTCTGTGATATCCTGGGAGTATCTTTTTTTAAAATTGTTCCCAATCAGCTTTATTCAGCTTCCTGGAATGCAAGTAGATGCATAAATCATGTTGCGGGAAGATATCCTATAGCATACGACAACTTGTGTCAGTATTGATGGATCCCCACAGTGTTATGGGCAATGAAGTCTCCAAGGATTATATAGGGCCGAGAGAAATGTTTTATTAGGTTCTCATTGTCTGTTGGATTCAATGGAGTACCTGGAGGTAGATACAAGTTGCAACAAGTGATAACCTTGAGCAGAGATATCATAGCTGCTACGGCCTATAGTGCAGTTTGGAGTTCTACCCACTCAAGGGGGGATGCTGTCCTTCACAAGGATACAGACTCCACCTGATACTCTCCGCATCTTCACCAGTCCTGCTGTATGTGGTGTAACTGCGGGAACTAATACTGTCTGAATTTTTCAGAAATGTTTCCTGTAGACAGCTACAGGAGTCTCCGAGTCCATCAGTAGCTTCATTTCCTCATAATTGGTCTTGAGGCTTCTACAATTCCACAGTACAATCCTGGAATCCATGGCTTATTCTAAATGACCTACTTGGAGCTATTAGCCGTTGAAAAGCCCCCGAAAGGATTTTCCTTAATTCCCGTGACCTTTGTGTTTATACACTTAGCCCTCACTTCGGATATCTTCAACTTTAGTTGGGCTTCTCCCTTTTGGGAGTTGATCCACCCCTAATTCAGTGGAGGTTGGGGTGTCTGGCTGGGTTCCTGAGGAGGATCTGAGTCAGACATCACCAGATTTTTCCGGTTTTCTCATGCTGCTCAGCCTCCATGTCATCATCAGCCAGCACAGAGAATATGCTCTTTAGCATGACTTTCACAACAGGGCTTTCATTCTGCTTTGGAGGTGTGCTTCGTGGCACGTGTTATGAGGAGTAGGAAGGGGTGGTAAGGTCCTCATGACCCTCCCCAGCACATCTGACAAACACAATGTTCCTGAGATCTCTTGCCGCGCCGTGTCCGTAAACCTGGCACTTAAAGCACCTCATGGGGTTAGGTATGTAGGGCCTCACTGGAACTCGTAGGTATCCTGCCTTCACATACAGTGGCGGTGTGCTATTTCCGAATGTAAAGATAATAGTGGCGGTTTTAACCTCCTCACCATCTTTACGCCTGGTAATGCGCCGGGCATGGGCAACTCCTTCAATAATTCTTTCTCAGAATATTTCAGCAGGACTCTGGAGCTGATTACACCTCAGTTGGTGTTCAGACTCTTGTGTGGCATGACTTTCACAAGGAGATCACAGATTCTTCTGCATCGTAGAAGCCCATCAAATTGTATCTTGCTTTCAACTTCTACGAGAAGTTCAGATGGTTTGTGCAGCTTGATATACTATTGGGTTCTACCACTACTGCATTAAGTCCCTTGTAGATGAGAAAACGGCCTTTGTAAGGCTTTTCACATTAAAATTTTCACCTAAAATAAATAAAATCAAATTTAAAAAATCTGTCCCGAATTCCCCCCCCCCCCTTTTGCGGTGTGGGTTTGCATTGAACCCAACCCTCCTGGCTACGCCCATTATATATATTTAGTGTTTGTAGATAAAATGACCTGCTCTTACGACTTGTACAGTATCGGTATGTAAAAGACAACATTGAAACATAAAGTTTATAAAATATAATATGCACGTATTAGATAGATGGGGGCTTGATATGCACTAGCATGGCCATGGTGGATATATGCGGATAAATTATAAAATTTATGAAACTTAATACCGGTAAGTAAATATTAAAGATAATATAACGTGAAACACACCGCGTCAAAACTTTTTCACCATCTCGCTTCACTGAAATAAAGAGAGGCAAGTTGGTTAGCATTTATCCTTTGGAATATGTTATCATCAAAGGCCAAGTTGTAGTTATGAAAATCTTATGAGAATTAAGAACAATTAGACAAATCACGACCATGTCGCTGATAAATCAAATTTCCGTTTATCTTAATTGCTCGTTTGCTTTTACTTTTACCCATCAAGCATAGATCTATTTTGCACGTGTAACTCTCAAACCTTGGGTACAGATGTGACTTTATGACTCAATGGATTGTCTTCTACGATCTTAGAGTATATGTCTTATTGATATAGGCCTACATATACCGATACCGGTACCTCGCAAACACATAGATGCAGTTTTTACTTTTTTTTTAATGAATATTTATAATGATGTTAAATTATTATAATAGTTTGATGTGTCACACTTTGTGTTCTGTATATGGGGGGGGGGGGGGAGAAGAGAAATATTGATGATTTAATTTTTTTTAGTTGAAATTTCTTTGATAAAATGAATGAGTAGAAGGTTGATTAATTGACGGTGGAGCCACTGGACACAATTTAGTTTCATATTATGTATGTATATTATGATCAACTAGGCACAAATTTCCAGAGCCCTTAAAATAATGTATGATACCTACCATAATAATGTTTTAAAAAATACTGTATTAAAGGAAACAAAATTGTTATAATAATTTTCGAAAGTATAGTTTTAATTATTTGCTTATCATTAAGTTTGTTAATCTGAATTTTTTAACATGAGCATCTGTTTCAAAACATTTTTAAAAGCCAGGATATAATACTACAGGTATATTGAATTATTAATAAACAACCGGGGAAAATACTACGTACCCCGTAGTTAAATGATAAAAATTTATTTAATGTTGATAATATATCTATATCTCTCTTTATACTGGTAGTACATGTATTAGTAACAATACCAAGAAATATTCTTAATTTTTAGGGCTCTAGCTCTCCTTGTTTTACTATAAGAAACATTTATAACAAACTATTGTTAAGACGTTGGTTTGCACAGATAATAACGTTAATTTCTTGCATAAAATTTGTGTCTTGTGACATAAAATATCACAATTTAAAATTTTGTAAAAACAGGCATTTAAACAAAAAAAAAAAAAGTTTATACCTTACTGACGAGTAGAAGTTTTAGTGCAATATTGTGTCCAAACCTGCAAAAACTCAATTCTTACAAATATCTTTCGAGCATTATTTTAGCCAAATAATTATTTTTTAATATTCCAACTCACAAAAAGTTTCAATTGCAATATTTTAAAAATAAATGTGTATACCTAGAAAAAAAGGATTATAGGGTCACAACCAATAAAATGATCAATTAAAGGTCATGCAACACACTCTGTTATACATGTTTGATTTGTTACAGTACACTAATATCCAACTTTATAGTTTCAGTTATCTATAGAATTAAAGCTAAAAATGGATTAAAAGAAAAACTTACTTTAGCCTTTATTTAAAACATAAAATGACATCGATGCTGTTAGAATACTATGGATAATTTAATAATTCTTTGATCTTTTGTTTTAGTTCACATCCTTTCAGGCAGGCTCATGATTTCTAATACTGCTTCTCAGGAAAATCGATGAAGAAAACTCATTAAATTTAAGAAATCCTTTTAAGCCATTAGGTAAGGGAAGATTATCTATATTAGTATCTATAGGTAATTTGAGCTGAGCTCGAATTGACACACGACATATGTCAGACAAAGATGGCAAAGGTGCCAATAGTTCATACAACCAAGGACTCACTTTGGCATAGCTGCTACACAATGACAAATACTTTAATTTATTGGCCAGAAGAAACAATTTAGGCCTAAATCCAGCTTTTAGTAGTAATTTCCAGCAAAGTAGCTCAGAGCTGTTTTCATCAATCACATCAGGGTTTTCAAGAAACCATTTAGAAAGACTAATAGAGAAAAGATCAGACATCTCTTCACAACTAACTATAGCACCAAAAGAAAGTAAAAGACGGATTTTATCTGCAGAGTTGTACACATATGCCGATATTATGGGCTTATTTTTTCTGCCATCTCCTATAACATCAGCTCCACTTTCTAGTAGAAGTTTAACCATATGAAATGGAATGTAAGAGGCTGAACAAGCATTTCCAAGTGGAAATCTTCTACCTTCATCCATCATATTGACATCCATTCCTTGATCAATGAATTCTTTTACAGTGTCCATGCTGCTATACAGAACTGCAGCAGGTAGAAGAGTAGCTTGCCCTGGGTTGGCACCAGCTTTAATCAATGCTTTACATATGAGTACAGGAGGAAAATTCTCAACCTTTTGACAAGATGATTCATCATCATCACAATCTTCATTCCAGCATTCAGTATTCCAAAAGTACCATCCATCCGATGCAACTCTGCAGGCAATAATGAAAGGAGTATCACAATCATCATCTGGAATGTTGACATCACATCCAGCCTTGATTAAGAAATTCACCATATCAATCTGACTGTTCAGGCAAGCAACATGCAGTGCTGTATTGCCATAGGAATCTTTCAAATCTACATTCAAATTATGTTCAAGCAGCATTTCAGCAATTTTAACTCTGAAATG
Source organism: Biomphalaria pfeifferi (assembly GCA_030265305.1). Taxonomy (NCBI): domain Eukaryota; kingdom Metazoa; phylum Mollusca; class Gastropoda; family Planorbidae; genus Biomphalaria; species Biomphalaria pfeifferi. Next base: position 54,648 of record JASAOG010000145.1, on the reverse strand, counting down.
TGGGAAATGTTTATTTTGACATAGGACATGTAATGGGGGCATCCCATCTTCTCCTTGAGCGTTTACATTAGTTCCCTGCTCTAGTAATAATGTTACAAGTCTAATGTTACAGGCATAGCATGCAAGGTTTAAAACAGACATGTGTGTATTCTCCAGAGTCTCAATAATAATTCTACTTTTAAGAATGATATCCAAATCACCACCATATTCTAAATGTAAAGCATTTATGTGTTCACTGAGGATGTGAGCATCTACATCAGCCATTGTAAAAAATGTTTTATAGTTTTTCTGTTCAAATTTCTTTAAAAATCTCACCTGAAAGATAAAAAGAATCAATGATTATAAAATAAATTTTATCTATTTATTTTTAGTGAAATTATTTTACTATTAAATGAGTTTCCTTAAGAAAAGAGGCAAAGTTAACACTCAAGACTTGAAGACTACTTTTACGTGAAATCCTAGACTGTAAGAAAAACATTTAAGTAAGATATCACACTATCTATTTATTATTTCTTAATGAATTAGCAATATTAGCACAACATGTCAGATGACATGTCCTCAGTACAATTGTTGCCCCCGGGGGAAGGCGGATGAATTTTAGTAAAGAAATCACACAATTTGTATATGAATTTATAAGTTATATTAATAATATATACTAATTATTTATATTTCAACATATTTTTAGATTTGTTCGCCCCCCCCCCCCTCTAGTATGTTGGTCTATTTGGTGGGATGGGGAGGTGGCGATGGCATCAATCTCCCTTCCACCATAAACTTTCAAAGGGGGGAGGGTCTATTTATTTGTAGAAATCACAACTTGTTAACAGAATCAATTAATCTATATAATTAAAACTTGTTATTGATATTTTCACCGATCTTTATATTATGTTGTTCCCTTGTTAGCCGATTGGGTGGGGGTGGGGCTAAAACATCTACTGCCCTTCCCACCTAAACCCTCTGAGGGGGGAGGGTCCTACTTTTATTTAGAAATCATAGTTTATGAACAAAATTAGTTGAATTACTGTCATTTGTATATTATATCGCTACACTTCTGGTATCTTAGCTGATTCAGTGAGGTGGGTGGGTAGGCGATTGCTTCTACTGCCCTCCACACCCTAGCTTTCTGAGTGGGGGGTGGTCCTACTTTTATGGAGAAATCATAGTTTTTTGTTTTTTTTAAATTAGTTGAATATCTATATAATATAAGGTACATATTGATGTTTTAACTCATTTGTATATTATGGGCCGTTACATAATTGGAGTGTCCCGAACGGTTAGCCTGGTATAGAAAAGGAAAACGGCGGGGGTCTTAGTGTACGCGGCCTCTTGCCACGAGTCTGACCCACACGCCAGACAGAACAGTGTACACTGTTCTCATTCAGGCCGGTGAGAGAGAGCTCTTGTTCATTTTTGCTGGCCTAGAGTTCCAAGAGCCGAAGGCTCAACTCTACCTGACAGTTTCAAGAAGAAGAAGATATTATGTCGCACACAGACTCTGATCTCAAATTTTATCATCAGTAAATATAAAATGAGAAAGGGTTGTACCAGGTGGGAGGGGTGATTGCCTTCCGCCCATTGGATAAACCAATACTTTTTTCTTCTTGTATTTTAGTTAAGAACTTACAAAATTAAAAGAAAAATGTCACTAATATAATTTATATATATATGTTATATATATCGAGTCGATGACCCTTCTTCTTTAATTGCCAAATGCAATCATTAGCTGAAAAAGGAGCGAGGATTAATGTTTTCACTCTACCGCCCTCTCCCATTTTCGGACAAAAACATGACGTTTTTAATTTATCTTAGTTATTTTAAGAAAGACTTTGTTTCGGAAAATTTAGAATTCATACGAAATTGTTCATTATAAGAGTAACAAATGATATGAGTTCTGAACCCAAATATTATTTTCCTAGTCACCTTTTTCCAACCTTTACTTATACTAATATTTTTCTATTGTGTAAAAAATTTTGAGACTATAACTCACAAAATATACATGAATCATGCAAAAAATTTAAGAGTAGAATTTATTTGCCCACTTAATTTCTCCTCCCACTTCCAAATTTGTTTGTTTAGAGCTTTGAATTATAGTTCTGTAACAAAACAAAGTTACAAACATGCCTATTGAACAAAATGTATCACATACAAATGAGCTTTTTTCTATTTTATTTTACAAATTTTTTTTTTCAGCGGCGATCCTCAAAGTTTTATGTTATCTTACCTTATCTTATATAATACAGACGTTACTTCAAAAAAGAAGATGATTACGTCCTACGTGCCAAGTCACTGGTTTTTCAGGCTAGCTCAGGCAACCCATTCCATGCTCTAATAGCACTAGGGAAGAAGTCATAAACTAAATATGTGGGGTATCTTATCTTTTCAAGGAATAAATCGGTTGTATTTGCAATGTAGATCTAGTAATAATAATAATACAAAAAATATATAGATCTAAATTCTAGATATATTTATTTTAGATCTAGATCTATCTGATTTTTGATGAGCTAAAAGGTGGTCAAGGTAACAGAGGTGCCCCAAGGAAATGCTTCAAAGACCAGCTTAGGCGCCAAGAAGAGAGCACCTTGGTTGCATGCATCCTCAGAATGAGTATGAGCCAGCTGAAGGTCACTCACAAAGGCAGCGGGATACACATTTGAGACCAAAAGAAAATCCACTGAGAGAACAGACGCAGACAGCGAAAAGAAAATCTAAATCGACCACATGTGGACAATAGTTATGCTTGCCCTGGATGTGACAGACATGGGAAATACTGCATTCCTCACTAATCTTCGGACTCGAAGACATTCCTTATAAAGTATTATCAGATCTATGAACTAGACTAGATTGTCACTAGAACTAGATTCTAGATACTTGTCTTAATAGTCTTATTAGTCAGGCTAACTTACCTTAGGCCTAAATAATTAATAGGCTTACTTAGTCTTACTCTTAGTACTCTTAGACTTAGGAGTCTTAGATCTAAAATATAATACTATATTATTTATATACTTTATATAGACATAGATCTAGATAATAATATACAGATAGATATAGAATATAATATATAATCTAGATCTAGATTCTAGAATAGATATATATCTATCTACATCTATAATAGTCTATATATTATACAATATATTATATATAATATAATTTTATTATAATTTACTAATCTAGAAATTATAGATCTAGATCTATATAGCCTAGTACTACTAGACTCTAGTCACCTAGCGGTCTAGCCTAGATCTATGGAGACGAAAGAGTCTATTTAGATTTGTTTTATTCATTATAATTATATTCAATATTGTCATTGTCGATGAAGATGAGTCTACTATCTCAAACTCATTCATACTGAGTCATAGATAAGTATTGACCAATATAAATAAGTAGTCAAACTCACAGATGGATATGTAGGATATGTAATCTAGATCTAGATTTAGATTAAGTTTAGGTTTACTAGAATCTACCTAGCCTACTAATTAAATATCTTTATACTACCTACATTTCGATTATAGACTTGACTACAGGAGATGTTAAATCATCCATTATTTTCTGTGACCTAATTTCATTGACCTAAAGGGTCAGGGCTAAGTTCATGCCTAAAGCGCGTGCTGATCTTTAGTGTTTCACTACTTAATGTTGTAAAGATCTATACTAAGCTAATTTCAATACAACTTCTTGTTTTTGTTGACATTGAATGCATTTGTAATTATTTTTTTTGGTCATGTGAAGCCAACATTGAATTGATTGACTGAATAAAACTAAGGAAGATTGGCCACTTGAAATTTGACCACCGGTAAATTGCACAACTTGGGCACTTTTTAAATAGAAAAGGAAAACAATAAAGCACTATTAGAAACCCTTGGATATAGATCTAGTACTTACACCACACTAACTCATGGGATGTAAGAAGTTTATCCTAAACCAACTTCTGAAAAAAAATCCCTCTTGATGAGACATCAAGTCGAAGCAGTGGCGTAGCTACCAATGTGCGGGTGGTGCGGGCCGCACGGGGCATCAAGTGATGAGGGGCATCAAACTATGAATAAATTTTCTAAGTAAAATAACAAATTTAATATTCATTTAAAAAAAACATCTCTAACAAGTTGTAGAAGACATGCATCGACAAAATCTATGTAATTTCTGGGAGTTTGTGAAATTACTAAGTAAGAACGATCCACTCCTAATTTAAGAGAACAAGTAATCCAAATCAAGCTGGTTCCCCACAAAAGCTAAACGAACTTATTGTAATATTGGGTGATTACGAGCCAGATATTTCTAGATAATTTCCCATATGTTGTCTTGGATAATGACGATGTACTAATTCTTTCATTGACATCATTTAATTCCTTGTCTGCTAGAACCATTATCCGTTTTGGCAGGAATTCAGGTTGCTGAATCTGAAATCAAATCAGTATCACGTACACTGCCCCGTTTACACACCTTTTTATCAACTTCAGAACACCGCTAGGACGTCCTCACCAAAATAACCGGAACTGGAATTAAACGTATGGTTAAAACCCACTGTAGCGCCAGAGGAGAAGCCGTCAAAATGGTTATGGTTTAATTTTTTACAAATTACAGAAACTATTAGAGAGATTGATCAGTACAGTGGGGAAATCTTCTACTCTATCTGCAACAGGCGGTTTGTTAGTTACTATGCAGCTTACATTTATTTTCTCTCCTTGGGCTTTTGGTCGCTGTATTAACTAACATTTTTGCGTCGTAGCTGAACGGTAAATTACTTGGCTTCCTAATCAGGGTCCCGGGTTCGAATCCTGATGAAGATTGGGATTTTTAATTTCGGGATCTTTGGGCGCCCAGCTCTAATGGGTACCTGACATTAGTCGGGAAAAGTAAAGGTGGTTGGTCGTTGTGCTGGCCACATGACACCCTTCTTAACCGTGGGCCACAGAAACAGATGACTTTTACATCATCATCGAAATGTCTGAAAGGGAAAAGTTGCTTTATTTTTTTAACTAAAATAATGGATATGTAAGTCTACCTTAGAAAACATGAAATTTTCCACTCGAGATTGCGCACTTAAATGGAAAACATTAAAAACATTCTTAACTAATAGTCGGGACGACATCGCTGAAGCCAGTGTAACCTTTGCCGAAAACATGTGCACAGATCTGTAGATTTGGAGACCTCAAAGACGTATTGTCCCCGCCCCCCAAAAAAATAAAGGATGACAGGCGAAAAAAGTGAAGACTCTAGTAACAGACAAGAAAGAGCTACGGATGGAAATTTATTCTTCCTTGGACGGGATAATTCAAGAAATCACCCGATATGAGCAATGTCATGATGTAGTAAGTAAGCATGAATTTTTGTCGCCATCCCAAATATTGAATATTCAAATTGAATTAATTGCCATCAACGATAAAAAATTTGCGACTCAGTAATTTGGCAATGAGGTAGTTCCGAATCTCTGACCTACTTTATAAAAAGTCACGTGGCTGTGGTCTTATACATGGCAATATCTTCCTATGATAATCTTATCTTATCTTATATAATACAGACGTTACTTCAAAAAAGAAGATGATTACGTCCTACGCGTCATGCATTTAGTCATGCATATTAACCAATGACTTAAATTCTGCCAAGTCACTGGTTTTTCTGGCTAGCTCAGGCAACCCATTCCATGCTCTTATAGCACTAGGGAAGAAGGAGTATTTGTACAAATTTGTCCTAGCATATGGGACGAGGAATGTGCCTTTATTTTTGTGTCTTTCAGAGTATTTTATTAAATTTTGTTTTTGTATTTGAAGATTATGGTTCAGTGTTTTATGTATAATTGCTACTTTACTTTTGAGTCTTCTGTCCTGAAGGCTTTCTAAATTTAGTGATTTTACTAATGGTGTTACCCTAGTCAAATGTGAATATTCGTTTGTTATGAATCTCACTGCTCTATTTTGTGTTTGTTCCAGTTTCTTAATGTTTTCTTGAGTTGAGGGGTCCCACACGGTGGATGCATATTCTATTATTGGCCTAACCAAGGTTAAATAACATTTTAGTTTTATGTTCTTATTTGATTTATAGAAATTTCTTTTAATAAACCCTAATGCTTTGTTGGATTTTTTTTATAGTTTCATCAATATGTGGATTCCATGACAGTTTTTCATTTATTATAACACCTAGGTATTTTGAGTTTTTAGTCTGTGTTACTGGTTTGCCATGAATAAGATAAGTGGAATTAATTTGTTTTAGTTTTTTTGTTACTCTTAACAACTGACATTTTTCTGGGTGGAAAGACATGCTCCAATTTGATTCCCATTTCTGTAATTCATCTAATTCTCTTTGTAAAATATCTGTGTCTTGTTTTGTTTTTATTGTTCTATATATTATGCAATCGTCTGCAAATAATCTGACTTTTGTTCCTGAACTAATGCAATTTGGTAAATCATTTATGTAAATTAAAAATAGTAGTGGACCCAAAACTGTTCCTTGAGGTACACCTGAGTTTACTGTTATTGGTGTTGATTTAGAGCCATTTATTATTACAGTTTGTTCTCTCCCTATCAGAAAATCTTTAATCCACTGATGCAGTGGACCGTTAATGCCGAAATATTTTAATTTTTTAAGCAAACTATGGTGGTGAACTTTGTCAAAAGCCTTGGAAAAATCTAGTAAGATAGCATCTATTTGTTCACTATTATCTAAACCTTTTGAAAAATCATCAATTAGTCCTATTAGTTGTGTTTCACATGATCTATATTTCCTAAAGCCATGTTGGTATGGGGTGAGGACATTATGTTTGTCTAAGTGGTTTATGATATTGCTACATATTATGTGTTCTAGTATTTTACATGTGATGCTGGTAAGTGATACTGGTCTGTAGTTTCCTGGATCAGATTTTTCTCCTTTTTTAAATAGGGGGGTGACATTAGCTTCTTTCCAGTCCTTTGGTACTCTGCCCTGGTTAAGCGATGCTTGAAAGAGTATTTTGAACACTGGGGCTAGCTCATTGCTTAGTTCTTTGAGTAATCTAGCTGGAATACCATCAGGTCCAGACGCTTTATTTGGTTTGGTGTTGGCTAATAGTTTTTTAATTCCATTTTCTTGTACTACTAAATCTTCTATGTTGTCTACTTGGTTCAAATTAAGAAATATGTCTTTGTCTCCTGGGGCTGAGAATGCTGATGCAAAGTATTTGTTTAGGATGTTTGCTTTAGTTTCATTATCATTATGTATTATGTTATGTTCATCTTTTAATGGCGCTATGCCTGTTGTTTCCATTTTCTTAGACTTAATGTATGACCATAGGTTTTTGTTGTTATCTTTAGATATTACATTGTTGATGTATTCACTCTGCAGCTGTCTGCTTACTTTTTGGGTTAGGTGTTTAATTTTTATATACTTTTTGTAAACTCTTTCTGCCTTGGTTGCTTTAAATTTTCTATATAGGTTTTCCTTCTGTTTACAAAGCTTCTTTAGTCTATTATTAAACCAGCATTTATTTATTTTGTTTGATGTGTATTTAGTTGGTATATGATTTTCTATAATGCTTTTGAGATGGTTTTTAATGAAATTCCAGAGGTCATCGACTGGTTGGTTAATGTCTTTTTCTAATAAGAATGTTTGTTGAAAGTTTAATGCAGCTTGGTGTAGTTGTGTTAGGTTACATTTATTCCAGAGTAAGATTTTTCTTTTGGTTTTTTTGATAAGATGTAGATCTAGATATAATGCTAGCCTAGATGTAGTAGACCTACTAAATAATCATAAAAATTAGTGAATTACTGTAACATGCTTTTTATTACTTAAAGAGGCATAGATCTAGACTATTTTCATGTTTAAATTACAATGAAATCAATGAGGTCATTAATGTAAACTACACACCCACGTGACCGAGAAGAGATCCGGAACTGCCCCATTCATTTAAAAATATATTTCAATAAATTTATTGATAGTTTTGCGAGCAAGAAAGCACGTAAGATTTATTTGTAATATATTTTTGTTAAATTGATTTTTTTCTTTTGGCGAAGTAGCAATACTTGAACAATGATTACACATTAGTTCGGGGGGAAAAACAAATGAAATTTCTCTGTTTTGTTTCGTTTTCTTTCTTTTTTTTTTGTTTTGTTTTGTGGAGGGGGGGGGGCATCATCATGAGCTGTCGCACTGGGCATCAAATACCCTAGCTACGCCACTGAGTCGAAGCACTAATGATTAAATCTAGATGTTCTTATGAGGCTATTGCGCTACATAGTTACTCCCCTTGCCATCTGCTAAATGAAGAGTTGCGATTTCGTTTAGAAGGCAAGGCTTTTTGCATGCGAAACCACTTGTTTTTCTCATACTTTGAGTTCATGAACTTTATTTAAATACAATGTGATGTCAAATCACAAACATAAGGGGTTGTTCAGTTGAGGCACTTGCTTTCATTTCTCCGTCATAAAAATTTCAGTTTCTTGTCTCATAAAAAAAAAGTTTTAGAACCTTTCCAGCGCATTTCACTGTAAAATCTTCATATTCGGACTAGATCTATGTTTCTGTCCAAAAATTCTTAGAAGTTTTGCGATTCAACGCTTGAAATGTTATAAAAATTAACAATGCTAAATACTTCACCACATGGTTCTGATTCAACACCCTCCATGATGTTTGAAACTTCTTTGAACAGGTCTTTACCAGAAGTGGCCCCATGCACGCTCCTCGTAGCAGCTATCACTTCGGTAATTTTAAATTTATTTTTTGTAGGCGACTGAGTATACCAAAAGTTGAGCGGTATCACATTAGTCGGCGGCTCTTAGTTTTAAATCGAGATTTATAAATGTGTCGGTTTCAAGTGCATTCTTTTTTTCATAACACATTTCTACCATCACTGATAGTAACTCCGTTTTCAACGCATTCGCCATAGAAAAAAATGCTTCTTTTGATTACATAAAATGTGAGCACTCTGTAGCATGCCATTAAAGCCTACTCATTTTCTTTTCCCTTTATGGTAAATGTTCCGGTCGATCCTTTAATTTCTAGGCTCAAACTAAGAATGCCCCCATATTTGTTTATATTTTTTAATTTAATAATGCTGTTTAACGCAACGTTCTATAGAAAAAGGTAAAGATATGTTTTTCACGTATTTTCTAGTGTACTTTTAGTTTCTTAGAATCTCCAATTTCATTAACGCACAAATATTACGACATGCCATCCCTCTCATCACAGCTTGACCACTCTAAAATCTTTCCTAATTCTCCTTTTTGTGAGTTTCAGAGTGTTTCTAAAGATTATGCCAAGAGTCTTATTTTAAAGATACCGAATAAGTCACATGACCTTGATCCCATTCCAAATTCCTTCTTCCTTGAATGAGCTTGTAAAACCACAATAACTTGCATTGAGAAATAATTATACTGACTTCAGGCATAGTAGGCCTACCAAAGCAATTTAAGCATGCACTAGTTAGGCCCTTATTAAAGAAATCCAATCTTGACCTGGAATGTCTAAAAAACTTTCGCCCGGTATCAAATCTTCCCGTACTGTCAAAGCTTCTGGAGCGCATCGTGTTAGCGCAAATTCTTTCTCATCTTAAACGGTAATGTCTCTTGGAAGAATTTCAATCTGCATAAAGGAAGTGCCGTAGCACAGAGACAGCAGTAGTCAGGGTACTAAATGACTTACCTCACAACATGAGCGTAGCCGGGGTTGAGGTTCACCCCCCCCCCACTCGAAATGAAATCCCCCCATGCGGGGGGGGGGGGAATCGGAATTTAGGGACTGATTTTTTTATTTCATTTTGTTTATTTTAGGTGAGATTTTAATATTAAAACATCACTTGCACCAGCGCAGCCAAGGGGGTTTTGAGTTTAAAACCCCTACCAGTGAGTTTCGCAGTTATTTCCACCTCTTCTACAAAACAAATAAAAATAATGCAAACGACAAACCCCTAATTCCAAGAGCATAGCAAAGGACAATTTCGATTTTAAAACCCCCCTCTTCAATATAAGACTATCCATACATCAGTCACCAGATTCTAAGAGCGTAGACAAGAGAGTTTTGTGTTTACCCCCTCCCCCCCCCCTTTTTTTCAGTGGGCTTGCAGCTAAAAAATACCTCTTCAATATAAAGAAAGCAAATAACACACTCAAAATTTTATGAACGTAGACAAGCGGCGTTTTGAGTTTAAACCCCCCTCCAGCGGGGTTTGAAGCTAAAAAATACCTCTTCAATATAAAAAAAAAAAAAAAAAGCAAATTACACACTTAAAATTTAATGAGCGTAGCCAATAGTGTTTTTTCTGGTCAACTAGCTGCTAAAATTAAAAGAAAACATTTATGTTTGTTTATAAAGGCTAAGAATGTACTTTGTATGTAAATATCACGCACATTTTTAAAAATGGACTTTTTATGTACAATAGCGTGACAAGCAGCTGCAAGGCATGGTGCTACAAATTTCCTCAAAATTTTTAAATAATCAGATTTTATTTATTTTTTGTTTAGTGCCCCCCATCAGAATAAAAGACGCTTATTTGTGTGCATTTTGTCTGTCCGTCTGTCTGTCACCTTTAGATAAACAAAAAACAACTCTAAAAGCTATGGAAAATCTGATTTAACCTTTGATGTTCCTCCCGTAACATCTCAATTGCTTTAAATATCTACAATTATATATATATATATATTATGATTGGTTACATAGATAGATAGATAGATAGATAGATAGATAGATAGATAGATAGATAGATAGATAGATAGATAGATAGATAGATAGATAGATAGATAGATAGGTAGATAGATAGATAGATAGATAGATAGATAGATAGATAGATAGATAGATAGATAGATAGATAGATAAGATTAGATTAGTTTAGGTTAGATTAGATGATTAGATCAGATAAGATAAGATGATAGGATAGGATAGATAGATAGATAGATAGATAGTTGAAAGGGCAAAACACACTAAAACACACACTAAAAAATGCTTCTGTTAGCTTTGATTTTATATTTACTTCCAAAAAAAGATTTTAAAAAAATAACTAAATTTTATATATATATATATATATTTCGCTAGCTACTACATGAATATATCAAGAAATAAATTAAAATCAATTTAATTGATGGAGATATATATGTGTAGAGATAATTTCTTTATATATCACTACCACTTGTATAAAACATTTTAATTATTTAAACCTACAGTTAGATGGTTTTCTGTCTTATTAATGTAGGAAAAATACAGCATAAAATTTTTTCATTATTCTAAATAATTAAATTGAACTTAAAATTCTAGAAGATCTAATTAATTGAATAAATGTTGTGGAAAACATGTTTATTATACAGGTGGGATAGACCAAGAGATATATCAATTCAGTAACACTGTTGATCCTGATACAAGAAAATGTTTTAAAAAGTCTAGAGCACAAAACAATACAATTGTAGGCTATATGAGGGAATGCTTGGATAAAATTTACTGAAGTACACTCCCCGCCCTCCTCCAACCACTTTGCTGTCTTTGCACAACCTCCATATGCATCTACACCTATTCCAAAGTGACCCTTATTATTCAATTAAAAGGGTTGAAACCATATGGACTAGAGCAGTGTTTCTCGAAATGTGTTCCACAGAACCCTAGTGTTCTACGAGGCCTGAGTAGGTGTTCCACGAAATACTGAAATAATTAAGTAGTTGTCCAACATGTGAATTAATCTCTCTAAAAAAAGCAAAGTGTTCCGATAAATACTCAGAATGTGCGAAATGTTCCGTTAAGGAAAAGTTTGGGAAACACTGCACTTGAGTGTCACAATACATTAGAAGTACAAAGGTACCGGCATACATTTTATAATCTATTTTAAAATATAAACTTGGATTATCATGATGACTAATTGTTATAAATATGTTTAAAAGATATATACAATTAGCAATAATCAACATACCAATGAATAATAATAGAAATGGATACACACTTTAATTAGTAAATTTTGTGATGAGTTAGTGTTGAAGGCCATTCTGGGTGCATACTGTAATCCCCTCTTCTCAATTTACTATTGCAGCAACCATAATCAATGGATAATATTTCTTCTTTCTTTAACTCGCCTAACATTCTGGGAACATAGTGACAATTTTCATATGTTCTTGTAGGATTAACTTTGTGTTTTTTCGTGACATTGAGTGATTCATCATTTTCTAAAACAAAGTTAAAATTATATATTTAGAATACAGTATAATTTAATGTTTTTTAAATGACAAAGCATTACTGAATGTTATTTCTAGTCCTCTATTATTGCATTACATGTATGTAAAAAGTATTGTAAATACTAGTTGCAAAAATAGTAATTTGTTAGGAAATAATTTGTTTATCAATAATTTTCTTGTGAATGCCATGTGGTACATAGAAAAATGTATCTAAGAAAAAAGGATTGGGCTTGCCTTTAATGCCACTTATTCTCATCCATCTATAAAGTGAAGGAGATGCAGTTTTAGAACACATCTTTACTTTGTTATTCTGAGAATATTGTAAATGTAATATTAAATTAAAAAATATATACATTTTTTAAATAATACTAAAAATTTGTTTTTATTCAAAGAGCTGTAGGTTTCTATCTTGACAATAATGGGAAGAAGTGAGCCAATCAAGCGCTCAAATGGAATTTGATGATAAAGATGATTCTTCTGACATGTCTTTAAAAAAAGCAATTCTACAAAATTTAATTTATCTTATTTAAATAAATCAATATTTGTTATTATTTTGTATAACATGTTTCCATGCTCTTATAACATGTTCAATGCACTCATCTCATTTCCTTTATGAATGAGAACAAGACAGTTTCTTAGAAAATGTTTTCAATCTGCTTGTAGATGCTTAACAAACTTCAACTTGATTTCTATTTTAATTTAAAAGTAATTGCTCTCCAGCAGGATTTAAGCAATTATTAGGCCAGCATCTAATTCGACACCGTGTATATTGTACTTCTTAATCATGGTATGCACTGTAAGCTACTCGTAGTAGATATTTTTCAAGTAATTTTTTCTTTATAAAATGTTGAAATACTAAAATGGTGATAGTCATAGTCCAGCCATAATAATATATTTGATTACTTATATTTACCTCCCAATATCTCCTTTCTCTATCATTAATGACATCCAGAACTTTTTTTTGATCTAAAGATAAAGTGAAAATTAATAAAATCTTAAATTTGCAGAAGTAAATTTAAAACAATTATGACTAGCAATCAGTAAACATATTACTTTTAGTCATGTAAGAATTGCAGTAGATTTTTTTTTTGGCATTGGTATAACTCTGGTGGTGGTGCGGATAGGGGTAGTATTGTCTGCTCCAGGCCATCGCTAGATGAGCGGTCAACCAAGACGAGGCGGTTCAGAAAGGACCGGAGTTGTGAACACTACTCAGGCCAGTCACGTTAAGATAAGGGTTAGGGGTATCACAGTCAAGGGATTCACTACAGCCCGGTTCACTACAGATGACATGGTTCAGTGTGGTTCGGCAGTGTGGTTCTGTATGTGGCATTATGATGGTTCGGTACGGAATACTGTTAAGACACCGCGCGAGTACGAGAAAACGTCTTGATCTTGATATACGATTGAGTCTGACACAACGAGCCCAGTGAGTGAAGTCAGTCCTGAACAGTTGAACCTAGTGCAAGTCTGGGACAAGGCGGAGAGGCCATTGCAAGAGTTGATACAGCGGTATGGTTGTTAACATTGAAATATTTGTACAGTCACTGTTACATGTAGCCAATTGTACAGTATTGGCTGTGATTATTTGACATTAAACTGTTACGTTAATTTTGGAGCCCTGAGTTTTCAAGTTCTTTAAGTTGTTGGTGTTATGTGAAGCAGTGTGCAGAGATCCTGAATAGTGAGAATCGTTACAGTATAATAAAATTACCACACTCATCTGCTAATTTGACCCAGGAATTTGTAGCATGTGCTTCATAAGGCGGAAGAATTTCTTTAAATTGCTATAAAAATAAAAAGAAAACTCTATTTAACATTATATACATGTTAATAATTAATAAGATAACAATTTAAATTATATATATATCTAACATATATTAGTTTTATTGTTAGCTAAGCCTACATTTAAGTCTTGATATGACTTCCGCAGCGATGGATCATGATTTTTCCCATATTTCAATTTTTCAACTTCAATCTGCTTTCCCTCAACTAAATTAGACAAAATAAAAATTCATAAGTTTTATGTAAGGGCCAAGCTGTTAATTGTTTCTATAATCCAGTAGAATTTCTTTCAAACTTACTTTACCTGAATCTTTATATGCTTCAATTTTATGTAGTCCATTAGTCAGAAATATCCTAAAAAAAAGAATTTAAAGGAATATAAATACTAATTATACATATATATTTATAATTGCTCTTGTATAGTACAACAAGCGAGGCAAGAGAACTAAGTATGTGGGAGCTCTAGGAGATAGCCCAAGACCGGATCTGCATGGAGATAGAATGTACATGCTGGTACGCGTCCATTGTCTTCCGAGACAGAAGTAGCCATATATAGTACAACATACTGGCTTATAGCTTGCTCAAAGCACTATGATTTAATCTCTTGTGTGTGTGTGGGGGGGGGAGATAACTGGGCTATGTAGACGATCTTCAGCTGAGATTCTAACTGCAGTCCCATAATAGGTAACCATGAAAGCATTTTTACCACTCAGCCACTCATCCCACATCTTTTAAATATTTAAATTTAACTTAGGAATTTAGAAAGTAAAGGAATAATAATTTAAAAGCTATAGTATAAGCTAATTGTTATAACCCTCCTAATTTATATTTAATTTTGATGAGATTTTAACTTGCAAAATTCTCTGGAGAACAACACATATAATAGCCTTTAAAATAGACTCTAATATTAAGAAAACTAGCGACATTTTAAAAAATACAACAAAATCGAGTACAAACGTCCAAACAAACAACTAACACAACATTTGTTTCAATAAAAAAGAAGCTAAGAACATCTGCTTCAAATTGCAGATAAATTGTGTCGATTTTCTTTTGTTTTTCACTTGTAGTCTCCCTTGTTCTAATGTTCAGTATTTTGATTTTTCGGTAATGAAAGTTGATTTAATACGCATGTTTTGGAAGAAAAGTTATGAAAAAAATGGGACTTGGAATAATGATAACAAACTATCACAGGCATGTCAAACTCATTAAGTATGGGCCACATTATCACAGGCATGTAAACTCATTAAGGTGAATGGGCCACATATAAAAACTTACTATGACCTGAAGGACCGAGCCGAAAATCAGTTGGAAAACATAGCCTACAAATTTAATGTCAAGAGAAACAATACAAATTAATACAATAATATCTGGAAATTGGAATACATGGAATACCTGTCGCTTAGTTAGCTTCATTCATAATACTAATTAACAAGATTACAAAGAGAGTTTGTGTTATCACACAAACTCAGAGACGGCCCCCACCGTAGTCGGATCACTGACGGATACGCCTATTCGCAAGAAATATTCAAGACGTAATTTTATTTTGATGGTCAAAAGTAATAATGTTTCAAAGTTCATTTGCAACAGTAAAAAAGTGTTGTTTTTTTCTTATGTTATACGTACGGTGTTTGATGTTTCGGATATTCCTTCTAAGTTAAAAAAAATTAACTTCTCGCTGGACGACGTACGATGGCAGCGAGCAGGGTATGTACCCGGGACCGTCGAGATTATTAGTTCAGCGCGCTAACCGCACGACCAGGCATTGCTCTTAATAACAAACTGGTAACAAACTAATAGCCTATTATTGATAAAGAGATATATTACACATTACGCATGATATGTACCGGATATGTACAATATGTTAGACGAGCAATTTTAGATAATTTTTCAGCATATATACCTATATTATAACATTGCAATATTGATCTAGACGTTTGGAAATCAAAATCCACACTTTAAGTCTAGAAATTGGAATTACATATCTTGATCTAGTCTATATCAGTCCACTAGCGGATCCAGAGTGGGTGGGGGGCGATTTTTTTCCAAACCCTAACCCTAACCCCCAGTAAACCATAACCCTATGCATAAACGTGCGTACAGCATATACATATATATATCATGGACGTAGCAAGAACCCCCCCCCCACACACACACACACAGGGGGGGAGACGGACTTTAGTGACTGATTTTTTACTGTGATTTTGTTTATTTTCGGTGAGATTTTATTACTTAACCATCACTTGCCCCAACGCAGCCAAAGGGGTTTTGAGTTTAAAACCCCTAGCAGGGGGTTTTGCAGTCAAACAAAAAAAAAATAACGCAAATGACAATCCCTAAATTCCAAGCTAAGGAAGGTTTTCAATTTAAAAACTCCTCCGAAATTTACTAAAAACCCCCTCTTCAATATAAAAAAGCAAATTACACAGTGAGAATGCTATGAGTGTAACCAAAGGGGCTTTTGAGTTTTGAGTTTAAACCCTCCCCCCTTTTAATGGGGATTGAAGCTAAAAAATTACCTCTTCAATATAAAAAAAGGAAATTACACACTAAAAAATCTTTGAGCATAATCAAAGGAGTTTTAAATTTAAACCCCCTTTCAGTGGGGTTTGAAGCTAAAAAAAAAATACCTCATCAATATAAAAAAAAGTTAAGTATACACTCAAAAATCTTTGAGAGTAACCAAAGGGGTTTTAAGTTTAAAACCCCCTTCAGCGGGGTTTGAAGCAAAAAAATATCTCTTCTATAAAAACAGCAAATTACACACTCAAAATGTTATGAGCGTAGTCAAAGAGGGTTTTGAGTTTAACCCCCCCCCCCCTTTATCGGGGTTTGATGCTAAAAAATACCTCTTCAATATAAAAAATATGTAACTTACACACTAAAATTCTTTGAGTTTAGCCAAGCCAAAGGGGAGTTTTGAGTTTAAATCCTCTCTTCCAGATGGCTTTTTTTAAATTTTAAAACCACTCCAGATGTTTTTGAGTTTAAAATCCCCCTATAGAGAGTTTTGAGGTTGAAAGCCCCCTCTTCAATATTATTCTAAAGCAAACTACACTCACAGAATTCTATGAGCGTAGCTAAATAGGGTTAAAAAAAAAACTCCAGAGATATTTTAGTTTAAAACCCCACAACAGACACTAGCGGATCCAGAACTTCGGAGTGGGGGGGGGGGCGATTTTTTTCCAAACCCTAACCCCCAGTAAACCCTAACCCTATGCATAAACGTGAGTACAGCATATATATATATCGTTTTATTAGCATTCTTCACTGCAGAAACGCATTCTCCTGACATTTACAGCTCAATATTTATCAGTGGGGTTCGGGGCAAGGCCCCGACGCGCAAAAGCGTTTTCTTGCATTTTTCATTGCTGAAACGCATTCTCCTGACATCTACTGTTCATTATTAATCCTATTAAAAATGACCTTTTCAATAATGTTTTACTTGAAAAAATATTCTAATATGAATTAGAAAGGCCCTTACTACATTGCAAATAAAACGATTTGAAGATACCCCACATATTTAGATTTAGGCTTTGAAGATCGCAAACGAAAAAAAAAATTAGAATAATAATATTTTTTTAGAAAATCTCATTTGTAAGTGATACATTTTGTTCAATAAGCATGTTTGTAACTTTGTTTTGTTACAGAACTATAATTCAAAGCTCTAACGAACAATTTCGTAAGTGGGAGGAGAAATTAAGTGGACCAATTAGATTCTACTCTAAATTTATTTGCATTTTTAGGATTGAAGCATAAATTATGAGCTATGGTCCCAAATTTATTTAACTAGAAAAATAGCCGATTGAGTAAAGGTTGGAAAAGGGCTACTAGGAAAAGAATATTTGGGTTCAGAACTCTTAGTTACTCTTATTCTGAAAAATTTCGTATGAATTCTAAATTTTCCAAAGCAAAGTCTTTCTTTAAAAAATTATATAAATAAAACTTTTTAATAGCACAATAATGCACCTCAGAATATGCATTTTTGAGGCTTTCAATACCGCAAATAGTTTATTATGTTTATTTGACTTGAAGATCTTGATGCTATAAACTTGTGACATATGTGGGTTCGGAGGTGCCTTGATTATAGTTCAAACACTTTAATAATCAATGAAGTAACAAAGTGCTGATATGTTTTCTTGAGTTTTAATTATTTAAAACTTGAACTTTAAACAATAAATGTATGTACAAAGATATATAAAACAGATACAGGATTCAGTGAAAATGATCAATAAAATGAGTAAATATTTACTTTAAAACTTAGCGACTTCTAAGTCTAACTTTCTAACTCTCTCTCTCGTCTCAAGCTAACTCTCCGCCTTTATATCTTTCTTTAGAATAAAGAACCGTGACATCTCAATACCCATCCTTGACTCCTTGACCCGTTTACATTAAATTTTCCTTTTAATTGTTTTTGTAATTTAACCTACGTTAATTATGTCTCCCTGCTTTAGCCATGAACTAAGTTTTAATCGGCGTCTTTCTGGCATTAAAGCGTGAGTGCGCTGACCTGATTTGAGATAGGTACAATGTCCTCATTTTGTGAACAATGAGGTGTCACTAGGAACTGTTTGTAATTTAAGCTATGTTAATTTTGTTTCCCTGCTGTAGTCTTGGTCCCACCTGATCTTCGAGATTCCGTAATCATATCCCTATACAAAAAGAGTGACAAGTTTAACTGCTCCAACTATCGAGGCATTACACTTCTGTCAGTAGCAGGAAAGATCTTTGCTTGAGTGTTGCTCGACCGACTAGCCCACTCTTTAGTGGACGAGGTCTTATCTGAGAGCCAATGTGGTTTCAGAGCCGGTAGAGGTACATCTGACATGATATTTGTTCTGCGACAACTACAAGAAAAATGCAAAGAGCAGAACTAAACCTGTACGCTGCCTTTGTGGACCTCACCAAGGCTTTGGACACAGTCAGTCGCGATGGTTTGTGGAGGATTTTGGCTAGGCTGGGATGCCCACCTACGTTCCTATCCATTCTCAAGCAGTTTCACGTGGGACAAAGAGGCCAGATCAGACACAATGGTGCCCTTTCTGATCACTTCCCAATAGAAAATGGCGTGAAGCAGGGATGTGTACTTGCCCCTACTCTATTCGCTATCTTCTTTGGCATAATGCTGGGTCAAATGAGGCAGCGATTGCATGAAGGCAAGATGATTGCGTAGACCACTTCACATATCTAGGTAGTATAGTGTCAAATGACGCCTCACTTTCAAGGGAAGTTGATAACCGTCTGGCCAGGGCTAGTAGCGCTCTTGGACGCCTTCAGGCGAGAGTTTGGAAGAAAAAATCGCTCCGCCTGTCACAAAAATCAATGTCTACCAGGCGGTGGTTCTCTCAACCCTTCGATATGGCTCTGAGACATGGACACTATATAAAAAACAAATAAGACTTCTTGAGCGCTTTCACCAAAGATGATTGCACTCCATCAAGGACATACGGTGGCAGGACCACACTACAAACAGCGATGTCCTTGCAAACGCCAGTATGAACAGTATAGAGGGACTTCTTATGGTTTGACAGGCACGCTGGGCAGGGCACGTATCCCGTATGGGAGACGAATGTATGTCAAAGGCAGTCTTTTTTGGTGAGCTAAAAGGTGGTCGATGTAGCAGAGGCGCACCACGGAAACGCTTCAAAGACTAGCTTAGTCGTCAACTTTCCTTGGCTGACATAGAAGAGAGCACCTGGCAGCATGCGGCGTCGGAACGAGACAGCTAGAGGTCACTCATGAAGGCCGCGGGATTCACATTTGAGACCAAAAGAAAATCTGCTGCCGATAACAAACGCAGACGACGAAAAGAAAATCTAAATCGACTACCTGCAGACAATGGTTATGCTTGCCCTGGATGTGGCAAAATATGTATGTCAAAGCTGGGGCTGCGCAGCCACAGGAAATACTGTATTCCTCACTATATTTTTCTCTTGCAAGCTTGGGGATCTGGCGGAGCTCTGTAAGTATCCCCAGTGTTGTTCGGGGCGAACGCCCTAAGCCAAAATTGTTTTCTTGCATTTTTCACAGCAGAAACGCATTCTCCTTACATCTACAGCTCATTATCTTTAAGTGGGGTTCGGGGCGAAGCCCTGACGCCAAAAGCATTTTCTTGCATTCATCACTGAAGAAGCGCATTCGCCTGATCTAAAGCTTATTATTCATCGTATTATAAAGGACCTTTTGACTAATGTTGAAAAATATTCAAATATGAATTTATGGGCCCTTAATACATTGCAAATAAAACCGATTTGTTCCTGTACAACAGTGATGCCCATCCTAATTCGACCTGCGGGCCATTTTAATTTCCGACACTCGTGTCGCGGGCCACATGAACGAAAACGTAGGCCTACAAAAACGATAGACTTGAAACCCGTAGATCCAGTGCTTAATTAATTAATGGGATATTTGAAATGTATATTTTTTTCCCCGCCTCAGAAGATAGCTTCATTTCTCTACTTAAAATATCAGCAACATTGGGCTTCATCTCTGTACTTAGATTATGTGCTAGTTTTACAACCGAGTCATTTTCCTGTCTCTTTTTTGGTAAAATATTGCCATCAATCCTCCAATTTCTAGGCTTAGTTTAACAACCTTTTATTCGCGGAACAAACCAAGAATGCCGTCATATTTGTTTTATAATGTCGTTTATATGGGTTTTTTTTTGTTTTTTTTTTTAATAGCCACACTTTCTCTATAAAACAAATATGTTGGCCTATTATCATGATCCAAAAAAAAGTAAAGAACCGTTCACTTTTCTTGGTTGAAAACGTACATTCTACACTCAGATACCTATTTCATAAACGCAAAAATGCTAAATGTCATGGTACCAATCAATCAGGAGAAAAATTGAGGGCTCTAAGCCCCTAACGTAAGTACAGATACATTTTTGCACCTTCTAATTCTTTTTTTTGGGGGGGGGGGGGAGGGGGGATTTTCTACACTTTGTGCCTACATTTCGGCGGGCCGGATGGAATCACTCCGTGGGCCGGATCTAGCCCGCGGGCCGTACTTTGGTCATCACTGCTTTGAAAGATAAGATACCCCACATATTTAGATTAAAGTCTTGAGGATCGCAGCCGAAAAAAAAAATTATTCGAAATTTTAAAAAATACAATTACAGTATACATTATGAGTTATAAGTCTCAAATTTATTTAACTAGAAAAATATCAGATTGATTAAAGGTTGGAAAAAGGAGACTAGGAAAAGATTATCTGGGCTTAGAACTAATCTTAATCGTGACTCTTTTATTGAAAAATTTCGTTTGAATTATAACTTTTCCAAAGCAAAGTCTTTTTTTTAAATAATTATGATAAATTCATTTGAAATTACCTAAACTCTATCTGGAAAGGGTAGGGGCGGTAGAATGAATATGATTAATCATCGCTCCTTTTTACAATTTCTGCTAATGATTGCATTTGGCATTAAAGAATAGGGCTGGGGTGACTCGATATAAGAATTTACTTTATAGCATATATGAATTATATTAGTGACAGATTTTTTTTTTATTTTGTAATTTCTTAACTATAATACAAAAAGAAAAAAAGTATTGGTTTGTCCGATGCGGGGAAGGTGATTGCATGTATCACACCTCCCACATGGTACAACCTTTTTCATTTTATATTTACTAATAAAAAAAAAAATTGAGGTTAGAGTATATGTGCAACATAATATACAATGGATTCACATAGCAATACGTAGTTTATATTATATAGATATTCTACTAATTTTGTTCACATACTATGATTTTCCCCATTTAGAGGGTTAGAGTGAGAAGGGTAGCAGAAGCAATCATCCCCCCACCTCACCGAATCGGCTAAGATACCAGAAGTATAGCGACATAATATAAAAAGTATATTGTAATTCAACTAATTTTGTTTACAAACTATGATTTCTAATTAAAAGTTGGACCCCCCTCACTCAAAGGGTTTAGGTTGGAAGGGCAGTAGGTGTATTCTCCCCCCACCCCACACCACACAATCGGATAACAAGGGAACAACATAATATAAAGATACGTTAAAATATCAATAACAAGTTTTAATCATATAAATATTTAATTGATTCTGTTAGAAAACAGTGATTTCTACAAATAAATTGGACAGCCTCCCTCAAAAGTTTATGGGGAAGGGGGAAAGGGATTGATGCCATCACCCCCCTCCCGACCCCACCATATCGGCCAACATACTAAGGGGGGGGGGGGGGCGAAATAATCTAAAAATAGGTTGAAATATAAATAATTAGTATATATTATTAACATAAGTAATAAGGTTCCGCAAGGTTGTTAACGCCGGAAGTAGTAATGGTCATCAGCTGCGCAGAGAGGGGGGAACTGCTGTGTGGGCGACAACGTTCCGACCATAAACAATGCCCGGGCTTTCATCTCATGTGCGAGATGAACCATAGTCGTTCTACGACTGAAGGAGGCCAATATATAAGTAATAAATTCGTATACAAATTGTGTGAATTCTATACTATACGAGTCAGATAACGAGGTTAAATAAACATTACTATACCGCGTTGTTATAGCATTTCATTTAAAGAATTCATTCCATATGACGTCAAAGGAAAAAAATTCAATACGTCACACGCCCTAGTTAGACTAAAAATGTCTTCATGACTAGGCCTACGAGCAAGTTTTCGAGGGATCATAGACATATGGTGCACCCAGTGATTTCTTTTAGCATTTCATTTAAAGAATTAATTCCATATAACGTCAAAGGTAAGAAAATTCCCTACGTCACAATGGGCTAGTAATTTTTTTTTATTAATACGAGAGATTTAACAAGCGTTCATAGAGTGCACCGAGTTCTAAAAAAATTCATTTAAAGATATTATATATATATCGAGACCTGAGTGTGACAAACGGACAGTTTGCACAAACCTAATAGCGGCTTTTCCCCTTACGGGGCCGCTAAAAATTACTAAGTTGACCTCAAGTAATTCTTTATTAGTTTGAGGTGCAAGAAGCTTCTTTCACCAGATTCCATAATTACGGGTATTGTATAATGCCGTTTTTTTTTAATCGCGCGTAGGATTGGCGTTCTCCATATTGATTGACTAGATTCGATTGATTAGAGCAACACCATTAGTAAAATCACTAAAGCTAGAGACACTTCAGGAAGTTCAGGACAGAATAATAAAAGTAAAGTAGCTATAATGCATTGAATCCTGAACCATAATTTGCAGAGAGGAACATTTCTTATTCCGTACGCTAGAACAAATTCATAAAAGTGCTCCTTCTTCCCTAGTGCCATAAAAGAAAATAATGGGTTGCCTGAATCAGCCAGGAAAACCAACGACTTAGCAGAGTTTAATTCATTGATTAACATGCATGACTAGATTGACACATAAAACGAATAGGACGTAATTTATCTTCTTTTTTGAAGTAACGTCTGTAATATCTAATATATAATGCAGAAAGCAAGGCGTATGTCGTATATGTGTATGTAGGCCTATGTATGTATGTATGCCCCAAATTTAACTCGAAACCATATTTGACCAATCTTGATAAAACTTGGCATGAATGTTCATTAGTTTATGTTTAATGTTCTCCCACAACCGGATTACCCTAAAAATAGACAAAAATACTTAATTGTATGTTAACGAGCTTAACTTTTTAACAAATCAGGTAAGCCCGGTTTTTTTTACAGAATTTTATATTTGATATGATTATGTCTGCTGAACGGGTAAACCCATTTTCGCACTCTACTTATTTTCGTGGCAAAATAAAAAAAATCGTAAGGAAACATTCTCGATATTTGACATAGATCTAACTTGAATCCAGTAGGTCAGTAATATTCCAGTTAAGGCCCGGAGGCCGCGGCCGGGTCATCCGACTAGTATATAATATAAGATAAAGCCTGAAAACTAATTAACGGAGTACGAACCATATGGAGGTAGACTCAAATTTAGTTTAAGATTAAAGCTACCCAATCCTCAGATTTACACCTATAGCACTAATCAGTTTCTGCGTTTAAAAAAATACAAGCTATGAAGCTTCCGATGAAAATGAGACTATGACTATATAATACAATTATACTTACTCTGGTGGATGGGGATTGTTTCTTCGATTCCTAGATGTAGGTCTAATGGGTGTAAGTTCCGTGATTTCGCCACCACTAAAATAAGTGTTGTAGGTTGTAGGTTTTGGTACGATGTTGGTCCACATAACTTTTGCATTTTGTTTAATATCGTCGAAATCTTTTAGTGATAACCTAAACTTCTTTTGTAATTGGGCAAGCGTTGAAGTGTCCAGCTGCATAGGATACACTCCGGCAGAATCAATTGAATGTAAGTATTGTAAGTCTAGATTTACTCTATATCTGCGTAGTTCTGGTACTGCTTCATCGTAACCAGGTAAAATAGGCCAAGTAGCCATGATAATGATTATTGTATTATTATACAATTATAGAAAAAGCAAGATCTAGAATTAGATCTATATCTAAATCTATATTCTTTTTTAATTTAGACGTAGATCTTTATTCTGTATAGATTAAGATGTAGATCTAGATCTATACCAAGATGTATTTAAATTTAAAAAATTAATATTAAAAATCCATTAAGTGTGACATAATAATATAGAGATTTAAATTTTATAAAAACTCACTAGGGAATAGTGTTATATTTACAATTGCCAAGCAACTGAATTACCGGATAGAACTCTTATAGCTGGAAGATGCAATTTGAAATTTTAAGATTGCGCACATTAACATCTGTTCATGTGACTTTGTCTAGTAGATCAAGAATATACTATATTATATAGCTATGCGTCATTTCCATGCTAAACAAACACTGAAAAGTTTTCGTAGTTGAACTTGTTAAGGTACATATAAACATATATCTAGATAAAGATAAAGGTAAATATAGCTAGATTCTTCAGGATAGAACTAGATCTAAATCTAGTTTGTATGTTGGGGTTAGTGACCGGTTAGTATAGATTAGATAATACTATATAATTAATACTATAACTATAGAGCCCAGAGGTCTAGAATTTATTCTATGACTTAAGAATACTATGACTATACTATGATAATGAATTGATTAGTAATCATTATAAATCATACAGTAATGTGATTGTCCTAATGAAATAATGATGATAATGACATGATAATAGATAATATAATAATAATAATTAATTTAATATACTCTAGATTTTTACTTGATCTAAATCTAGACGATCTAGTGATCATTAATAATCATAATATTTATAACATTAGTCATTACACTGATAACAGTAAACTCAGGTGTACCTCAAGGAACAGTCTTGGGTCCACTACTATTTTTAATTTACATAAATGATTTACCAAATTGCATTACTTCAGGAACAAAAGTCAGATTATTTGCAGATGATTTCATAATATATAGAACAATAAAAACAACACAAGACACAGATATTTTACAAAGAGAATTAGATGAATTACAGAAATGGGAATCAAATTGGAGCATGTCTATCCACCCAGAAAAATGTCAGTTGTTAAGAGTAACAAAAAAACTAAAACAAATTAATTTCACTTATCTTATTCATGGCAAACTAGTAACACAGACTAAAAACGCAAAATACCTAGGTGTTATAATAAATGAAAAACTGTTATGGAATCCACATATTGATGAAACTATAAAAAAATCAAACAAAGCATTAGGATTTATTAAAAGAAATTTCAATAAATCAAATAAGAACATAAAACTAAAATGTTATTTAACCTTGGTAAGGCCAATAATAGAATATGCATCCTCCGTTTGGGACCCCTCAACTCAAGAAAACATTAAGAAACTGGAACAGACACAAAATAGAGTACTGAGATTCATAACAAATGAATATTCACATTTGACTAGAGTAACACCTATAGTAAAATCACTAAATTTAGAAAGCCTTCAGGAAAGAAGACTCAAAAGTAAAGTAGCAATTATACATAAAACACTGAACCATAATCTTCAAATACAAAAACAAAATTTAATAAAATACTCTGAAAGACACAAAGATAAAGGCACATTCCTCGTCCCATATGCTAGGACAAATTTGTACAAATACTCCTTCCTCCATAGTGCTATTAGAGCATGGAATGGGTTGTCTGAGCTAGCCAGAAAAACCAGTGACTTGGCAGAATTGAAGTCATTGGTTAATATGCATGACTAAATGCATGATGCATAGGACGTAATCATCTTCTTTTTTGAAGTAACGTCTGTATTATATAAGATAAGATAGTATAGACTCTAGACCTAGAGTCTTAGACTTAGATTTTTACTAATCTAGATCTAGAATTTAGATTTTAGATCTAGATGTAGATCTAAATCTAGCTAGAACTAGACTTTAGAACTTCCTGATTCCTAGAGTAGAGTCTAGATGAGTAGATCTATCTAGAATCCTATATTTCTTTTGTCTTTGGTAGGTAGGTGAAATAAAAAATTAATCTTTGAAAAAAACAATTTTTCGTTAGTACATCATTAAAATACTTTGAAAGAACTTTCCAATGGTGTTTAAATGATGACTTTATGTTTGGTTTAAAAGTTATGATTTTTTTGTGACATTTTGGCTTAACATTGGTTGACATGGAACAAGTAAGATGAGAGCATCTCGCTCGCTAAGCCGGCGAGACACCCCCACCCCCCCCGCTCAAAAGTAAAAAGTTGTATTGAGTTTCGTAGACGATAGAAATTTAATAGTAGATCTAGTATTCGTAGTAAATTTCTAGCTCACAAATCTGATTTCATTTATATTTATGAACTTTACTTGTTTAAAATGTAAATATTGATGAAATAAACAAATTATCAGGTCTAGATCTAGGGGGTCAAGAAATGTCAGAGAGGTCGGACAAACTGGCGGCATTGTGATGGCAGAAAATAAAAAAAAATAAAAAAATTTTATCAAAATTGCCTGAAACAATTTTTTTCAAATGCACTTTTAAACTATTTTAATATATGCAGAATACTTGGCCTTACATGGCCTGAAGCGTTTTTTTTTCAACTTAAGAAATTTCTTTATCAAAAACTGTAAAATCTCATAGCCAACAATGCTAACCGTATTTTCAACTTTTCGATATGATGCGGATAATATATCGTGATAAAACTTGGTAGAATTATAGCCAGGCATGATATCTGACGTAGAAAAAAATGAATATAAAACCATTCTCCTGGACTCTGTATTGGTAAAAACAAAAAAGGGGTATTTTTGATAATAAATTTAAAAATGATAAATAACTTTTAAAAAAAAAAACGTAATTAAGCAATAAGGACATTGTCTAAAGTAATCGATAACACAAGTTTAAAACTTCGCACATTTCATTCATAAGTGTTATAAATTTCCAAGTGCAGCCTATCTAAAAAAAAAAAGTCAAAAAAGCAATCTCAACATTATCAGTAATTTTTTACTTCCGCACTTCCGTTTTTATTCGCCAGCTACCTTTGGTTAAAAAATAAGAGTAATAATCCTTTACACATAATATTACTGAACCAAATAATCATGCTAGCGGCGGGTATGATCCTTCGATTTTTCTTTAAGAGTGTGTAAATTTTAATTTAAAAACAAGCATTGACCAAATACGACGCATAAAGTAAGGATTTCACCTGTATATGTAGTCTGCTAACTAGAATGAGTGAAAATTCTCCTTAACAACACATGAGTCCTTAAAAAAAAATGCTTTTTTTAAAATTTACAACATATAATTTTTCAATAAGATGTTAAGCATTAGATATTAGATATTTATTGTATTTTCATGTTCTGTTATATTCTAAATTTTAAAAAGTAATTGATGTCGCTATGAAATGTTAATGTGTGACAAATCTGTAAGTATTTTTTTTTCTATTGGGTCATGTCTTCGAAAGTAAACCCAATTTTTAAAAATATATTATGTAAAAAAGTGATTGATACAAATTAAAGAAGAGGAACAGTTCATAAAAAACTAATGTTTCAACATGATTAATTAAAAATTATAACTTTAGTAAATGTATAGAAAGTCATCACATATTGGCTTTATTCGTTGCTAATATCAACAAAATGTGGCATCGAGTTCATCCATCAAAATCTAGAGTAGATCTGCTGATCTGGTCTTGTATCTAGATTTATATTATATTATTTATATATATATACACACAAAATTGTTAAAATATAAATATAGGACTAAATTATATCTATTGACATGATTAAACAAAGATAAAGTCTAAAACTAGATTTAGGCCTATAGCTCCAGTTCTAGACCTAGGGACTATATCTAGACTATAGAGTTTTGACTAGTCTATAGTCTAGCCCTAGATCTAGATCAGTAGATGTTGATCTAGACTCTAGATCTAATCTTGGTCTAGGCATCTAGAATGAAGGTCTGTCACGTTATTCGTTAAAAACTTAAAACCAAAGAACTTCTTTCTTCTAGCCAGCTTTTTGCTGCTGAGCTGTCAGCTCTTTTGCAGACAGTGCCAAGGAAAAATAGTGTGCTGTTTTCTTCAGCACTGCTGCACAAGGGTGTTGGTTAAGTTGGGCTGGAGTGGTAGAAGGGTCTGCCTAAGGTGGATTAGGAAGGGGAATTAAAAAAGGATATGGTTTACGGTTTCATAAGGGTGGGCACATTGTTTACAAAGAGGGAGTTGTGTGGGATTTACTTTATTGAGATAATATTATAACAGAGGTGTGTGTCCTGTCCTTAGTTGGAAGATTGTTACATTGTAGATTGCTCTTTGCAGTTTCATAAGGGTGGGCACATTGTTTACAAAGAGGGAGTTGTGTGGGATTTATTTTATTGAGATGATAATATAACAGAGGTGTGTGTCCTGTCCTTAGTTGGAAGATTGTTACATTGTAGATTGCTTTTTGCGGGGGATGCTTTTTGCGGGGGAGGAAGTTAATACTATTCAGTTTGTTAGGCATGTTCATTTCTTGGTTAAAAACTTAAAACCAAATAACTTCTTTAAAAATAAGCCAACAATAAGGCCTAAGCCTGATAGATTATAAGGCAGGCTATCTAGATAGATCTACATTCTAATACACCTAGATCTAAGTCTAATTGTCGAAGTCTAAGTTAAATAAGTATAAGTCTATGTAGATCTAGATGTTAAATTTAGATTTGAAACAGCTCATCCTATATTATTTTAGTTTAACCTATCCTTAGTCTGATGATCCGTCTGGGCACCACACATGATCTATCGACTGTGCGTCTTTGTCCATTCCTCTTTGCCCTTCTCCCTTTGGTAGAATCTCTTTTAATGACAGGCCAGACCATTCTTTTATATTGTCTTCCCATCCCTTTCTCTACACTACTAGATCTAATATAGATCTAGACTCTGATTATTAACAAAAAGATTCTGATTATTAACAAACTACATTTTTTTAATTAAAAAATAATTTCTATTTCAAGAATAAAACTTCTATATTCTACATTATTATTATTTTATTTTACTTTGCTAGCTCAGACATGTTAAAAGAAATTTAAAGATTAGAAAGATCTAGATCTGGATCTAGGCCTACATGTCAACATGTGTAAGCTTTATAGTCTCTAGTTGCAATAAAAAGATCATATTTTCTTTTATTCTTTTTATCATTGATGAAGTCAATATGTGTTATATTAGACTAGGCTACTGATCTCAGTTTAAAATTCACAACATCAGTCAAAACCTCTCTAGTAGTCTCAAATTTACTAATTATCAACAAAAACACCAAATATTAAATAATAATACATTTTAATTTTTATTAAATTAAAAATGGATTGAATGCTGTTATAAGCTTAAGATCAGTAGATGAGTAAGCCTTATGTAATTTGATATTTCTAAAAGACATTAAGCAATTTATACTAATTATTAATGCTTTACATGACAGTATTCTCCAATAATAAATACAACAATGATAATCATAGGACCTTATTATTATATTCTTTCAAAAAGTAGTTGCACAAACTATTTAAAAAAACAACATTTACTATATTTTTTTAAGAAAAAAAAGTTATGAAACTTTGACATCTAAAAGCTTCAAGCTACATAATATAAGGTCTGTCATGCTGAAGATTGTGAAGAATGTATGGAAAGTAGCTAACTAATAATGAATCTTTAAATTTTGATGAATATGTCATTGAGTTACTTGCTCTGATGCAAGATTATAAATACGCACCAGGAGGCAAGGCTAGGGAAAGTGGTGCACTCCCACCTGGTTACGACCGAAGCAAACAGCTTTGGATTATCCACCTCAATCTGAATCGGCAGTTTTCACCGAAACGGATTGAGGTGTCTACGATAGCAAAGCGATACGAGGCAGATGTCCTACGCGAGAGACTCTACGCGCTCAGACGAGGGCCCACCCCTTCTTTATGGCTTCACCGCCTACCGGTAATTTTGCACGAGGTGCCAGGTACTAGTAACGTTCGTACGAAATACGCTTACGGCCCGAGTTGTGGAATCCAGCGGGACCCGGTGGGACGGATACTTTGACAGTTGAGGTGTACAAACATGGTCAGCGATTCACATGCGTAAACCTTTACAATCCACCTAAGTCTGAGTTGCAATGCAAACTGCGTGAGCTATTTGACACAAGGATGTTAGTTGCAGGTGATTTGAACCCTAAGTCCCCAGCGTGGGGATGCCAGGAGACAGACATTTGAGGGCGCCGACTACTCGAGATATGTGACGAAACAAATCTGGTTGTTTTGCAAGGCAAAGACAGCCCCCCAACCTTTCTGCACACCGGGAATGGGAGCGTGTCGCGACCAGACTTGTCACTGGTGTCAACTGACTTAAGGTCACAGTCGAGAGTAAACGTGCTCGAAGACGTCGGTAGCGATCGTCTGCCGGTCTTGGTCACAATCGAACTCGAAAAACTCAACGCGAGTACCCCATATGCAGAACCAAAAAGGGTGCTAACTGGGATCTGTTTAGGAGTGCATCGGATGCAGCTCTGAATGGACTGGATATCCAAGCAGATTGTATTAACCTGACTTACGGACTCTTTGTCGAGGCCATCTTGGGTGCCGCTCGAAGGGCTATCCCGAGGTCCTACGGGGGGCGCAAGTTTAGGCACTATTGGTCTCCCACTCTGGCATGCCTAATCCGACTGAGGCGGGCTGCACGCAGACAGCACAGTCGTCGAAAAACCGATGAAACCAAAAGAGCTTACCACAAGCTAACGGCGGAGGTAAAGGAAGCCATTGCGGAGGAGACAAAAATGGGCCAAGACATGTGCTAACCTGGATCTTGCGGACGGACGTCAGGCATGGAAAATTCTCAATAACCTAACTAGAGTGAAGGAACCAAAAGCAGCTGCACCCCTGCAAACGGCTCAAGGCATGGTGGTCACTGACTGTAAAAGGTCGGACGCTCTAAGCTGTGCTTTCGCGGCCATCTCTAAGTCGGGAGCGAAGTGTCGAAAGCTCTACATGGCATCAGGAAGGCCAAAGCGAAACGCAGTTACGTCTATGGTGAGGACGAGAAGAGCACATTCATTAACTCTTTTACCCACGGAAAGCTAGATATTGCACTTTGCGCAAGGCACCAGGGCCAGATGATATCAACAACGAAATCTCGGTCCCATTGGCAGAAAGAAACTGTTGGATTTGATCAATCGTACTTGGACTCAAGGGAATTTCCCTAAGGCTTGGCGCGTGGCAACGATTGTTCCCCTTCTCAAAATGGGAAGGTCCCGGACCGTGCGGAAAGTTACCGACCCGTTTCGTTGACGTCCAACGTCGGGAAGGCGGCCGAACGCATGGTCAATAGATGGCTCACATGGTTCCTAGAAACGAAAGGTCTCTTTGCACCTGAACAGGGCGGGTTCAGGCGGCACTGAAATG
Source organism: Biomphalaria pfeifferi (assembly GCA_030265305.1). Lineage (NCBI taxonomy): Eukaryota > Metazoa > Mollusca > Gastropoda > Planorbidae > Biomphalaria > Biomphalaria pfeifferi. The sequence continues at coordinate 22,993 of JASAOG010000145.1, read as the reverse complement.
CGATCGATCAGGTGACGTTATTCATGCAGAATGTGGCGGACGGCTTCCAATGGGGCAACACAAATCGACCTGGTCAGTCGACGCTAGTTGTATTTATTGATCTCAAGCACACCTATGACAGGGTATGGAGGCCTGGTTTGTTGTTGAAATTGATAAACCTAGGTGTCGGTTCACATATGCTTAGGTGGATACAAAATTTCCTCACGGAACGGACGGTGCAGACACGTGTTGGAGCAGGGGGTGCCACAGGGATCGGCACTCAGCTATAGGCTATTCCTCGTCTTTATCAACGACTTACGACTCTTGCAATGTCAGAAGCTTTTGTTTGAGGATGACATTGTGTTGTGGGAGTCGGGGAGAGATCGCCAACAGCTAATTGGCACTCTCCAGCAGGCATTAACAACTTTATCCTGCTACGTCAGAATGTGGTCGGTTTACTCTTGGTTTACGCTGGGACGTGACATATTGAAGGAGCCAGTTGAGCTACGAATGGATGGCAAGATTCTGGAATGGGACAAAAAGCCCAAGTACATCGGGGTTATCCTCGATCAGAAACTGACTAGGTGCGAACAGCAGGTGCGAGAGACAGCTTCCGAGAAGCTGAACAGCATTAAGAAGCTAGCTGGTACGAAGTGGGGAGCGAGAGCGGACGTGGTGAAAGGTCTGTACATGGGTGCAGTACGCTGTAACTTGGAATACAGTCTACCTGTTCTGGTCTGGGCTTCGCAAACGACTCTAGCAAGCCTAGACACTGTTCAGAACCGCGCCATACGACTAATCTGTGGAACCTTCATGACAACGCCTATTGCCGCTGCCGAGACTTTGGCAAACGTCCCACCGTTTAAATTGCGCAGAGAGCGAGCCGTCAAACTAGCTCACGAGAGATATATGCGGCTGGAGTAGGGATGCCCACTCAGAAGTCTGGTCGACGACCGGGAGGGTAGGAGACGTCTCAAAAACCGACCCTGCTTCATGCATGTGGCGCGTGGGCTGGTCAGAAAGGCGAATCTGCCGGTGGAGTGGGCTGTCCGTCCGGTTCCTTCTTCCCGATGGAGGCTCTCGGCATGCCGACGATACGGAAGTGCCTACTTGACCCAGTGGTAACATGGCTACTACAAGCAGCTAGAGAGCAACATATCCAGCCGGAGTGACCATAATCTACACGGACGGCTCTGTGCAGACGCTCGAGGGCACTGTGAAAGCTGGGTATGGGGCGGTAGTTCGACTCTCTGGCACCCCCGAAAGAGACGAGCTCATGGGACCCTGTCAGGGGAAAAGCAGCCTCGAGGCTGTATTAGAAGCAATGTTCCAGGCACTGGATTGGATTGAAACGAAGGTACGTAACGGGGCTGCGTCAGCCAACGACATAGTCCTATTCACGGACTCGATGTCCGCACTAGAGGCCTTAGAGGGGCTTGAAGAAGGTGTCAGAAGTGTATGGGACGTCTCCTAGTATTCGGAGTGAGCATTACTTTACAATGGGTGCCCGCCCACTGTGGAGTGGTCAGCCACGACTTGGTCCGAAACAGGGGTTGGATATTCTATTTTTGGTCTAACCAAGGTTAAATAAAATTTTAGTTTTATGTTCTTATTAGATTTGTAGAAATTTCTTTTAATAAATCCTAATGCTTTGTTTGATTTTTTATTAGTTTCATCTGCACTATAAATCGGAAGGTCTGAAAGGGGAACTTTGTTTTAAATAACCCCCTGTTTGCTATTTCTTTGGGTATTCCATCATCGGAGATTAAGAAACAATACGGTATCGGAAAATAATTGATCAACTTTTTATATGTCATAAGTGCTGACACCAATGAAAGAGAAAAATGACGTGGATTGGATTTGCTTTAGTACCGCTATTTTTTCAGAACTACATGGATCAAAAGGTCTATCATTTCGTTTAAAATCTTTGGGGCTTTGTTTCCTTCCAATTTTCAATATTCATTGCAATACTTTTAACAAATCCTGGTCTGCGGTTTAATCAATATGGAGGTGTTAACTTTCTTAGAACTATGCACCAAGTTTCAACTAAATACTAAGCATTGGTCAGAGTATTATGTCATTACTCCATGATCAATTTAGTCATCTCTCTATCTTCTAGATCTTTGTTATAAAACTGCTCCACTAATCGGTTTCTCCATTCATTGCAATAGCACAAACAAATTATACTTTGACCATTCCTATGATGTTTTTTTTTTTGCTCGCTAATTATTAAATTTAAAATTTATAGCTACAATTATCAATTTCGGAATATAAATTATATGCAAACCTTTCATTTTAGCGGCCCCCGTAAAGGGAAAAGCCGCAATAGGTTTGTGCAAATGTCCGTCTGTTCCACTCAGATCTCGAAAACTAGAAGAGAACTGAAAAATATTTTTTCACCATGTGATGCAGCTTGAAAAGTTTAGATGCAACGGCTACTTTTGGTTTTCTAAAAGCAAACCGTTTAATTTATAAAATTAATTATGCAAGCGATTTTTTCATAAAAATACACCAATTCTAAAACAATTACAGAAATGTAAGAGAGTTAATTTACAATATGTTAACAAAGAGAGATGATTTGTTGTGTATTTTCAGTATCACCAATTCGAATATATTTATAAAATGTACAAGAAATGTTCACAACAAATCTAAATGTTAGTTAAAGGTGTTTTTCCTGGTCAACTAGCTGTAAAAATTAAAAGAAAACATTTATGTTTGTTTATAAAGGCTAAGAATACACTTTGTAAATATCACGCACATTTTTTAAAATAATTTTTTTATGTAGCGACTTTCGTGCAGTAGCGTAACAAGTAGCGGCAAAATATGGTACTAATCAGTTTCCTAAAAATTTTTTAAATAATCTGATTGTATTTGTTTAGTGCCCACATCAGGATAAAAGACTCTTATTTTGTGCGTTTTGTTTGCCTGTCGGTCTGTCTGTCATGTTTAGATAACAAAAACAACAATTCTAGAAGCTATCTAGTATAGAAACTTAAAACTATTGCGATGTTTCGGAAGTGAAATTAAATTTTCTATAGCTTTTAGTCTTTTTTTTTCGATATTAACATGACGGACAGACAGACAAAACGCAAAAAAATGCGTCTTTAATCCTTATATGTACATACATACATACATATTTAGTCTAACTAGCCAATTGTGACGTAGTGGATTTTTTTCCTTTGCTAAAATATTTCGGTGCACCAATGTTTATGAAACCTCGAGAGCCTGCTCGTGTTGATAAAGACATTTTTAATCTCACTAGGCAGTGTGACATAGTGGAGTTTTTTCCTTTGAGGTCATATGGAGTTAATTCTTTAAATGAAATGCTAAAAGAACTCACTCGGTGCCCTAATGTCTATGAACCATCGACAACTTGCTCGTATTGATGACATTTTTTAGTCTAACTAGGCCGTGTGACGGTAGTGGATTTTTTTTCCTTTGACGTCATACGGAATAAATTATTCAAATGAAATGCTAAAACATTTCGGTATAGTAATGTTTATTAAACCTCGTAATAGGACTCTTATTTAAAAAGACATAATAGCTAGATTTAGATCTAATCTAGATTTTTTACTCTAGATCTAGATTTTTTTTACACTAGAGCTAGATTTTTTTGTACACTAGAGCTAGATGTTTAAATTAGATTTAGATTTATATTCTAATTATAGCCATTTTGTAGATTCTAGATCTAGAATTTCTAGGTCTAGTTTAGAATGTTTGTTGTTTTACATGTTTCGGATATTCTCCCAGAGTTGAAGAGATTTACTTCCTAGTCCAAACCTCCCGCAGGACGATGGGGGATGGGAGTGGGCAGGGCTTGAATCTAGGGCACCATTGACCATCCAAACGACCGGGCAGCCATGATTTAGACTAGATCAAGATCTATAATTTCAATTTCTAGACTTAAAGTGTAGATTTTTATTTCGAAATGTCTAGATCAATATTGCGATGTTATAAAATACTAAAACTAATCTAATATTTTTAAATTTAATATTGCATTCAATCAATTAATAGATTATCTAGGCTTTTATTTTACATAAATCTTATCTACATTACATTTACATCTATTCCAAATTTATTTTTTAGATCTAGATCTAGTAGATATAGATCTTAAGAGTGCTAAATCAGAAGTTTAATTTAGGTAGATCTACATCCTCATTCTAGTTCCATTTAAATGAAAATGCCAATAGCTCTGTTGGTAACTGTGCTGGGACATCGAGCAGACGTTGCCGAAAGTACAAGCCTGATGCCTTGTTCTTTTTTTTTTTTCATCACAAATTAATACCGAAAGATTATATAAAATCGCTCGTCTGACATATTGTACATATCAGGTAGTTGTCATGCCGTAATGTGTAATATATCTCTTTATCAATAATAGGCTATTAGTTTGTTATTAAGTTAACAGCAATGCCTGGTCGTGCAGTTAGCGCGCTGGACTAATTATCTCGACTTTTTCCGTTTTCATACCTTTCTCGCTGCCATCCCCCGTCGTCCAGAGATTTGCATAAGGAAGTTAATTATCTTTAACTTTGAAGGAACATCCAAAACATGTAAAACATTTTACAGAATAAACAACATTTTTTACAACGCCAAATGAATCTATGAAACATTATTACTTTTGACAATCAAAACAAAATCACGTCTTGAATATTCCTTGCGAATAGGCTGCAGCCTGTATCTACCACCAGGCGCTCCATTAAACCCAACAGACTTAGAGGAACTATTGAAACAACTCCCCCGGCCTTATATAACCATTGGGGATTTCAATGCCCATAACACCATGTGGGGATCCAACAATACTGACACAAGAGGTCGTATGCTGGAGGATATCTTCCTCCAACATGATTTATGCATACTTAATTATGCATCACCGACCTACTTGCACCAAGGAACTGGATCTCTCACATGCATTGACCTCACCGTATGTGTCCCCGGACTTCTGGACGACGTTAAATGGTCAGTTAGCAATGATCTACGAGGAAGTGATCACTTCCCAATCATCATTACTAACAATCTCCCCTCATTGGGACGACCTCATCGGTGGGAACTGAATAAGGCCGATTGGGAACAATTTCAAAAAAGATGCTCCGAGGATATAACAGAAAATATCCTCGATGAACAGAACCCAGCTGATACTTTTGCTAGCAAGCTACTTATAGCCAGGAAAGTTGTCCCCCTAACCTCCGCAAATCCAAAACGGCCTAGCAAACCATGGTTTGATACAGCTTGCAAAAGTGCTATTGGCGATAGGAAAAAACGACTGGCTGCATTTATAAAGAACCCTTCCCAGGAAAGCTGTTCAGAATGGCTAGACAAACCATACGGTCAGCCAAAAGGAATTCCTGGAGAAGTTTTGTCGGCAGTTTAGATGCCAAAACTTCTGCTAGAGCGGTTTGGAAGGCAGTAAGGCGAATCAAAGGGAAAGAATCAAATGCAATAGGGCATTTGAAAAAAACAAAAACTCCAGAGATTTTTTAGTTTAAAGGGAAACTCCGATGGTTTTGACAATTTTTGATATATTATGTGTTTTCATTTACAGATAATGAATATATTATTATTTTGTTTTTATTTGCAATAATAACTTAGTAATTGATATTTTTCTGAAGTAATTTTCCTGCGCATCCACAACGGTCCGACTTTCACCGGGTTTCTATGTGACGTCACGCATGCCTATGAATTTAATCTATCGACTTACTGTATTACGGAAAACCATACAGTAACGTTTACGTTCTCGTAAAAGAAATATATCTTCGTCTAAGCAGTTAGGTCTAGATCTTGTAAGCAAAGAAAAAAATGCGTGTCAAAGGAGATTTACATGCTTGACTAACCACGGCAGTGTGTATCTTCTCGCCTGACCACTCAACACACAACAATAACTATCGCTTGATTGTCTTTGTCATGACTGACTACACGTAGTCTAGACTAGCCTTACACTGACCAGTTTGTTCAAATCAGTCAGACACACGATCTATTTACTTCTGGGACAGGGAGGGGCTTAGATGAAAATATTACTTTTTTTTTTCTCGAGTTAGTTGTCTTAATGCTTTTAAATCTATCCATCTCTGTACCATAGCACTTGACTAGGCCGTCACTAAGCCTAACAGCTACTGTAAGAATGAAGCGATACAATTGGTCAAATCTAGTTTCCCTTTCAGTATTGTTGAGGGAAGTGACTTATGCCTAACCTAAAAACAAAATCTCAAAGAACCCAGTTTTTTTGGAGATGACAATAATTTACTAATTTTTTTAAATATAAATGTTTTTAAGCATTTAAATAAAAAGCGGTAAAATGTTTACTACTACAACTTTTACGCAGAATATGTCAATAACTAATATTTTAAAAACCATTGGAGTTTCCCTTTAAAACCCCCAACAGATGATTTTGACGATAAAACTTCCCTTTTCGACATAAAATCTAAAGCAAGCTACAGTCACCTAATTCCAAGAGCGTATTCAAGAGAAGTTACAAAATTTCTACCAGTGGCGGGGCTCCATTAATAAAGTGCAGTGAATAGTCATCTGCGAAATTGAAAATCACAAAATGTGGCTCAACAAAGATGGCTAAGACAGATTTTAGGAGTCAGTTATAGAGATCGGGTCTAAATCAAGGAAATCCTATGCCGAACTGGTAGTCGACCCCTTAGTAAGATTCTGACTTAGCGTCGCATGAGGTTTGCGGGACATGTTCTCCGACAAAATGAATTACGCATAATAAGAGTTGCGATGACATCCTGTCAAATACAAATTGGCGCCATACATTTATTGAGGTCCTCAGAGCAGGTGGGAAGAGGCTTTAGACATTACCAGTGACAGATTTTTGTGGAAATAGCTTGACGGCAAATGCGCCGAACGGCGCGGGAGGGTCTAAGTTAGTAAGAATAGCACATTAGGTTTTTGAAATATGCATTTTGTTGGCTTTCAATACCAGAAATAATGCTTGCCCCGCTCTGGGGGAGCTCCTAGCGCTACCCCAGACCCCCTTGCTGGCAATGGCGGGAAGTCTACAATTTTTTCATTAACTCCAGGAAGAAATTCTAGGGCACAATAAACGCCTTCCGAAAGAATGAAGGGCCAGAATGTAATAAAGATTATGTACACACATACATACTTATAAAAAAAATTTTGGGGGGGGGTGAGGGGTTAAGGGAGATAAAAAAAATCCCCCCCCCCCGAAAAAAATCCTGGCTACGCCCATGGTATATGTATAGTTCTACAATGCAAAATTCTTGATCCTGATCATTCATACTCATTCTCCCGCTTGAGATGGACGATAAAATACGAAAATTTAACATATTCTTTCTTAAGACTAGGACAACTAGGCCATTCTCAAGATCGAAACTGCAGCGGTTAAATTTACCAAAAATTACATTTTATTCGCAATTTCTTCTAAGCCGACAATTCAATGTTTAAAGTACAAAACAATAATTCCTTCCGCTTAAGCACTAATGAACACTTTTTTGGTGCGTTATTTTTATTACGTTCCATTTTGTTATTTATGTTTATTTCTTGACAGATCTAGATCTTAATGTAATTCTCATCTATGTCTAGACAAAATGTGAGTGTGTGCACGTGTTGTTGTTGTTTTTTTTAGTGGGGAAGAGTGTGTATAATACGGATTGTGGAGATGGATTATTCTAAATAAGGTACCTATCTAGATTTATGTCTGGCAATGTGAAAATAAATATATAAAGGTTGAACTAAGTAGCGAATAGAGATATTATTGTAATAATGACTGTCTACTGAATATCATCATCTTTCCTTTGAGTTCTTCATGGAACATCCTCAGTAAAAACACGCTACTCTCCACTATCTCTTGTTAGTTTTTTTAATGGCTTCACAGCTCTTTCCTGTTCACTCTGCTTCATCTAGTTCGCTGCGTCGCCACGTTCCTTATGGCCTTACTCTACGTCTTGTGCACTGGGAGTTCCACTCAAAGGCCTATCTAGCTCTGTTGTTGGTATCTTTTCATCTCCACTTTATCCCTAAGACCTCTATATTTCTCTGTTCAACCATCTTACACAATTTGGTGTTGATGGGCCTAAGAATTATTATTATTTTTTAAATTATTTTTTTGTAGAATGAAAGAGACAAAAAAGGATATAGAATTTTAGGGCTAGAAATATTAAAATTTAGTATGTTTTTTATTTTATTTTTTTCCATCAGGTCAATATGCCTATTTTGTATTCGGTCGTGGCTCGAGGCACAACGGTATTGGCTAAATATGCCAGTTGTGCAGGAAACTTCACAGAAGTTACTGAGCAAATATTAATGAAAATTCCACAAGAAAATTCCAAATTGACATACTCACACGGAAGGTTTGTAGGCATCATTTATTTATTTTTTAATTTTATTATCTAATAGTCAAATAAGTACAATAATTAATAGATTACACACGTAGACGTTAAAAAATGTCACCGCTGTATTTTTGACATCATAAATGTCACTGTGGTTATGTTTTGATGCTGTGATATTATTGTCGGTTTATCTATGTAGGCGTGGTGGTGACATTGGGTTCATATTATAATTCACAGAATAAGGAAATGACACTTGATGTAGCAGACACAAATAAGTTTAATTTAAGTAATAACACCACATATTAAATAGGATACACAATTCAATTCAGGAGTGACCAGTATTAATCCTCTATAGAAATATGGCGAATATAATGATAACTTAGTAACTAATCTATAACCAACTTCTTTAAACAACTAACTCAACTGACTATATTAAGTGACTCTATCAAGTGCTTGCTACCAACTCCCTATATTGACTAACTGCTCTTAACCCTGGTTCACTTAAGGTCAAAAGTGTTCACCTTAGGGCAACATGAGTTGTGAATAGCATTCACAATATAGAAATAACATTCACAAGATTGAAATAGGGTTTCTACACTATGGCACCAACTTTGAGGTGGTGACAAAAAATATATATTTAGGACAATATGACCAATGATTCATTTAATGGCTGAGAAAACAAAACAAATAAATATACACACACACTCGTGCGAAAGGCCATTCATGAATTCATTTACAGACTAATCTATCTTAAAATATCCTGGAATAGTTTAACGGAATTGCATGAAATTTTGCCCATAGGTTCCTCTTACGTGCTCGCTAAGAAACGGTTTTGATAAGAGTCGCAATTTAAGCGCTAAAATTTAAGAAAGACTGCAAGACTTCTGTTAACTGTTTGTATAAAGTTTTCGATAGTTACAAATAATAGTTGCAGTAGGTCTATACACTTAAAAAAATATATTAAGCATAAATACCAATCTTTAATAGCACAACATTCCTTCCTTTTTTTTTTTTTTTTTTTAGCACTTTGCATATTTTTACATTTTGGACACTGAAAACAATCTGATGGGTTTGGGGTAAAAAAAATGTTTATTTTTTTTAAATCCTACATTCATTAGTTATTACGAGAAAAAATAAGCGTTTTATAAGTTGTATAAAGGAGGCAGTGTCTTTTTATAAAAGTATTTATTAGAGCATTTGGGCCAAAAGTATACATGGTGAAGGGTTACGATGCGTAGGATGAAAAAAAAAGAGGGGGGTGCGGCCAAATATATAGACTCTATGTACAAAAAAGCACGAAAAACCCTCAACAAGCTGCTCGTATAGATGATATTTTTTAGTCTAACTAGGTCGTGTGACGTATAGGATTTTTTTCCTTTGACGTCATATGAAGGTAATTCTTTAAATGAAATGCTAAAAGAAATCACTCGGTGCACCAATGTCTATGAACCCTCAACAAGCTGCTCGTATAGATGATATTTTTTGGATTTTTTTCCTTTGACGCCATATGGAATAAATTTTGTAAATAAAATGCTAAAACAACTCGGTATAGTAATGTTTATTAAACCTCGTTATGTGACTCGCATTTTAAAAAGACATAATTTAGATTTCTAATCTAGATTTTTTTTTACACTAGAGCTAGATTTTTTTACACTAGATATAGATTTTTACACTAGATATAGATTTTTATACTAGATCTAGATTTTTTTTACACTAGAGCTTGATTTTTTACTCTAGATCTAGAGTTTTTTTTTAAAACTAGAGCTAGATTTTTAAAACTAGATTTAGATTTAAGTTCTAATTAAAATCATTGTAGAATCTAGATCTAGAATATCTTGGTCTAGTTTATAATGTTTGTTGTTTTACATGTTTCGGGTGTTCCTTCAGAGTTGTAGTCCAAACCTCCTGCAGGACGACGGGGGATAGGAGCGGGCAGGGTTTGAACCTGGGACCATCGATGAATCCAAAACAACAGTCCAGCGCACAAACCGCACTACCTGTCAGCCATGATTTAGACTTTATCAAGATCTATAATTTTAATTTCTATACTTAAAGTGTAGGTTTATTATTTCTAAAGTCTAGATTGTCAATATGTCAATATTGAAATATTCTAAAATACTAAAACTAATCTACTATTTTAAAATTTAATACTGCGATTAGTCTATTAATTGATTATCTAGTGTTTTTTTTTACATAAATCTTATCTAAATTACATCTACATTATCCCAAATATATATTTTATATCTAGATCTAGTAGATATAGATATTGAGAGTGCTAAATTTGAAGTTTAATTTAGGTAGATCTACATCCTCATTCTAGTTCCATTTAAATGAAAATGCTCAATACCAAAAGATTATCTAAAATCGCTCTTCTGACATATTGTACATATCCGGTAGTTGTCATTCCGTAATGTCTAGGTATATTATCAATAATAGGCTATTAGTTTGTAACCAGTTTGTCATTAGGTTAAGAGCAACCCAGGTGAGCTGTTCTGCCTCATCGTGGCACCTGGGTGGAAACGGCTACTTGAGGGGGTAGCTAGGCGAAACGAATGGCAAAACAAAACCCGTGGGGATGCCCACGGGTAGACGAGAGTCAACCCCTTGCACGGGCGGGGTTGTAAAAAAGTCCCCACAAAACTGTCACACATCCATGCGCCGTTCCTCAAAGGACCGTTACATAAATGGCGAGTCCCCCACGGTTAGCTTGGTATAGTGAAGGAAAATGACGGAGGCTCCCGGTGTCCTCGGCCTTCGGCCATGAGTCGGGGGCCTAAGGCATTGGAAACAGCAATGCTTTCATAGGCATTGACTCGGGTCGCTCTCAAACAGAACTGTACAGGTTTTTTTTTTTTTACTGTTCAGGCTGGACGACCTAACAGGTTTTTTTTCAAACTTTGAGCTCGAAGAGCCTTCGGCTCAGCTCAGACGACAATCAAACGGTTAAGAGCAATGCCTGGTCGTGCGGTTTGCGCGCAGGACTGATTATCTCTACGGTCTCGGTTTCATACCCTGCTCGATGCCATCCTCCGTCGACCAACGGGAGATTTTACATTAAAAAAAATATTTTTACAACGCCAAATGAATCTTTGAAACATTATTACTTTTAACAATCAAAACAAAATCACGTCTTGAATATTCCTTGCCAATATGCGGATCCAACAGGGATGCGTCTCCCACGGGGGCCGCCTCTGAGTTTGTGTGGCAACACAAACTCTCTTTGTAATCTAGTTTTTTATGTTATCTTTATTTTTCAGTCATTTTGCAGGAAACACTTAATATTATACGCTAAAATGAATAATTTAAAAATATGATTTATTTATATTCCAAAAGTGTACTTGAAAACAGGCAAAGATACTTGTCAGATTTATATACACACACACAAACTTTCACAAAGTTAAATTGTAGGAAATGTCACGTAGAAATTCCATCACAGGCTTGTTTCCGTACTTTGGCAATATAGCTAGAAAACGTCTGTCAAGTTGGAGGTACTTTGTCTTTCTTGCAGCTTGACTTCGTTCTCCAGCAGGTTTCTATTGTCTCATGAAGGGTGTGCTTGGGAGAGACGGGAAGTTGATTTGGGCCTACAATCCAAATTGACACTCCTAAACTTTGATATCTATGTAATGGTATTAGACATAGACGGAAAGGAAATAGCAAAGTTAATGATTGAATTGGTCGATCACTGCCTGAGATTAAACAAACGTTTGGCGAGATAAGAAATGTGATCGCCATCTTAACTAATCCTGACACACCTAAGTTTGCCAATGTTGCAACAAAAGGCACCCCTGTTTTGATTAAAGATAGATGCCGCAGATTTCTTATTATAGTATAACACACTGTAAGACACACATCATTATATACTTAACCCTTGAACGGAGTCACCACATTTCAAAATCCCTTTTTTAACAAGCTATGCATTTTAAATTTAAACCTAAACCATTAAGCTTCGGGCAGGAGGGGCTCGTTAGCCTTGGTTGGCTACCCATCTAGTAGATGGAAAACTCTGAATCCAAACCTCCGCTGCCTTGCGGCTATACCCAAACATGGGAAAGGCTTCGGGACACAACCCTGGGGAAAAATCGTCAGCGGGTGACCCTTAGGCAGCTTGCTGCACACTGTGCTACACCCTGACAGAGCCTGCGGCGTTACTGAACACAAACTGTATCGGATATTCCGTTCCTTTGGTCTCATCAGCTGCGCGGAGAGAGGAGAACTGCTATGAGGGCGACATCGTTCCAGACAATGCCCAGGCTTTCATCTCGCTTACTCAAAGCTCAAATCCAAAAACTGGAGAGAACACTCCAGCTTCGCCTTTTGGCGTCGGCCAAAAACGGGAAGTCGCAGTTACCGGTTATAAGCTCAAATGCTCAATTGACGTAGAGCAGAACGCCAGGGGTCACTTTCGCCAGTGGGAGGGATCCTAGGATCCCAATGGACAGCTACCGCCCGACTTAAGATGGGCAGCCCCCAGTCACTAAGGTGCTGTCCCGTCATGCCTATCTTCCTCGTTTGAGGGAACTGATTAGTACCATGTCCTGCCGCTGCTTGTCACGCTACTGCAGCTAGTTGACCAGAAAAAACACCTTTAACTAATATGTATATTTGTTGTGAACATTTCTTGTACATTTTATAAATATATTTAACTTTGTGATACTGAAAATACACTCACAATTCTTTTTCTTTGTTAACGTATTGTAACATGTTCTCCCTTACATTTATGTATTGTTTTAGAATTGGTGTATTTTTATGAAAAATTCGCTTGCATAATTAACTTTATAAATTAAACAGTTTGCTTTTAGAAAACCAAAAGTAGCCGTTGCACTTATACTTTTTGAGCCTCATCGCATGGTAAAATAATATCTTTCAATTCTCTTCTAGTTTTCGAGATCTGAGTGGAACAGACGGACAGACGGACATTTTGCACAAACCTAATAGCGGCTTTTCCCCTTACTGGGGCGCTAAAAATCACCCTATTTCGCACGTGGAAAAATGGTTTGTCAGTGTGAACAGGCCTACAACAGAAGGTCTATATTAAATATGGAATTGAGAAGCCGAAGAAAAGTCAAGACTAACTTTTTAGTTGTTGGCTGTGGGTGAGGTGGATAATTAAAGTGATACTAGAATTCACGGATTTAGAGCCTATGTGTGTGTGGGGGGGGGGGGGCGGAAATACAAATGGGTAATAGCAAGAAATATACTTCTCCTGTTTTAAGCAGTTCGTATGTGCCATTGTAGACACTTTATTAAACATTCTCAGCTAAATACGAAATAACTGCATGATGCGTGTGTGCAAAGTTTAAAAAAATGAAATGTCTTTAGGGCAATGGCGGATCCGGGGGGGGGGGGCAGTAGGGGGTATCGCCCCCACCCTGTCTCGGATGAAAAATTTGTGAAAGAAGGATATATACCCGAAGTCCTTTTAGGAATATTGTTGTAATTACGAAAATGAACGATCGGGTAAAGACTATCAATCCGAAGAGTTGCTTTTTCGTTCTGTCAGTTCTCAATGTAATTGTGCGTGGCGATTAGAATAGAAAGTCCCCCCAACAGTAGGCCTATAGAAAACCACAGCTCACGTCTTAATGTTTTACATTGCTTCTTTCGTGTAAAGCTATTGGGCTATTATAGGCTTGAAAGAAAGTCTTTTTAGTATAACTTCTAAAATGGTTACTTTCTGACATTTAATATTGCAATTAATATATTCATTATGGCTCTGAGACATGGACACTTTACAGAAAACAACTAAGACTGCTTTCACCAAAGATGCTTGCACTACAAACAGCGATGTCCTTGCGAACGCCGGTATGGACAGTATAGAGGGACTTCTTATGGTCCGACAGTTGCACTGGGTAGGACACGTATACCGTATGGGAGACGAACGTATGCCAAAGTGGGTCTTTTTTTTTTGGTGAGCTAAAAGGTGGTCGACGTAACAGAGGCGCCCCACAGAAACGCTTCAAAGACCAGCTTAGGTTCAACTTTCCTTGGCTGACATAGAAGAATGCACCTGGTTGTATGCGGCCTCCGAACAAGACAGCCGGAGGTCACTCACGAAGGCCGCTTGATACACATTAGAGACCAAAAGAAAATCTGCTGCCGAGGACAAACGCAGACGGCAAAAAAGAAAATCTAAATCGACCACCTGCGGACAATGGTTATGCTTGCCCTGGATGTGGCAAAATATGTAGGTCACAGCTGGGGCTGCGCAGCCACGGGAAATACTGCATTCCTCACTAATCTTCGGACTCGAAGAGAAGCCTTGTTATTATGGCTTTAGTAAGAATCATCAAGTGATGCAAAATCTCTACGTTATAGTGTAAAACGTGCACCTAGTAACAAAGTAAAATCGCGCATTTTTTCTTAAGAGACTTAAAAACATCGCGTTAGTATTCTAAAGAAGCGTTATTGTGAGGCATCTCTGTTACTACGACAATCTTTCAGCGTAATAAAAAAAAAGATTGCCAAAAATATGTTCGTCCCCCATACGGAGTAAGTGCCCTGCAAAGCGTGACTGTCGGATTAAAAGAAGTTCATACCATTTTGCAAGAATATTGCTGTTTGTATTGGGTCTTTGGTGAAGTCGTTCAAGAAGTCTTAGTTGCTTTTTATAAAGTGCTCATGTCTCAGATCCACATAGAGGGGTTGAGAGAATCTCTGGTTGATACTGATTTTTGTAGACAGGCGGAGCGATTTATTTCGCCACACTCTCGCTTGGAGGCGTCCAAAAGTACGACTATCCCTGATCACATACCAACCTCTCTTTAAAGCAATGCGTCATTTGATACTATGCTTCCCAGATAATGTGAAGTTATCTACCACTTTAAGGCTGTCTATGCGCGGTGATCTTTGGGCTGAGTAGGTTTTATTGGGTGACTTCTGGAACATGACTTCTGTTTTACCGAGGTTTATAGGTTAACCAAAAAAAGCAGCAGCGTGATGAAAATTCGTTGATCGCGAGCTGGATATCATCAGGGCCAGCCTTAGGCCTATGCGCCACAGTGGAACCCTAAGGTTCAAATGCCCCCGCGCTAATTCTAGGTGTAAATTATAAAATTAAACCATTATAATTTATAATAGGGTTCCCGTGGTCTCTTTGTTTTCAAGGAGCTCCTGGAAATCTCTTGAAATCATAAAAATGTCCTTAAAAAGACTAAATTGTCATTTTGGGGTGTCAATCAATATGGTAAACGCCAGTCCTACGCGTGTTATAAAAAAAC